>CM048852.1:22961145-24161145 GCA_026545225.1 Cornus controversa
ATTATAATGGTATTCATTGTCATTGTGTTAGATTCTCATTGTAAGTTGAAATATTTGAGATTTCGTTTCTCCAAAGTTTATGAACCGACCCTTATAAATGAGCTCATGAAAAAGATAACAGAGACAACTAATCGTCTTTATGATGAGTATCAAAAGTGTGAGTTAGTCACTTCATCTCGAACTCAAACTCTTAATGAGATAGAGGTTAACCGACAGGGTAATGCAAGTGATCTCATAGCACTATCAGATTTTGAAAAGCATTTGGAATAAGAAGAAATTGATGAATGTAATTCGGAAGTGGACAAGTACTTGGAGGAACCTTGTGAAAAAAATAGTTCAAAGTTTAAAATTTTGAATTGGTAGAAGGTGAATAGTACAAGGTATACAATTCTTTCTCAAATTGCACGGGACGTTTTAACCATTCTCGTCTCTATTGTTGCTTCTGAGTCCACTTTCAGTACGAGAGGTCGTGTTCTTGATCAATTTCGTGATTCTCTTGGGCTTAAAGTTGTGCAATATTTAATTTGTGCACAAGATTAGTTGCATGTTGCACCACTTCCAATGCAAGTGGAAGAAACTGTGGTTGAAATTGAAGAACTTGAAGCAGGTAATATTAAATTTTTTTTATATATAATTTAGGTTTAACGTATTTTGTTTTCCTTGATTTTAATTGGCCTCAACTATGTTTTTTCGTAGAAGCAAGTCAAATAACTACTGTTTGAAGAGATGAGAGGTCAACAAAGGTGAAAACAAAACTACAAATTAGATTGGTGTTAATTTATATTATTTCGGTAACTATAGTTTATATATCTATATATATATATATATATATATATATATATTTCTATTAGATATATTTTCAAGTAAAAGTGTCTTAGTAAAATAAAGTATCCATGACCGAATGTATATATGCCATGGGCCATGACACTATGTTATCTTTTGCTAGTTTGTATGTTTTTTCATTTACATTTGTTATAGCAACTCTTAGGTTTTATTTGTATTGGAAATATAATGAATTAATTTAACTTCAATTGTTTATACATTATAGCTTGACTAATTGTTGTTGCTATTGTGGTTGTGCAGTTTGTGGAGTTGTTGTCTTGTTGATGTTGTGGATATGTGGCTGTGGACTGCATGAATTTGTTGGATTTCTGCTTGTATTTGACTGTTTTACTGGATTTTCTATAGTATTAGACAATTCATATGGTGTTCTTGTGATATTTTATTTCGTTATTCAGTTGTTCTTATGTTATTTTGGAGATTAATTAGCTTGCTGCTTTGAGTTTTATATTATTACATAAAATTATTGAGATTCTAGATTGAATTTGGTTAAGATTAGTCATTTTAATTTTTATATTATATGGGACTTGTTCAATTGACAAAAAAAAAAAAAAAAACAGAAGAATTGCGATTTGGAACCGAATTGAACTGTTGACTACGATTCAGTTCGGTTTTACCTTATAACGCTTCCGGTTCCAAAAATACAGAAATCGTTGAAAACAGTTTCGATTCCTTCAAAAACTGTAAGGAATTGAATCATGTGCACTTTCAATTTTCACCGATGAGCATACTTTCTTCTTTTATTATGTCACGTGGGTGGACCCCACAAATCGATAAAGCTTTCGAATCTTTCCATAATGAAGTCGTTCCACCGTGTTGGCATAGACTAATATTTAGAGAGAGATTTTGCGGTCACATGGGACTTGGGAGTGAGTTTATTTAAACTGCCATTATAAGTACTTTCAACGCACTCCCCATATTTATAAAACTTGAATTGCTATTTACTAACTCTCTCTCTCTCCAGGCATCATGAAAAACAAGAATGTAATGCTGTTATTGGTTCTAATATACTCATTTGTGGCTTGCCTTGCTGTGCCTTCAACCAGCTTCACTGATGAGTCTGCTCTTCTAGCCTTCAAAGCTCATATTACCTTTGATCCTAGTAACTTTTTGGCAACAAATTGGTCAGAAGGTACCTCCCTTTGCAACTGGGTTGGTGTTTCTTGTAGCCGTAGGCGCCAAAGAGTGACAGCCTTGCATCTTCCAAATATGGGTCTTAGAGGTACCATCGCCAAAGAAGTTGGCAACCTCTCATTCCTCAATTCCTTTGACATCAGTGAGAACAGCTTTCATGGACATATCCCTGATGAATTGGGTCGTTTGCATCGACTAAAGTCAATCAATTTTACCTCCAATGTGTTCAGTGGTAAAATTTCAACAAGTTTCAGAATTCTACTATAGCTTACTACAGATGTACTGAAATTCAACCTATATATATATATATATATATATATATATCTTACTATCATTCAATGACTTTACAGGAAATATTCCTTGGGGAATCGGCAACTTATCTAAGCTTCAGAAGTTATATCTTCGTGGTAACAGCCTGACTGGTACAATTTCACCTTCAGTTTGTAATTTGTCAATTTTAAAGATGCTACCAGCCTTGGGATACATGCAACAAAATAAAACACTCCTAACAATTTACAACATGTCTTTCAATTTTGCAATCTCTATATAATCTTTTCATCTTCACTTTTTGTTGCAGGTGAATTACCTTACACAATCTTCAACATTTCTTCACTTGTGGTTTTTGATCTCTCTAACAATACAATCTCTGGTAGTCTGCCCAAAGGTCTATGCCGTGGAAATCCAAGGCTTGAACTCATTAACCTTTCTCGAAACCGACTCACTGGCAACATCTCTTCTTGTCTGTCCCATTGTAAGGCACTTAAAAGACTCTCTCTATCCTACAATAATTTCACAGGAAGGATGCCGATTGACATTGGGAACTTGTCTGCGCTTCAAATTTTATATCTTGGTAGAAGCAACTTGACAGGTGAAATTCCAGTCTCAATTGGTAATATGTCCATGTTAGAGAGGATTGATTTAGGTTGGAACAATTTGCAAGGTATTATTCCTTGGCAATTGGGGCATCTCTCGAATTTGATATTTTTTAACGTCGGTCCTAACTACCTTATGGGTGAAGTACCATGGTCACTCTTCAACATAACTAGTTTAGAACACATTGGCCTCGTAAGTAATCATCACCTTTCTGGAAATCTTCCATCAACTACTGGCCTTTGGCTTCCAAATCTTGTTACTCTTTATCTTGGTGGCAACAAACTCAGTGGAGTAATTCCCAAATCAATCTCAAATGCCTCCCAACTAGTTGAAATCGATCTGTCCTATAACTTGTTTATTGGTAGCATACCCACAACTCTTGGGAATTTAGGCCACCTCCAATTTCTCAACTTAGAATTCAATCAGTTGAAAAATGATCCATCCACAATTGAACTAAGTTTTCTCACTGCATTAACAAATTGCAGGCTTTTGGAATCACTGTATATAGGATATAATCCTCTAAATGCAATTCTTCCAAAATCCATAGGAAATTTCTCCAGCTCTCTTGAAGAAATTAATGCAATTGCCGGCCAATTAAAAGGAATAATTCCTAGAGAAATTGGAAATTTGAGCAACTTGATTCTATTGTCCATAGGAGGTAATGACTTCACGGGATCGATCCCGGTAACATTTGGACAGCTGCTGAAACTCCAGTTGTTGGAAATTTCTGATAATAAGTTACAAGGAGGGATAACAAGAAAACTTTGTGCTTTAACAAGCTTGGGTGAGTTAGTGTTGAGCAACAATAAGTTTTCTGGATCAATTCCGAGATGCTTTGGGAACCTTATTTCATTGAGAAAACTCTTTTTAGATACCAATGCCTTAACTTCCGAAATTCCATTGACTTTGTGGAACCTTAAGGATATCATTGTTATGAATTTGTCTTCTAATATTCTAACTGGTTCCCTACCTCCAGAAATTGGCAACTTGCAACATGTTACACAGTTGGATCTATCAAAGAATCAGTTAACAGGTAAAATTCCAAACACAATTAGGCAACTTCAAAGCCTGATTCAGCTGTCTTTGTCAGAGAACAGACTACAAGGTCCTATACCCCAATCATTTTCTGAATTGATAAGTTTGGAATCCTTAGATCTATCGCGGAACAGTTTTTCTGGTGCAATCCCCAAGTCACTGGAGAAACTTTTGTATCTTAAGTATATAAATTTTTCTTTCAATAGACTAAATGGAGAAATTCCAAGTGGAGGACCATTTGCAAAATTCACGTATGAATCTTTCATGCAGAATGATGCACTATGTGGAGCACCTCAGTTCCATGTTAGAGCATGTAGAAGCCCCAAAAAATCAGGGAAGAAAGAAATTCTTCTAAAATATATTGTCCCACCAATTACCTCACTGGTAATTATAGTGGCTTTTCTAGTTGGGTTGCTAAGATGCAAAAACAAAAACAGGCAACTTCCAATCCAATGTGATTCACCACCTGCTGTAACACATAGAAGGATATCACACCAAGAGATTCTTTATTCAACAAACTACTTCAGTGAAGACAATTTGATTGGTAAGGGAGGCCTTGGTTCTGTATACAAAGGGATGTTCACTGATGGGATGGTTGCTGCTGTTAAAGTTTTCAATTTAGAGGAACAAGGTGCATTCAAGAGTTTCGATGCAGAGTGCGAAGTAATGCGCAACATTCGCCACCGAAATCTTGTCAAAATAATCAGTAGTTGCTCTAACCTTGATTTCAAAGCCTTGGTGCTAGAATATATGCCTAATGGGAACCTTGACAGGTGGTTGTACTCTCACAACTATTGCTTGAATATTGTCCAACGGTTGTGCATTATGATAGATGTTGCATCTGCACTAGAATATCTTCATCACAGTTGTTCAACCCCTGTGGTGCATTGCGACTTGAAGCCGACCAACATTCTTTTAGATGAAGACATGGTTGCACACGTAGCTGACTTCGGCATTGCAAAGCTCTTGATGGAGAACAAGTCAGTGGCACAAACAAAGACATTAGGCACCATTGGGTATATGGCTCCAGGTATGTTCCTTATACAAAAACGAAATAGAGAAGTAAAGAAATAATATGCAACATAAATTTTTTTCTACTTTTCTTTTGATTTGTTTGCTCATACAAGTTTGTGGTAAAATAACTGACATGGGACTTTGTACATTTTTTATATTTTCTCCATCTAGAAATAAATTTATACATCAATTGGCATGTTGTTAATTTTTTTTAGTGAGAAAAACAATAGGAAGAAATATAAAGGTAAGTGAGTTATTTCCTCTCACCCCTACCCCCTGTTTTGTTTGAGCACTTTCTTCCTATTTTTTTTTTTTTTGGGTAAGTTTGTCCCGGTATTTTACTTATTACTTTTTGTTACAACTTTATTACTGTTTCTTTTTTATTAAAATTTACTTCTTTTTTCTTATTTGGTTCATTTATAATACTAATGCTACAGAGTATGGTTCGGCTGGGATAGTATCCACTATGGCGGATGTTTACAGTTATGGAATTTTGTTGATGGAAACATTTTCAAGAAAGAAGCCAACAGATGATCTATTTTTGGGAGAATTGAGTTTGAAGCATTGGGTGTATGAGTCTTTCCCTAGTGAAATACTGGACGTTGTAGATGCAAATTTAATAAGAGGAGAGGAAGAATATTTTGCCGCTATGAAGAATTGTTTGTCATCCCTCTTCGGATTAGCTCTAGAATGCACCGCAGACTCGCCCGAGGAGAGGGTTAGCATGAATAATGTCTTAGCCAGGCTCAAGAAGATCAAAATCACGTTTCATGAGAACACAACGAAGCCTTCAATGAAGCAAATGATCTAGCAAGTTTCAGAATAAAGTACTCAGTTAGAGAAGAAACATTCATGTTATGTTTGAGATGTTTCACAAATAAGCCTCTTGCATACTTCATCAACTCAGAGGCCTTAATATAGTTAGTGATATTTGTAGTCACTTTTTTCGGATATTTGTATGACACTCGCCTCCACAGGAGTTACTATGTGTAGGCTTCTTTTCCTTTCCGTTCAAATTTTTTTTTTTTTTTTAATTGGAAACTTGTAATATAAACTATAGTCCATTTTGATTCAGATCAGAAATGTGTAAAAGAATTGAAGCTATATTTGGAAGCACTAAATTGGCAAAATCGAATCGGAGGAAATTTAATTCAAAGAAAAATAGAAAATCAACCCGTTTAACAACATGGCCTATTACTTGTTTTCTGTAATACACAAAACACAATACAATCGATGCTACTGTGTGACTTGTAGGAATACAAAAATTGTTGTTCTCATTGACAAGTCATAACAAAAGAGTAATAAGTTCCAGAATAGAAGCGTGACAAACTAACTCTTCCCTGCAAAAGCTTACATAGCAAAATATATGTGCGTATATATATATATATATATATATATGATTAGCTTGGAAAATGAAAACTACTGTGATTTAAGTTCTCTTTTGAGTTATAGCGATGCTTTCAAGTACCAGGCCAAATCTCAAACACAATGAGACAGAGAGCAAGCTAATTGCTGCCTAATTGGACTAGAATTTAGCATTTAGCTGAATTTGGTAATTGGCATGTTGACCTTAACAATAGCGAAAAAGAAAGAAAAAAAAATTTCAATAAAGAGACTTCAGAGAAAGCAAAACTTATCTCGTCATCTATGAACTTGTATAACCCAGAAACATGCCATGGCTCTGTCACAAGGATACTCAGGCAAGTACAACAAGGGAGGCACCACCGGATGAGGGGTTCCCCCAAATTTTTTATATTTCATTATCACTTCTATTCTTTGTTCCCAATTTAATGTCTGATCACTAGACATTCAACATTTTCATGCTCAACCCTCTTTTCTGATGCTATACGATTCACTTTTAGTTATTGTCTCATTAATAAAGGGTCACAATTTTTAAGAAAGTACCAACAAAACCCAAATAAAGCATCCTTGTCTATTTTTCTCTGAAGAATATTTTATTTTTCATTAATTTTTTATTATTTCAACCCAGAATTTTCTAAGTTTGTAGAGTTCTAACTAATTTGATTTATTGAAAAATTTATACTAGTATTCACATTAAGATTGATTGAGAAATATGTTATGTATTTTGTCTCTAATTCTAGTCTAATAAGGTTTTCTATTTTAGAGTTGTAATTTATTAGGTAATTCTTGTTAGGAAAGTTTTAGAGTTCAAGGGATTATAATCCTTGTCCAACAAGGAATTGAGTTTAGGACTCTATAAATAGATGCCTAGGGTATGGTTGAGACTGATGAGTTGAGTTGAGAGAGATTTAACCTCGTGAGGGAGTTGATGGGTAGAGAGAGTTACAGGTTTGGTAGAGTGAAACACTGAGGATGAGAGAGAGTCTCGTGGATTGGTACATGTGAATAGCTCTGGAACAAGAGCTTATGTACACGGTCCAATTTTGTGTATTCTCTACTATTGTAATATCTCTCTAGAATTGTAATGGAATATTTTCTATTTCGCGGATATAGGTCAGGTTGTGCCGAACCACGTATATCTTGTGTTTTGTGTGTGATTGGTTATAATTTATTTTTGTTCTTTCGTTGTTCCCAACAAGTGGCATCAGAGCCGATTGTTCATGTTGGGACATTCAACCTTTATTCAAAAAAGATTTAGAAAACACAAGAAGTTTCAACCAGTGTTGTAATATGTATCAATTGTAGGTGGAATCAATCAATCAATCTATTTGATCATGATAGTCAGAAAATCGTGATGAATTACATGACATGGAACTCAAGTATTCAAGGTGGAGCCTTAGAGGTTTGATTAATCAAGTAACATATAATGGGGACAATCAGAGTTGCGCGAGATTGAAGCCACATGAGTGTCCAATTCAATGTTGTGGGAAGCGATGATTGACGTGATAGAATTTTAGTAAAGGTGGAGATTGTTATGTATTATGTCTCTAATTCTAGTCTAATAAGGTCTTCTATTTTAAAGTTGTAATTTATTAGGTAATTTCTTGTTAGGAAAGTTTTGGGGTCCAATGAATTGTAATCCTTGTCCAACAAGGAATCAGGTTTAGGGCTCTATAAATATATGCCTAGGGTATGGTTGAGACTGATGAGTTGAGAAAGATATAACCTCGTGAGGGAGTTGATGGGTAGAGAGAGTTACCAGTTTGGTAGAGTGAAACACTGAGGGAGACAGGGAGTCTCGTGGATTGGCACATGGTGAAGAGCTTTAGGACAAGGGCTTATGTACACGGTTCAGTTTTGTGTATTCTCTACTATTGTAATATCTCTCTAGAATTGTAATGGAATCTCTTCTCATTCGTGGACGTAGGCCAGATAATGCCAAACCATGTATATCTTGTGTTTTGTGTGAGATTGGTTATAATTTATTTTTACGCTTCCGTTGTTTCCAACAGAATACATGTAAAGACCGTGACCAATTTTGGCTGGTTTTGCTTTTTTCGCATAATAATTACCATAAATGCATTTTGAGTGGTGTTTAACATGTTTTGAATGTGGAAAATATGTTTGGGAAGTGTTTTGGTAAATTTTCAGAAGATTTGAAGAAGTTTGACTTTTTAGTCAAACCGGGGCCTGTGATGCGATCTAATAAGTGGGCCCGAGAATCTAAATTTTTTTTAAAAATATTTATTTTTGGAAATATCTTAGATGAAATGTTTAGAGAGTAGAGAAAGTAATTTCGAGGCCGTAGGAGTTTTCGAAATCAAAAACGGAGTCCGAGAAGGTACTTTAAATGGCTTGAGGGGCATTTTGGTCTTTTCGTGTCTAGGGACCTTAAAAGGTCAGATCCTGCACATATCTCTCATCCTTACTCCAGCTACTCTCTCTCTTTTCTTTCTCCCTCTTCCTTCTCTCTAAGTTTTGGAAACCTTCGGGTGTGATTTGGGTTTCGTCGAAGAAGGGAGATACGTAGGAGATGGTTAGGACTTCCCTTTAAACTAAATATTTTCGCAGTTTGACAAGGTAGACGTCACTAAAAATTTGGTGAAGTGCTTGGAATGCCTTCAATTTTGAGGTAGGGGTTTCTCTTCTCATTTAATTGTCGATTCTAGGGCTTCGGGAGAAACGGTGAGAGTTAGGAATGTGCATTGCATGTTTTAGAGAGGTAAGATGGGTGGGATGTGGTTGTTTTCTACTTCTCTTTAGTCTCTTATATGCAATGGGTATGCATATGGTAATATGCATGATATGAGGGGGAATGAGTGAAAGAAATTAGTATGTACACTCATATGATAGGTTTTAGTGCACTTATATGAAAATGTGTTATATGAACATAATTGTATTATGTGATGTTTTATGAGTTAATTCATGCTAGCTTTTTATAGAAAATGTGTGCATTAGTGAAACATGACTAAAATGTGCTTAAGTGAATATTGTGAGCATATATGAATTTGTATGCTAGGTTTTACATGTATAGGTAATCATATATGTGGCTTTGTAGAGGTAAAATGCATGCTACGTGCTCTTATAACTAGCTTGTACATATGAAGCTTAAATCTTGTATGCTTGAAATGCATGAATAGGGCCATTGTGAGGAGAACGGGAAAAGTGGTAGAATAACCTGTTCACTTAGAGTAACAAACGCTCAGTGATAATCATGAACGATCTAATCACCTCGGAGGATTGAATTCTCGGAGACGTATTTCGAAACTATCAAATCACCTGGGAGTAGGTGGATACCCAGTAAGAATCTTGAAACTGTCTAATCACCTCGGAGGATTGAATTCTCGGTGACGTATTCCAGAACTATCTAATCACTTGGGAGGATGTGGTTCTCAGTGAGAGTTATGAAACAGTCTAATCACCTCAGAGGACTGAGTTCTCGATGACGAATTTTGAAGTTGTGTGGGAAGTGTCCCATGCCGCGTGGTTGATCAAGAATCATACGAGAGTATCGGGTTGAGTTTGAGAGGGAGATAATTGTATGATACTGCTTTCATTTTAAAAATTGTGAAGCATAATATATGTTTAATGCATTCCTATATATGCATTGGTTGTGAATGAACATGGTATGTTTGGTGATACATGTAACGTAGTGACATGCATTCATGTAGGTCGGTGTCGAGTCGGCACTTAGGTGGGTTGGAGTATCTTTACTGAGCTGCCATGATGCTCACCCCTTTATTCCAAACTTTTTTACAGATAAGGCGCTGATGATTGATGGGATTTGGGTGTCCAACTGGAACTCTCGTGGTTTTTCGCTTATTTTGGATATTGTGTGTATTGTGGCTATCCATGCCAATTTGTGGCATGAGACTTCTTTTTGAGTAGTAGTTATGTTTTGGACATAGGTAACTTTGTTGTGTGCTTGGACCAAAGCTTCTTGTTTATGATAAGACAATGGATTTAGTTAAGTTATGCTTGTTGTAGCACTTGGCTCACTTAATAGATGTTTTTAATATGAAGGAATTATGTTTATGAAGGAATATGATTCATATGGATGTATGACTTAATCAAGAGCATGATTTAGAATGTGGGATTGATGCTAGTACATTGCATTTATGTTATGAATGATGTATGAAAGACTCTAGGTTGATAGAATGGAATTTGAGCTCAAAATGAGCAAGGTGAGAGGTTGCAGCATTTTCTGTAGGTTCACAAACTTGGGAATTTCAATGTATCGAAATGACCATTTCGATGCATCGGTCCTTCGATGAATTGAAATGACAGGTATGATGCATCGAAGAACCTGTAGGATTTTGGAATGTCAAAAGTCCCCGAGAGTGTGTTTTGGTTGATAGATGTTCGATCCTTATCCGATGCATCGAACTCTCGATGCATTAAAATCATCATTTCTATCCATTAAAGTGTATGGATTTTGTATTTCTATAGAAAGGTGCAAGGGGGTGTTTGAGGGGCCCATTAGGGTTTGTAAAGTTTGTAGTGCACGTACATACGTGTACATTTGAAAAGTATGCTTCTGTAGTATATGAGAGAAATGACAGGTTCATTAGGGTTAACGGAGAGTTCACCTCGGTTTTTGGGACACAAAAATCGGGGTATGACAGAGTGGTATTAGAGCATGATACTATCGCATGAGTGTGGTTAAGGTCGTTCATGGGGTTGAGTAAACGGGTTCACACTTGAGATTCGGGTTGGTCTGGGGAAGTCCCGGTGGTCCAGGTTTTGAGGCATGACAATACACTAGAAAACACATGCAATATTGAATTTGTTTTGCTTCCTCTTTTGGTTCCTCAATGGATTGGATGGTTTCTGCCAATGAAATGAATGCACAGCGTATCTTGAATTGCTTATCCGATTCGGAAGTTTTCTTTGTATAATTGTGTTCCATATATATACATAATTTCTCTCTTCTATTTATATGAAAATCTTCCTTTTATGACATATGGACTGATTGCTTATTAAAGATGTAGCACAGATTATGTTGAGAAAAAAAACCCCAATAACGAAACACCAAATATTACGATGTGATGATAAGTAAACAAGCACGAAGAAGTTTGCAAGAACACACCAAGAATTATACGTGGTTCAGCTAAACAAGCCTACGTCCACGGAGAACCCGATTTCACTATATAGATTGTAACAGTACAAGTAAAAGATTGTATCAAGAGTACACTCAACTCTCAACTCTTAACCCTTATACACCCAATCTCACTAAAAAGGAAATCACAAATTCTAAACAAGAATTCTCTCTAGGTGTTCTTTCAATAAGAATAAGAGTATTACCTCTACGCAAGAGTTATCCCAAAACAATGAGAGTAATCTCTCAAATACAATGAGAGTATTGCCTCCTTTCTTCTCACTCATCTCAACTTATATCATAGGTAACTATTTATAAAGCCCAAAACCCAATTCTTTAGTGGACTAGGATTACAATTCCTTAGAACCCAAGACTTGCTTAACAAGTACTTTCCTTCATTGAGACCAAGACTTGCCTACTAAGAAATTACTTAATAAGATACAACTCCATAATAGAAAACTAATCACAATAGAAATTTGAGCCAACCTAACAAATCTCTCCCTTGGCAAAATTTTGACAAGTCTTCAATACACAAGACTCCCGTCTACAAATCCACAAACGATCCATCGACCTTTCAAACTCCAGCTACATAACCCGAATCAAGTATGAAACAATACTGCCTTTGATCCACACGACCAATATATTCATGCAGCTTGTTCTCTTGATACAGCCTGGGGCCAGAGTGCACTTCAGTGGGGTATTCTTTTATTCAAATCTGGGTCATTTCTCAGATTTCATCAGAACGGGAGAGACCCTGCCTTAACTTTTTGGTTTATACCATTTTTATTGGGTGCCGATGCTTATTAGGGTTGATCTCTGCCAATGCAACGCTTTATCTTCTTCAAGACTGAGGTACCCCTGTGCTTTCGCGTTCAGGTCTCCCATGGTCTTGGGGGTTTTTTTTTACTAAAAATAAGTGAAATTTGGAGCCAGGGATCATAGCCAACTTGAAGGCCTCTACTGCTGCAGACTGGTCACAACGATCGATCAGGGACATTTTAAAATTGAATCTAGTCATGAAGAATTTTAGCATTTCCCTCTTCGATTGTCTCATAGTGAACAGGGACGATATGGTTTTCTTCTATCTCCGGTTGCCGATGTATTGCGCAATGAAAAGTTCGCATAGCTTTGTAAAACTGGGGATTGTGCCTGATGGTTGTTGCTTGAACCAAGTTAAAGTGGCTCCTACGAGACTGGTTGGAAAAATTTTGCACATGAGATTTTCGTCTTCCACATGCAACGTCATTCTCTATTGTACGTGGAAGAGGTGATCGACTGGATCGGTTGTTCCGTCAAAAGTGGTAAAGCTCGGGGAGTACAAACTTTCTCGGGTTCAGAGATTTTCGTATCTCTTTCATGAAAGGAGATTGCACTACCTTGCTCGTCACTTGAGTCGCCAGATCTGCTGGAGTCTGGCTCTTCAGGTCTTTGATGTCGGCATTGACCTTCTCTAGTCGTTCGGCAATTGTATCGAACTGTATGTTCAATCTGATAGCGTAAGACTCCGGTCGGTCGGGATTTCGCTCTCTTTCTCGAGTGGAGTCGTGTTCCTCGGAATATTCTCAGCCAGGTGAGGAATTCTCGGGTTGCTTCCCGTGAGTTGGGCTATCTTCTGTTGGAGCATATCGTTGCGCCGATTAGACTCCTCCAGTTGCTCTCGCATTTTCTACAAAATTTGCTCATGTGTCCGATTTTGTTTCATTGCTTGGTTGTGGGTAGGTGATTGTTGTCCTACCATGGTTCTGGAACATAACTGTACTGGCATAAAATTCTTATGAAATTTATGAGTACGCCGTTCTCATAGACGACATCAAAGTGTAGGTGCAAAATAGTTGCCACCACACTTGGAAGAAATTTCTATAAATTTTTCTTATTCCAGAAGCGATCCCTTTCTCATTCACTTTCCCCTCCTTATATAATTTTGTGGATACATTAATTGTGCCTGTAATTATTCACCCTTTTTGTGGGCTTGATTGTACCAGGGCCGGCCCTGAGATTCCAAAATTTTTGAGAGGCCCTAAGCGGACTTTCAAATGGGGGCCCCTTATACAAAAACTCACACACGGATAAATTTTATAGGATTGCAAAATTTTTATTAAAATTAGACGATAAGCACATTGAAAAAAAAACCCTGGTCTTGGTGCTTTATAAATAGCACGATCCAGTTCACATAAAAAAACTAAAAGAAAATATTCAGCACATCTTAGTCGCAAAAATCAAAATTAAACTTCATATCAAAGTAAATGTGATCGTCTTGCATTTTGAGCTGCAAAATTATCAATTAAAGTGCTACAATCAAGTTTTTCCAACATATCTTTTTCAATAGATATCATAGTCAATCCTGATATATATATATATATATATATATATATATATATAGACTGTAATATGTATGTATATTCAATAATTTCAATTCCACAATTACAAAAAAATTAAAGAAAATGTAATTAAATATGAAATCAAGAGCACTACTAACAGTTTGAAAACGAACCAAATCAAAGGATTAGAAATTTTAAACCCTTATTTTCTGAAGAAAAAAAAAAATCAAATCCTAAACCCCCAAATCAAATTATGATAAAAAAACTCCCCTTCTAGAATATGGAACTAGAAAATTAAAAATGAGAGAGAAGCTTACCTAAGAGATGAATCAGACGTTGGTGCCTTGGTGGACGGTAGACGATAATCTATGATCTTGCTCTTGCAAGTTGTATGCTTGTCGCGAGGAAAGAAGAAGAAAGGGAACCAATTCGTGACATTCGTCTGAGGAAAGAAGTAAACATGAAATAACAGTATGTGAACCTAAGTAATACTAGTAGTCTAGTATTGTTTATTGAAAAAAAAGTGAGCCCAGAACCACAAGCTATTGGGCTTGTTTTAAATGAAGCCTGCTAGCCCAATACTAATAATTTTTTTTATAAAATTGAAATCTAGTAATAGTGTTGGGCTTGGAAAAATTGGGGGCCCCCAAAATTTGAAAATTTTGGGGGCCCTAGGCCGCCTAGGCCCAGGGCCGGCCCAGGATTGTACTCATGAAATTTTGCCTTGGTTTAATGCAGGAATTCAACGTGTTCCGTAATTAAATGAAAAATTTAGATCTTCCCTTGTGGTTTTGCCACCCAGCGACAGATGACCTGGAAGGTGGTCGATCATTTGTGACGTGACTGCCATATGTACTTCGAACTGTTATTTTCACGCGTCACCCCATGCCTGGTATTTTCCTCCGTCACACTTAGCAATGGCTAATTATTACTATACCGAATTTACGATCATTATTCTTAATTTGCAAGTCTTGACTGCTTATTGCTCCCTGAACATATAGTTGACTTTTGTTGTGATGCTAATAATTTTCAGGTGCTAACCAATCTTTTTTTCATAGTCCATGTATTGTCACTTGCACTTCAAATTCTCGTGTCAACTTTCAAGAACTATGAATCATCACCATTCCAACTGATATGATATTTTTATAAATCAAAATCTCTGTAAGCTTTCTTCGTTTTCTATAAATCAAACATCTCTCACTCACTCAATCTCTGTAAACTATTGATTTTTCTAATATTAATTCTCTTTTCTTGCTTTGTCACTCTTTTTTTCGAAAACACAGGAAGTTGATATCAGAGAAAAGAAAACCCATGCAGACATCGAGACGTGTGCTTGATTATTTCCGTTTGTTTCCTTAGAAAATATAGGAAAAGAAAACAGAAATCCGAAAATTTTTAAATAATTTTGAATTTTTCGTTATTATATGGGGATCCAATGGCCATTGAAACAAAGAGCGTGATACAAAGATTTGGAAACTAAAAAGATCATAAAGCCTGAATTTTCCAAAATTTATCTTATTTTCTTTTCTTCTCTCTGTTTCTCGCTGTCCAAACAACAATTATTTTCTTTTGAACATATGGCTATTATAATTTCTTGGTCTAATTGTTATTTTGTTGCTGCAATTTTTAACTTTGAAAGTGGATTGTGTGGGCTGGCAATGCAAATCTTCGATGATAGCAATGGAGAATACAGTACCTTTTGATTATATCTCTGTTGAGAGCATGTGATTCTACATGTTTGCATATCAGTTGGAAGATGGAGAGAGATTATACCTGGAGCCAAGAGTATAAATATTGTATGCAGAAGTAACTTAAATATTTTCAATGATCCAATGTTCCATAGATATATAGATATATATATATATATATATATTAAAAGAATATATACTTTCATTACATTACCATGGTAACTCTTCCATTCTTTTCTTATTTACTCTTTTGCTTCTTCAAATTTCTTTGAACCCTTAAACAATTTTGCATTCCTCTTCTTCAATCATATCCGAATTTTCCCCCCTTTAAAGACGATCTCTTTTTTTTTTTTTTTCTTTTTTTGTTTGTTTTTTTTTCCTCTCCTTAAAATTTTCTTCTTTTGCACTCATGTACCATGTATGTGCAGTAACATGTTTCTCTCTTATTATTATTTTTTTTTCTTGTTCTTTAAAATTATTACTGCAAATTTATGAACTTAAATGTTCCTATATTTTATTTTTTTATTATTTTACTACAATTTTTTGCGAATTATGACATGGTATTTGAATCGGTTTCTATATTGTTGCACTAGTAGTTGTCACTTTATTTGGAAAATGAAATATTTGACCATATATGTTCAATAGTTCTCTCAAATAAATCCTGGCTCCGTCAATGGTAAGTAAAGTATTTAATTTAGATCATGTACTCAACAGTGAATTAAGTATATAAATAAAAATATATAACTAAGGAGGGTCTATTCGATTAAGATTTTAAAGGATTTTAAAAGATTTGGTGTATTTAATTCATATTTTTATACACTTTTAAAGAGTTCATACAAATCTAGTTTTATTCAATTAGGATTTTACAAAAGTTTACAAAAGTTTAGGTGTATTCAAACAGTCATAGATTTTGAAAGATTTCATTAAGTGGTAGATTTTAGTAGATTTGAAGGTGGAATGTATAAATACTGAAAACCATAACAAGTCCAACATCTTTTCCATAGATTTTGGTGGACTTTTTTTTTTTACACTCCTTTTTTTCTCTCTCCTCTCACATTCTCTCTTTCTATTGGATTAGAAAAACTTGTAAAACTCGAGTTTCCAAACAAATTAATCAATCTCTCGCACTGTAGGAGGAATTAATTCCTTTACACTGTTTGTTAAAAATTAATCTCTCAAGTCAGAGGGATTGATCATGAAGTTCAATTAATAATCCAATATAACATACGTTCAATGTTCTTCAATTATCTATCTAATGATTTAACGTCAACCCTATAAGTAAAATCTATACTTTTTTTCTATTTTTTCATCATGTGCATTTGAATTCTAAGAAATGATTGATATGCAATTTGTGTTCATTTCAAATGATAGATTATCCATTTTGCATTATATCTACCCCTTGAGTCATTGGTTTACTTGTATGCAAAAATAAAATTAAAGATATAAATAAATAAAATATGTTGAAGAAATCAATAGAAATCTATAAGAATTCATCAAAGTCTCTAATAGAAGTCTATAAAAATCAATAAAGGTCTATAGTAGAAGTCTATAAAAATCCATGAATTTACATAAATCTGTCACTTAAAAATATGTGTTTCAAAATTCTTTAAAATCCTAATTGACTACACCTTAATATGTAGGAATGTTCACAAATATATGGACTTTTGAAGTGCTATTTGTCATTTCATGGAGTGAAAATCATGATGTTTCAAAAAAAATTAATTTGACTAAAATGCTGATGTTGATATGAAAAAATTTGATTTTGCAATTTCTCGTGTCCAAATTGTCTTTTTTAGTGAAATGACATGCACAAAATATTATACTTGTGTGCACAAAAGTAGTACATACAAGCAAAAAAATGGTTCCTAAACTTAGAAAACTTGTAAAAAAAAAAAAAAAAATTTTAAGCTTCAAAAACATTTGTATTCGGTGAATATTGCATATGGTCATGCAGATGTTATATTAAAGCCAGACCTTGGTTTAAGGGATGGACCCATGAAGGGTCCAGTGGGGCATACACCCCCCCCCCCCCCCCCATTTTTTTTTCCTTCACTTATATACCTATATTTTTCAAATTATATACTTATATATAACACTTTGCCCCCCCCCTAAAATTACAAAAAAAAACTCCACTAGGCCCGCCTCCTAATTATTTTTTAATCTCTCTCTCTCTTTTCCCTTCTCTTTCTCTCTCTTCGTCCCCTCTCTCTCCCCAACATTTCTCTCTCTATCCTTCTCTTTCTTTCTCTCTCTCTTTGTCCCCTCTCTCTATCCGATCTATTTCTCTCTTTTTTACCCTCTCTCTCTCTTTGAGTCTGTCCCCTCTCTCTCTCTATTTATAAAAACAATTTAAATTAATAAATTTTATTTAATTTTTAATAGATAAATTAAAAAAATAATGAAATAAATATTTTTTTTGAAAATTTTTAATAATAAAGTAAATGTTATCAATGAACAATAATAAATTTATTCAATAGAATTATTATGATGACTTGAAAAAAAAATTTAATGTTAAAGGTTGCCCCCTCACAAAAATTCCCGAGTCCGTCACTGCTTGGTTTGGTTTTTGGGTTTGAAAGTCTTATCAGTATTTGCGAAATCTAAAGCGGAAATTTCGTGTTAGGGTTTATGGGTTTTCCAAGATCATCATGCATTCATGCTCTTGTTTCTATTTCGTTGATCAACAACATGCATTGTTTATATATATGTATGTTGTAGAGTTATCATTGCTTGTATCTCTCTCATGCATATTGCCCTCTATTATGTATAACTCATTCATTTATATGCTGTGGCACAGTGGTACCTCCTCTCCTTTCCATAGAAAAGGTTGGGGTTCAACTCACACTCCTACTATGGAGCTAATTGCCAGGTACCAAAAAAAGATCAACAATTAATTAAAAATAATTTAATTATATTATATATGTATATATATATATACACACATATTGACCAAGAGTATACATTAATTTTGAGATACCTAGCTAAAAAAATGTAATTTATAGAGACTTGGTGAATAACTTACCTCTCTTTAGTGCTGATTATTGTGGTAGTTTTGGTGTCTCTGTTGAGTTTCCTTGTAATTTGAATAGAATGTACTATCTTTAGGACTGGCTATTGTTTTGCAGCTTATAACATACCCTTATAATTTGGAAAGAGGCCATTTTTTTTTTTTTGTATAAGATTGAGGCCTTAAAGGAAAATTGTCTCGTGTTTCATTTACATACAATCAATATCTTTCATAACGAATGATTCCTAAAATTTAGAATCGAAATCATAAAAAATAATTTAATTTGGTTTAGCTACAATTCCATACAACAGTGTTGCAAATAGAAGGAAATTTTGTCTGCCAAGATCAAGAAAATCAAGAGTCAAATGTTTGATCAACAATAGTTGAAATAATAGTACACTATTTAAATTACAAGGAGAAAAAAATAAAAATAAAAATAAAAATAAAATATATAGGATAAATGGACAACAAGGGTAGCACACTGTATGCTTCCCATTGTGGAATATATAAGTTACTAAGACAGCAAATTCAACAACTAATTGTCATTCTCTATCAAGATTGGGGAGGAAAGGTGTTCCATGATGTTAGGGAATTTCTTTGGCAAAGTAAACAAAGGTTCTTCGCCGCTTGAGCTTAGAAATGCCAACGCCAACGCATACCCCAAAGCTCGCGCAACAGGGACAGCCACTGCATTTCCGACTTGAATGTATCTAAACCAAAGATAGGATGATGAGTTAGAGCATCACCAAAGATATATTGTTTATGGAACTTAGCTAGCATTTCAATTTGATATTTCAAATTCACTTGGTAGAGATGGAAAACAAATAAGGAATGTATTGGCACGCTTTTTTTAAACATGACTCCTACAATATCTTGTTAATCTATACTAAATTTACAACTTTATGTAAAGAGCTTAGTGTTCATGAAAATTATGCAGTACATGCACTTGAATAATCATCAAGATAATTCTCACACTGAATGTTATAAATTATGCAACATTTTTTTACCCCATAAAAAAACAAATATATATATATATATATATATATATATTATATCAGTGTTCTTTTTGGGTAGTCCAAAGTATCAATTATAAGAAGCTTGTTCAAGTTTAAATATTTCAAATCTAATGCAACAGAAGAAATTCATGTTGATAATCTAGCTGGATAAGGTCAGTGGGCATGCATTGCTACAAACTGACATGTAGAAAACATATTTAACATATTACCTTTCTTTGATGGGGCCAAGAAGTCTATAGTAATCTGGGAAACCTTGTAGTCTGGCATTTTCACGAATTGTGAGGACTCTACTTTGTTGTGGATGCAATATTGTCTGAAAAGATATTCATTCAATATATGGTGTTAGATAGCTAGCACATACATTTATTGAATATGCATATACTTCCAGAGAAATTAAGGGAGAAAACAACCTGGTTGTGGGGCTCAGCTCTTGTTACAACTGTTGGTACCGTCTCGTCCCACCATAACCGACCAAATGGTCTAATAATTGCACAAAATTAGAAACTAAAATGGAAAATGTACAAATCAAAAATATGTTGCTGACAATAAGTACTTACTTTGATGAAGTCCCTCCCACAAAACTCATTGCATAATCAGGGACCTATCATTACAGACAACAGAATCAGAACTAACCACAGCTGCCAAAAAAACTACTTAAAAGAAACAAAATATCAATGAGCAAATCTTACCAAAGGCTTCCCCGAAGGCAGGTACACCCTTTCACAATCTGGATCCCATTCAACTTTATTATCATCACGAACCCTAACACCTTTCAAATCCCTGAAGTTTGCACCCTAAGAACAGTACATAAAGAAACAAATGAAGCTAACAAATCAAGAGGGATTCAAACATTTTTAAAACAATTTATTAACCAACATCTGACCAGGTTGCTGGAGATAAAGATAGCCAACCTTTCTCATTGGAATTTGACAAACACGTTGATAATCATCCTCATTTAATTGAAGTGGACGATGATCAAACAAAGCATGCTTTGGAAGTTCTTCCCCAAATGTTAAACAACCCACCTCTACATGAAAAATGAAGGACAACTAGATCAAAAGATTAAATAAAAAACTGAGCTTAGACAGTTATCATTTTTTGTCAATTTATATACTGAAGTGAAAAAATTGATCTAAATTGCATAGAATTTCTAAACTGATATCTGCCTTGGGACTGTCATAACTGCATAACAAGCTGAAATTTAACTGAACAAACAAGGGTAATCCTAACCACCAATGCGCGCAAAGAAATGTAAACATGAACATTCAAAAGTAACACATCTTCCCACAGGAATACCCACCACAACTACAAAACAACAATCACTTAAATCAATGTCCATTTGCAAGATCACTAAAATTACATCCAATTGGCCTCCAAACACAAGTCACCGTAGCAAATTCTCTGCAGTTTGTCAGATATCATGAAGCAAATAATCTTAATTACAACACCTTTTTCTTTTGAAAATTTTATCTTAAATTTCAACAACTTCCTTGGCGTAAAAAAAAAGTGTGAATGCTGTTAAATCATCTTCTTTTTTTTTTGTTTTAATCAAGTCATAAGACATTGGCAAAAAATTTATATGCTTTCTTGACCATCCTCCTAAAGAATCATTTCTTTTAATGGTAAAATTTTAAGTTTAATTAATCATCAAAGCACTAAATTACACTACTTAAGCAAGCATTTCTTTTTTTATGAGAGTAACCACTAAAACGAACACTAACAGAGTATTAGGATATAAGTAATGAGTATCCAAAGTACAAAGTTCATAACTACTCACAATATTTCAATGAGCCTAATCCAAAAGAAAATGTTCAAAAATACAAATGCAAATATGCACACAACTATCAACTGAATGACATCTAACATGATATATACACAAATGCTATCCACACTTTGTTAATTTTACAATTCATCCTGACAAAAATTGGCACAAAAAAAAAATTACAGCTAAAACTTACCATCCTTCCTTAATCTAATGAACTGCTGAAATTCCGTCTCAGGCTCACCCCCATAAGACATTTCATCACGTGCCTCATCATTCTCAACCTAAAATATACACAAAAAATACATGAAAATAATATGAGTACAAAACATATGTCAAATCAAATAGGAGAAAGAAAAACAAGCAATACTGAAAAGTTAGTTTATAAATATACAGGAGGGAGGTCAGATATTGCATCCCGAAGTAATAGTTCCTTCTCAAGCTTAGCTTTGCGTCCTTCTTCATAAGCAACAGTGCATGACTGCATTAAAAGAGGAGCTTATTATAAAATCAACAACAAAAGTTAGGATTTAAGGGGAAAATTAATTATAAAGTCCTACCTCAAATTCAACAGGAATATTACCCCTCACTACAAGATTGTGTGTTGGTAGCGGGTACTGAGGCAACTTCTGCATATAAATAATAGTTAGATCTGTATAGAACACAAGATAAGCTTAGGAACTAAAAATAAATAGATAAAATCACCTCTGTAGGACCAGCGCCCCACATGAACACACGCATACGAAATTGTGGAAGTCCAAAAGCCCCTGCAGCCATCATTCCCACCCGTGCTTGATAATTCATTCCAACAAGACGGCCCAAAGCATATCTCCCAAGAAAACCACCCGCAAACTTAACAATATCTACCACATTTTCCATTAGTACAAATCTTGGCCTTAAAAAGTCAACGACATCCATAAAAACAGAAAGCTGTTTATTTTTCGGATCATCTAAGGGATTTTCTTTATTTCTAAAGCGATTAAATCCGCTTATCCCTTGACACGGCGGACCCCCACATATAACATCAACATTGCCCTATGTGATAAACATGGGAAAAAGAGTTAATAAGAGTAAGAGTCTGTAACAATTGTATATGAACAATAGAATAATGGTTTTGACAACTTACAGGCAAAGGTAAAATCTTTGATTTATACCCATTTGTGACAAATTCCTTTATCTTCTGTTGACAGTCACTAGTGAATAACATTGATTATAAGATATTAGTTTTCAATTGGCATATGGAGAATAGCAGCACAAAACAAAGTTTAACTTTATTTGCATACCCTAATCCATCCATAGGCTCCCATGAGTCTTCATCCGGTCCGTAACCCTTCCAACGAATCTAAAATCATAAAAGGAGAATGAAAAAGTGCAGGAGAGAATTTCTTATCTAGCACATGTTTGGTAAAAAAAAAAATTTTTTTAGCTTAATATCTGATCTAGCACATGTTTGGTACAAAAGTTCTTGTGAGAATTTCTTTTAACTACAGATAACAAAATAAGCTTAGTTTCTTGATTAAAGGATCAAGTACCTTAAGATGTAATCCAGGTTTTTTATTTTCTTTTGGGTCTCCATAACAAATTGCTAAAACCTTCTCTACTTCAAATACTTCACCATCGGCATCAACCTCTTCATCGTCGTCACTTTCGTCAGCACTATCATCATCTACCATGCTTATAATATTCGCATGTTCCTGTGAATCCCTACTCCCTATCAAGGAAAATGAGATACAAAGCTTCTCCCACTCCTTCAAAAGAGTCAAAAAGTCTTCTGCTGATTCATTCCTCACCTGTATTAAAATATGAATCAAGCCAAGAATTGAGAAAAATACAAATGAGGATGCAATGAAAATTGAGAATCAAGAAATTTAAAATAAATAAAAAAAGAGCGAACATTTTTATATTTAGGCTTAATTCATAATGAAGAAAAAATTGGAAATGATGTGAATCATAAAATCAAGAGACAGGATAGGTTAAATGGAGGAGTGCATATGCTATATTGTGTAATTGGTATATTCCCTTAAGATTGAAAAAAAAGTTCTATAGAACAGGTATTAAACCAGTCCTACTTTATGGAACTGAATTTTGGCAGCTAAGAAGCAACATATGCTTAAAGTGTGACAGAAACGCAAATGTTAAGATGGATGTGCCGTAAGACTACAAATGATAGAATAAGAAAAGACCGCATTATAATGTTTTGGACTTGTGCAAAGACGACCTATAAGTGTACCAATTAGGAAGAATGACAGTCTACATTGAGAGTAATACTAGGAAAAGAGGAAGGCCACAGTCAACATGGGTAGAGCTAATAATGGTAACATTCAGGTCGGGGCCTTAAATAAAGTGGAATGGAAACATAGTATTTATGTAGCTAACTCCAAATAGTTGGAGAAAGGATTTGGTTGTTGACATACCTCGGTCGCAGGATGGTTCAGTTTCAGGCTATCACAAGCATGTGCGTTCAAGTCAACAGCCCATTTCTACGTAAACAAGTAAAGAGTTCATCACTAACCAAAACAAAAACAAAAAAATAGCTAAACGCATTCACCATTCAGATTTTAAAAAAGTATTATATTGCATGAAAAAAAAGAGTATAAAACTTACAGTAACGAGATTGACACCAGACAGATTAGCACCAAGGCAAAGTCCTGTAGACATTGCTCCACAACCTGAATAGAGATCTAACAGTGTCATATCTGAATTTGTGCGTTCTTCAACTTGGGAAACCTCCTCACATTCGAACTTTACTCCACCTACAACTCCAGCAGCATTAACCTCACTAGAGATTGTTGAATCTGATTCACTACAAGCTCCCATATTATCTGCAACAACAAAAATATCTGAATCTGAATAAAAAAAATGTGCATTCCATTTGTAAGAATAAATCCCAATAAAATGGATTAATATACAACAAGAGCATCTTTCAATCCTTGAATACAAGAAACTACCTGGTGGTAAATTCACAAAAGAAAAATATGGCAGTAAGTACATCATGTCATAGTAGTAGTCACATTTTGAAATTGCTGCTTTCCTAGAAGCCAAATCCATCTGCAAAATAGGCTAGAAAGATTCCCATTTTTAAGTTTCATTGGAGATAAAAAAATGTAACACATAAGATTTTCTGCTTGGTAACTTTAGCCATACATTCAAGGGGAGCCTGAGAATTTTAAGCTTCTCAACAAGGCAATCCAGAGGGTTGTCATCCTTGACTTCAGACAAGAATACACGCTTATCATCAATAAGGTTAGAGTGGTTTTTAATGACCTGATGTGCAGAAAAAAATAGAGCACTGTTATATCAGGAAAAAGAAGAAAGGAACAAAACAACCAGTGGGGCATATGCCTGAAATTCTTACCGTATCCTTCGCCCTGTAAAACCATTGAGCCGTGAAATGAAGAGACCCATCCACTGCCTCAAACATCTCTACAATCCTACAGATATAATTGTCTTGCCCCTCTTCAGCCTAAACACAAATTAGTTGAAAACATATAAATTACATGTTGCAACTCAATTTTTTTATTGCAAGTGTACATATCAAAAAGGAAAAAATGTAATTCCATATACATCAAGCCCCATAAACTCAAATTGAGTTTCATTTCAGTCAACAAAAGGAAACTTTTAGGATACTAACAAATTTTGAGACATTTTGTTGGGTCAAAATTAGGTTGCTTTTACTTGATTGTTTACTTCGTCATGTTGCATGGTGATTGAAGACAGCTTCATTCAGAATTTAGAAGACAATCTAGATACTTTGGTCACAAGCATCAGGTTAACTAATCTAGAGGCTAATTAGAACAGAAGAAACTACGAGATCTGAAAAATACACCAACATATTAAATCCTAAAAGAGTGAAACGAAGACAGTGGATATGAAAATAAATAAATATAAATTTTTAGGTATATACATCTATTTAATAAGACCATTACTGACAAGGCTAATGACAATTTCTTGTTTGCATCATGCTTCAAACATCTTATCAACCAAAAAACACCCGAGCCTCCAGCTTAAACGATCACAAGGAGAACAAATATTTTCTTTATTCATTGATTCGTATTCAAATTAGGTCACAATCAAAGAAAAATACATGGGAGAAAGAGAGAATTTTGTTGCTATATTGCATGATTATACATTTTACTGCAATGGCAGAGCCAGAAGCTTAATTTAATTAGGGCAGCACTGAACAATGTGAAGATACAATTTTAAAAATAATAATAAATATAAAAACTTAAATATTGATTCAATACAATATTAATTATTGACCTCAGTCAATTTTCATGTTGTGAAATGCAACTTTCATGTCTTAAAAGCTTTGCGTGATAACTTCTTTAAATATATGAAATAATCCCAATAAATTGCAAAATTCTATGTTAGAATTATTTGAACAATCCAACTCGCCAAAAGTACCAATCTAATAATGTTAAAGTTTTTTATCTTTTTAATTTGTAATCTAAAACTAGATTTCCATTTTTTAGAGGGTTTAAGATTTTTTACGTGTTAGCTTAAGGTTGAGGAATAGGCAAACAAAAAGATTTCTACAAGTCTCTCATCGTGTTCCAGGCTTGGAGAAAGATTGACAGGGTACAGGGAGATATTGTTGGCAAAAAAAATAAAAAAAAGAACTAGATGAGAGTTGTCAAGGCAACTCAAAAAAGAGTTTGTGAGATAAAGATAATAACTACTAAAAGAAAGAGCTAAAGAGTCAAGACTCCATTCTATTTTATAATTACATGCAAAACAAATCACAAGGCATTGTCCTAGGCAACCCAATCCACAACCAAAAAGAAGGTTGACAACCAAGGTCAACAAACTCTAACTCAAAAATTCACTAGTCTCCATCTCCTTGACATAAAAGACTCCAAATTTTTCTCCAAAAAGTCTCCAAGCAGTGTCCACACCTCACAAACCTAAATGGCTTCAAGCACTAGCCATCCAAGAATCAATCTGCTTGTGGATTAAACAAAAAGTGTTGAACTGGTCTTTTGAGTACGCAGCAACAGCTGTCAACACATATGAATACACTCACCAAAACTAGGTGTGATGAATGTAAAAGAAAGATGCACCCTAAGAATCTCTGCTCGGTAAAGTATTCTGTGTATATGAGAGAATCTAAATCTGCCCTAGCATTAGGTATTTATCGGCAACAAGATAGCCTAGAGAGATTAGGTTTTTGCAGAGTTAGAAATTGCCTTGCTAAACAGCTCAATTGATCAACTTAGATGCCGATTGATCAACATCACTTCAGAAGCCTTCAACTGATACATTAATCTAAGAAGCATGGACACTTCTAAGATTGTGTCAGTGCCAGACATTGTGTCGAACACCGAAAATTTGTGGACACTCCTAGACACATGTTCTACACTTTATGGTCGTGTTAATAATTTAAAAGTAATTTTTTTATTATTTGAGACACTTGGTGGACATATCTTGAACACTTGGCTGACACATCTCAAGCACTTGGTCAACATATTCCGAACACTCGACCAACACATTCCACGCTCTTCGACTTATGTAAAACAAAGGAAAAAACATTATGAACATACATTAAAGTGTGTCCATAACTCTTTCTTTAAGAAATTGACATTAAACAGATGCCACAATATGTAATCAATGAACAAAAACAAACTATAATGACAAAATAAAAGAGTAATACCAAAGTAAGATATAACTTGGAAATTTAGATATTCTAGATATGCAATGCATGAACCCTAATTTGGTAAGTGCATTAGTGTCAAATTACCTTTTTATCCTTGCAAATAAAGATTATCAAAATACCCTTGAATGTAAAATGAATTCATCTTCAACCTTGGGGGTAACTAACACAAACAAACTTTTATACAATTTCTACAATATGCTAGAAACTTTACAAAAATACAAATTCAAGTTTTGATCTACAAATTACCTTTTTATCCTTGCAAATTCAAGTTATGCTAGAAGTGCTTATGTTGTTAGCTAGAGGCCTACTTAACCTTGAGGCTGTAGGATTTAATGAATTTCATCTTCAACCTTGGGGGTAACTAACAAACTTTTTGTACAATTTCTACACTATGCTAGAAACTAAAACTAAAATACAGACTCGAATTTTGATTTACAAAATTTGCAATTATAAATCCTATCCTACCCCAAATAATAAACTTATAAAACTAAAACAAAAATACATGTTAGCATTTAACATGTGCTCAACCCAGATACAACTTTCATAGAAGTGCTTATGTTGTTAGCTAGAGGCCTACTTAACCTTGAGGTTGCAGGATTTAACATTTTTATACAAGAGTGCTTGCTCCACACACTTCTAACCCGTTTAACCCATTATTAACTAATGAAATTTGGGTCAATAATATGTCTAGAAGCAAGATGAAAAAATGAATATCAAATCAAATGAGCTTGCATTCAAACTATTAAGCATAAAAAAGAAAAAAATTGAACTAAAAGTATGGACAATTCAAACGTCTACAGTGCACTCATAAGAACTTTAGAGAAACATTCAAAGTGGTTTAACCTTATAAAGGGTTCCTGGCTAACTAGGACAGTAATAAAAGAGAGACATACAAGAGGTAATATATAAATTGAATAACATATTTCTTTCAACATCAAACTTGTAAGATCATACATTGGAAAATAGATCGAACTTGTTTTCATGTTTTTGTAAGTAATATTTTGGTTTGTTACATGAGTTTTGTTGTATTAACTTTGCAGAGACAAATTCTTCTCAGCCGACGAGAATTGAAGGAGATAGCAAAGGATTCTATGAGCCACATGCTATACGTACCTACTAGGAAGCACGAACGCGGCTAAAAAGGTAAAGAATCCATGTCAGACACACTCCAACACGTGTTGGATGCCAAAAAACGTGTCTGAACCTTTTTTATTTTCGGACACGGCACGAACACACATCCGACACGCCATGAATTTTCAAACACGGCACTGACATGCCAATTTTTTTTCTTTTTCCTTTTGTTTTCATGAATATTTCTCTTCCATGGATTCTTACTTCATTTTTCACTAATCCCTAATTCTTTTTCTAACGAAACCCTAAATTTTTTTGCTTTTTTCTCTTTTTTTAGCTTCTTTCTTTCTTTTTCCCAGCAAAACACAAGTTCTAGAAAGGTTGTTTTAACAATTCAACTACAGCCCATCTCATCTCTTCATATTTGTTCCTTTTTACTCTTATTATATAATTACTATCTTTTACATGTGACTTTCAGATGATACTTTTGTATTTGGAGTAAGCTGAAATGATGTTTAAATGATAAGATAAGTTTTTATTCTAATGTCTCGTTTCAATTTGATTTTATAACTTTGTGGCATCGTTCTCCTATAATTATTGTTGTTGTGGATTATATTCAATTGTGTACTTTTGACTTATAATTTGTGAATTTTTTCTTTGTTAAGTTGATGAAAAATAATATTACTCTTTATAATTAAAAGTACAACATCAAATA
Organism: Cornus controversa; assembly: GCA_026545225.1. Lineage (NCBI taxonomy): Eukaryota > Viridiplantae > Streptophyta > Magnoliopsida > Cornales > Cornaceae > Cornus > Cornus controversa. Next base: position 22,989,732 of record CM048852.1, read on the forward strand.
TTATATAAAAATAAATATTTATTATTTGTCGTGTCCCTACTGTTTTTGTGTCCTAATGTTTTAAGATTTGTCGTATCGTCGTGTCCGTGTAGTATCCGTGCTTCTTAGCACACCTATTATGGGCATAGCACCTATTATTGATGCCTTTATGCATTCTAGTAGCTATTTTGGACATTAAATGACTCTCCCCCACCCCCTTCCCCCTCCAAATTCTTCTTCTCTTCCCTCTTAATTCTACATCATATCATCCCATGTCATAAAACATTTTACAAAATATTAAAACATCAAATGCACATCCTTGTTGTCCAAAATGTTTGTGCCCAAAAATGGTTCAAACAATGTTACATAAATGTCCCTACTCAAGCACTCATAGATGTAAGAGGATTTCAACATTAAAATTATATGTTATTAATAAGTGCACAACGTTGTAAATGAGTGTGTTTATGCTACTATAGCAAAAAAATCAAAAAAAAAAAAAAAACTCAAAACACATTTTCAATGTGAAACATTTTTTCAATTACTATTCAAAACACTCATAAGAAAAACAATTGTTTTGTTTTAAGCAAAAACGTAAAACACTAAAGTATCCCAAACAGGCTCACTTGAAGGTTCATTTTGAGCTTATAAAAAAATATAAAGTTAATTAAGATTTACTAAAAGCCACACAGAAACACATTTTCATTTTAACTATCACTTAGACTCCAAAAATTTGCTCCGTCTTACATAAACACCTCATGTTGTCAATGCACATGGCGTCAAAGGTCTAACACCATGTAAAATAACTTGAATACCCTTTAACTTTGTCAAGCAATCTCTTTAACCCTAAAGAAATAGACCAAAACACCCTATCAATACTTTGTAGATTTACAATTACATCATTTATATATATTACCATTTATATATATATATAATATATTCATTCCTTCTCTTTTTGTACTATATATTATATACATATATATGTATGTGCAAATGTTTTGTATTTATATGTGTATAAATACCTTTTTTTTAGTCAATGTGATATTAAGTCAGCCTAATTACAGAGGCCCACATAACTATACAAGTCATATGACCATCCTTCAAAAACTTATAAATAAATTCCACCCCAACACAATCCATAAACCCATTACCCTTTTAAAGGACCCAAGCCCATCTTTCCTTAAAATATTACCCTTTTATTTATGCATATTCATTCTTTTCAAGCCAGAGAGAACCCTAGCCGCCACAACCAACAGTCATAGCTACTAGTGGTGGAAAGCTCGCCATGCATCAATTGGCAACAATTATAATAATTCAATCGCCCAAAAGCCAAGAAGGTTCTCTCTTTCATCTGAATACACGTATCATTGTTTAGATTGATGTATATGGATGAATTTACCCAGACAATGTCAAGCAGAGCTCGATCTTGACTACTTAGCTCGATGCTCAATCATCTACATAAATATGCCAAGTCAGAGTCCAAACACCACCAAACTCATTTACAGCTCTAGATTGAAGGGAAATTATATCCCACTCAAGAATAGTAAATTAGAAATTAATACCTATATCCCGTGATTAATAGTGTGATCATATTGTTGTCAAATTCAGGCCAGACACTAATTTTAAATACAGCAACTCCTTCAAAAATAAAATATTTTCTCTACCGTCATATTTTCAATAAGCTAAAAGGGTCAAAAAGCTACATCAATACACTAACTTGATATGTAAAGATTCATAATTTATAGCAGAACATATAGCAAGCATCACCATCCTTACGTCTCTGGTTTTATTGACATTGAGAAATACCACATCTATATAAAGCATATTGAACTTTGAAAAATGAAATTACTGATATAATTACAAAAAATAAAAACCATTATAAGAGAAGGAAAAAAGCTACCTTAACGTGAGCCTCGTCTTCTAGGTTGAAAATTACACGGCCATCAATTTCTGCCTGTGTGAAATGACGCCTAGCTTGAATAATCTCCTCTGATTCATCCTTCCTGTGCCAATTAAATTCATAAAAATAAAAAACCAATACCAAAAAAGAGAACAAAAATAGCATTTTGCAACCAAAAATATCACGCATAGTGTTGTAGACAATTATGGATATGTATATATATGTGTATATATATATCCCATATAGATCACAAACTTACCCTTTCACGCTTTTAGATCCATCAATCCCGTTTTCCTTCTTCTGTAATCCAAAAGATTCATCAAAACCTTAAATATAAAAATAATAATATGATATATATATGTGTGTATATGCATATATATACAAAATATGGTTGAAAACGAACCTCCCCAAGGTACCGATGCGGCCACCTCTGCCGAGCTTTATCTTCGGAGACTGGTTCGCCGATAAATCGATTCTCATCTTCATCGACATCTTTCTTCTCGTCTTTCTGGACATCTCTCTTCGACTTCTTTGAAGGAGTTGATCTTGGCGAGCTCTCAAGAGCTTCAGCGATCAAAACTGCTTCTTCAATTTGTACAGTCTCAGACGCCTCTGATCTTTTCAACTTCTTCGAAGTCTCAGATTTGGAAGAGCTCGACGAGGCCTTTCGTTTGCTCGGCATTTGCGCGGTGGCCGAAGAGTTGAGAGAGTGTGGAAGGGATGAGGATAATGTAGGCTTTGCCGCGGCTATATCAATGGGTGTGTGTCTAGAGAGAGATCGCGTGTATATATATAGAGAGAGAGAGGAAAAGTTTTGAAAGGAAAGTGGGAATTTTGAAGAAAGTGGGTGGGCGGGAAGCGAAATTATAGAGGTTTCGGCGAGGTGGGTTTGAATATTGGGCTTCAGTTGCGGGCAAGTGACCGTTGGGAACTAGGACTGTTTGGTTGTGTTGCTATGAGTGTGTATAATGGGACGTGATGGGACGGGCCTGATGAATTTTATGAAACCCAAGGCTGGTACGGTATGGACTCGGGCTCTGAAAGCGCTTTTGATTTTTCTCTTGAAATGAATTTCAATTGGGCCGACTTATTTTTTTTAGGATTCTTCGAATGAGTTTTCTGATTTTAAATTTTATTATATTTAAAATATTTTTGAATGATGTATTCAATTAAAAAAAATTAAAGAAAAAAGTTGTTTTATGAATGTAATTTTTTGAAATTCCTTCTCTGATTAACACAATTTTAAGTTAACAAATTTATCTTTAATAATTACTTTAAATAGATAAGTTTTACGAAATAAAAGAAGACAAAATTGTTTATAAAATTTGTTACTTAAAATAATTTTGGCTTCCTCCCAAAAGCATGTTTTTCAGTTTTCTTGGAAAGAACTTTTTAGGACTTTGACCTTCATTAGAAGTCCATTTTTCTTATTTCACCGAATACTAAGGCCATGTTTGGATTGGCTTTTGAAAAGCGGCTTTTGGCTTTTTAAGCTCAAAAGCCATTTTGGAGAGTGTTTGGCTTGGTACGGCGGAAGAGTTTCGGAGTCCAAAGAGCGTTTAAAGGAAGCTGGGGGTACCAGCTTCCTGATTTAGCTTCTGCTTCTCTTTTTCTTCTGCGTAAAAGCTGAAACAAAAGCTCTGCCAAACAGGGCCTCAGTGGTCGTTTGGGGGAGCTTCTTAGGAGATTGAAACATGCTTCCAAACTAAAAAAGTCCTTCCAAGAAAATATTAGTGTTTGATGAAATAAGAAAAATGAACTTCTAATGAAAATCAAAATCATAAAAAGTTCGTTCAGAGGAAGAAAGAAAAACTTGATTTTGAAAGGAAGCTAAAATTACTTTAAGTAACAAATTTTATTGACAATTTTGTCGTCTTTTATTTCATGAAACTTGTCTATTGGGAGTAATTATTAAGGATAAATTTGTCAAGTTAAAATTGTATTAATTATGGAAGGAATTTTAAAAAATGCATCCACCGAACAACTTTTTTCTTTTAAATTCCTTTTATTGAAGACATTTTCAAAGGTCTTGTAAATGGAATGAATTTTGAAATAGGAAGCTCCTCCAAATAGGGTCTAATTTTTTTGGAAAGAACTTCTTAGACTTAAAAACTCGTTTCAATTCTCTAAAAAGCTTCGCCAATCGAACACTAAAAATAAATAGAATCGACTTCATGAAATGTAAATAAGTATAATTATAAATTACATTAGTTTTGAAAGACACTTTTTTTTTTCTTTTCTTCACTAATTTGTGATAAATGGAACTCACAATGACTGAGTTAAAATTTGAAATTTTCATTAATTAAACAAATTATTATATTATCTTCCATAATTATTAAATAAATCTAGTAATAATTTTTTTTTTCTTTTCACCTAACAAACAAAGTATAAAGTCCCAAGTGTCAATTAGCTCTTTTCAAATATCATTTTAAACACAAACTATCACTTTTTGATTTATTTAAAAGTACATATACGTTTTAGTAATATATCTAACTATCAAATATAATTTATTAATCTAATCTAATCTATTTATTCTTTTTATATATGTTTTGTTTTAAAAGTTTTTTAATATTAGGACTAGGAGTCTTTTGAATTAAATAAATTATTATTATTAGTTATTGATTTTTTCATAAACTGAAGGATATATGATAGACTCTAAAAGTTCTTCCAAGCTAGGTTATTGCTGTTTACTTTGTTAAAGTTTGATATTTGATGGAAAATTAAATCTCTTTCTTTATGCCTCACAGTTTTTAATATTTTATCTTTTCATAATAAAAATTGGTAGCACACGGATGTTCATTTTCGAGCTTAAATGCGAATATGCAATGGCTCAAAATTCAATTATTACAACTAAAAATTGTGTAATAATCTTGTTATTTAATAGTGTCAAATATGTTAGTCTCTATGCTATTCAACTATCAACCTTCTCATATATTTTATATATTTTTTAATGGTTAAATTTCATGACTTTGAGTAGGGATGACAATTTGTCCCGCCCCACCATACCCCGTTTAAACCGATTTTAAAGAATTCTAAATGATTTTGAGGGCGGTTATGAGAATGAGAGGAAAAAATCCGCATGATTGTGGGGCGCCTGCCTCGTTTATATTTTATATTAATAATATTATCCTTATATATATTATACACAAACAAAATTAGTTTTATATAATTATATAAATAATTTTTATTTGTTTAAATCTTATTGATGGTGCATATGTAAATTACACAATACCTTATCACATAAAAGTGTAAAGGCTAAAACAATAGTACAATTATAAAAATACTCTCCTAAACAAAAAGTTAAAAAAATAAATAAAAAAAAAGCCGCCGCGCCTCTCCCCGTTTAATAAACGGTTTGGAGCGAGAATGGTGAGATTTTTGTTAAACAAGGACATGGATGGGATTTAATTAATATTGCTTGGAAAGGAATATGTTGTCTTTTTTTTTATTTATTTATTTTTTCTAAAAGTTAATAATTAGGCTTTATATTACCTAACTGTTATTCTCAGTATAATCAATGATTTTCTTTTGGTATTCTTTTCCAAGTTAATACAATAGAGGTTACATCAGCGCTTTATTACTTCTTTTTTTGTCCTAATGCTAGTTAGTTGGCGCTTCAAATATATATATATATATATATACTATAATATTTTCTTTTAGCTAAGGGATAAGCTATGCGTAAGGAACTCCCTTGTTAAAAGATGACATGTGGAATCTTGTCCAGGTAAAAAACTGGCAAAGCTTCTACACGTGCTGAACTTTTTTAATAAAGTTTTTCTGTTTTGTAATTATAAATCATTATACTTATCTTTTTGTATTGGATTGATGAAATTGCCTAATTGTTAGGAATCAGAAACACTCAAAGATTGCTCAGAAGTCATAGTATAATGTCGTTAAACAATTGCTTTCAACAAATCTATCCCCATTCTTTGATGTTGAACTAAGAGCCATGAATAAGTAAAACAATTGCTTTCAACAAATCTATCCCCATTTTTTTACTTTGCATTTATCTTCAAAATTATCTTTTAATGAATGAATTTTCACATGAGCTGAAATTATCTAATTATTTTGCAGTGCTAATGAGTTTGAACAAACCAATGTGGTAAACCCTTCTACATTGGTGTGTTCTTCTAGAATTTGAAGTGCAGAGAGATAATTGGGTATCATCCAAGGGCTGAAAATTTGACTGGAGGAAGTTGTTTTGATATTGGTGAGAAACCCACCAATAAAATCAATTCTGTTTGAAGTTTGGGAGTTTATTTGCTGACTTGGGTTGTTATGTATATGAAGGCAAAATTCATGTAGAATCAGAACAGCTGTGTTAAAGTAAATTTAGAACTAGATATTCAGGGATTAAAACTTTGATTTTCCAGTTATCTGTAAAGATTGTGTGAGTGTGAGAGCATTTATTGTTGTTGTATTTGATTGTATTTCTTTGCAAATAATAGAATGGTTGTATTTCTTTCCGAATCTGAGTTCTACCAATTTCGTCTTGTAATGTTCTTTTATCATGGGAGAATACAGCTTAATTAAAAACGCCAAAATAGAGACAGAATGTGAGTGGAGAGAGAAATGCTTGTGAATAATTGAGCTTCAGTACGATGATTCAATGAAATAACAACCTGTTGCCTTGAAACTTCCAAGTAAGACTGCAAGCAGAAGATCACCACAGTCTGATTAAAAAAAAAAATCAACTTTTACCGGCAGTTTTTTTAAAACCATCGGTAAAGGCAACATTTTCAGTATATACTTTACCGGCGGTTCATAAAAAACTGCTGGTAAAAACTACTCATTATCAGCACTTCAATCATATTTTCCGGTGGATAAAACCGCCGGTATAATTCCGGCGGTTTCAAAAAAATCGCTGGTAATTCTCTACCGGCGGGATTTTGTCCAGCAGATTTGTTAATCGCCGGTGAATTGCCGGTGAAGATTTTTCCGGCGATTTTAGAGGTAGTTTCCGGCGGTTTAAACCGCCGATGATATAACATTTTTTTGTAGTGTAAGTTTCTTGTCCAAACCGGCCTAGTTACCATCCCTAACTTTGAGACTCAAATTTGATTGGTAAAAGATATGACATCAAGTTAGATAATGCTATTCTTGCACAGAACAATCATCTCCTCGCATAAGATCGATGATGTGTTCATATCTTTTCATTTAACAAACTCTCATTCTAATGAATAAATATTGCAAATATATTTGCAATGCAATTGCTTTCTCACTTTCTTTAGAATGAATTATTTGTTTCTTATGATAATAATTTTAGAAGTTCTCACACATACTCTTTTACTAGTATATACAAGGTTATAATGGTTTGGTCCCAACTCAGATTTTTTAAAAATTGAAAGGGGATTAAATTGTAAAAAATCAAATCGAACCGTTCGACTATTTTAATGGTTCCATCATTTTTTTTCACACCCTTACTTTCTACACACTATGTAGTACAAGAAATTATTACATGTTCTGGCCAATCACAATACATCTTTGCAAAATACATCTCTTAGGGCATCAGTTGTGGCCCTCTCTACATCCTCTCTACATGAGATGTAGAGAGGCCCAAGTGTCCGTGTGGCGCTTGCTCAAATGCGAGCCCTACAGTTTTTTCATTTGCAGGCTCTCCACAATTGGGAGCCTGCAAATGAATGAGAAAATAATTTAATACACTCTCTCTCTTTTGCCTCTCTCTCTCTCTCTCTTTTCCTATCTATCTTTCTTTTTTCTTTTTTTGGGCTGTTGAGCCAAACGGCTCTCTGCCCCTTCTTTTTTTTCAAAAAATATTCAAAGTTTATAAATAATATATATATATATCATAAAAATATTATTTGTTCTTTATTAATTTTTTTTTTCAATTTAATTTTTTAGAACTCTTTTTCATTTGATTTTTTTTTTTAAAAATTCGGCTCTTTGGCCTATTTTATTTTTGTAAAAAAATAACAAGCAAACAATTGAAAAAAAATATTTTATTCATCACCAATATAAAAATTACATTTAATTCGAGATGAGCTTTAAACATCTTCATCACCAAATTTATTCCACAAATGTTCCATGAGATCTCTCCTGAGATTCACATTCTCGTTCTCATTGCGAATCCTATTAAGGCAAGAGGATAAGTGTGCCGCCAAAATTAATGGGTTTCGATCGTAGTGTGGAACGAAGACGTCTTCATTGTCAGGAGGTGCCCATTGCAAAATGTTGGTGTAATATGATGCATGTTCTCATTATCTTGTTCAAATCTTTTTTTTTTTCCAATAATGCACTGGTCATTGCGTTATAGCCCACCTGATCTGAAACACGCCAAATGCTTGTTCAACATTCTTCGTAGCGGCTTTTTGTTTTTGAGCAAACAAATTTTCTTTTCCAATAGTTGGGTGCATGATGGTCTGCATCGTGATGATGAAGTCATTGTATAAATACTATAATAAAGAGATGATTTAAAGAAGACAAAATAGGTGGTTTATATATAGTCGTTGGGAATATAGCCGTTGGAATATATATAATATCTTTTTAATTTATTTCATTATTTGTGCTAAAAATATGTAATATCTTTTTAATTTATGAATTTATTTGTGCGAAAAATATGTAATGTCTTTTTATTTGTCAATAAATATCTGAGAAGTAAACAATTGAAAAATAATATTTTATTCATGGCAAACAATTGAAATAAATAAGTTTTAAATTTTTTTATGAATTATTTTTTATATAAAAAATATTAATAATAATGTAGAGAGATTGTGTACCGGTATGCTTAAATCTCTACAATTGCAAAGAGTCACGTCAGAAAAAAAAGTTGACATGTGTAGAGAGCAGCATAATGGATGGCCTTAGCTACATTCCTCTCTGTTGATTCTGTTCGGATCCTCTTTTCTTTTTCCCTCAAAAAAATAGTTTCAGCTAACCTTAGGTCAAAGTTGCGTAGATAACTTATCTTCTGATGCTCCAACAAGGTCGAGTTTGGGTCTTCTAGGCCAGAAATGTACTCTCAATACTTCGATACCATTGTTCGTACCAATTTTGTCCCCAAATGGTTAGGGCTTTCTCTTTCTTTCTTTTTTTCTTAGTTGGTACATACACCCATCCCAAAGAGTTATATTGTTTGCACCCAAGAGAACTTGATCGTTACACCTAATACTTGCTAGGTACTAGGGGCAAGTGTTTTATCCACTTGAGCCAACCCCTTGGGTCATCTGTTTAGAGATTGTTATTGTGACAATGTGATCTTTGTATTTGATTCTAAAGAAATTGTATGAAATAAAAGAAATTTGAGATTATGAATTTTAGATACGTTAATTATTTGAGAGTTTGATTCATATATTACAAACTTGTGATCTCTAGATTTCTAAGTAATGCCTTCACTCATAACTCACTGCATGAAGTATACTTCAACAGTTTCAATTAAGATTTTTAGATTATTGATCTTTCTTATCTATTCTACTTTGTTTTCTTAATTTCTGAATAGACTATTCCTAAATATCAAAATGACTCAATAATCCTAGTGTAAGCTGAACAAGAGATAAGTGAACCGCCTTCTTGGGTATTCTCTTCTGTAAAAAGCTAAAGGTTCTGAAAGAGACTAATGGGACAGCGGAATACCAAAAGTTGTCATCACAAGGAACCTTAGTACGAAAAGCTGAGTGTAGAGGTTTAGCTCTAGTGCATGTTCTTAGGTGTGACTTGTGAGCCGTGTGATATACTGCTGACTATAATGCTGCAAATTATATGTGGATATACTTAGGCTTTGTTTGGATTGATGGAATTGGAAGGACTAAAAAAGAAAAGAAAGACATCAAGCCAAACAACATGACCTGAACTGGTGAGTGTAGATGTTTAGCTCTAGTGCATGTTCTTAGGTGTGAGCCGTGTGATATACTGCTGACTATAATGCTGCAAATTATATGTGGATATACATAGGCTTTGTTTGGATTGATGGAATCGGAAGGAATGAAAAAGAAAAGAAAGACATCAAGCCAAACAACATGACCTGAACTGCTGCACCAAACTGTCAACTCTTCGCTAGTTGTATACATAGCTCTTCATATTTACAGGCCTTCATCATCAGGTCTTAGTTTATTGATTTCTTAGGATTACACTCTAAGATGCTGAAATATATTGCCCAATTCTCACTGCTAATAGACTAGATATGAGCATGATGATGAACTTCAATAAAATTAGGGGTGAACATCCACCTGCCAAGCTTTTGTGAACGTATTAAACATAAATAAACTAAGTGATGTGTGGTCAAGTGTGTCAATTAAAAATTATCACTTTGCAATAAGATGAACCCTTGTGGGATATAGCTATTGAAAAGGGTTGTCCTCAAGGACTTGCGTTAAGTAGAACGGTTATGTTGCTTTGCTTTCAAAGTTTAATTCTAATCCAATTGAAGAGATTGATTGTTTGCTTGTGTTCTTTAACTAACTAAGACTAAAGTAAAAGCTGAGTGTAAACTAAGTAAATTAAAATAATCAAGAGAGAAATATAGGAAAATTGACTTCACCACCAACTTCTCAACAATAATCAATTGCTCTTAATCCAGAGAAATTAATTTATGTATTTTCGAGTTGTGTCTGGCTACAAGCTCACAACAAACTTGTTGAAAATGTTCATTTAAGTTAAACTAAATATGAACTATCTTTGGTCAGCATGGACTACTACTTAACTACACTAACCAAACTAAACTAACATGTAGCATAGTCCATCTTCCTTTAGCATGATTTATCAAACCCTAACTTGGGCGATCGTGAAATACCATTGCATAATTTCCTCAAAACCACAAAATAAAAGGGACTTAGGTCAACCAAAACTAAATCTAGTCTAAGACAAGAACAAGATTCAATTAAGAATTGAAAGTAAACCATTAAAATCCAAAATTAATAGTACAACTATTGTTCTTATACTCATTATGCAATCAATACATAGAATAAGCCTCCTCAAATTAAATACAATTAAACCATTGAAAGAAAAGATTAGGGTTACATCAATTCCCTAAAAGGAGATTTAACCGCATATGTTTTGAATCCGAGACTTGATCAACAATGAAATCAACATCTTCATGCCTCTTTTTCTCTGAAAAATAGCGCCAAATTGGCCCTTCCGCTTCTTAACTCTGCCTCCTCAGACCCCTAGAATTAGGTTTGTGCCTTTTTGGAAAAATGTTCAATTTGGGCCTAATTTGGCTAGTCTCTTACACAAGCAGCCCTAATTCATTTCTTTTACAATCCCGCTTGTTTTTGGGCCGCTTATTCGATCCCTTCGGCTTTGGATCTCAATATGAATTCATCTAATGGATCATGCTTCATCTCCTTCCTATATTAGCATCAACAATGGCCCAATTGTACTAATTCCAGTCAAAATTACACTTAAGCACCTAAAAAGCAGGTAAACTCAAAACTAGCATTAAAGACAGTAAATAAGTATTACCAAAGAATTATTACATGCAACTTTAAGGGTTCAAATGTGAAAAATCCGGCGCTTATCATTAAGCTTGACTAGTTCTAGAAGAAATTTTCATCAAACCATGAAAAAATGTTATTGACTTGTTTTATAGCTTCTTGCATTTGATTTCAATTTATCTGCATGATTTTTTTCTTTCTAGATGCATAATTTGCTGGAGATGTTTGCCTATAACTATTTAATTACCATAGGCCAACAGAAAGGTATTTACTGACCAATTCATACTTGAAGAAGCTATTGGAGAACATCATTATACAGCTTGATCAAGTTGTAGGTGGAACTAAAATACAAACTCATTGAGTTGATGATATGTCATTCTTCTTGGTATCAACCTCCTTACCAAAAAAACTTCCTTTAGTTCTTTAATAAAATTCCCATGTCAATTTCTCCTTGTATTCTTGCTAAATGTGGCTAGTCTTGCCTTCCTTTTACTAGGATATGAAAGAGCTCAAGTTAATAAAAAGGTCCATAGTTAATTAATTTAATTTAAATCCGTTTGTTATATGCTTATAATCAGTGTAAGTTAACTGAGATAAATTTAAATATCTATTATGCTACAGGACCCAAGAATATTAACTCTATGGAGAAGGCTAACCTGAAAACCAGTTCAGATTGTTGAAAAATGGCTCAGATTCTTCTCAAGTTGCTCTGAACTAAATTTGTACACCTGGGTTTAATCAACTTTAGGGAGTTAAAAATTGTCTTTTAATCGATTTGCTCTAAAATTAATTTTCTAAAATATGTGGTTTTCATCTTAAACTTGTAGATGCATCAATTTATGAATATGATGTACACAATTAAAGTCATGTTTTCAGCATTATAGTTGTTTGTTCCTTTTCTAGTATATGGTACAACGACCAGACGTTCTGCACTATATGTTTGATCCGGTTTAATTCTCAATTCTTGTGCAAAAATGTGATTCTTCTTTTTAGCTTCCCCCAAATTGAAATCATAAGTAGCTAATGCCTTGTCGTCGCTATGCGTAAAATAATTAGTAGAGCGGGTCATTATAAATGGTATCAGAGCTGAAGTCCACCCGAAAGTGCGGCCAATGAAGATGTTGGCCCCTAAGAGTGGTGGTTGTGGTGACCTTGTGGGTGGATGTGTTGTGGACGGGTGTGAGTATAAAACTGAGAGGCTATCACATTGGTGAGATAGATCCCACATATTAATATTCTGGATGTGTAATGCCTTTCATCTTCAACCTCGGGTAACATTAACTTTTGGACATTTTCTACACTAAGCTAGAAACTAAAAAAAAAATAGAGTCAACTACAAAATTTGTAAATATAACTTTTATCATGTGCTCAACACAGGCTCAAAAATTTCATATTAGTGTTTAGGTTGTTAGCTAATGGCCTATTTAACGACGAGGTTGTAGGATTTAACATTTTTATATAAAAGTGCTTGCTCTACACTTTTCTAACCGGCTTAACCCATTATTAACTAATGAAATTTGGGTGTATGATGTCTAGAAGTGAGATGAAAAAATGGTACTCAACGTCCTGGATACCATATCAAATGAGCTTGCATTCAATCTGTTAAGCATAAAAAAAGAAAAAAAGTTATAAATCAATTGAACTAATGTTGCGTTTGGTATGCAGGAATAGAATAAAATGGAATGTCCATTTCACTCATTCTTTTGTTTGATGGAAAAATTAAAGTGTGAATAACTCATTTCCTTGGAAAAAAAAGAATGAAAATTCATTTCACATCTTAACTTATGGAATGATAATTCCATTCCCAAGTCAAATAAAAGAAAAACAAATCTCTTTCCAAAAAAATTTCATGTTTCAAGTCCAAAAACTATCACCATCACCTTTCACCATTGTCTTCCTCCACCACCACCACCACCACCACCACCACCACCTTCCACCATTGTCGCCTTCCGACACCACCACCATCACCACCATCGCCACTATCTTCCACCACCACCACCTACACCATTGTTGCCTTCCACCACCACCATCATTGCCACCGTCACTATCGCCTTCTACCACTGCCACCTCCATCACCGTTGCCCTCCACCGTTACTACCACCGCATTCCACAACAACCACCATTTCTTTTAAAAAAATTATAGAAGAATGTTATTTTGTTAGTTTAATTTATTTGTCATTGAGAGGAGCATTTTAGATAATTCAATTTGAAATTCATGTCATTCTAGGTTTTAAATTGGTCCAACCAAATGCTAGAATGGTGACGATTCCAATCTTACGTCATTTCATATTTGCAACCAAACAGTAAAATGAGAATGACCATTCCATTCCCACTTGCATTCCATTCTATTTCTAAGTACCAAACACAACATAAATGTATGGACAATACAGATGTGATCAAGAACTTTAAAATAATAGATTAAAATTAGGGTAAATTACACTAAATTTCCTTGGGGTTTGGTCTAATTACACCTGACATCAAACTAATGGATTTTGTTACAATAACCTCCCCTGAGGTTTGCTCCGTTAGACAAAAACTCCCTCCGTCCAAAATTTTGTTAGTTTTGTCAAAAAATTTAGGGTAAATTACATTGATCTTCCCTGAGGTTTGGCCTAATTACACTCAGTATTAAACTAATTGATTTTGTTACAATGACCTCCCATGTAACAGAAATGAACTAACCGACGTTAACTTTTGGGTGAAATGTCTATTATACCCTTAATATTATATTGATATAAAAATTAAAATATTTATGTATATAAAATGACACTTTTGCCTATCTAATATAATAATACTTACTATATTATATATATAGTAAATATTTATATATATATATATATATATGTGTGTGTATGTGTATGTGTGTGTGCACACACACACACACTAAGACCACCGTCATGCCACATATCAGACCTACCACTCGCGGCTGCCATGCCGTGAACCACCACTAGCCGAGCCACCATAAGCCACCACAACCATCGTGCACAACCCCAGCTGCCATGGCCACCACCATACTCCCACATTCGGCTTCATTAACCTCACCATGGTGGTGGCCATGGTAGTTGGGGTTATGCACGATAGTTGTGGTGGCTTATGGTGGCTCTACTAGTGGTGGTTCATGGTATGGTAGCCGTGAGTGGTGGGTCTAGTCTGTGGCATGGCAGTGGTCTTAGTGTGGTGTCGATAGGGGTGATGATGGCAGCTGGGGTTATGCGCGCATGCGCACAACACCACACTAAGACCACTGTCATGCCACAGACCAGACCCACCACTCACGGCTGTCATGCCATTAACCACCACTAGCCGAGCCACCATAAGCCACCACAACTATCGCGCGTGCGCGCGGGCACACACACACACACACACACATATATATATAATATAGTAAGTATTATTATGTTAGATGAGAAAAAGTGTCATTTTATATATATAAATATTTAATTTTTATATCAATATAATATTAAGGGTATAATAGATATTTCACCCAAAAGTTAATGTCGGTTAGTTCATTTATGTTAAAGGGGAGGTTATTGTAACAAAATCAATTAGTTTGATGAAGGTTGTAATTAGGCCAAACCTCAGGAGAGGTCAGTGTAAATTTACCTTAAATTTTTTTGGCAAAACTAACAGAATTTTGGATGGAAGAGGTCTTTGTCTAACGGAGCAAACCTCATAGGAGGTCATTGTAACAAGATCCATTAGTTTGATGTCGGATGTAATTAGGCCAAACCTCAGGGGAGGTCAGTGTAATTTACCCTTAAAATTATACCAAATACTTAGTTTAAACTAAAATCTAAGCCTTCGAAAGTGGTTTAAACCTTGTAAAAAGGTTTCTGGCCATCTAAGACGATAATAGAAGAGATTATACAAGAGGTAGTATACACATTGAATAATATATTTTTTTCAACATCAAACTTGTTAGATTATACATTGGAAAATAAATCAAACATCTTTTCATGTTTTTGTGAGTGATATTTTTGTTTGTTACATGAGCTTCGTTGTATTAACTCCGATCTTTTGGAACAATACAATGAGGTGTACTCTTCAAAGGCAAATTCTTTTTAGCCGACGAGAATTGATAGAGATAGGAAAATATTCTATGTGCCACATACTATACTGTAGGTACAAAAAAATGCTTTGCTAATTACTGCTAATTAATTCAATGCACACACCTGAAAAAAATAAAGAACACAATACTTTCAGAGATAAATTCAAGAAAGGATTCACATATCCCTTTCATTCATATTTTGTTGAATATTTATACAAGTTGGAATTAGAATCCTTCTAGGACTGTAATTCCCTTATTTATAGCTATCTTTACTCTCAGGGATTTGAATTCTTTTTTTAGTTTAGACTTGTGTTTGGGTTGGGCCGTTAAAGCCTTTAAGTGGGGCGACATGTCCTTTTTAATTTCCTCAACCCAGCTCGTTGGGACTTTTGTTGATACTTGGGCTCAAACGGACTTAGGCTTGATTTGTTTGTGTATCAACTTAGCTCATTGGACTAAGTGAGAATTTTGCCTCTACATATTGCCCCCAATTCCCTTCAGTTATGAATTTCATCATAATGGAGGGAATATGTATAGGTTTTGTGATGATTTGGGTGCCTGTATCGAAGTTATTCATTTAATGCTGAGGTACTTAGCGACGACGCTGAGCACGTAAGTAACCTTTTCACATTACCATTTGCATTATGTCTTGATACTTGTCATTTTTAGTTTCAAACCTTCTCCAACTGACTGCCTTCTCTTCTAGATTCACTTTCCCTTGATGGTACTAATTTGTCTTCTCAAGTTAGTTTTCATCTTTTCACTTGCATTTTTTTCCTTCTTTATGATGTCTTCTAGTGATAGCGACCGTACCCTTTTTGACAACTAAGAAGTCACCATGTATAGTTCCTGTCCTCTAGTTGCAGAAACTGCTCAAGCTACTGCTGTGGCTGAGGAAGTAGTCATATCCGATCAGGGTGTAGTTGTCACTCTAGTGACTAGGCAGTTGGTTGATCTTGAGAGAGTTAGAGAGGAATGTCGTATTCCTAATGAGGTCATAATTGAGAGTTACCCCTTGGATTTTGATTATAGTATTGGGGAAGGGGTCAAGGAAGGCGAAGTCCTTTTATTGACTTCCCACTTGAAGACTTTCAGATTCCTTCTTCATCATTTTTTCATTTTGTTCTTTTCAAATTGAAGATTGCTTCGCTTCAGTTAAACCCTAATTTTTTTCGTATTATTTCTTGTATACTTTCTTTGAACCATGCTTATAAACTTAATCTGTACTTGAATGTTCTTCTGTTCTGCTACTCTCTCCATCGGGTCAGATCAGAAGATAATCGCTACCATCTGTTCCCTAATAAGGACAAAAAAATTTGCTTTAACATTTCCACTTCTGAAAAGTTGTGGAAGGAAAAAATTATTTTGGTGAAAGGGGCCTATAGTGTTAAGGTGGCCCAAACATTCCCTATCCCCATTGCTTTCAGGGATTCTGTGATTCATTTATTTTCTCTTTCTGGAAAGTCTTAGGACTTTTTCCCTTTTTCCTTTTCTTTAAAGAATGTTGTACTTCTCATAACTTTGTTGTGTTCTTCCTTGTTTTACAGACGAACAGATTGAGTTTTTGAGGGAGAAGGTTTAGAGCCTCCATCCTTCTGTGAAGAAATATATGTTACGTCTACAACTTCAAACTACTGCTTGTAGTGCTTCGATTGAGTCTTCTTCTCTGTATCTAGCTTCAAATTCTGAGATGGAAATGCCAAAGCCTCAGACGAGGAGGGGATCTTCTAGTTCTGGTCTTGCTAGGGCCAAAAATGTTGAGGGGCAATCCAAGGCTCAGAACAATAAGAACAAATCTGTTGCCCCCTTTTCCCCTCAGAAGAGGGCTTCTTCTAGTGCTGCTTTGGCGCCCAAGTGCCAGAAGCTGATGGCGAGTGCCATGAAGGGTCAGAGTTCTTTTTTTTTCTACTTTGACTTTATCTCGTTCTATTAGTGGCACAGTTAATGAGCCATTTGTTGGCTTGTCTGAACAGTGGATTCCAAACTTGAAGAAGTCTGATGGTTCTTTTTTGACTGTGGGGGATTGTGCTGCCCTTGATCGTGAAGTGATGGGAGCTCTCGCTCGTGGGATCTGGCTTCCCAGGGATAAGCTCTGCCAGCAAAGAGGTAATAGGGATGAGCTTCTTGCCAATACGTCTCTTCATGCCATTAAGGCTTGTCTCATCTTATCATCCGTTTACTTCTCTACTTGTCTTTTATGATGTTCCTTACTTTAACTTTGTTTGCTTTTTGCAGTGCAGAGTGCAAATATGGCCATCTCCTTTTACAAGGTTCCGGAGGTCGAACATCTGAACAGACACAAGACCGAAAGCCTTAAAGGGAAGGTAAAAATGTGACCAAGGCTCTTGCTGAAAAGTAAAAGGCTCTTGGTTACTTTAAGTAGAGGGTTTTGAAGGCTGATGAGAGGGCTATTGAACTTGAGGCAATGCTACAGATCTGCAAGGCTGGGTACTTGAGATGTACCAACATTTCCTAAAGATCCTACCTTTGAAGCTTGCTAATGACTTTTGCTATAATTCTGAGCAAGAAGAGAAACCTGAACCTGAATGGGAGACTATGCTAACCCTAATGAGTTTGATGCTGATCAGGCTATTGACTTCGTTCAGTGAATATGGCATCCTTGTGCCAAGCGAGGCCGAACGCAACTTTGCAGACTTTCTTAAGAGTTAATGCTCGGTTCCTCCTCCTTCTACCTTTATTGCTGCTCCATCTGCCCCCTCTCCTGTCGATCATATCATGCCAGAGGTGCCAGTCCAAGCTAAGAAGGGCACTCCGATTGTTGATTCCTTTGATCAGGACTTCAGCAAGGAGGATGGGGCGACTCCCCAAGGTTGACCCTTTGTAACTCTTTTTTTTTTCTTTGTAATGCTCGGATGGAGCTCTCTCTCTCTCTCTCTCTCTCTCTTTTCTTTTTTGAAGGATAACCTGTACCCTTCTGTAATAACAATTTTTGATAAATGCAAGTACTTTTTATGCTCCAAATTCTTCAAGCATGTCTTGAGATATAGACTGATGCTTCTATTTTTTATAGTTACTTTGCACTGATAGTTCCCTTGATTGGTTGGGGGTTTTTGCCTTTTTTTTTCAAAATGAAATACCTTCTTCCAATTTTGTTCGGCAACGCAGATGATTGGCATTCGGTACTTGATGTC
Source organism: Cornus controversa (assembly GCA_026545225.1). Classification (NCBI taxonomy): domain Eukaryota; kingdom Viridiplantae; phylum Streptophyta; class Magnoliopsida; order Cornales; family Cornaceae; genus Cornus; species Cornus controversa. The sequence goes on from CM048852.1 coordinate 23,008,197, forward strand.
TTATCCCTTTTCCCTTTGGGTAGGAAATTTAGCAGGGGATTGACCCAAGCGATCGATTTGTGAAGATGGATGCTCTTTCCTATAAATTTACTTGACTAGGCCTGTGGCTTTCTTTTTCTTCTGAAAATAAGCAATCGGTAGTTCAGACCTTAGCTTGACTTGGGCCCATGACCACTTTTAATTAATAAGTGATCGGTCGTTCAGACCTTAGCTTGGTTTGGGCCTATGACCACTTTTATTTAATAACGATTGGTCGTTTAAGACCTTAGCTTGGTTTGGGCTTATCACCTCTTTTATTTAATAAGTGATCGGTCGTTTATACCTTAACTTCAATAAGTGATCGATCGTTCAAGACCTTAGCTTCAATAAATGATTGGTCATTTAAGACTTTAGCTTGGTTTGAGCCTATGGCCTCTTTTATTTCATAAGCGATCGGTCGTTCAGACCTTAGCTTCAATAAGCAATCAGTCTTTTAAGACCTTAGCTTGATTTGGACCTCTTTTATTTAATAGGCGATCAGTTGTTCAGACCTTAATTTCAATAAGCGATTGGTCGTTCAAAACCTTAGCTTCAATAAGTGATCGGTCGTTTAAGACCTTAGCTTGGTTTGAGCCCATGGTCCCTTTTATTTAATAAGCGATCGATCGTTCAAACCTTAGCTTCAATAAGCGATCGGTCATTCAAGACCTTAGCTTGATCGGTCGTTTAAGACCTTAGCTTGGTTTGGGCTCATGACCTCTTTTATTTAATAAGTGATCGATTGTTCAGACCTCAGCTTCAATAAGTGATCGGTTGTTCAAGACTTTAGCTTCAATAAGCGATCGGTCGTTCAAGACCTTAGCTTGATTTGGGCATATGACCTCTTTTTTATTTTATATTCAAGAAAGTTGGTCATTATTATTGGTGTAAAAGCAGGTGAGGGCATGTTACGACGCATTTTTCCTGCGTCGTACCATGTCCTCGCTATGTCCTTAAAGGCACTTGTTTTCTCTATATGCGCTGAAAAGTAAGGATTCTTATCCAGTGTGGGACCACTCCCATTCACAAGTATTTTTCTTTCTAATAACCAACTAACAAACAACTCTCATTATTTTTTAGGCTAATTCAAAAGAAGGTGTATTCCTTTCTTCAGATAAAGTAAGGCTATGTTGCCAAATCAAAACTCTAAACTTTAGTATATTGAATTATAATCATGTGCTTCCCCTAAGGAGGCCCTTTTTTTTTTCTCAAATAAGCGAAGGTTGATAATCGTTTCGCAAATGCAAAAGAGGAGCAAAATCATGTTACTACGTATACTCCCCTTTGCAGTAACACGTTCTTGCCGCAACTTTAAGGCCACCCATTTTCTTTTATATAAGTCAGAAAACAAAAATTTTCATTCAGTGTGGGACTGTGCCCACTGTGTATTTTTCTTATCATGATAGTAAATCACAACTGAATCTCATCATTTTTTTTTTCTGAGGTTAATTTCTAATGAATGTGTATTCCTTTCTTCAAACAAAATAAGGTTGTGTTGTCAGAGTTTAAACTCCACTCGTTCAAAACCCAAGAAACAAACTGAAAAATAGAACGAGCTCTGTGCCCCATTGACCAAGCGAGAAAAAGAGGTTTATGCTGATTTGTGGAAGAAACTCACTGAGGAGGAGGTTATGCAAAGGTCACAACCAACAAAGGTGATAGATATTGAAGAGGCTGCGCCTCCCCCCAAGTCCTAGAAGACCACTGCTTCAGCTACCCCATCTACCCCAAGGCTTATGGAACCTCCAATCATTGGGACCAATACTTCGGGTTCTGATATCCTTAGCTCTTCTGTGGTTAAACCTTGGACCCATCGGATGGTGAAGGCCAATGGTATGCCCCTTTCGATTAAGGATTCTGTGCTTGAAGACAAGGTGGCTATGAGGGCATACCTGAAGGAGATGTGGCCTCCCAAGGATGAGAAGATGATGTTATTGGACCTTTCTGTGTGGTGCCTGTTGGATAACTGCCCTGACTTCGCTCTGAGGGTGAGAGAAAAAAATCACATTCTTTTTTTTTAACACTTTCTTGTGTTTATACAGAACATGTTTGGGGTGATGACAATGTGCAAATTGGTCGAGCAGGTAACCGTGAAGGTGAAGAAAGTTGATGTTCAAACACGGAGGGCCGAAGTTGACTTCCGAGCTACTATACACGAAGTAAATAGCGAGAAGTCAAAGTCCAAGGCTCTGTTGGTGGAGAATGAACAGCTCAAGTCCCAACTTGATGAGCTCGTAAAAGAGAAGGAAGAAGTAGAGCTGTAGAGAGCTTTGGCCGAATCTAAAGCTTTGGAGTTTGAGCTAAATGTCAAGTCCCTTTAAGACAGGTTGCTGAAGCTGGAGAGAGGATCTAAATCAATGTTCCACTGGCTCTCCTAGACTATCCAAATCAAAAATGCTGTGGCTTACCGGTCAGGATTTGAGGATGCAACGACGCCTGAGGTCGAGCAATCCTATCCGGGCGGGCCTGTTGAATATGATCGTGAGATGGATTTGTCTGGGCTTCATACTCGGATCCTGATGAGGGTGATGAAGAGAGAGAGAGAGAGAGATCTATGACATTTTTGCTGTTAAGGTGGTCGTGGCCAATGCTTTAGAGCCAGCTGATGCCTTGGATATCCCTAATGATCCTGCCCCTCTTTTTGGCAAATCCTGAACTCTTATTTCTTTTAATCTTCCTTTTTTATTTTCGTTCTTACTCTTTTCAAGAGTATTTGTAATTTGAAATGAACTCTAATGAAATGTGGTTTTTTCTTCATAATTGAGTATTTCTGCTACATTCCTAAGTTCATCAAAAGTTGAGTTTAATCTTTTGACAGTTATGTTCTTAAATATTATCTCAATATTTCGGCAAACATGGTTGTTAACATTCTGTTTGGTCAAAATTTAAGCGATTGCCCGATCGATTAAGTCAGGGTACGCTTTTTTCATATCTGTTATTCAGCTGGCTATGCCTTAGCGAATTTTATTTATCTAAGACTCTCGGCTAGTCATGCCGAGGTCTTTCTATTCGTGTCTGGCATTCGGCTAGCCATGCCTTAACCAATTTCATTCATTTGTGACTCTTGGATAGTCATATCGAGTTCTTTTTGGCGTTCAGCTGGTCATGCCTTAGCCACTTTCATTCATTTGCGACTCTCGACTAGTTATACCGAGGTCTTTCTGGCATTCGGCTGGTCATTCCTTAGCCAATTTCATTCATTTGTAACTCTCGACTAGTCATACCGAGGCCTTTCTGGCGTTCGACTAGTCATGCCTTAGTTAATTCCATTCATTTGAGACTCTCAGCTAGTCATGCCGAGGTCTTCCTGGCGTTCAGTTAGTCATGCGTTAGCCAATTTCATTCTTTTGAGAATCTCAACTAGTCATGCCGAGGTCTTTTTGGTGTTCAGCTGGTCATACCTTAGCCAATTTCATTCATTTAAGACTCTCAGTTAGTTATGCCGAGATCTTTCTAAAAAAAATTAAAGGAATAATCAGCAAAACAGTGGGATTACATAGCGGGTTTCGCTCCGCTGCATAATTCAACTGCCTTTATGGGTTTTAAGCAAATTTCAATATATCAATTCGAGAGAAATCTCCTAACATTTTGATGTGGGATCTCATAAGTTTTATTCAAAGAAAGCACCATACAAGGGTTCATATGTAGTACCTTTTTAGGTGCATTGCGTTCCAAGATTTTTGGACTATGGCTCCATCCCTATGTACCCTTCACAGCCTGTAAGCTTCCTTTCCAATAACTTCTATTATTTCAAATGGTCCTTCCCATTTTGCTACCAGTTTGCCCGTATTAAGCTCTTTTGTGTTGTCGTTCACTTTGTGCAGAACCCAATCTCCTTGTTCAAACATTCGAGGCTTGATCTTCTTGTTATAAACATTACGGAGGTTCTGTTGGTAGGAGCCAATCTGATCTGTGTAGACTCTTTTTTTTTCTTCAAGCAAGTCTAAGTTATGCTCGATCTGTTGATAATTTTCTTGGTCTTTGAATGTTTCGGTTCTTAGGGTAGGGATTACGAGCTCGATCGGTACTACAGCTTCCATTCCATATGTCATGCTGAAGGGACTGCAACTCGTCGGTCGGCGAGGAGTAGTTCGATATGCCCACAACACGTTTGGTAGTTCTTCTAACTAGCAACTTTTCTTTTCCTCCAATTTCTTTCTAATGTTAGCAAATATAATCTTGTTTGTGATTTCGGCTTGCCTATTCCCTTGTGGGTACGATCTTGAGGAAAGCTTCTAATTTATTCCATATTTTGTGAAGAACCTTTGAACGAACTGGTTGTCCAGATTTTTTCCATTGTCCATGATTATTGATGATGGGATGCTAAAATGACATATAATGTTGTTCCAAATGAATTTCTCCACTTGCGAGTGCGTTATCGAGGCGTATGCCTCGACTTCTACCCACTTGGTGAAATAGTCCATGGCCAGGAGGACATATTTATTTTTTAGCGTTGCGGTTGGCAGAGGACCCACTACATCCATTCCCCATTTGGTAAATGGCCACGGGCTGGTTATCAAATTCAAGTTTCCAGGTGGCTGATGCAGTAGTTGTGTATGCCTTTGGCATTTATCACAATTTCTAGAGTATTCCGCTGCGTCATATGACATGTATGGACAGAAATACCCTAGCGTCAGAGCTTTGTGAACTAATGATCTTCCTCCCAAATGGTTCTCGCAAACTCCCTCGTGGATTTCTTTCAAGACTTTTTTGGCTTTTGAGGGCATCAGACATCGTAGCAACGGTCCTGAATAAAACCTCCTATAAAGGTGGCCGATTACGATGGAGCACTTAGCTGGCTTCATTCTCAATTTCTTAGCCTCTTCTTTTTGTTCAGGAAGGATCCCGTTCTTAAGATATGCCTCGATAGAATCAATCCAGCTTGGCTCTCTTGGAATTACCAACACCTCATGTGGCTCTGTAATACTCGGTTCGTTCAGTTCCTCTACGGATGAAACCCTAGTCAATGATTCATCTGCATAGGAGGCTGAGCAAGCTAGTCGATCAGCCACCTCATTCTCCTCTTGGGGAATGTCGTTTAGTTTTACCTTATCAAATTCTTTCAGACCCTTGATCACCTTATCTCGGTAGGCGTTCATCTATTATTCCTTTATTTGGCATTCTCCGTTAACCTGACTCATGATTAATTGAGAGTCACTGAAGATGGACAACTGTTTTATCTATAATGATTTCACCAGTTGGAGCCCTATGAGGACATCTTTGTATTCTGCCACATTGTTAGAGGCTTCAAAATTAAACCTCACTACATGGTGCAGGGTAGTTCCATCTGGAGTCCTGACCTCGATCCCTGCCCTTGACCTTGCTTGGTTTGATGATCCGTCCACGTAGATTTCTTATGCAGGGTGGTTCTCTCCTTCCTCCTCTGGTTCATCATATTCCAGTAGGAACTCTGCCAACACCTGACCTTTTTTGGCCATTCTTGGTTCGAAACTGATGTCGTAGGCGCTGAGGTCCATGGCCCACTTCATCAATCTTCCAGTCATGTCTAGTTTGTTGAGGATCGCATTGAGCAGTAAAGTTATCGGGATGATTATTAGATGGGACTCGAAGTAGTGTCTTAATTTATTTTTGGCATGAAAGAGGGCTAGGATCAGCTTCTCTGCTTTCAAATATCTGCTCTCGGTGTCAGTTAATGTCTTGTTGGAGTAATACACCGGTTGTTATTTTTGATCTTCTTCTCGGACTAGTGCAGCACTCGTGGATATTTTTGATATTGCCAGGTATAAGTATAGTGCTTCTCTAGGCTTTGGGATCGAAATGATTGGTGCTGTGGTCAGGTATTCTTTTAATTTTTTCAATGCCTCTGTCTGATCCTTTCCCTATATGTTCTTTTATTTCTTTTTGATAACGTCAAAGAAAGGTTTGCATCTTTCGGAGATGCGGGATATGAATCGACTTAGCGCAGTAATTCAGCCGATTAGGAATTGAACTTCTCTGTGGGTCTTTGGTTCTGAACTTTGGATTAATGCCGATGCTTGTGATGGACTCATCTCTATCCCAGTTCGACTGACCATATGATAGAGAAATTGTTCATATGAGATGTTGAACGAACACTTCATCAGATTCAACTTTACGCGGTGCTTTCTGAGAGTTCTGAACACTTCTTGTAAATGCTCTAGGTGATCCTGCTTCCTCTTGCTTTTGACCACCATGTCGTCAATATAGGCTTCCACGGTGTTATCGATCTAACTTTTGAAGACTCTATTGATCATTCGCTGGTATGTTGCCCTTGTATTTTTCAGTTCGAAAGGCATCACCTTGTAACAGTAAATGCCTCCCTCGGTGATAAAATACGTCTTCTCTTCATCCTTCGAATTTATCGGGATCTGGTTGTACCCTGAGTAGGCATCCAAGAAGGTTAGTTGTTCGTACCCAATTGTGGCGTCCACCATTTGATCTATCTTGGGAAGAGGGTAACAATCTTTTGGACATGCTCTGTTTAGGTTAGTGAAGTCGATGCACACTCTCCACTTACCATTCTTCTTTCTCACTACCACCACGTTTGACAGCCATTCTGGGTACCTTACCTCCCTAATAGAGCCTGCTTGTAATAATCGACCAACCTCTTCTGCGATTATCTTGTTTCTCTCCAGGGCAAATCTTTTCTGCTTCTACTTAATAGGGATGCTGTTGGGGTCGACATTCAAAGAGTGTTCTGCCAGGGTAAGGTCTATGTCGAGATGGCTCTAAGCAAACACGTCCATGTTTCTTCTTAGCACATTGACTAACTCATTTCTCTCTTTCTCCTACAGAAGAGTCCTTGTTCTCTTTTGGGCTTTTGAGTTGGACTACCTGAAGTGGTTCTACGGGTTGTGTCGTATTCCTGTCCTCTTTCTCAAATGCACCAAGTTTTTGTGATTGCTATTGGATGTTCTTCCTTGTGTTGACCTCTTCCTCTTTTGGCGCGTGCTTGGTCATTAGCGAGTAGCATTCTCTTGCTGCTACTTGGTCGCCGAGGAGATCCACTATCCCTTTCTCGTTCAAAGTTAAACACCTCATCACTTGGTGCATGTTGATGGTACTTCGTGCATCTTGTGGATCCATCCTCTCCCCATAATGAGATTATATAATGAGTGGACGTCTGCTATCACAAATTGCTCTCACAGTGTCCTGTGTGCTACCATCATAGACAGTGATATCGTCCCGATTGGGGCAACTCTATTTCCATCGAAACCTGCGAGTGGGCCCTCGGCTGGCTTCACTTAATCATCTCTGATCCTGATCTGTTTGTAAACTTCAAGTGTCATTATGTTGGCACTCGAACCTGCGTCGATGAGAACTCTCTTAATTCGGCAGTTAGCCACCAGAAGACTGATCACCAGTGGATCTTTGTAAGGAAGCTGCACCGTCATCAGGTCCGGATCTCCAAATGCGATCTGAGCATTGGTATTTTTGCTTTGGACCGAATTGACCTCCTCCAACCTCTGCAGTCTTTTTGCCTGTCAAAGGCTGGATCTGCCCATGCCCTGATCCTCCTGAGTTGCATAACCGTGTATGGTGTAGATTGTTCTGATTGGATTCAGATTCGGGTTTTCTCTGCGTTTGGGGATTTGGCGATCGTTTTGATTGGGGTGTTCATTTGCCACATATTCGGTCAACCCTCCCTTGGCTATGATCGCCTCCGTCTGTCCCCTTAGATTTTAGCACTCATTGGTGGTGTGCCCGTAATCCTGATGTAAGGCGCAATACTTGTCTTCTTCAAGACTGAGGTATCCCTATGCTTTCGAGTTCAGATCTCCCATGGTCTTAGGGTTTTTTTTGACTAAGGATGAGTGAAATTTGGAGCCAGGGATCATGGCCACCTTGAAGGCTTCTACCACTGCGACCTGGTAACAACCATTAATCAAAGACATTTCTAGATTGAATCTAGTCATGAAGGATTTTAGAGTTTCCCCATTCGATTGTCTCATAGTGATCAAGGACGATTTGGTTTCTTCTGTCTTCGGTTGCCAATTTATTGAGCGATGAAAAGTTTGCATAGCTTCGTAAAATTGGGGATCGTGCCTGACAGCTGTTGCTTGAACCAAGTTAAAACAGCTCCTGCCAAACTGATTAGAAAACTTTGCACATGAGGTTTTCATTTTTTGTGTGCAACGTCATTCTTTGTTGTACGTGGAAGAGGTGATCGACGGGATCGGTCGTTCTGTCAAAAGTGGTAAAGCTTGGAAGCACAAACTTTCTCGAGTTCAGAGATTTTTGTATCTCTTCCGTGAAAGGAGATTGCACTACCTTGCTCGTCACCTGAGTCGCCAGATTTGCTAGAGTCTGGCTCTTCAGGTCTTTGATATCGGCGTTGACCTTCTCTAGTCGTTCGGCAATTACATCGAACTAGAGGCTCGATCTGATGGCATGAAGATTCGATCGGTCGGGATTCTGTTCTTCTCCTGAGTAGAATCGTATCCCTTAGAACTATGCCCGACAGGTGAGGAATTCTCGAGTTGCTTCCCCGTGAGACGGGCTATCTCTCCTGGAGTAGATCGTTGCGTCGATTGGATTCCTCCAATCATTCTTGCAGGATCTGTTTATGCGCAAGATTTTGCTCCATTGTTTGGTTGTGGATAGGTAATTGTTGTCCTACTATGGTTCCGGAACGTAGCTTTACTGGCATAAATTCCTTAAGGAATTTCTAAGTACGTTCTTCCCACAGACGGTGCCAAAGTGTAGGTGCAGAAAAATTGACACCACACTTAGAAGGAATTTCTCTCCCTCTTTTTTTATTCAAGAAAATGATCTCTTTCCCATTTATTTTCTCCTTCTTATATAGTCTTTATGATTACATTTATTGTGCCTGTGATTACTCCACAGTTACTGGAAGATTTGATTCTTTCCTCACTTTTAGCTGGTTTGCTATCTTTATGCCGTGATTTCTACAATGAATCAATGTCTGGATCTTCCATCGCGTTCTCGTCGCCAGATGGTTGCTGACTCGGATGTTGAGCCACCTTTGGTGATCTGGTGGCCTAGTGTGCTCTAAACTGTCATGTACACGTGTCACCTTGATTTATTGGGTATTTTTCCCCACTACAGAGTCCACCTTAGAGAGCTCTCACGAGCTTCAGCGATCAAAACTGCTTCTTCAATTTGCACATCCTCAGACGCCTTTGATCTTTTCGACTTCTTTGAAGTATCAGATTTCGAAGAGCTTGACGAAGCCTTTGGTTTGCTCGGCATTTGTGGTGACTGAAGAGCTGAGAGTGTGGGAGGGATGAGGATAATGTAGGCTTTGTTGCGGCTATATTGATATGTGTATGTCTAGAGAGAGAGAGAGACAGTGTGTGTGTGTGTGTGTGTGTGTGTGTGTGTGTGTGTATATATATATATATATATATATATATAGTGAGAGAGAGGAGAAAAGTTTTGAAAGAAAAGTGAGAATTTTGAAGAAAGTAGGTGGGTGGGAAGCGAAATTATAGAGGTTTCGGTGAAGTGGATTTGAATATTAGGCTTTAGTTGCGGGCATGTGACCGTTTGGAACTACGACTATTCGGTTATGTTGTTATGAGGTGCATAATGGAATGGGCCAGGTCAGGCCTAGCCTAAGGAATTTTGAAATGAATTTCATTCGTTTTCTTCATTGATTTGCATAGAAAGATAAATTAAAGGGTACATTACTTTGACCTCTCTTGAGGTTTTGTTTAATTACTCTCGGATTAGAGTTTTAAAATATAGTAGTCAACCTTTCTGAGATTTGATTGACTTTACTCTGGATACTCTTGACGTTAATTAACAATTTACTTCATTAAAATCAATTATCATAAAAAAATCAAATTTATCAAAATGTCAAAACTACTCTCGGTAGCAATAGTGCTGATGTGGCATTGATGAAGAAAATACATATATAAAACATATTAATTTCAGTCAAATGATTAAAAATTAAGGTTATTTTTGCACAAAAGCATTATAACTTGAGAATACTTTTGTAATTATATATTAGATGTGTTTTTGTTTAATGAATCGTTGTAAACTTTAATTTGAGGGTAATTAAGTCAAATATCAAGAAAGATTAGAGTAATTTATCCTAAATTAAATTCATAGTGACTGAGTTAAAATTTTGAATTTTCATTAATTGAAAAAAATACATAAGCTTTATTACTAAGGAGTGGCGTACTGCTTCACTACAGGTTACATTCCAACTAGGTTGGTACATGCACATCTGCCAATCATTTGCACTTCTCTGCCCCCCCAAAAAAAAGTGTACATTCAAAATTTTTTTGAAAAAAAAAATTACATACAAGTGTTGGTTGATATTGATCTAACATAAAATGAACTATCATTCATCCTTGATTATCTCAAAAATTTTAAGTTATCTATTTCTTTTAAATTGTTGCTTCTTTTATTGTGTCTTACAAGTTACAACCTATTGCCTGCTAGCTCTCAACGTCTTAAACAAATAGTTGATTCTACACTTTCGGGACACATTTTGGATCGATGTTCACTTATTACTCTTCCATCTACATTGAATGCAACTTCTAATGCAAGTGTTAAAAGTTGGAACTACTAATACATTTCAAACCATGCGAGAAAAGCACGAGAAATTTGCTTTCCACCATTCCAAATATCAATCCAAATATCAAAGTATTGATGTTGTGCAGGTTTCATTCTAGAGTAATTGCAAAAGTAATCCACAAGATGTTGGATGATACACACCTTTAATTTTGGTTGAATCATAAGAAATTTCAAAAAAGTGTTTAATAATAAATGTAATTTTTTAGTCAGTATTTGTTAACATTTCAATTAAACAATGTCATAGTAGATTCAATAGCACCATAGAAATATAAAATCAATAGCATTTTTGTATTTTAAACATAAATTTAACTTAATGCTTTGTTTGGCAAGAAGGGTGGAGGGAAGATAGGAGATAATAAGTAAATTTCTTTTGTTTGATAGAGATGATGCAAGGAGGAAAAAGAAAACGGGATGAATGAGCCATCTTTTCTTTTTAGCAAATTTTCATCTCTCTAAATTTGGACAAAAGACAGAAAGGAAGAAAGGTAAGGCTATTATAAATGCTTTAAATTAAATTTTTTTTCATATTTCTTCTATCTTCTCTCTCCTAACAAACAAAGTAATATATTATCTTTTTCTCTTCTCTTCCATCCAACCAAACAAAAAGAGGGAAAAACACAATCTCTTCTCTAAGGATGTCTCATCCATACCTCATTCTCTCCCTTCCATCCAAATTTTTTCCTTCCTACCAAACGAGGCATGAGTTAAATTCCACCTACGAGCAAAATTAATCCACATTAACATTTATGGAATTCAAACATGCATTTTTACAAAATTTTCTAATGCTTCGTTTGGCAGAAAGGAAGGAAGAAGGGTGGAGAGAAAATCGAAGGGAAGGTACAAATTTTTTTCGTTTGGTAGAGAGAAGGCAAGTAGGGAATAGAAAATAGGGTGGATGGTTAATCCACCTTCTTTCACAAATTTTTATCTCTCCAAATTTGGACAGAAGATAGGAGGGAAGAAAGACAAAGTTATTAAAAATATTTTAAATTAGAAAACTATCCTTATGATTTTTTTGATAAACCCAAACAAACAAATAGTGATGGGTATAATGATAAAAATAATTCAAAACTCTCTTCTCTTCTCTCCTAATAAACAATTTTTTTTCTAGGGATGTCTTATCCATCATTTCTTTTCTTTCATCCAATCAAACAAAAATAAGGAAGAACACAATCTCTTCTCTCGGGATGTCTCATCCATCCATTTTTCTCTCTCTTCTGGCTAAATTTTCTTCCTTCCTACCAAACGAATCATAAATGTTTGGTTTCTTTATTAAAAAGATAAGGTTTTGAACTACATTTCTTACATGTTCAATAGAAGCAGAAAGTATGGACAATTCATCCTTCACAATCAAATTTAGTATATGTACACAATTTCACATGTGAAAATTTTTTCCTTCAAGATGTAAAGGTAATACAAATCTAAGTGTATATGTAACTATATCATTGTATCTAGCATTATCTAATGCTAGTGAATAACATTTATTTGTTATATCCCATCCTCCCAATTCATTAAGCAATACATTAGCCACAATTAATAGGACCATTATGTGAGGTCTTCCCCCATCCTAAAAGATATTATTCTTTTATTTAGATCCACTCACTATCTATGTAGTGTGCATTCACTAAAATTTTACCTTCAATTTTTTTGAAAAAACCTTTTGTTAGAATAATAGGAAAAGAGAGTGACTTATGTCTGAATTATATTAATAAATCGTATATATACAATATGCAGTGAAATCATATATATAAGAGAAGGAAAAGGGGTAGGGGAGTGAGGAGCAAGTTATCCTATACATGGTAAGTTCCTAATCATAGGAATCCTAATTTGATATGGAAAATGTTAAATATAAAATATAATAATATATTTCGAAACTCTGTCTCAAACTCAAGGTGGGTTATATGATGCCATCTGGAGTTTGGAAATAAGCTCTCAAAAGCGCCCTGGTGGAAGAGATTTGGTGAAAATATCTGCTATCTGATCATGTGAAGTTACTGAGTGTAACTATAAGATATTCTGAAGTAGATGATGACTAACAAATTAAAATCTATATCAATGTGTTTGGTCCACTTATGAAAAATATCATTGTGTGCAATCTGAATAGCACTCTTGTTATCACAATAGATGGGAGTAGCAGTGGATGAAGAAATACCCATATCCTGAAGAAGCCATTGTAACCATAAAAGCTCAGAAGTAGCATCTGCAAGTGCTCTATACTCAACCTCCAGTACTAGATCTAGCAATAACGGACTGCCTCTTACTACGCCAAGAGATCAGTGGCCGATTTATTGGGTCTCAGTCCAATCTGCATTAGAATAAGCACGAAGTACCACTAAAGACAGATGAGAGAAAAAGAGCCCACGAAATACAATACCCTTGACATAGCAGAGAATACAAAGAACAACAGCAAAGTGAACTGATTTAGGCAAAACCATGAACTAAATGATGATATAAAAAACATGAGAAATATCTGGACGAGTGACAGTAAGATATACCAGACTACCAACCAACTGAAGATACAGAGTACCATCATGAAGAAGTTCACCATTATATTGAGTGAGTCTCACATTAGGCTTTAATGGAGTATCAACATTCTTATTGTCAATGATGCTAGCTTTGGAAAGAAGATTGGAATAATACTTTGCTTGAGTAAGGTAGTAGCCATCAGTAGCTTTAGTAATTTTCAGGCCAAGAAAATAACTAAGAGGTCCAAGATTTTTCATTTCAAACTGATGATTGAGAAACTACTTAAGTTCCTGAATACCCTAAGTATCATTCCCAGTCATGAATAATACCACTTGCAGTATACCAGATAAATAAAATTGAATCATATGTACTGGTAGAATAGCTAAGGTGAGAAATACTAGAATTGAACTTGGCAAACCAAGCTCTAGGTGTTTTTTTAGGGCCATATAGAGCACACCTAAGCCGGCAAACATGATGGGGGTGGATGATCAAAATCTGGAGGAGCCTTCATATAAAATTCCTCGAGCAAATCACCATTGAAAAAGATATTTTTGACATCCATCTGAAAAATTTCTCAATGACGAGAAATAACCACAACAAGAAGAATACAAATAGAAGGAAGACAAGCAACAGGAGCAAAAGTATCCTCATAATCAATGCCATACTCCTATGTGAACCCCCTTGTCACAAGTCCGGCTTTATTGCACTCAACAGACCCATTTGAATGAGTCTTGATTTTGTAGACTCATTAACATCTAATACCATATTACCCTGGAGACAGTTCAACTAGATCCCATGTTTGAGTCTTGGCAAGTGCATCTAACTCTTCTTTCATTGCTTGCTGCCGTAAAGGGTTAGAGAAGGCCTCAAAAAAAGTGTGAGGTTAATGAAAGGTTACAAGAGCATGATAACAATGGTAGTTATGAAGATGCGCAGAGGAGGTTCTTACTCGAGTGGATCAACGAGGATCCAAAATAGTGGTAACATTAGGAGCCTTAGGTGGTACAAATGATTGGAACTCAACTGCAGGAGGGTTAACCATATGTGATGAGTCAGAATGGTCAATTGTATTTGATGAGCTAGCAGGAGGAGAATCTGGAAAAAGATCTGCAGATGTGTCTAAAGGAGGAATAGGAAATTGTTGATCATAGGTGGGAATGCGTGAAAGCTTTGTTCAAGCTAATTTTTGTGACGACTTGATCATTTAGTCGAGTTCATTTTGATATGTTCAGAAGATCAAACGGAGTTCCAGAAGATGGATTTTTGGCACAAAGTAGAAAATACTTTTCTTTGGATGATGAGAACAATTAAGCAGAAGAAGCTAGAAAAGGAAGGTTTTGAAAACCTTAGCTCTGATACCATGTTAGAATAAGAGGAAAAGATAGTGAATTTTTTTTAATTATATTAATGAATGGTATATATACAATATACAGTGAGATCATATATATATAGAAGAAGGAAAAGAAGTAGGTGAGTGGAGAGCAAGTTATCCTATACATGATAAGTCATAGAAGTCCTAATTTAATATGAAAAATGTTAAATATAAAATATACTAATATATTTCAACAACTTTCAATAGTTGTTTTTGTTAGTTATTTTGTTTTTACTATATCATTACTAGTGGTTATTCTAAAAATAAGTTTATATTGAGGATTCAAATTTTATTTTATTTTGTTGTACATTTTTTTCAAAATGTTGACATTTTGCAAAACTAAAGAGTTGCTCAGCTCTAACCATATAATTAATTCTCAAAGCTCATCCCAACTGATGCAAAATATTTATTTTGTTGTACTATGATTGATTTTCACCAATGAATAGAGCGAGTTACTTAAACAACTATCCCTAACACTCTTCATTTTAAAAATAGTTGCTTCAATGACTATCGATCCCTAACACTCTTCATTTTAAAAATACTTAGTGTTGTGCAACTATTGGAGAGTGCAACAGTCATTACTCAATACTCATTAGTTTTTTCTTTCTTTTAATTTTCTTATTTTGAAGATTAGAGACAGCTGGGCTTGCTTGGGCTAGCCAACTAGGTTATACTCTAGTTTGGATTGTTAAAAAAAAAATTAACTGAGCAGTGGTGGGCCAGGCCGATGGGTGCATCCTATACCTAAGACCATCCCATCATCTTCTAGGGCTGGGCTGGGCTAGCCCGTCATGAGTTTGGGCTGGTCTCGTGCCGGACCGCATGCTTCGAGTTTTTTTTGCAACCTTATGTTGCTAAGATAAAAGGGGTTTTATCTAGGGGTGCAACTTGGGTTGGGCAACCCGAGCCCAACCCGATTTTTTACGGGTTTGGACAATTATTTTCACAATTAGGATTGAGCTTGGGTTGAAAAATCTCAACCCGAACTTAATTAGGGTTGAGCTTGGGTTGAGGTGCCAACAACCCGAGCCCAACCTGAACCCGAATTGTAATATTATTTTTATACATATTTTTTATTTTAAATATATTATATATTATATTCAAATTATGATAAACTTTTTCTTTTCAACTTCCTTTATTTAAATCTTAATTTATTGTATATTAACACTTTGGATAATTAATTTCCTAAAAATTTGTTTGTAATTTTTTAAAAATTTGCATTGAGTTCTTAATTTTGTGTGTGTTTAGGAGTACTTTAATGTGAAACTTATTAAAGGTCACTTTAAATTTTCAACATGGAGATTGGTAATATAGATAACTCGAATTAACCCGACTTTCTAACCCGAAATTTCAACCTAAGTTTAAAAATTTAAGGATGGGTTGGGCTAGGGTTGAGTAGTTTGGGTTGGAAGTAGGGTTAGGATTGGATTAGGGTTACATATTTCATATGTAGGGTTGAATTCGAATTGTACCTCTAATCCGCCTAACCTGGTCGAGTTGCAGCCCTAGTTTTATCTGAGGGGTCCTTTGATTAGTCATAGAAATGTAAAATAAAAATTAAAGAAAATTGTCAATCTTTATGAGTTTGGATAGCAAATTTTTGGAGAAAGTAAAATTTCTATAACTACTTAATTTGTTTTCAAAAAATTATTTGCAAAAGAAACAAATGAAAGTAATATTTTCTTATAAATGTTTATGTTTTTCTAGTTGTATAATGGCATTTTAAGAAATGAATGAAAGAAAATAAACACGCACTTTATAAAAAAAATAACTAAAAATAAAATAAGTCTTGCATGACCTAAAGAAATGTAATAATTTCTTAAAGATAGTTGAAATTTCTCACAAAATTCAAGAGATAATGACAACTCTATCGAAAAAATTCAACTAAGTTTAGACTCTATTATATTTGCATAATACACTATTGGTTGGTATAACAAATCTCCTCTTACAATTTTTAAGTTAGAAAAGAGAACTCTTTCCAAACTTCTTAAGTTGAAAATTTGAGTTCGGAATTTTGTTTAGGCTCCGTTTGTTCCACTGCAAAATATTTTCTTTGTAAAATTGTGTACATGAATTTTTTTCTAAAAGAATATTTTCCGGTGTTTGGTTAAATACTAAAAATATTTTTAAAAGTATGTTCAATAGCTCATAAGAAATTTCTTTCAACTTAAAAATACTGATCTGTAATGTCAACAAATAGATTAGAAACATTACAACATTTAGTTCTGTACAATGTACATTTCTAGAATTCTAATATACTTTTGTAGGAATTTTGGATCCTTGGAGATGGATTATATATATTCTATGACTCACAAGAAAAATGAAATTCAATTTCATTTGAAAGATTTATAAAGTGAGTCGAGCTTCGCTAATCTGCATAAGTCGTTCAATGGAGTAGTGTTGTTCTATAGAGAGAGAGAGATTGAGAGAGTGTGGTTCGTTGTTGGCGAAGAGAGCGAAGAAAGACAGTGACAAAATGAATTTGTTGAGTGAGAGATTGAGAGACTGGTGGTCGATATAGAGAGAGAAAGGAGATGTGAGAGACTAAAAGAGTATGGTGGCCGATATAGAGAGAGAAAGAGACGTGAGAGATTGAGAAGAAATGGTGGTCAATGTAAAGAGAGAAATTTAGAAATTTCAACTTGGTCCCTATTTGACTCAAATTTTTGAAACTCATTTGTGATAAAAAGTATTATTTCATTCATCAAACGACAAAAACATCCGTTAAATGGTAACGATGAACAAAGCGACGTGCTTTATTTAAAGAGTTGCAAAACGGTGACGTTTTATGTCACGGAACATATAACAGGACTCCCCTCAACGAGAGGGGATCCTGATTCATTCTTCTAAGCATCAGAGAAAAAATAACCGTTAAGGGTTTAATATTTTTTTGTTTGGTTCCACTTGATTAGATGAAAATAACAAGAAAAGAAAGGAAATGAAAATTTTCTAAACACTTTAGAAGTTTGGTTAGCAGAAAAATAAAAATTTTGAGAGAAAATTATTTTTCTTAACCACCTTGTTAGAAATAAAGAAAGAGAATTGTATTGATAGAATTGATTGATACATAAAGGCCTATTTATAGGCTACATTTAAGAAACAAGAAATCCTAATCCTAGATGGTTTAGGAGATGGTGTAAGAAACCTATTAGGAAAATATATATAATCTATAATAGGAAATATATAATCTAACAGTCCCCGCAAACTCAAGGTGAGTCATATGAAGCCAACTTGAGTTTGGAAACAAAATCTTGAATGCGGCTCGTGAAAGTAGGTGAGTCATATGAAGCCAACTTGAGTTTGGAAACAAAATCTTGAATGCGGCTCGTGAAAGTAGGTGAGTCATATGAAGCCAACTTGAGTTTGGAAACAAAATCTTGAATGCGGCTCGTGAAAGTAGGTGAGTCATATGAAGCCAACTTGAGTTTGGAAACAAAATCTTGAATGCGGCTCGTGAAAGTAATCTGGTGATGTAACCAACTGTGGTTGCGAACACATACAAAGAAGCTACAAAAGAGCCAGAAAGACTGAAAGCGGCTCGTTAGAGCGAAAACTAATTTGAAAATCAGAAAAGGAGCTCGTTGAAATCAGCGACTTTGACACACAGATGTTCTGGCTCATGAAAACAATCTGGTGATGTTACCAACAGTGGCTGAGAAACACATACAAAGAAGTTGCAAAAGAGCGAACTTGTTGGAGCGACGGTAAAACCGAAAATTGCTCGTTGGAGTGAAAACTGATTTAAAAATAAGAAAATAAGGCTCATTGAAATCAACAACTTTGACACACAGTTGCTAGTGGGAGCTGATGAATTGAACTTGAATTGGGCTGTCATATTTTTTCTTTTATTATCTGCATAAAAATATATATAAGGCGGAAGCTATTTTCTACGATTGACCATTGTCCGTCGGGGAGCCGGGGATGAAGCTAGTGGTGCCATCCCCGGCGGTGACGACGATAGACTGAGACGATGGACTGAGAAAGATTTACCAAAGATCGGTTGGCTCTGATGCCATGTTAGAAATAAAGAAAGAGAATTGTATTGATAGAATTGATATTGATACATAAAGGCATATTTATAGCCACATAAAGGTTAAGTAAATTTAGGAAATAAGAAATCTTAATCATAGATGATTTAGGAGAAGGTGTAAGAAACCTATTAGGAAAATATATATAATCTAACACACCTAATTTTCCCATAAAATTATCCTACCAAAATCATAGAAAAATTTGGATTTCTTGAGAAAGTTGTATGAACTTACATTAATGTCCTTTCTTTTATTTAACAAAATGATGAGTTTCACATGAGGATTTCTCTAACTAGAATCATTCAAAGAAAACTGTGATTATTCCGATGCATGATGTAACGGGGGCAACAAAATTTTTCTCGTTAGATAGGGTAAACTGATCATTTTAACAATTTTATATGTAAGCATGTCAAGTTTTTTCTTTCGTTTGTTCAGATAATTTTCAACTTGTTATGTAATCCACTTTCATATATGTGACCGTCCCAAGGCAGATATCAGTTTAAATTATCTACATAATTTAAATAAATTTGTTCACTTTCAGTATATAATTTGACAACCCAAAGGAAAGTTGTTTAAAATGAGTTTGTATTATTTAATCCTTATTTTCGATTAATGATTTAAGAGAATTCATAATTTTTTTATTTTCTAACGAGGGTACATTTATCTACTCGTTAGTTTGTTTTTCACATTCAATTGGAAGGACATGTTTACTTTCAGCATGACTATTGTATGAGTATAAAATTTGTATTCATCAAATGCATATAAGTTGTGAATATGATAAGTTTTGTTTTGTTAACTCATTAGTTTGTGATTGAGTCTACTTATAAAAGTGTGTATATATATTTTTATTTTTGAATGTAAATCACAAAGCTATTTATTTTATATGTTTAACTAAAATTATTTTACTCTCTACCATGCAATACTATCGTCAACCATTATCAACCGCAAATGATATAGTGGAGGAAACTAATTTGATGCTGGAAAATTTAGATAGAATCTATATACTAGGTTGTCCATACCCGCCCACACATCACAAAAGAGTCTGATTTGATGGAGTCAAGATATTCACTTTTTCTGGTGACAGATTGGATGAAGCCAAGATATTCAGTATTTTTGTGTCGAGTTATTTAAGAATGTATTCTCGACAGAACTGATGATACCATTATATTATAATTTTGGAAGGCTGTGTATCCGATTATATTATAATGATTTGATGCGATATATTCAGTTTGATAAAGAAATGTCTGCGTTAAATATACTTTAATGTATTGTAGATTCTTATCCAAAATAATCAATAGAAAAGAATTTATAAATGTTCATTAATAAAAAAGTATTTAATAGAAAACACATATAGTGGAAAAAAAAACATATTCCAGAGCTTTTCAAATACGAGGTGCAGGTTCAGAGTTTGAGGCTAAACTAATTGGTCCAGACTTTTCAAATGCGAGGTAAAGGTTCAAAGTTCAAGCCTCGTACTTCCACAAAGAGTACTACAAAGAGTTCAAAAACATGACAAGAAATCATTTTACCTATTAAATGGAAAAGAACTAAAACAACATTATTGAACTAATAGCAAAACAAACACAAAATGATACCCAGAAAGAAAAAAAATAATAAAAATAAAATAAATTGAAAAAATTGGACTTGTAAAAAAAAAAAAAACAGTAAATTTCATCATAAAAATGTGTCTCAAAACCTTGAATAACCAAACTTAATTTAATCATATTATATCGAACTATATGAACTCAAAGAGGTTTGTTCAATTAACGTAGCACCAATTTTTACATGTTACATGATTTAAAGTGATTAATCACGTTATATATTTAGTTCAAGTTCAGTATTTATATATCCACTTTAATCAATTAATGAAAGGCTTAGAGTTCTCTGTCTATCCGAAACTTTAAATTATATGAGTTGGGGTGGGAAGCTTTGCTACTTGCCTATGTGTGAGTGATACCTCAAACACATATATATATATATGTATATATATATATATGTGTGTGTGTGTAAAGTAACAAATTCTAGAGTAGATAGAGTCAGAGACTCAACTGAAATTTTATATTTTATTGTAATCAGTGTTATACGTAAATTATAAATTCTAGAGAACTTCTATTGTTCTAAACTGAGACTTCTACTTAAAAGAATATGACAGAGTTTCACTACAAGATATGGGTTTAAACATTCTACCTAATTTGGATCAATTTGTTCACTCCAGTATATAATTTGACAACACAAAAAGATAGATGTCTTAACTGATCAGTTTTTATTATTTTATCTTCTGATATTGTAATACCCCGCTCCAACACATGGTATGATATTATCCGTTTTGGATCTGAGCCCGCATGGTTTTGCTCTTGGGTTAACCCCAAAAGGCCTCATACCATTTGGAGAGAGCACACCACATATATAACACATCCTCTTTCCACACCCAGGCGATGTGGGATTGGGCACCTTTGGGGACAAGAGGGGACAAACACACCTCTTCCACACAACCAAGGTCTTTACAATCCACCCCCCTTGGAGGCCCGACGTCCTCGTCGGCACACTTCCGGCTGGGTCAGGCTCTGATACCATCTGTAACAGCCCGCTCCACCACATGGTATGATATTGTCCGCTTTTGGGCCCAGCCCGCACGGTTTTTTTTCTTGGGTTTTATCCCAAAAGGCCTCATACCATTTGAAGAGAACATACCACATATAAGCACATCCCCTTTTCCACACCCAGGCGATGTGGGATTGAGCACCCTGCACCCTGTCAGTGTGGTAGCTCAGCCCAGTGTCTGTCTTCGCACCCGCCCACTCACCACACTGACAGGGTGCTCAATCCCACATCGCCTGGGTGTGAAAAAGGAGATGTACTTATATGTAGTATGTTCTCTTCAAATGGTATGAGGCCTTTTGGGGTAAACCCAATAGCAAAATCGTGCGGGCTCAGGCCCAAAGCGGACAATATCATACCATGTATTGGAGCGGGGTGTTACAGTTGGTATCAGAGCCTGAACCCAGTCGGAAGAAGTGTGTCGACGAGGACGTCGGGCCTCGTAGGGGGTAGATTGTAGTAACCCTTGTGGATGGGTGTGAGTGGGCGGGTGCATAGACAGACACTGGGCTGAGCTACCACACTGACAGGGTGCTCAATCCCACATCGCCTGGGTGTGAAAAAGGGGTGTTACAGTTGGTATCAGAGCTTGAACCCAGTCGGAAGAAGTGTGTCGACGAGGACGTCGGGCCTCGTAGGGGGGTAGATTGTAGTAACCCTTGTGGATGGGTGTGAGTGGGCGGGTGCATAGACAGACACTGGGCTGAGCTACCACACTGACAGGGTGCTCAATCCCACATCGCCTGGGTGTGAAAAAGGAGATGTACTTATATGTAGTATGTTCTCTTCAAATGGTATGAGGCCTTTTGGGGTAAACCCAATAGCAAAACCGTGCGGGCTCAGGCCCAAAGCGGACAATATCATACCATGTGTTGGAGCGGGGTATTATAGATATAGTTCTCATTCATTTTTTCATGTAGAGGATGATCATTTCAATTTAATCAGATGTTGGTTAATAAATCATTCTTTATTTCCCACCAATGATTAAAGAGAATCCAAGATTTTTTTTTAGCGATGGTACATTTAATTATCTACTCATTAGTTTATTTTTGACTTTCAACTGAATGACATTTTACTTTCAGCATGATTACTCTATGAGTGAACCTCATAAGTTAATTGTGAGGCTCATAAGATTTGTTTTGTTAGCTCATTAGTTTGTGATTTACTCTGTTTATAGAAGTGTGCATTTTTTTTTCATTTTTAATGTAAAACAAAACAATATTTATGTTCTTATGTTTCACTAAAATTCATTCACTCTCTTTCATGCAATATTATGTCAAAGAATTATCAACCAATTTTAAGAAAATGATATATTGGAGGAAACTAATGATTAGTATTATTCCAGTAATGGGAGTGCAGGTTGGTTGATTAGTATGATCCCTCTAATGGAGTGCATGTGAGATGAAGTTAATTGTTGAACTTGTTTGAAGGTTGCTCATCTTTTGTTTTTCTTCCCCGTTTTAGAATGATGTGCTGATGGTTGTCAATCTCCGCTATGTATGAATTTTTAATTTGGGGACCGAATTTGTATTATGTAATTAAAATCTAAAAAAATTATAAACAATTATAATTTAATTTTATTAAAATATATATATAGATTGAAAAATTTTAAAATAGAGAAAAATGTAACTTAAATAAATAAATGGAAATCTAATATAAGAAAGAAAAATATAGAAAAGAAGAAACCATAACTCACCGTTAAAAACAGAAAGATAAAGAAAAAGGTATTGTTAGAGAATCCATCAATAACAAAATATTGAGAATTGTCACGACTTTTCCAAAAAAAAATATTTTGTTATATTGAGAATTGTCACGACTTTTCCAAAAAAAAATATTTTGTTACAATAGAAGCATAAGTGATGTGAATTATTCACCATAGAATTGATTAATATGCGAGCTCATTAGTTTACTACTTCAATTGGTCTCAACTCCAAGAAAGAAGTAGTAATAGATACAAAACCATCCATTCTCGTTCTATATTTGTTCAAATAAAATGCTATTTACAATTTACTGAAATATAAGATGAATCCCGGTATAAGTAGAAATATAAAGAATAAATACGATTTAAGAAAAAAGAGAAATGATATATATCATAATTTGTATCATGAATGATGTGGTAAAGGTAGAGTCCATAGGTGTGAGGATTGAAATTTGAAAAGATAAATTTAAATTGATTACCAATTGTAAATAAAGGCGTGGTTTTACCATTCATGATACAAATCATGAAATAATTTCATGATATGTATCATTGTTCTTTAAAAATGTTTTACCTATGTATAAATACAAAGTAACAAACATTATAAAAGTGTGAAAAAAACAAGTTAGTTGTAGGGCTTATAAGTAGACCTGTCAATGGATCATATTTTGATCCGAATCTGAGCCAATAAATAGCAGATGAATTGGACATTCAATTCGATAATCTGTTAACGATTCGAATCCGATAATCCGTTAGCTAAACAAGTCGGATATAAATTATGGTCAATCTGATCCGATATAATATAATATATAATTTATTATCTAATGTTATAATATATAATATTTACATACTATTAAAATATTTTTTATCATTATTTCCTTCTTCTTCTCTCTCTATTTTGTCTCTTTTTATTATTATTTGCTTTAATAAAAAGTCAAATACATACTTTTCTACTACTTTTTTTTTTTATATATATTTTATTTTTCTTCTCAAGCTTCTCTATTTTTTTTCTAATCATTATTTGTTAATTTCTTTTTGGATAGGATATATGATTAATAACAAATCGGATATGAATTTAATTATATATAATCTACCGGGTTATCGGATCGGATCACCTATAACACTTATTACATTCAAATCGGATTAGGCTTGATCCGGTCAGAATTCGATCTGTTTACAGGCCTACTCATATTTTTTTTTTATTAGCTCATTAGTTTGTAATTGACTTGCTCATAAAAATGTGGATTTTATTTATTTTTTTCATTTTTGAATGTAAAACACATAGCTATTTATTTATTTTATGTTTCACTAAAATTCATTTGCTCTTTGTCATGCAATATTATGTTGAAAAATTATCAACCAATTTTAAGAAAATGATATTAATTATACTATTATTATTATCTTTTTTTTACAAATAATGATTAGTATGATTACAGTTTAGTTTACTGGAGGTAGGTGTTGGTTGAAGATGATTATTGAACTTGTGTGAAGATTCCTCATTCTTATTTTTCTTCCTCTTTTTAACATTATCATGGTAAAATGATTGTGGATTGTTCTCCATCTCCATCTCATTAGTTATTTGTATTATGTAATTATAATTTAATTTTTTCTAAATATCATTCATAGTATCTATAGCTTGTAAAAATTCAAAAAATTGTGGAAAATGCAACTTAAATAAATAAGGGTAAAGTGCACAAACCACAATGTGCAAAGAAACACCATTGTTATTTAGTATGTTTAGATATAAATTCTTATAATTTCAAAATTTAGAGCAAATTGTCCTCCGGTCAATTCTGACAAAAAATTTCTTTGAAAATCCAAAATACTCATTTTAAATGACCAAAATGCCCTGTGCCATGTTTGGATGCCTCTTTTTCTATAAGTTGCATTTTCTCTCTCTCCTGCTACATCATCTTACATGCACTCTCTCTTTTTCCACCTGTAGCATTTTTTATCCCACTCCATGCAATACATCATATATATGGTGATGAATTGTCAAATTTAGAGAGAGAGAAATATATTGTATACAATGCAATGCATCATATGGGACATTATATATACTCATTGTTATACACTGAAAAGGGTCTTGATACTTCATTGAAATATCACCTTGGTCGTTTTTGTTTTGTCATATCTCCGGCTAGATTAAGTTGGGTACATGTTGTAATACCCCGTAATTTTGAGGTCATTAAATTTTAATCTAAATGTTTTATATTTATTTATTTTATTATTTGCTTTATTGGTTGAATTAAATTTCTGTGAGTGCTTTGAATTGCTTTATTGGTTGGATTAACTTTCTTGGACTGCTTTAAATATTTTTGTATAGTTTATTTTATTTTATTTGGACTGGGTCTTCGTATTTTTTTTCCTTTATTTTAATTTTCGATTGGGCTAGGGAGGAATTTGGGTTGAGTTGGGCTTGAATGGTTGGGCTAGGTGTATACTTATTTTTTGGGTTTATTTTTTTTTATTAGATTTTTATTTTTATTATTTTGGAATTTATTTAGTTTTCTAGAAAAAAAAAGAAAAGAAAAGAAAAGAAAAAGGAGGTTAGGGTTTCTGTCATTCGTTTTCATGCACAGAGACCGAAAGAGTGTAGACGCAAGAGAGAATGGAGAGAAGGAGCGATTCGTAGGGACGATTTTTTGTTGACAAAAAGGCAAGTTCAAACTTTTCTCTTTCCCTTTAAATCTGTAGACATATATATTATCTGTATATACATATTGTTGGATTATATATATAATATATATTATTTGTGTATACATGTTACTGGAAATTTTTGTTATGCATTTAATTATGAAATTAAATGGTTTTGCATGCTAAGAATAATTCTGTGAATTAAACATGAAGATTCTAGAGTTTTGGTACTACTTTAGGGTATTTTTGCATATGTATATGCATGTATATATGACTGTATAGACGGGTGTATATATATATATATGAACATGAAATTTGGGTTTACTGTGTTAATCATTTTTGGCGATTTTTGTTCCGATCAATAGGTAGATCTTGCTTCCTAGAATAATCCTTGAAAATTTGGTTGCGAACCGTTGGATAGATTGACGGGAATTTGAGTTTGAAATTTTAGATTTTTAAAACTTGAAATTGAGCGTTTTTGATTTAGCCCGTGAGAGGGTGTAAATTTGGTACCAATGTATAGCTAAGATCGAGCAATGGTATATTCATACGCGCGATTTGGTGCCTGGAAGTGGCCGAAAAGCTCCGGCACCATTGTTGATACATGCTGGTAGAGGAAGAGAAGGAAGGAAGAAGAAGAAGAAAAGAAAAGAAAAGAAAATGGCGGGCCACGCACCCCTTGGATGCGTGGGGACATGTGCACCTCCGGTCGAGGACTGGGAAAGGTCCGTTGGGTCCCACTCACCAGGCCCACCCACTGGGCCCAATCTGAAATATTTTAATATGTTTTTATTTGTTTTTCAAATTGATTTTAATTTAGAAAAATGGGAAAATTATTTTTAAATTCCAAAAAATTGAAAAACAATTTGGGTAACCTTTTAGGGACAGAATACACTTAGGTTTTAAATTTCAAGTGGAAATAAGCTTCCCTCATGGTTAAATTGATTTTAAAAGTATGTCTCAAAATTTGGGTTTTCATCTTCTTTTATTTGGAAAATATTTTTAAAATTCCAAAAATCTTTGGTGACTCTTTGGGGACAGAATTCACTTGGTTTTAAATATCAAGTAAAAATGAGGTTCCCTTGTGGTTAAAGTAGTATGGAAAGTATGCATCAAAACTAGATTTTTATTTTTTTTTATTTTGAAATTTTTTTAAAATTACCAAAAAATTCTAGAAAATTTCCAAACCTTTTATCTAATCTTTTGGGGTCAGAATAGGTATGGGTTTTAAATTTCATAATGAAATAATTTTTCCTTGTTATAGAACTAGTTTTGAAAAGTGTGCTTCAAAATAAGAATTTTTTTTTAAAATTCTTTCCTTTGCTTTGGGTTTTTATGAATTTGCAAAAATTTTAGAATAATTAAATAGGGTTCTTAGGAACAGAATAGGTCCGGAAACCGTTTAGACTCCTTCGAAGATTTAAGTATATTGGAGGTTTGGTTGTGTACTTACTCATATAATTGGTGGTTGCATTATTTTACTCCTTAATTGTATTTTCTTTGAAATTATAACTGTCCATGCTATACTTGGTTTTAGTTTAATTGTGAATGAGTTATTTTATTATGATGATTGAATTTTTATTAGATCAAATTCATATGTTTGTGTAGTTTAAATCTTTACATATATTTTTTTGTAGTAGGTTGGTTTGGGAGGCATGTAAGGATTGCCAGGGGGCATGTTAGGATTGCTTAGATTTAATAAAATATATGCTTATGTTTCATTGTTCTGAACTTAAAGAATGTGTTCAATTTTGTATGATATGGGTTTGTTGGAACATTGTAAAAGATGACATTTATTTTGAAAACATGAACTAGATCAGGAATGACCTGTATGTTTACACCTATTTTTTTTTCTCTTATGTCCTTAATTAACACTGAGGGCATGTATACTGGTTCTCTGATTGGGATGTAGTAGAGAGGGCTTGCTCGTGGGTTTAACCCACTTTGTTGATATTTCAGGTTCCAAACCGGTTCCACCGCGAGGATAAAGTATTGGAGGCTTGGTTGTGGCAGACGTCACCTCTCATCAGTTACAGAGTAGGAATTTATTCTCTTCTTCAAGTCCAAACTATGAACTCTTTTGAGACTTTGGTTGTTGATTTTTAATTTAGAGTTAAAACTCTTATTCTTTTTGGTTAAGGGGTTCTTGGGTTATGGGACTTCCAAATTGTATTACTAGACACGTATTTTATTTATTTAATGTTTTATTTTGATTCAAATGGACTTTCTATTCCGCTTTTAAAATTTATTTCATTCTGTCTTTTGTACTCTATGCTTGTTGCTATCAGTTGTAAATATCTCTTGGATTTTGTGTATGAGACTGGCCACCTCATGCGCGAAATTTGTTGGGGGTATTTCACATGTGCTTGTTAAAGGTGGCAAATCATCAAATTTTCAGGAATCACACAACTGATGAAAACTATTATATTAGGAGTCACTGTAAGTAATACGTTTCATCAATTGATTCATTGACCTCGTGGTAACTTGGGGTGATGTGTTGTTTACATAATGCCAAAAGGAAAATGATAAGTAGGAAAAATTGCCAGACCTACACTTTCTCATCCATGCATGTTGTAAGACATATCACATACATCCAATGGATGTAAAAATGTAAGTCTGACAATTCTGTCTAACAATTTTGCCTAAATTGCATGGTCCATGCCAAAATACAAAAATGACTTGAACCTATGTCTTGAAACATTAATAACATCTATTTAAATGAGGGCAAAAATTCTCTTTCATATACTCATCTCGAGCACTTGCTCGTGGAGTGGACAAAAAAAGACCTAGTTGGAATCAGTAACAAGCGTCATTAGGACCCCTTTTCAATAATACTTCTTTCAGATGAAAAAAAAAATTGGGGAGGGGGGGGGGCGGTGGTGTGTAAATTTCTTTATTTGTATCTTTAAAATTAATTTTTTCCATACATATTGTCACGCCCCAAAACCCGAGACATCGGAGACTCCATCACCGGGTCTGAATCCCGAAAGTGAGTCCAAGTCAACCACTCATGACTCTCAAACACCATTTCCATTTTGTTACCAGCTTTGATACCATGTTATCATGCCCCTCATTTTTGATACCAAGATCGGTATACCAAGTGGAGGTGAACAGTGAAAGTCCCACCTAGTTTGCACTCAAAAATTGCACAATTCTAGAACTTGACTTCCTATGTGTTTGGAATTCTAGAGTGATACTTAGTCCATTAGAAAGAGCTAGGATCCAAAAATATTCAATTTAAAAACAAATCACGCTCAAATCCGAGCTAAAACAAAGAAGTTACGCCCGATTAAAGTTTGGACCAATTCTAGAGCTTGCTCGTAATTACAAGGGCGATTTCGTCCATTAAATTCTAATATGCTACCTCAATCACTAAATCAATGCAGAATCCTGTACATACATTTACTTACCTATGACTCAACCTCAATAATCCATTATGGCCCCACACATATCCACCTATGTTATCACATTACGATGCATTGTAATGTTGGTTACGATGCATTGTACAAGGTGCACAACATCCTGCGAAATCTTCTGAAAATGACCCAAATTCTCACCTATTTTACGATAGATTGCTAACAGGATTACAATGCATTTTCAAATCATGATGCATCGTAATCACTCATCCTGTTACACTAACAAACCCATCAAGTGATTATAGCAATCATTCTCCTTCCAATTCATCATCCTAAACATACAATCATAGAACATAATTATCAATTTTACACATCCCAAACATCCACAAAGTGATAATTTATCACAATAAGATTTCACCTCATATACTTGAAACACAAAAATGATAATTCATACGTTGTCATACACCTCCGTCATAAACCATCAATTTTACATAATCTTCAAGAATTGTCAAACTTATCATACATAGATAGAGCATTGAAAGTCTCATACATACTTCCTATCTAAAATAGATACAATATTTCTAAACTAGTCCACATGCCACAAGTAGGCATAGACGTCTCTACACATGTCTCAAAACACACAAAAGCCCAAAAATGGAGTTCTTCTACTCTAGGACTAACTCATGGTTGTGCATCCTCAACCACCTCCTTGCCATGTCCTGAAAGTTTTAGCGTAGGGGGATAATCAATTTCAACGAGCTCAAGGTTAATGTATTGAGCAATCTATTCAAGACCACATTTCATATTCAATGCATAAAACACAACTGTCCGACAAATACGTGTCATGCTCCCTAGCATTTTAGTCACAAGCTTAAACGATATAACTTGACAACCATATAAAACACATTTCATGTATACGACACATTTCTATCATATATGTAACATGTGACAAAAATTGAAAATGGATAAACATCCACACAAATTATGTAATTCACTCAAGTTACACCTAAGACTCAACACACCCTCTCTCAAATTTGGTTGACACTCACCCACATCCAAGATACGTACCAAAGTCACATATCTCAATCCTAGTTATTTTAGGGCTACTAACCCACTGGTAACCAACCCTTATTGCGTAAGTTTGAGAATTTTCAACCCCTGGGGATATGTTCCCTGACTACTTTTTCATGAGCCACTTTCGAGACACACCCCACACTTACACAAAATATTTCATATTTTTCATACACATTCACAAGTTCAATAGATTGCACCCATTGTATGTCCTAATTCAATTCTAGTATGTCACACAAGGATTATAAGATTATATATAGATACTTAACCCCCCAAAGTAGGTTTTCATCATTTATCCCCCAAAAATCCTACATATGCAATTCATGATTCATTTTGCACACATATGCAATTCATGTATTTCCAAGCATACACTAACCATTTCGACTAAAAAAAACATATGCACATCCATATAGAATAAGGAACTTAACAAAAAGTTCATATTATCGCATTTGATATGAAAACCATTTATTTTATGAAAAAGAAATAAAATTAAAGTTAAAACTAGAAGACACAACAGACACCCCTACCTCAATAACTATAGTCTCAAGCTATCCCCAAACTTTCACCAATACCAAATTTGTCTAACCACAACTTTGTTCGGTTCCAACCGAAGCCCTTGCTGCGTAGAACACACCTTCTTTCTTCGGCGTCCTCCGAATCAAACCCTAACACCTTCTAAATTTAGAGAGAAGTTGAAAAACACGAAGAGGAGAGAAGGAGGAGCTTGAGAGGCTATTTAGAGAGAGAAACAAGTGGATGATATATTTTTAGTTGATATTTATAAGCCTCATGCCGTAAAAAGACCAAAATTCCCTTACTCACTTAACGTACTTTCCCGACCTCCGTTTTCAAATCTGAAAGAAGTTATAGACTCAAAATCACTTCTACGCCTCTCCAAATTTTCTAATTGGTCTATAACCAAAAATAAAATTTTCTGAAAAAATATCCGAATTCTCGGGCCCACCCGACCCTTATCCTAGGTCTCGACAACCAAAAATTTTAAAATGAGCCGAATGACTCACAAAACTCTTCGGACCTCTAAACTAGTCCCCACATATGTAAAACATTTAAATTCCTATTGCAAAAAAAAACAAATTGGATCTCTACACATATATATAAGATGCAAATTTCTTTTCCCCTTTGTGAGTCAGGGGGCGGATGCTTCCACTGAAATTTTTATTTTTTTTATTATACGTCTATGATTTTATGAAAATTATGAAAATATTCCATTAAATTTATACTTTGTCTTCATTGAAATTATGAAAAAAATTCCACTATATACAACTTTGCCTCCACATATTTATTTTTTTTATCTAAACAATTGTAAATGTACTCAACTTTTCCCTCACTCACATAATTTTTTGGATCTGTCAGTGGTTGCATCGGGGTGGAAGGTTGAGAAAATGATGGGTCTATCTTTCATGTAATCAAATACCACCTAAATTACAAATCCCAAACAATTAAGAAAACAATAAATAAAGAAAAAGGAAATTCAACTTGTAAAAAGAGAATTTCGATTACTTAAAACATTGCTTGAACAACATGGGTCAGATGTTCTTATTGAGGCCGTGAAGAGGAGAGTAGTAGTGTTATGCAATTTTCTGAGCAGATTCAAAGAGCTTGGTTACGAAGTCAGAGGGTTTGATCTTCAATGACCCCTTCGAAGATGGGAAGGGACATCGAGTGTGTGAAGACGAAAAAGGAGAGAGTGAAATTAGATAGAGAGACAAAATGGGAAAGAGAGAGAGACTCTGAAATCTAAGAGAGAGAGAAAGAAAGGGCCACATCCTTTAACAATTTTCCTTTTTGACATTTTGCTTCTTCTGTTTATTTATTCAAAAGTTCTACTCTAAGGATGTTTGGAAATTCTAAACTTGAAACAGATAAAATGTCCTAATTTGCTCAATTTTAAAAATGTAGGGGGTTAATTGAACATCAAAGGGTAATTGCACATTCTGTATATAGCAAATGGTTTTTTTACACTTAACCCAATAAATAAATTAAAATTGATGTGAGAAAGAAAAATGTAAAGAAAAAGAAATGATAACTTACAATTAAAAAGAGAAGAGCTAAATAAAAAAGTATTGTTAGAGAATCCATCAATTTTTCAAATATCCAATTTTTTTAAAATATTGAATACTTTGATTCCACTTCGATAAAGATATATCACTATTTTATTGTAAACAGGTTTAATTTGGAGGTTTTATATGAAGGGTTTTAGTGTTAAAAAAGAAAATTTCAAAATGAAAAGTAGTGTAACCTACCAATGAGATTATTTTGTGAGTTGCATTCTGCAAAAGCGACTGCGAAAGTTAGATTCAAACTTAGAAAGGGGGGTTGATTAGGTTTACTCACTTTTTACTTAATTATTCAGATTATCTAATTTTAAGCACAATTAAAATTTAAGCAATCTCACAAAGGAAGTAAATAAAATAAAGTGCATTAAAGTAAAGAATGCACCAAATATACGTGAAAAATCCAGATCAGGAAAAAATCACAGGTGAGGCTTTGTAGCCCCAAAGAAGAAAATCCACTATCGCCAAAGGAAACTACAACAGACACTGTCCCAGACTCACACCCACTCGACTCTGACAAGAACTTGATATAGAACATTTCAGGCTTACAATTGTGACTAGCTCGTCCAATTGTTGCATATTTCTGACTAACATCAATATTATCTCAGAAGGGTAACTAGAAAAACATGAACACTCAGCAAGTATTTTGTCACCTTCGTAGCACAATCTTCTTCTCTTTTCTCACCAACAAACAGTTATAGAAGAAACCAATCCAGTAGCTTGATCACGAAAAAATCTTCAATGTAGTATTCGAACAGTTGATCAAGTAAATAGAGACACCCTAAATCACTCAGTGAATATGTGTGTGCTCAAAAAAATATAAACAAACAATTAGAGGAAAAAATCATTTGCTAAAAAAATATCTTAATGCTTTATCTCTCTAGAATATGAATTTCTGGTTTGTTGAAAGCTTAAAGAGAGAAAAACCATATGAGGTTTTTATAGAGATCAAAACCCTAATTTTTCTTGAAAAATAAGTTAAAAATCAATAGAAAATAAGTCCCGGTATTTTAGGAAGGTTAAGGGTCAAATCCGGGTTGAAATAGGACACTACATGACAAATTTTGCAAGAGCAGAAGCATGGACCAGTCCAGCCTTTACCTTGGATTGGTCTAGGCTTTTGCCTGTCAGAAATCAAGTTCCCGATACCTCTTGGAATTGTCTAAGGTTTGAGATGGACCTGTCCAACCCTTAATATTTAAAATTTTTGCTAAAAAGTCCCTCTATTCAAGGTGGGAACCTCCCGGTTTGAAATATATGTGTTCTCACCACCTTACCTGGACTACATGACTCTCATATGTGATCAGCAATGTCCTCATTCACTCGGAACCATCTCAAAACTTCAATCGATAGAATCTATGTTCAGACCATTGATGGCTTCTTTCAAAGATTCAAGCTTCATCATTTTAAAGAATAGTTGCATGGTTGGTGTAGAACATCATGCTCACTTTGAGACTTCAATTACATGATCAACGATAAGAATATAAATTAAAGATTACAATTCGATCATATTTAGTTTTGACACCAAAGATTCCCAATTACAAAAATATACATTATAATATTCCTCTTTGACAATTTCATGACAAAATCAACCTAGACATTTATAACCTAATGACTGAAAAAATCAAATTACAATATGTCTCAGTTACAAAGAAGTATAACTTTAAGATCTCAAAGCATTGATCGGCATTGAATGTTATACATTCTAGCCTTTTAATTTGTATATTTTATTCTCTTAGTGATAGGTTATTTGTGAATTTAATCTATTATTGTATTTTTTGTCTTTTCAGGGCCTTAATGATTATTTCAATTAAAATTATGATTTTTGGGCTTTTAAAGAAGACATTCAAGAGGGTTATATGGAGCCTACATTAAATGGATGAATTAAACTCCATATTTTAACTCAAATCATCCCAAGGAAGTGGTCCAAGAAAATTATAATTGCTTAAGGAGATTCTGGGCCTGAGCCCAATTTTGTACATAATCCAGTTTTAATCCCATTTTAGAAAATCACACGAAACACTTATTTTCGGACTTCTATTGAGTCAAAACTTAGGCTGAATATCAGCAAAAAAATACACCTGTTTAGGGCTGTGGAAAAATCCTAATTATCTCCTAATTGGATTAGGACTTTATGTATTCTCTTGGGGTATAAAGTGAAGAATTGGAAGCTATTTTGGAAGAGAGAAAACAAGTTGAGGCCAGGGCAAATAAGACAAAGATAATCTGGGTTTTATTTATTTTATTTTATTATGTCTTTTATTTATTTGATTTCAATTGTGTTATTTTATTTGCATGTTAGTTTAATCTCTCTTAAATCAACCAACTTTTGTTGAAATTAGATTAGTTTTAAATTAATTTGAATTTGTATTAGTTTTCTTCTCAAAGAATTCCCTTGGGTTCGATCTCGTTCT
This sequence comes from Cornus controversa, assembly GCA_026545225.1. Taxonomy (NCBI): domain Eukaryota; kingdom Viridiplantae; phylum Streptophyta; class Magnoliopsida; order Cornales; family Cornaceae; genus Cornus; species Cornus controversa. The sequence goes on from CM048852.1 coordinate 23,042,455, forward strand.
TGCCGATCTATACTTAAATAGATTCATACACTTACTAGTTATTTTACACTTTTTAAAGAACACCAAGTTTTTGGCACCATTGCCGAGGATTGTAATAAGAAACTAATCAAATTTCAATTGATATAATTCTTCTACTAATTTTAGTTTAGTTTTTTTTTATAATAATAAAAAAGAAAAAAAATCTGAATTTTTTTTATTATTTATTTATAAGTTTTTCATTTTTTATTTTATTTTATTAGTTTAGAGAATTTATTTTTAGTTAGAGAATAGTTTACTTTTAGATTTTATTTTGATTAGCTCACTGTTTTAGGTTTAAAAAAAAAACTTTTCCTTTATTATTATAGTTTAGTTTTAGTTTTATTAATTTTATTTTATTTTATTATTTTTCTTAGTTTAGTTTTACTTTTATTTTATTATTAATGTTTTACCTGATACTTCTTGAATTCTATAGGTGGTATTGTTGAAAATTACCTTTTTCGCATTTTCTTGGGCATTACTTTGGGATCCAAGTAAGTACATTTTTTTCCGTTTATTTATATTTTTCTTCTCTTGGATTAGGAAAACATAGATTTTTGTTTTAGGTTGATAAATTTTTCATGAGAACTTTATGATAGAGTAACTTATAAATAACCATAGGGTTACACTTTCTTTAAGTTTATTTTTTATTTTTTTTTCTCTATTTAAAAAAAAGAAGAAGAAAGACCACACACTCACTCACTTTTTATTTTATTTTTGTTTTTTGGTGTGTTTTGTTTGTGCATTTTAATTTAGCATTGTTGCATTAAAATTTTAGTAAGGGCACGAACCCCCTACAAGATAAGGATTGGATTTCATCACCAATTCCTTGCCCAACTAGGTTAAAAATCTCCTTACATTTGTCTATCCCAAGCTAAATTTAGTTTAAAATTTAAAATCAAGTAGATATTGGCCATAGGAATTCACATAGTTAACTTTTGGTAACTCCAGTGATCACCTTCCAACTTCACAATGTCTAGGGAAGTTATGAGGAAATTGAGTTTTAAGTGGGACCGTTTGTGACCCCTCCAATCTATCTTAGAAACTTTCATGGTTGTATTGTTGATGGGGCTTAACTGGTAATCCTCTAGCTCCTCTGAATGAAAGTAGAAGCTGTCTAACTAGGTAAGAATTATTTTGGAACTAGTCTAGATAATTCTTTAGGAAAAAAATAATAAACATAAAAAACTAAAATAGAAATCACTACCCTTAAATTAATTTTTTTTAAATAAAAAATTGCTTGTTTATTTGGTTTGTGTTTTTGTGAGTCATTTTAGGGTTCCATTTTTTTTCTTTTTTCTTTTGCATTAGGTCATCTTAGATTACATTATTCTTAGTGATCCATTTCATTGAGTCTTTCTAATGTATGTTAGGTCATCGATCTCTGAATCCAGAGTTGCTTCCATTAGATCTTGAGATTGAGAAAACATTTCGAAAGAGTGTGAAAAATTCTAGTGTTAGAGATCCTTCTTTGCCCAATATAGTAGATCCTGTTGAAACTAAATCCCTTAGGGACTACTACACTCTCGTGTAGATTACAAATTCGTCTTGCATTGTATTACCTGTTACCCAATAGAGACATTTTGAGATACGGGCGGCGGTAATTAATTTACTGCTCACTTTTAGTGGTCTTAGCTTTGATAACCCATACCTCCATGTCGAAAAATTTCTAGAGATTTGTTCCACACTAAAATTTCAAAATATTACTGATGAATCAATTAAATTGCAGTTATTTCCATTCTTTTTGAAAGAGAAAGAAAATCCTGGTTATACTCACTGGAACCCATGTCCATCAATTCACGGAATGGGTTATGTACCAAATCCCTTACCAAATTCCTTACCAAGTTCTTTCCCATGAACCCGCGTTAGTCAATTCAAGGAATGGGTTATACAACAAATTCCTTAAATTTATATGTGTTGGGAAAAATTTAATGATCTCTTCCTTAAGGGCTAGTTTGGTACGCTAGAATGAAATAAAGTGGGAATGGAATGAAGCCAGGAATGGAATGAGAATGAGAATATAATGGAATGACCATTCTCATTTCAATGTTTGGCTACAGGTAGAGAATGATGTAAGAATGAAATAGTATTACCTTCCAACATATTTTATTTTTCTATATAAAATATAATCAGTTTTAAAAATAGGACATTTGGCCAATTTAATTTAATTACCATGTGAAAAAAAAATTTAATTACCCATTCAATTAAAAATTTATAAATCAAAATATAATCCTTCTTTTTCTTCTAATCAAGATTAATATAATCTTTTATACGAAAAAAAAAATATTTTATTAAAAACTGAAAGTGATAAAAATTAATATTTTATTAAATATTTTAATAGGTATATATATATATATATTAGAGTGAGTTGTAAAAGAGAAAGATGCATTAATGAAGAGAGAGAAGATGATTTTAATATTAAGTGAGAATGGAATGGTCATTCCATGACTCAAGAAGTGGAATGGTTTTGTTGGAATGAGCATTCAAAGGGAATGACTTGGAATGGCCATTCCATTTCTAATGTAACACAATAAACGAGAGAAAGAGAATCAAAGGTGGAATGGAATGGCTATTCCAAGTTTGGGGACTCTGTCTCAGTCTCACACCCTTTTTCACTCTGTCAAAAAATCTGATGCGGAACACCTCATGCTTATGATTGTGACAACATGTCCAACTGCTGCAAACTTCCGGCTAACGTCACCATCTTTAGAGAAAGGTTGCTGGAAGAACTAAAATATTCAGCAAGTATTTTGTTCCCTTCGTAGTGCGATCTGGTCACCTTTTTTCCTCAGCAAGCAAGCAAAGAACCATCAATCCAATGTTCTGATCAGCAAATAGATTTGATGCAGTCTCTGAGCAGCTAATCAGAAGTAGAACACCATCCTAAATATCACTAGTGAAGTACGGATGTGTGTTCCTAAAAATAGATAGCCCTAATTATATTGTATATATTTTCTCTCTCTAAAAATATGTTTCAGGCATATAGTACTTGCTTATTTTGTAGAGAAAATATGAATACATATATATAGGCAAGGAAGTTCTAATTTTACTTGGAAAAGAAGTTGAATATCAAAATAGAACTCTCCTAGAAGTTTCAAACCCAATAGGAATTAGAATTTTTGTCAAAATATATTTCTTATTTGGAACAGGCTAAGTTGGACCGGTGCCAAATATTCAGGACCGGTGGGACTTTGTAAAAACCTGCAGAAACTAAATTGTTGAGAAAAGTTGGACCGGTCCTAAATATTGGGGACCGGTCCTACTTTGAAAAACTCTTAATTTTTCATTAAAACCCTAGTTTTTCAAAATAGGCTCGGAAAAATAAGTGCAGAGTGTCCTCACCATACTTACCTGAACTATATGGTGTTCTAACTGATTTGTCTGCATCCATGCACTTGAATATCAGCTAGAAGTTGTCGATGATCGATACAAAGAATAATACGAAAATTTCAACTCGATCAATCAAGTTTTGATCACCGAAATATGCCAATTACAAATTTATATCTCACAATCTCCCCCTTTGGCAATTTCGTGACAAAACCACCTAGACAATTATAACCTAACCCATTGGAAAAATTAGATTACAATGTTGCCCAAAAATACACAGAAATAAAGAACTGATCAACAGAAGCGTCACTTGTGTGTTCAAGACGGTTAGAATAAAAACTGTTGTACCTGTACATCCCTTAAACAACACAACCTGTGAAATGCTTAATAAAGAAATATAATCATGAATATCAATATCTCCCCCTTAATTTTACTAAGCAAAAATATCTGATAAATAGATCTTCCCCTTTGTCAAAGAACCTCATATCACATATCATATAACAATATCTCCCCCCTTTTTGGAACAAATTGACAAAGTAAGAACCAAATAATAAAATAAGCACATAGAGAGATTACGACAATAATGAAGTAAAAAAAATCATCATCACTGATCAAAGAAATATCCAAACCATATCAGTTGATGGACTAAATAGAACATAACAAGATCAATCATCAAACCTAGACAAAATAGATGAACTAGTCTGAATCATCAAAGCATCAAAGCCTAAAACCTAGTTATCATCGGTGATGTCGGAGAATGAATGATGTCCATTATCAAAGATACATTGGGTACTCATAAGGCTCGAATCATTATCCTCTATTGATGATCTTATCAAGATTTGTCCTCAAATATTAAAAAATAATATCACTTGTTTGGATCAAGAACATCAACAATTGAGTCATAACAATTATATTCACCTCAATGATAATGACAAATACTTTGGTTGTAAAAGATAAAACGTCCAAATAAAAAGATGTCATCCAAATCACATAAGGACTCCAAACCAAAGTCTTTCAAAGCAACATTCCTTTCACTTTCAAAAATACTCCTCTAGCTCTTTTAGATTTATCCATTAGAGCTACAATGAATGGAAGTACAAATAAGGTCACAGTTTCCATTGAAGAACTATGTCAAACACTTGGAGAGCGAGATTGTAAGGACCGGGTCATTTTTGACCAGTTCTAAACTATTTTTGGACCGGATTATTTTTTTTTTGAATTTATTAATTTTGGAAGGGTGTGAGAATATATATATATATATATATATATATATATATATATAAATGGAATTATATGTATATATTGGTGGAGAAGGTAGATGAATACGAGATTTTTTTATATGGGCAGAGGATGCATAGATATATGTATATATATATGTATAGTGGATATTTATATTTAATTATAAATATATATATTAGTGCATGTGTATTAAAACATGCATGTGGGGATGTATGTTAGTATATGTGTAAATAATATACGCATGTGATGTTAGATATATATATGGATTACATATATATAAATGTGTTATATTATAGGTATATAATATATGAGTGGAGGAGAATAGACTAAATCATGTGGCTTAGAGAATAAGAAAACATGTGGACCAAAATGAGGATGAGTTTCAAATTAAAGAAAGAGAGAGAGAGTCTTCGGCTGAAAGAAGAAAGAAGGAAGAAAGGAGGGAGAAGAGAGAGAGACCGAGAGGGTTAGAGAGAGAAAGAAAGAGAACCAGTAGAGAGAGAAAATCTAGAGAGAGAAAATGAGAGGAGAGGGAGAACCCGAGAGATAGAGAGAGAAATAAGAGAAGTGTAGAGAGAGAGAGAGAGAGCTTGATTCTAGAGAGAGAAAGAAGAGAAACCGAGAGAGATGAAGAGGCTGATGGTGGTTCACGGCGGTGCGCACGGCTGGTTCGCGACTGGGATGGCCGTCCTAGGTGATCCGATCATGGAGGTCCAACTGACCGTGAGTGTGTGCGTGATGGGTCTTCGGTTGGTGGAATAGCGGGTGGTTCTCCTGGACTGTTCTGGGTTCTCTTCCGGTGGGATTGGCTCGGCTCTAGGTGCTGGCCTCGTGGCTGGTTTCAGGTGGAACTCGCGGGTCTGTTTTGATGAGTTTGGTAATAGTGGCTCAAGCTAAATATAGTCCCAGAGGTGGCTTCTGCTGGTGGGTATTTGTGGTAGCTGGTGGGCTCGGTCTTGGCTGCCATGGTGGCTCGGTTGGAAGCTGATATTCATGTGGGTTCGATTGATGGTTTTGGTGGGTGAAGTGATGGTGAAGAAGAAGCTTGAGGTGGCTGTGTATGGCTGTGAAAAAGGTGTTTGGTGGTTGCGTGAGCTGAAGGTGGGTGGTCCGGCCATGGTGACTATCCATGGTGCTCGGTTAATGGGTTTGATGGTGGCAGGTGGCCGGTTTGGTTAGGCCATGGTGCGATGGAGTGGCGGCGACTGTCCAGGCATGGGGGCCTTCTCAATTTTGCTTGTAGGTAGCTAAATGGGTCTGTTTTGGTGGCCGACTTCAGTGGTGAATGGTGGCTGTCCGGGCTGCCGTGGTGGTTAGATATTCGGCTGGTGGTTGGACATGATTTTAGCTGGGTTTTTGGATAGTTCCGGCGAGTTTTGGGTGGTTAGTTTGTTGCATGGTTGAGGGGCAGCCATGGCTTGGTAGTTGATGGTGTTGTGGCTTAGTAGTGTTGTGCAAGGGTTGGAGAGATGGTGGAATTTTGTGGTGGTTTAGGGGCTGAACTTGGGTTCGGCTAATGAGTATAATGCACGATGGTGGTGGTGATTTGGGTAGTGAGGTTAATTGGCAGCTTGGTGGTAGAGAAGGTGGTGTGGGCTGCTATAGTGGACTTTGATATGGGCCTAGTGTTTGGGCGAATCATGGTTTGGGCTAGATAATTATTTTCGGGCTGAATTGAGTTTAATTGTGGTGAAGGAATTGGGCCTTGGTGGATTGGAATATTGGACTAAATTGGAATTACTTTTCTTGACCCAATTGGAAATTTAATTTGGATCAATTAATTGGACTAGTTTAATTGGCTTGAAGATGGGTTGAGCTTGAGACTTGAATTTAAATTCGACTTCCCTTGGGCTTTGGATACGCAATGACGTGTGACACCATTTCGGCATAGCAATGGGTGGTGATCATTTCAACTTTCTCGAAATTGGATATTTTTGGAGTTATCATTCCAAATTGAGGTAGGGGGTGTGCGTTGTGTTTTTCATTCCAAGTTTAATTTCATGTTAATAACATAAAGTAGATGTTTTTACGTTATTTATGATTAAATGAAATTTGGGATATAATCTTTGATTTAAATTGATGTATGATTTAAATCGCATGAATTGTTGAATATGCCTTATGTGATAGGTATGTATATATATGGACCTTTAGTTTAAAATCTGTGTTTTGCAAGAAGATGAATGATTTTCTTTTGTGTTGAAAAGAGTGGTCTATGTGTTAAAATGCTTGAATTGATTATACATGCAAAATAGTATATGTATGGCATGTGCAGAATTTTGGAAAAAATGATGAAAACTGAGTTTTGGGAATAAGCTTGTTCTTATGTCTTATGATTCTTGTGTGACATACTAGAATTGTATTAGGACATTCAATGGGTGCAATGCATCTAACTTGTGAATGTGTGTGCAAAATGTGAAATATTTTGTGTGAGTGTGGGGTGTGTCTCGGAAGTGGCTCATGGAAAATAGAGGGGGAACATACCCCCTTGGGGTTGAAAGACCTCTACCTTGCGCAAGTGGGTGGTAACCGGATGGGTTAGTAGCCCAAAATAACCAAGAGTTTGAGATATGGGACTTCGGTATGTGTCTCGTGTGTGTGTGTGAGTGTGAACCAAATCCGAGAGAGTGTGTTGAGTCTTATGTGTAACTTATGTGAGATTACATGACTCGTGTGGATATTTATCCGATTTGAAAATGTCGTATACCACTTATATGATGCAGAATGTGCTTTATGCATGGATTGGAATTATGTGGTTGTCAAGTTACATTTGATGGATATGCCGCGATTTGAAAGAAATGAGTAGAAATGTGAGTTTTATGAAAATTCCGTTAAACTTGTGTTTAAATCCCATTTGGTCATATGTTATAGATATGATGAGACTGTGCATTATTGCATGTTTTAAGTTGAAAATTGTGGTAGTCAAGCATCTTGACGTCTATGCCATGTGAAGTGAAGGTTTCGATCTTTGGACTAGAATGCTAGGAAGCATGACACGTAGTTAAGCGGTGCGTGTTGATTGTGTTCATGCGTTGATATGAGATATGAATTTGGACGGATTGCACAACGTATTACCTTGAGCCCGTTGAAAATTGCTCATCCACCTACACTAACACTTTCAGGACATGACAAGGAGATGGTTGGCGGGGTGCAATCGTGAGTTGGACTTAGAGTTAGAAAGATCTCTCATTTTTGACATTTTGTGTTATGCGGGTCCGGGATGTGGACATGATGCACTTAGATATGTATAAAGAGATTTCTAATTTGAGATATTGTTTATGGACATCATGCTTTTAATGTTGGTTTTCAGATTAGAACAATTATGGATAATGATAAAAGTGTTCACTTGATGATTATTCCAAATGTTATGATTATGTATATTGTAGAAATGCTGGGGGGACACGTGCCCAGAAGTGTCCATTTTGATTGTTAGATATAAATGCTGGGGGGACACGTGCCCATAAGTGTCCATTTGAATTTAAAGCAGGAATGACATATCAGGATCTGATTTATTAGAATGGGTCATGCCCAATTTTTGTGAAAATAATAGAGAATTAAGATTGTATGATCAGGTGATGGTTATATCGTGAGGGTGATCTCACGGGTTCACACTCAGGATTCGGGTCGGTCCGGGGGAGTCCCGGCGGTCCGGGTTCCGGGGCGTGACAGAGATTTTAAAAAAACTGAGCACAACTTGTTTGATCAATTATTTCAAAATCAACTCAACTCCTCTAAAGATAATCCCTTCAACCAATTTCAATCCAAAATCAACTACAAATATCAACCAAAATGATGTAGATTATGTAGCACAAGATAGGTTGAGGATTGATGCAAGTTGAAGAAAAATAGAGTTAAAAGTTCCATTGAGTCAATTCATTGAACACCTAGTGTGCAAGTCTTCAATCTTCAAACTTCAAAGATATTTGTTTGATTAATTCACCACAAAACTCAACAATAATCAACACAACCTCCAAAATATCCAATCACAACCTCCAATAATCACAAATCAAGAGAAATATAGATGAAGAAAAAATAATGTGAGTTGGAGAGTTTTAGAGTGTAAAGAGAGTTAGAGAGATTGAGTGAGAGTGCTATGAGAGTGTGTGTGCACATGTATGAGGAATGCAACTTAAAACAGCAAGGTGCGCACGCAAATTCCATAAAACTGGGCATCCGCTAAGTGCGACCAGTCCTAATTTTTGGTGACCGGTCCAACTTCTCTCGGTTTCTCAGAACCTACAGAAGTGCGACCGATGCTCAATAAATGGGACCGGTCCAACTTTGTGAATTTTGAAAAAATAACACTTTGGACATCTAATTCACCAAATATACCTCATTTCAACTTGATTTAGCAATTACGCACACAGAATATAAAAAATAAACACAAAATCAAAATAAAACATATTTTTGAATTTCTGAAAATTTTTCAAGAGAAATATAAAAATAAAACATGAATAATCTCATGAGAATAATCAAAGCACATTTTTCAGAGAATAACATGAGTTCTAAAATTTCTGAAAAATTTCAAACATTTATAAATGCAGAATTTTAAAACCTATAGATGTCTTTAAAATTCATTCTCAAATTCATGATCATGACATAACTTTCAACACACAAATATTTATAAAAAATTAAAAATTCATCTAATAAATCCATGTGTGTGTGTGTAATCCAACTTCATCAAAAATTAATCAAATTCCTTTGATCCATCTTCTAAAACATATTGGATAATAAACAAATATAGCTACACATGATCAAACATTTTTTTATATTGAATTTCATCATTTTTTTTATTTCTAAGACGGTGGCTTTCACGCTTACGGGCAGCCAGCTATTTTCCTTAAAACAACTCTTTAATTTTTAAAGATATCTCATTGGAGATTTACATTATAGTGGAAGCTACGAACACATCCCGAATGTAGCCTTTTCCTTTTGTCTTAGATATTCAGTAAATTTTCATTTTTTTTATGCTGAATAAAAATATAATTTCTTTTCATTCATTTTTTTCATTGATCATTTAAGTTTTTAATGCTACTCATACAATATACTCTAGTCAACTTCACATTAGTTTTTAATCAATTCTCTCAGAGTTGGACTAGTGCACAAATTGTATGGACTCGGAAGATTTACCTCTAAAAAGAAATAAATACAGAACATTGGTTATTGATGTCAAAATCATAAAATCAAGCACTTCATTTATTGACAAACTAAGTGTCCCAATTATGCATTCACAAATCAAAGTGAAATTTAAAAGAAATACAAAGAATTCATATTATTTCTCAGAAAAATATAATTCTCATAATCTCATATGATTATTACTAAAAATAAACAAAACCTATCCTAACCTAAAAGATATGGTCCAATGGAAACTAAATAATGAACATAAGCTCAATCCATGACCATCAAAGTCCTAAATGACTCAGTTAGGGGGTTTTGCACCCAAAGACCTATTAGGAATAAATCCCATAGTATCAACAAGTACAAACTACTCCAAATCTTCCTTTTTCATCCAAATAGTTTTAACATGCAATTTATCAGGAAAGAATTGCGGAGACACAAAAATATTCTTTTTCTTGTTTGAATTCTTTTAGCTTGAGAATTTTTGGGTTTGTTCCAATAATGTGGCTTTTTAGCATGAACCCTATTCTTAGCAAAAGAATTATGCATATGAAAATCAGAATTAGAATATTTTCTCTTTTTATAGCAATAGTGTTGACTATGTCCATTCTTACCACAAAAAGTACAATAAAGCACATTGAACACAACTTTAGCATGCATAGACTCAACTTGAGACTTAGGTTTAGGTTCAGACACAATCAAATTCTTGGGTTTAACAAAAATAATTTTTCCCTTAGATGATGACCCAACAAAACCTAATCCAGTTTTATCTCCTACAGGCTTTTCAACACTAATCATGCTATCAAGCTTAATCTGCCCAGAAGTAAAAGAAATTAATTTCTCTTGTGATTTTCTCAATTCAGGCTCAAGAAAATTAATTCTACCAATAAGAACATCTTTAGCACAAATAGCTTGACTTACCTCGCTTTTGAGAAACTTTACTTTGCCTTGGAGATTCAGAATTTCAGCTTTACTTTCTTCAATCAATTTCACTTGACCTTCATTTTTTTCCTTCAAAGTCTCTTTCTCAGATTTTTCTTGCTTCAGCTTCTCAGATTTTTTATTATAAGCTTCCAGCAATTTCTTAAAGAGTTCTGGCAGTTTGCTTTCACATGGCTCTACATCAGACTGCTCAACTTCTGAATCATCAGACCCTACTTAACTGAGATTAGTGTATATCTCTGTTTCACCTACATCAGAAGAAGAATTATTAGCAATATCACCATTCAATAAAGCAACAAAAGCAAGAGAATCATTCTCAACAGAAGAATCACTATCAGAGTTAGAAGATTCAAACTCAGAAATAATAGCTTTCATGACTTTCTTGTTTAAACTTTTCTTTGCACTAAAACTATTTTTCTTTGGACTTGGACATTGATTAGATGTATGACCTTTACCACCACATGTCTAACAAGTAAGTTCAGTCTCCCTAGAGTCATCTTCTTTCTCTTTCCTTTCCTTACCTTTGGATGATGAGCTTTGATTCTGGAATTTAGAAGGATTTCCTTTTCTCAAATTTTTACCTTTTTCATATTCAAGAATCTTTCTAAATTTCGTAGCAAGGAGTGCAACATCATTATCTAAATCATATTCAAAACTTTCAATTTTTTCAACTTCAAATTTTGAAGAATTTGAACTATTTGACAAACTTGAAGACTTTGAAGTCTTTGAGGTTTTTAAAGCCAAATTTTTTGATTTCTGAAGTTGGATATTTCATTTCAAAAGTTTGAACTGATCCAACTAACTCAGCCACTTCCATAGAATCTACATGTCTGCTCTCATCTAAGGCTTCCAACTTAACTTGGAACCTATCAGGCAATAATCTCATGATTTTTCTAATAATCTGAAAGGAAGGAATTTTCTCACCAAGGTTAGCACTACTTTGAACAATATCATTAAGCCTAGAATAAAAATTAGAAAACATCTCATATTCATCCATTCTAATTGTTTCAAATTTAGTGGCAAGCATTTCTAACTTAGATCTCCTTACCTTGGTGGTACCCTCATGAGTTACCTGTAAAATATCTCATGCTTCTTTCGAAGTGGAACAAACAGAAATTCTAGCAAATTCAGAAGAAACAACAGAATTAAATATTGCATATAAACTCTTGTTGTTATTATTAGCATCTTTATGCTCAACATTAGACCATGTTATTTTATCCTTCTCTACAGTTACAACAGCATCACCATCCCCAGTGGTAGTGGTAGGAATTTTATAGCCATTCTCCACAGCCATCCAAACTCTCTCTCCTTGAGATTTTAAAAAGGCTTTCATGCGAGACTTCCAGAAAGTATAATTTGAACCATCGAACAAAGGAGTTCGCTGAATCGATCCACCCTCTTTCATACTAGATTCCATGATAATTTTTGAAAATAAAAATAAATTTTGATTTTAAAAATACTTCGCAAGGAACTACTCCCAAATTAGAGAAAACTGCTCTGATACCAATTGTGAGTTGCGCGGTGCGGAAGCGGTTGCGAAAAAGTATTTTAAAACCTAGAGGGGGGTGAATAGGATCACTTGCTCGTTTGCTTAATTTTTAATTAATTCAATTTTAAGTCCAATTAATCAAACAATTAAAGCAAGCAAATAAATAAAGTGCAAGTAAAGAAAAGAACGCACTAGATATACGTGGAAACCCAAGGCGGGAAAAACCACGGAGGGAGGCGGCAAGCCTCAGAAAACCAATCCACTATGATGAAGCAAAGTACAACTGACTCTGTCTCAGTCTCACACCCCTCTTCAATCTGTCAAGAATCTGATGCGGAACACCTCAGGCTTATGATTGCGACAACACGTCCAACTGCTGCAGACTTCTAGCTAACGTCATAATCCTTACAGAAAGGTTGCTGGAAGAACCAAAATACTCAGCAAGTATTTCGTTCCCTTCGTAGTGCGATCTGGTCACCTTTCTTCCTCAGCAAGCAAGCGAAGAACCATCAATCCAATGTTCTGATCAGCAAATAGATTTGATGCAGTCTCTGAGCAGCTAATCAAAAGTAGAACACCATCCTAAATATCACTCGTGAAGTATGGATATGTGTTCTTAAAAATAGATAGCCCTAATTATATTGTATATACTTTCTCTCTCTAAAAATATGTTTCAGGCATATATTACTTGCTTATTTTGTAGAGAAAATATGAATACATATATATAGGCAAGGAAGTTCTAATTTTACTTGAAAAAGAAGTTGAATATCAAAATAGAACTCTCCTAGAAGTTTCAAACCCAATAGGAATCAGAATTTTTGTCAAAATATATTTCTTATTTGGAACAGGCTAAGTTGGACCGGTGCCAAATATTCAGGACCGGTGGGACTTTGTAAAAACCTGCAGAAACTAAACTGTCGAGAAAAGTTGGACCGGTCCTAAATATTGGGGATAGGTCCTACTTTGAAAAACTCTTAATTTTTTATTAAAACCCTAATTTTTCAAAATAGGCTCGGAAAGAAAAAGTGCAGAGTGTCCTCACCATACTTACCTGAACTATATGGTGTTCTAACTGATTTGTCTGCATCCATGCACTTGAATATCAGTTCAAAGTTGTCGATGATCGATATAAAGAATAATACGAAAATTACAACTCGATCAATCAAGTTTTGATCACCGAAATATGCTAATTACAAATTTATATCTCACAAAAATTTCTTGATGCATTGTCAGAGAACTCTAAACAATGGGAGTACTCAGGGAGGGTTGAAATGAGTGCTCTATCCATGCTTTCAGAACCCAAAAATGGAGGAATCTATGAGGTTCGAGAGGAGACTAATTTGAGTGCAAGGATAGTAGTTTAACTAGGAAAGTCGAGGCTATAGAGATGAGTAAAGGAAGTAATTATTCCATTCATGTAATTAGTGAGGTGTTTCAATTGTGTGAGAGTTCTTCGTATATGGCTCAAACTTGTCCATCCATTGCATCTTTTCACGAGTGTATAGCTGAACAAGCCAATGCACTCAATTCCTATAAGAAACCATTTGGCTGCCCCTATTCTGACACATATAATCCTAATTGGAGGAACCACCCTAATTTTTCTTAGAGGCAAGACCAACCTTGGTACAACCAATAGGTGCAACCTATGCAACCTTAAGGGCAACCATAATTTTTATATCCTTTCATGTCTCAAAATGCTCCTCTGTATGTTCCCCCACCTCAATGAAGACCAACTTTGGAGGATACTCTTCAATAGTTCATGCAACAGACTAGTCAGCCGATTTTTAAGTTAGAAACTCAAATAGGTTAATTAGCCATTGTTGTAAGAGAGAGGGAGAGGAAAAAGTTTCCTAGTCAGCCTATGCCTAACCCAAAGGTCCAGTTTTATATTAGTGACAAATTCACTTCTGGTTCACATAAGCAGGTTCAGTCTATCACAATTATACGGTCAAGTAGACAAGTTGATAATGGAGTCCAAATGCCTACACATAATGAGGAAATTAAGATGGACCATGTTCGCAGTTTAGGGAGGGAGGACAAAACTACGCCTGAAGTTGAGTTAGAAATTCAAGTCCCTAGTTTTGACCCACCATCTCCAATAAGTCCACCAGTTAGGAATTTTGTTCCTACTACACGATATCCTCAAAGACTTCAAAAGCCTAGGAAGGGGAATCATTATAATGAGATTATGGAAGTGTTTAAACAAGTCAAAATTAATATTCCATTTCTCGATGCAATTCAACAAGTCCTCTTTTATGCAAAATTTTTAAAAGACTTGTGTACGGTCAAACGTGGCTTGAATGTGCACAAGAAAGCATTTCTCACTGAGCAAGTTAGCTCAATCATCTAACATCGTACTCCACCTAAATTTAAGGATCCTGGATGTCCTACTGATAAGTAATGAATATTACATATTCAGTATCCCTAAATTATATGAATTAGTGTCTTAGTAATATTTCTTTAATATTTTTATTAATAATTTTAATCTTTTTATAATTCCAGGTGATGAAGGGTAATTCTGATTAATAATGGTGAAATCGGGCTACAAATGGTACTCATTTAGTTATCACTGAAGCTTGATCCATGAGAGATATTTTTATCTTGAAGATCCAAACTAAATGGACTGAAGAAATGGGCTGCAAATAAATGTAAATGAAGGAAAGGAGCACGGGCCCATTCGCATTGAAGATTGGGCCAATTCAGGCCTAAAAAGTCCTGGACCCGTGTTGGTATTCAGACCATAACTCCATACACAATTGTCAAAATGACCCAAACTCCATGTGGGTTGAAGGAAATTCAATTCTGCACAATTTCATATTTCACGAAAAGTTTCTAAAACGGACGTTTTCATCAACTTTCTGCCCTATTTGCGCAGCTGCCACTTTTTGGGCGCAAATGCCACTTTGTGAGGAGCAAGTGCCATTTTCTTATGCACACTTGCTACTTTGGGAAGGCCAGGTGTCCCGTGGGTTTGGTTTCGCAAAGTAAAAATGATGAAACGAAGGAAACTAGGGTATTCTGGAGAAGGAGGAACACAGAGAGAAATACAGAGGCGATTCGTGACGATACGGACAAGAGAATGGCGATTTCACCATCGTTCAAGCTTGGACATCCGATCATGAGCGGCTAAACACCATTCCGAGGAAGTGACGTAACCCTAACCTATCTTTCAATGTTTTAAGTTGTATACCATTTTGGGAATAAATTACTTTGTGCATTGATTGTATAACCGAGACATAAACAATAGCTGTGCTATTGCTTTCAATTTGAATGTATTGATTCATTGCACGTTTATTATTGTTCTTGTAGAATGAATATAAATTTGCAATGATTAGGGTTTGTTCTTTTCAACTTCTGTGATTTTGCTAAGACAGGTTATACAATAGTTTTCACATATCGTTCAATTTAGATTTTTGATAATTCGTACTAAGCAAAGATGGGTTATAACATCATTAATTAGTCAGATGTATAGGCCATGCTAAGCGAAGACGAGTTATGCTTAATTGAATGTTGAACGAATTCCCTTGATAGAATTGAATGAGGCTTGTAGCCATTCTTTTCTGAATGCACAGAGTAACGTCCCAATTTAGTACAATTGTCATTGTTAGAGGGTTAGTGGTGAAGTCAGTTCTCAGGATCTTCTCTTCCTGATTAAATTTCATAACAATAATTTATAAAAAGCTTTAATTTTCTCAATTAATTTCAAGATCAAACATCAACAATTGGTTTCCAATTATTTTAGAATTAATTCAAAGACTGAGTAACATAACAATTCAACCTTGCAAGTCCTTGAGGTTCGACACCCTCTATATAGCCTTGTCCTACGAGGACTCGTTCTATTGCGAGTGGTTAACTATAATTGAAATCACATTAATTTTTGGCGCCGTTGCCGGGGACTTGCTTGAATCATTTTGGTGCCTAGTCTTAAGATTAGTTTTAATTTAATTGTTAAGTTAGGATTTTTCTTTATTCTTTTCTGATCTATTTCATTTTTTTTTATTTTTTATTTATTTTTCGAGTACAGGTGCTTTTGGTTAGGAGCCATGAATAGAGGAGTGGAATTCATCGTAAATCTCTGTGAGCTTTTCATATTCAAATTACTTGTGCTTGGTTATTCTAGTTAGTACTTTGCTTTCATTTGTTATTATTTTATTTTATTTATTTATTTATATTTTATTTTAGTTTCTTTCTTATTTATTTTATTTAGTTATTTGTTCATTTATTTATTTAATTAATTTTTTTTTAATTCTTAGTCCTTGTGGTATATGTTGGGTCGTCGGTCTCTAGACACACCAATAGTCCCATATAACCCTAAACTTGAAAGAACCTTACATCAACATAGGGGAGAAATTAGGGCCCAAGACTTAGAGGAAGAACATTCATCTGAGACTGAAATTGAGACTGAAAATATGGCTGAGGACAATCCTCGAGCCCTTAAGGAGCATTTCGCTCCTGGGGCATATACATCCCCATCCTGCATGCAATTGCCTAATGTCACAGCAGTAAATTATGAGATTAAGTCTAGCGTTATACAAATGCTCCCATCTTTTTATGGACTTAATAATGAGGATCAGTATAAGCATCTTGATGACTTCTTAGAAGTTTGTTCAACTGTTAAAATTCAGAATTTTTCTGATGATGCTTTACGGATGCGTCTCTTCCCATTCTCTCTAAAAGATAAAGCTAAAAACTGGTGGAATTCATTAACACCGAATACGATCACCTCTTGGGCACAACTACAACAAGAGTTCCTCAAGAAATACTTTCCAATAGGGAAAACAAATCAAATGAGGCAATCCATTACCAGTTTTTCTCAAATAGAAGGGGAGTAATTCCATGATACATGGGAGAGATATGGTGATTTGTTTAGAAAGTGCCCTCATCATGATATTCCTAAGTGGCAACTTGTACAATTTTTTTATGATGGGCTGATTGAGTCGTATAGGCAAATGGTAGATGCATCTTGTGGGGGTATGTTCATGCTTAAGAATGAGGATGAGGCATGGACATTGTTTGTGAATTTGAGTGAAAATTCTACACAACATGATTCTGCAAGTCGAGTTCAAACAAATAGTTTTCGTAAGACTGTAGGAATTTTTGAAATAGGCAAATCACTCGATGTCTCCACCAAAGTGGATGAATTGTCGAGAAAAGTAGATCAACTCATGGTAGCTAGTCCATCCCTAAACAATCCAATCCCTCAGTCCCAAGGGCTAGTCCCTAGGTCAAGTTTTCAGTCTGGTCATCAAGCTACTCATCCTTCTTCCAATTTTATGCCTCAGAATCAATATTATCATCAAACTTCTCAATCTCCACCTTGGAGTTCAGCGTTTGAGGATAAAGTATTAGCGGCATTAGATAAACTTGACGCTCACACTCAATTACTCGAAGCTAATACTCAGTTACTTCATTCTCACTCTCAATCCATATCCAAGTTAGAGGCTCAAATGGGGCAGCTAGTTAACACTTTGAATCGCAGAGATGAAGGAAAATTGCCAAGTCAGCCAATAACTAATCCTAGAGGGCAATATGCAATTGATGATGTTACAGCCAATGGTCATCACTATGAGCATGTTCAGGCTGTTACCACTTTGAGGAGTAGGAAAATGATAGATAATAAGGTGGAAGAAAAGAGGGAGGTTAAAAGTGAAGTGGGAAAGAGTCCTAATCTAGATTTTGAAGTTAGTAAGGCAACACATTCTACACCTATTCCAACTTTTGAGCCCAAAGCTCCATTCCCTACACGTCTCCAAGAGGTGGCACCTTTTGGGAAAGAAGGGGAGAAAGTGCAAGATATGATGGAAGTTTTTAAACAAGTAAAAATAAATCTTCCTCTCCTTGATGCTATAAAACAAATCCTAGCATATGCAAAATTTTTGAAAGATTTATGCACTCAAAAGCGTAATTCAAGGGGTAGTGTCCCAAAGAAAATCTTTCTCACTGAGCAAGTAAGCTCGATTATTCAGCATAACACTCCCCCTAAGTTCAAAGATCCAGGTGCTCCTACTATTTCTTGTATTATTGGTGTTCATGAGGTTGATAGAGCACTCCTTGACTTAGGAGCTAGTGTTAATCTGTTACCTTACTCGGTGTATTTGCAATTAGGGTTGGGTGAGCTTCAACCCACGTCAGTTATGTTGCAACTTGCTGATCGATCTATGAAGCAACCACGTGGTATAATTGAAGATGTCATAATTAAGGTGGATAAGTTTTATTTTCCTGTGGATTTCATTGTTCTTGATACAGAACTTGTCCCTAACCCAAAGAAATCTATTCCAGTGATTCTTGGTCGTCCTTTCTTAGCCACGGCTAATGCAAACATTAATTGTCGTACTGGAGCCATGGATATTTCTTTTGGGAACATGAAAGTGAAATTGAATATCTTTAATGCCACACCGCATTCCCCTGATGAGTCAGAGTGCTTTGTTTTAGATGTCATAGAGGAGTCTGTTGTGGAATCAGTTCCCCCTATCTTGCCTAAAGACTCTTTAGATATTTGTTCGACTCATTTTGGTTGTGAGAGCTTTGATGTAGGGCAACATATTAGTGAAAGTACTTCCTTACTGCATGCCACCAGTTTAGGTTCTCCACCATTCAAAGAATCTGAAGAATTTGCACCCTTACTTTTAACTACGCTTCCCATTCCTTCCTTAGAGTTGCCCTTTCAATT
The DNA here is from genome assembly GCA_026545225.1 of Cornus controversa. NCBI lineage: Eukaryota > Viridiplantae > Streptophyta > Magnoliopsida > Cornales > Cornaceae > Cornus > Cornus controversa. Next base: position 23,061,252 of record CM048852.1, read on the forward strand.
TGAGTTGAAGCTTTTACCAAATAAACTCGAATATGCATTATTAGGATTTAATGACACTTTTTCAGTTTTTAATGCACCTAATATGTCTACCAACCAAGAGAGTGAGCTTTTAAATGTGCTTAAGGAGCATAAGGAGACGATAAGATGGCGTATATCGGATTTAAAAGGGGACTAGGATAGATTTGAGTTTACGTCTAACCTAGACGTTAAACTTGGCTCCTTGGGGGTATTTTGTATCCCCATGTATGTTAGATATTTAGTGTTTTTGGTAGTTTAGTAGGATTTATTTTATTTTATTTTTTATTATTATTATTATTTATTAATTTTTTTTAGTGATTTTGTGTTTTTGTTCATTGTGTAAAAGAAAAAAATGCCGTCCGTTCTCTGACTATGTATGTAGTACCAAGTATCTATTTTGTCATATGTTTGATAAAGTTGATGATTTCCGTTTTTTAAAGTCTGGTTTCAATACCCAATACTGTCGAGATTGCTTCAACACAGTATGGTTTTACTAAAGAAAGGCAGCCCTTTTGTACTCTATACGTTAGAGTATCTGGATAATCAATATCTTATCACATATGCATCTTGGAAATTGGGAACCACCAATTCAGAGAATGACGACACACATAAAAATAAAAATAAAAAACTTTCGTTACTTGTTTTTTTCCATGTTCGTTCTTTATTTTTCTTATTATGAACCCATTCATTTCACTTGGCTTGTATAGTGGTGTCTTTTGACAGGATGTTGCACCCAAGTTTGGGGGGAAACATCATTGTTAACTTCCAGCTACTGGTTTGCCATCTGTCTACGCCCCTATTTATGGTAATATCGTTCTGACTCTCATCTATGTTTTTTCTCCTTGTACATTGAGGACACTGTACCATTCAAGTTTGGGGGTAAGGCGATACATTTCTTGTGTTTTAAATATGAAGGTGAAATAGTGGCATGTTTTAAACATTTTTTATTTTTTGTATTGATTTTTAGGAATTGTTTAGTAGTTTCTTTTTATAGGTTGTTTTGTTTTAACATAAATCAAGAGTGTAATACTTTATGTAGGTTCTTGACTTGAAATTGTAGAGTATGTGTAAAATTTCTAGAAACTATGGTTTGAATGCAGTGGTTTAAGTCGTTATTTGCATTGACATGACTTGGAGTGGTTGACTCTGGTTCTTTTCACAATTCACACACACACTAGTAGAGTTAGTGGGGTTTGTACTTGGCTTTGAGTATCAATTATGTGTGCTGAATATAAGTCGGTATCCCTTGAGAATAAACATTTTAAACATGCTACACTTGTAAAAAAAAAAAATAAATAAAAAAGAAAACATAAAATTTTTAAATAATAATCCTATGGTTTGTGGCCGTTTTGGTTTGAGTTATTAGGTCCCTCGAGGTATCTTGAAACCTGGTGCCCTAAAGCCATTTGGTTTGGGAGTCGCAGGCTGAAAACTCGCTACATGGACCAATTCGAAAGCCTAATAAACCTAGGCATTGCGTTATAGGTTAGTCTATGGTTTGTGGCCGTTTTGATTCGAGTTATTAGGTCCCTCAAGGTATCTTGAAACCTGGTGCCCTAAAGCCATTTGGTTTGGGAGTCACAGGCTGAAAGCTCGCTACATGGATCAATTCGAAAGCCTAATAAACCTGGGCATTGCACAACCATAAAAAAATAATAATAATAATAAAAATAAAAATAAAAATAAAATAAATAAATAAAATTTTTTGCATGTGTTCATGTTTTGAGTGATACATTCAATAAGGGATCCAATAAATTGAAGGGACTTGTAATTGCTCACTCAAGGCCGGGTTAAACCACATTGATGAATGCTAGTTCACTTTTCATGAGGGGGCTAGAGTTAGTTTCTTTGAGTTGTGATTGATGTAAATTTTGGGTGAGAACCATTGTTTTGAATTATGAGGTTTAGGGATTTGAAAGTATTCTTGAATGCAAGTCTTTTAACTACATTTTGTAGTTTTCGTCTTGATTAATGTTTGAAATAGAAATGTTGGCATGTTTGTGGGTAACATCTCTGGAAACCCTCACGAGACTTTACTCGTCCACTAGGGGTAACCTAGGGGTTTAAAAGGCTTGTTGCATATGCTAAATGCAATTGGATCTCCCACGAAAGAGGAAATAGTTTAGTGTTTTACTTCATTTGTAGTTTTGTATTGCTAAGAGACTAGCAATTTGTAAGTTTAGGGGTGTGATAAGTAATGAATATTACATATTCAGTATCCCTAAATTATATGAATTATTGTCTTAGTAATATTTCTTTAATGTTTTTATTAATAATTTTAATCTTTTTATAATTCCAGGTGATGAAGGGTAATTCTGATTAATAATGGTGAAATCGGGCTACAAATGGTACTCATTTAGTTATCACTGAAGCTTGACCCATGAGAGATATTTTTATCTTGAAGATCCAAACTAAATGGACTGAAGAAATGGGCTGCAAATATATGTAAATGAAGGAAAGGAGCACGGGCCCATTCGCATTGAAGATTGGGCCAATTCAGGCCTAAAAAGTCCTGGACCCGTGTTGGTATTCAGACCATAACTCCATACACGATTGTCAAAATGAACCAAACTCCATCTAGGTTGAAGAAAATTCAATTCTGCACAATTTCATATTTCACGAAAAGTTTCTAAAACGGACGTTTTCATCAACTTTCTGCCCTATTTGCACAGCTGCCACTTTTTGGGCGCAAATGCCACTTTGTGAGGAGCAAGTGCCATTTTCTTATGCGCACTTGCCACTTTGGGAAGGCCAAGTGTCCCATGGGTTTGGTTTCGTAAAGTAAAAACGATGAAACGAAGGAAACTAGGGTATTCTGGAGAAGGAGGAACACAGAGAGAAATACAGAGGCGATTCGTGACGATACGGACAAGAGAATGGCGATTTCACCATCGTTCAAGCTTGGACATCCGATCATGAGCGGCTAAACACCATTCCGAGGAAGTGACGTAACCCTAACCTATCTTTCAATGTTTTAAGTTGTATACCATTTTGGGAATAAATTACTTTGTGCATTGATTGTATAACCGAGACATAAACAATAGCTGTGCTATTGCTTTCAATTTGAATGTATTGATTCATTGCACGTTTATTATTGTTCTTGTAGAATGAATATAAATTTGCAATGATTAGGGTTTGTTCTTTTCAACTTCTGTGATTTTGCTAAGACAGGTTATACAATAGTTTTCACATATCGTTCAATTTAGATTTTTGATAATTCGTACTAAGCAAAGATGGGTTATAACATCATTAATTAGTCAGATGTATAGGCCATGCTAAGCGAAGACGAGTTATGCTTAATTGAATGTTGAACGAATTCCCTTGATAGAATTGAATGAGGCTTGTAGCCATTCTTTTCTGAATGCATAGAGTAACGTCCCAATTTAGTACAATTGTCATTGTTAGAGGGTTAGTGGTGAAGTCAGTTCTCAGGATCTTCTCTTCCTGATTAAATTTCATAACAATAATTTATAAAAAGCTTTAATTTTCTCAATTAATTTCAAGATCAAACATCAACAATTGGTTTCCAATTATTTTAGAATTAATTCAAAGACTGAGTAACATAACAATTCAACCTTGCAAGTCCTTGAGGTTCGACACCCTCTATATAGCCCTGTCCTATGAGGACTCATTCTATTGCGAGTGGTTAACTATAATTAAAATCACATCACCTACGATTTGATGTACCATAGGTCATCAAAAAATTAAGCAAGCTTTGCTTGACTTGGGAGTGAGTGTTAACTTGTTGCCTTACTCTGTTTACAAGCAACTTGGTCTTAGTGAGTTGAAACCCACAAAGGTGGTACTCTAATTAGCAGATCGCTCAGTTAAGGTACCTCGTGGTGTTATTGAGGATGTGCTCATTCAGGTTGATAAATTATTCTTCCCTGTAGACTTTATTATCTTAGACACTCAACCTGTAGCTAATCCTACTAACCAGATTCCTGTCATCTTAGGTCGTCCATTCCTAGCCACTTCAAATACTCTAATCAACTATAGGAATGGTGTTGTGAAACTCTCTTTTGGAAATATGTCAGTTGAGCTTAATGTTTTTAACGTAAACCGACAACAACCAGACTCTGAGGATATTTGTGAGTTAAATTTAATATAGAGTCTAGATCATGATACTTTTATTCATGCTAGTTATAAGGACCCTTTAGAGGCAAGCCTAATTAATTTTGGCTGTGATTTTGATATTGATAGTGCTTGTAAAGATGTGAATGCTTTATTGGATGTGAATGTTTCATTGAATTCAATCCATTTTATAGACAGTGAAAAGTGAAAAGCCAAGATGAAAAGCCAAGGTATCGGTTGAGTTATAGTCCCTTTTATCATTAGTGTACATTATTAGTTTTAGGATTTATAGCTCTTGAGTCTTTTTACTTATAGTTTATGTTAGTCCTTTTTCTTTGCATTTTTTTCCTCCCTACATAGTATTAAAATTTCCATGGGTTTATAAATGTTAGGTAACTTTGTGTATTTAATTTTAAATTTTTTTTTAAAAAGAAGAGGAAAAAAATTCATAATGGTCCGGTATAGCCACCCATTCTCTGACTATGTATGTAGTACTAATTCTACAATTTGTGATATGATTGATAAAGTTGATGATTTTCGTTTATTAACGTCTAGTTTCGATACCAAATACTGTCGAGATTGCTTCAACACAGTATGACTTTAATAAAGAAAGACAACCCCTTTATACTCTATACGTTAGCGTGTCTGGATAATCAATATCTTATCACATATACACCTTAAAAAATTGGGACCCACCAGTTCAGAGAATGGGGAGAAAAGTAGTACCCGTGGTTTTCGCGTGAAGTTATTTTTTTCAAAAAAAAAAACTTTTAGTTTTTACTTTCTGTTTCATATTTATTTTCACCTATGTTATTTCACTTGGTCGTTAGAGTATAGTGGTTTGTTTTGACAGATTATCACATCCAAGTTGGGGAGTACTTAAATTGCCTTCATGCTACTGGTTTGCTATTTTATTTTTTTGCCACTACTCTGGGTGCATGGTAATATCATTATAACCCTTCTCTATGCTTCGATTGAGTGTACATTGAGGACAATGTACAATTTAAGTTTGGGGGTAAGGCGATGCCTTTTTATGTGATTTATTGAAATGAGAGAAAATTTTTATGAAATTCTTCTTGTTTTAGGACTTTTTGGTTATTTGATTTTCTTAGTTTTTTATTTTATTTTCTTTTGTTTTTAGTTTGTATGTTTTTACATTATTTAATGGATTAATACTTTATGTAGGTGCATAGCTTGCAATTTTTGAGTATGTTTTAAATTTTTTGAATTTGTGGTTCAAGTCTAGTGGTTTTGCATTGACACGCCTTGAGGTAATTGGTTTTAGTTTCCTCACATGCACAGACACACTAGCATAATCTCGTGGGATATAAATTTTAGCCCTGAGTTATTGTGTTACATTTGCTTGATAGTAATTAGTATCTCTTGAGAATGAGTACCGATGATGTGTTTTACTTGACTTCAATGAAAAAGAGATTAAAGAAAAAAAAAAGAAAATAATATGTGATAAATAGAAAATCAATTTGATCATTTTCATGAGTAACCAGGCCTCTATGCCTCAGAAAACATGGAGTGTTCGCATCAAAAGTGAAGGGGTGAGAAAAGATGAGCATTGGTTGTCTTGATTTGTAGCCTGATTGATTCGAGTAATTAGGTTCTTCGGGGTGTCTTAACACCTAGTGCCTTAAAGCCATCTGGTTTGGGAGTCACTGACTGAAAGCTTGCTACATGGATCTTTTAGAAAGCTTAATATACCAAGACATTGCACAACCAATAAAGAAATGAAAAAAAAAAAGAAAAGAAAGAGAAAAGTCATGTATTCGTGTTTGGAAGTATAAGTTCAATAAGGCTCTAGTGAGTTGAAGGGGTATGCGACTTAATATATTCAGAGTTGGGTTATGCTACATGAGATGACTGTTAGTTCACATTTCACGTGGGAGCTAGAGTTAGTTGCTTTGAGATGTATTGATGTGAATTATGCATGGGGACCATTACTTTGAATTATGAAAATTTTAAATTTGAAGCTATTCTTGAATGCAAGTTTGTAACTATATATTGTAGTCTTCATCTTGATTAATATTTAAACAGAAATTTTGAATACTTGTAGGTAACATTTCTAGAAATCCTCATGAGACTTTAACTTGTCCACTAGGGGGAACCTAGGGGTTTAAAGGCTTGTTGCATATGTTAAATGCAATCGTTTCTCCCACGAAAGAGGAGTTGGGTAGTTTAGTTTGTGTTTAGTTAATTTTTTTTGTTCTAGTTTTATTTTGTCCTATTACTAAGGTGCTAGCAATATATAAGTTTGGGGGTGTGATCGGCGTTGAATGTTACACATTATAGCCTCTTAATTTGCATATTTTATTCTCTTAGTGATAATTTATTTGTGATTTTACTCTATTTTTGTATTTTCTGTCTTTTGAGGGCCTTAATGATTATTTTAGTTAAAACTGTAATTTTTGGGCTTTTAAAGAAGACATTCAAGAGGGTTATATGAAGCTTACATTAAATGGATGAATTTAACTCCATATTTTAACTCAAATCAGTCCAAGGAAGTGGTCCAAGAGAGTTATAACTGCTTAAGGAGATTCTGGGCCTCACTCCAATTCTGCACATAATCCAGTTTTAATCCCGTTTTGGAAAACGGCCCGAAACTCTTATTTCTGAGCATCAATTCAACTCAAGTCCTGTGCGAGTTGAATGAAATTCAATTATGGACACTTTTGTACTTCACCTAAATTCTGTGAATTGGACTTCTACTGGGTCAAAACTTAGGCCGAACATCAACAAAAAAATCCACCTATTTAGGGCTGTGGGAAAACCTTAATTATGTCTAAATTGGATTAGGACTTTATGTATTATTTTGGGGTATAAAGTGGCGAATTGGAGGCTGTTTTGGAGGAGAAAAAATAAGTGGAGGCCAGAGCAGAGAAGACAGAGACAATATGAGTTTTATTTATTTTATTTGATTATGTCTTTTATTTGTTTGTTATCTTCTTTTACCATGTGTAACTAAACTCCTCAACTAGGGTTGAGGAGAAAACCTCCATTAATGAAGTGAAGCTATTTTGTTCATTAGTTGATTCCCACGTGTATGATTTAAATGCTTATGATTTTTGCTTTTTGTGATTAATTATTTTATAGTTCTATGTTGTAGTTAGAAAGTATTATAATTAATCTAAGCTTGGGTTTGTATTTTTAAAAGTGATAATCTTTGATCTTGTGTTTTTCATTAAATTGGATCCATAAGATGTTTAGAATTTTACACTAGTGAAGCGAAGGAAAATCTACCTTTTTAATATATTTTTCATAGTTCTTTATTGTTAAATCTTGAGTAAGGAATAGATTGATTTGATTGCTACTCTAAATTTGGGGATTAATAAATGAATATTAGAAGATTCGTGGATTTAATGGTGGTGGAATCCAATACCTTAGTTATCTTTTCTATTTGATTTCAATTGTGTTATTTTATTTACATGTTAGTTTACTCTCTCTTAAATCAACCAACTTTTGTTTAAACTAGATTAGTTTTAAACTAATTTGAATTTGTATTAGTTTTCCTCTCAAAGCATTTCCTTGGGTTCGACCTTGTTTTTGCCGATCTATACTTCAATAAATTCGTACACTTGCGAGTTATTTTACACTTTTAAAACAACATAAAGCATCATGAGCAAGCTTTCAAACTTCATATGTAATGTCTATAAAAAATCTATAAATTCTGTGCACCAAGCAAACAACACTACCTGTGAAAGCTTAATCAAGAAAAATATATTGATAACAAGTATCATAAAACCATCTCCAAACTTACCCTTAATCATTTAACCAATGAAATATACTATCTCCCCATATGTCTCAAAGAAAACATATATCTCCCCCTTTGTCAAAGCACCTATATAAGTCTCCTCCATTTTGGAACAAATTGACAAAGTAAAAATAATGAGAACAAGAGAGAACCAATCAATACATGATTAAATGAGAAAAATCGTAAACTCTAGTCAAATTTATCACATATGTCCCAAAGTGATGGAGTGTTACACATAACTATATAAAAAAACTTAGAAAGCATAGAGCATAACATGTTTAAGCAAATAAAAACAAAGAACATAGCAAGTTCAACCATCAAAGAACTAGACATAACATGTTTGAGCCATAAACATAACAAACTACTCAAAGTCTAGCAAAACATAAACTAGGTCTAAACCACCAAGATCTAATCCACATCCTCCTCATCATCACCATGAGCTCCAGAGGTTCCAAGTAGGGCTCTCCTAATCAATGCTTCAAGCTTTGAAAACTTCCTCTTCAAGTACTTCTCCAATCTCTTCATGGATTGATTGTACTCTCTAGTTGCCAAAGCACGTTTAGAATCTGGAACATAAAGTCTTGCAATAGGCATTGTCATCACTCTCATCCATAGTCTCCTTCACAATATGATGTCTTGCATCCTCTTTTTGAGCTTTTTCCTTCATCTTGTTAGTTATCGAAGACTTAACATTTGGAGCCGTGAACTTTCTTTTGGGTTTCATAACTAGAGAATTTGAAAGAATATACACATTCTTTGACATTAGAATTTTCATCATAATCAACGAAAAAGGCAAAGGATTGGTAGGCCTAGAATCATTTGTCTTTTGAATCTTAGTCCTCAAAATGGTAGTCGGCACCTTAATTCCGTCACCATTCACAATGTGATATAGGATCTCACCTCGATGCCGTAGAAAATCACCTTTATGATCATAAGGGTCAAGAGTGTAGGACATAATCAAGTTCAATGAAGAGACATTATCAATGATGTAGGCACTTAGTATTTTCATCTCAAGCAATGGAGCATTCGGTTCACACAATATCCTAATGATTTCTTCTATGCTTGGTCTGTTCTCTTCAGTACCTATATAAGGAAAAATTATACCATTCTCTGCCTCTAGAACTCTAATAACCTCATAAATTAATTGGGTAGTCACCTTAATCTATGACCCAAAATATTTCACCGTCATCCATAGCTCTCTGTCACTATAAGCAAGCACATTACTATAAAAGTAGCGAACCATGTCGGGAACACAACATTTGCCTAGATTAGCTAGTGAACTCCAACAATTATTTCTAAAGTAATTCACAAACTCCAAATGATTGCCTTGCCATATGCTATCCAAATTAAGGCTTCATTCACACCTCATTAGCCTACAACCAATCACTTTCCTATAGTGGTCAAAGATTACTTCATTATCAAATTATCCTCCGTGAAAATTATATTGACTTCAGGTGTTAGAGAAACATTAACTCTTTATCGCCTAGAGCCACCGGGCATTGCCACGATGAAAGGAATGCAAAATAGGAAGGTGAGAGCTATTGGAGAATTTTCACAAATACTTGGAGTGCAAGCTTTGAAAACACAAGCTTCAAACATATTTTGTTAGTTCAATCTCCCAAACGTAACACGAATTCTCAAAAGATCAATCCCTTCCACCAATTCAACTCAAAGTCAAACACAAATATCAACCAAATATGATGTAGATGATGTAGCATAAAGTGTGTTAAAAGTTGAGAAAAAAATGAGAGAAAAAGAGAAAAAATGCACATAAGAGAGGAAATGAGTGATATGAACATAATGCACACAAGCACATATAAAAACATGCTGACCGAGCCTAGCTAGATCAGTCCAGCCTATCCATTGGACCAGTTCAGCTGGGGAAATTGGTCTATTGACCATCTTTGACTAGTTTTGTAATTTTTTGAAAAAAATGCCTAAAAATTCTTAAGAAATTCCTAATAATCTGAAAAAATAGGAAATTGTTTTTGGGTTTTTATTTATGTTAAAATAAAAAAATGAATAATCATATAAATTCTTCATATAAAATAACAATGAATTCTAAAATTTTGAAAAAAAAATAAAGAAAATTAACAAATGCACAATTATAAAACCAATAAATTTGCCAACAAAATTAATACTTAATTGCATGATCATGGCACAATTTCCAATACACAAATACTTATAAAAATTTAGAAATTCATCTAATAAATTTATGTGTGCGTGTGCAATCCAACAACATAAAAAATTAACCAAATTCCTTTGATTCATCTTCCAAAACACATTGGATGATAAGCAAATAAAATCACACATGATCAAATATTTTTCAAAATATTTTATTTATTTTCAGTTAAGGGGTTTTGCATCCAAAGACATATTAGGAATAAATTTCATAGTATCAATCGGCACAATCTTCTCCAAATCTTTCTTTTTCATCCAAATTATTTTGACATGCAACCTATTAGAAAAATATTATGGAGAAACATAAACATTCTTTTTCTTATTTGAAATCTTTTTAGCTTGAGATTTTTGGGTTTGTTCCAATAATATGACTTTCTAGCATGAACCTTCTTCTTATCGAAAGAATTATGCCCATGAAAATCAGAATTATAATGTTTTCTCTTCTTATAGTAATAATATTGGCTATGTCCATTCTTACCACAAAAAGTAAATGAAGCACATTGGACACAACATTCAGCATGCAAAGACTCAACTTGAAGCTTAGGTTTGGATGCAAACAAATTCAAGTTCTTAGGTTTAACAAAAATTGTTTTATCTTTAGATGATGACCCAACAAAACCTAGTCTAGTCTTATCTCCTACAGGCTTACCAACACTAATTATGTTATCAAGCTTTAATCTGCCTAGATGTAAATGCAATCAATTTCTCTTGTGATTTTTTCAATTCAGGCTCAAGAAAATCAATTCTAGCAACAAGAATATTTCTAGCAAAAACAGCTTGACTTACCTTACTTTTGAGAAACTTGACTTTGCTTTGAAGATTTTGAATATCAGCTTTATTTTCTTCAATCAACTTCAGCTACTCTTCATTCTCTTTCTTTTTCAATTTTCACTTGCTTCAGCTTCTCAGATTTCTTATTATAAGTCTTTATCAACTTCTAAAAATTTATTTGAAGCTTGCTTTCACATGGTCTTCATCTGATTACTCAACTTCTAAAGCTTCATACCCAACTTGACTTAGAGTTATATACATCTCTGTTTCACCTACATCAGAAGAAGAATCAATAGCAATATCATCATCAATATGAGCAACAAAAGCAAAAGCATCATTCTCAATAGAAGAATCGCTATCATAACTAGAAGAATAAGACTTAGAAATAATAGCTTTCATGGCTTTCTTTTTATCTTTTAAATTTTTTTTTGCGCTAAAACTATTTTTCTTAGGACTTAGACATTGAGTAGATGTGTGACAACTGGATTTTTTTTTTGTTAGAAGGAAGGAAATGAGATATTTTATATCATTTTTACTAATATACCCTCCTTAATTATGTCGATCAATCATGCATTGTCCATGTATTAAAAAAAATAGTGACTCATTCTTTATGTATTAAAAATAATTAGTGAATCAAGGTTGGGTTAAAATACATAAAGGCTAAAATAAGTCATTTTGTAAATATATGAAAGTTGTTTATGAGAGAGAATTGCAGTAGGGTTAAAATAAGTCATTTTGTAAATAGGGAAGGTTAAAATAGGTATTTCATATTTATAAGTTAATCTTTCCCTCATTCCTTCCTCTTTTTCATCCGATTTTGGGTGGATAAAAAATTAGCAGTTATCAGCGATTAGGAGGGATGCTTCATCCTTCCTTGCTTCCTCTCTCTCTTCTTTTCCTTTCAACCAAACAAGGCAACCCTCTCCTTTCCCTTATCTCTTCCATCCTTCCACAATCCTTCCCTCTAACCAAACAGAGCATTAGGCCTTGCTTGGTTTGTAACTCCTAAATTCTGTTTTGGGAGTGACAAAAACACAAAAAACTCCTCTTTGATGTACTTGAAATTGATTTTAGAGAATAGTTTTTGCAAAAATCAGTTACAATAGTTGTGATTTTTAGAGAACAAAAAAAATTTGTTTTGAGAATTTTTAAAACGCGGAGACGCTATAAGTGAAAACACGGAGAACTCTTCCACTTAAAAAAAAGACGCTAAATCATTTCTCATTTATAATGATCCCTTATCCCTTCCCCTTATCTCCTCATTCCCTCTTCAGGCTCTCTCTCTCTCTCTCTCTTAGATTTCTTTGGCACACTTCAATCTCTCTTTCAATTTCTTGAAGCTCATCTTTTGGATAAGGTCCATATGTGCTTCTCTACTACAATCCTCTCTTTGTTCAAGTAAAACTCACCCTTTTTTTGTCAGATTCATGAGTTTTTTGTGGTTGTTCACACTTTCAATTTGAGTTAAAGGTTGATTAGTTGGGTTTGATTTAGTTTGGTTGGGTTGATTATTTGATTTGGTTGGTTTTGTTCGGTTTGTGGTTCTCTCCCTAAGACCATCTCTTTGTTTTGGTTGTGTTTGATTTGCATATGTCCATTGTCATGATATCACATACAAGATACTAAACATGGTACCTGTAAACAAATCAAAGCGTTTTAGTCCATCCTAGCATTTTTGTGTGCTCTATGCCTAGAATGGCAAAGGAACTTTAGCTTTAGCCCATGGAATTCAGCTCAACTATTTTGAATCGATCTTTGTTTAGGTTTGGTGTATATAAATTGAGGTATATATATGACAAAAATCTCTAAATGTTGACTTTCTGATTGTTAATATGTTAGTTTAAATAACATATGAATTTAGCGAATACATTATATTAAGAACATATGAATTTGGAGAATACAATATCTTCATTCTTCTTACTTCATTATATGAAAAAAAATTAAGATATTTAAGAACATAGGACCTTTAAAGTAGTTAAAAAAAGTACCTCAAAAAATTGATCACCAAACAATGAATATCACTAGTTCACCATGCTTGGGTTCAATTAGGTATTGACCTAATTTAATTTTTGGGAAAGATCATGTGAGATATAATTTTGTAATTGGCATATTTCGGTGATCAAAACCTGATTGATCGAGTTGTAATTTTTGGATTATTCTTTGTATCGATCATCGACAACTTCGAGCTGATATTCAAGTGCATGGAAGCAGACAACTTAGTAAGAACACCATATAGTACAGGTAAGTATGGCGAGGACACTCTGCACTTTTTATTTCTGAACCTATTTTGAAAAACTAGGGTTTAAATGAAAATATTAGGGTTTTTCAAAGTAGGACCAATCCCCAATATTTAGGACCTGTCCAATTTGTCTCAGCAGTTAGGTTTTTGCAGGTTTTTACAAAGTCCCACCGGTCCTAATTATTTGGCACCAGTCCCACTTAGCCTATTCCAAATAAGAAACAACTTTTGATGAAAATTCTGATTCCTATTGGGTATGACACTTCTAGGAGAGTTTTATTTTGGTATTCAACTTCTTTTCCAAGTAGAATTAGGACTTCCTTGCTTATATATATGTATCTATATTATCTCTACAAGAGATGCAGAAAAAGGCTTGAAAAATTAATATTTTTAGAGAGAGAAAGTATATACAGTATAATTAGGGCTATCTATTTTTAAGAACACATATCTATACTTCACAAGTGATTTTTAGGATGGTGTTCTATTTCTGATTAGCTACTCAGAGACTGCATCAAATTTATTTCCTGATAAAAAACATTGGATTGATGGTTCTTCGCTTGCTTGCTTGCTGAGGAAGAAAGGTGACCATATTGCACTACGAAGGGAATGAAATACTTACTGAGTATTTTGGTTCTTCCAACAACCTTTCTGTAAGGATCATGACATTAGCCGGAAGTCTGCAATAGTTGGACGTGTTCTCGCAATCATAAGCCTGAGGTGTTCCGCATCAGATTCTTGACAGAGTGAAGAGGGGTGTGAGTTTGAGATAGAGTCTGCTATACTTTGCTTCATTATCGTGGATTGGTTTCCTGAGGTGTTCCGCCTCCCTCCGTAGTTTTTCCCGCATTGGGTGTCCACGTATATCTGGTGCATTCTTTACTTTACTACATTTTATTTATTTAATTGCTTTGATTGTTTGGTTAATTGGACTTAAAATTGAATTAATTAAAAATTAAGCAAATGAGCAAGTGATCTATTCACCCCCCTCTAGGTTTTAAATACTTTTCACAACCGTTTCTACATCGTGGAACTCACAATTGGTATCAGAGTAGTGTTCTCTAATTTGTGAGAAGTTCCTTACGAAGTATTTTTAAAATCAAAATTTATTTTTGTTTTCAAAAATTATCATGGAATATAGTATGAAATAGGGTGGATCGATTCAGCGAACTCCTTTATTTGATGGTTCAAATTATACTTTTTAGAAGTCTTACATGAAAGCCTTTTTAAAATCTCAAGGAGAGAGAGTTTGGATGGCTGTAGAGAATGGTTATAAAATTCCTACCACTACCATTGGTGATGGTGATGCTGCTATGACAGTAGAGAAGGACAAAGCAACATGGTCTAGTGCTGAGCATGAAGATGCTAATAATAATAATAAGGGTTTGTATGCTATATTTAATTCTATTTATTCCTTTTAAATTTACTAAAATTTATGTTTGTTCCACTTCGAAAGAAGGATGGAATATTTTACAAGTAACTCATGAGGGTACCACCAAGGTAAGGAGATCTAAGTTACAGATGCTTGCCACTAAATTTGAAATAATTAGAATGGACAAAGATGAGATGTTTTCTGATTTTTATTCTAGGCTTAATGATATTGTTCAAAGTAATGATAACCTTGGTGAGAAAATTCCATCTTTTCAGATTATCAGAAAAATCATGAGACCATTGCCTGATAGGTTCCAAGCTAAGTTGGAAGCCTTAGATGAAAGCAGAGATGTAGATTCTATGGAGGTGGCTGAGTTAATTGGATCAATTCAAACTTTTGAGATGAAATATCCAAAGCTTCAGAAAACAAAAAAATTGGCTTTAAAAACCTCAAAGACTTCCAAGTCTTCAAGTTTGTCAAATGGTTCAAATTCTTCAAAATCTGAAGTTGAAAAAATTGAATGTTTTGAATATGATTCAGATAATGATGTGGCACTCCTTGCTACGAATATTAGAAAGGTTCTTGAATATGAAAAATTTAGAAATTTGAGAAAAGGAAATCCTTCTAAATTCTGGAATCAAAGCTCATCATCCAAAGGTAAGGAAAGAAAAGAGAAAGAAGATGACTCTAGGGAGACTGAGCTTACTTGTTGGACATGTGGTGGTAAAGATCATACATCTACTCAATGTCGAAGTCCTAAGAAAAATAGCTTTAG
Source organism: Cornus controversa (assembly GCA_026545225.1). Taxonomy (NCBI): domain Eukaryota; kingdom Viridiplantae; phylum Streptophyta; class Magnoliopsida; order Cornales; family Cornaceae; genus Cornus; species Cornus controversa. The sequence goes on from CM048852.1 coordinate 23,076,439, forward strand.
TGCAAAGAAATTTTCAAACACTAAAAAGAAAGCCATGAAAGTTATTATCTCTGAGTCTGAATCTTCTAACTCTAACAGTGATTCTTTTGTTGAGAATAATTCTCTTGCGTTTGTTGCTTTATTGAATGATGATACAACTAATGATTCTTCTTCTGATGTAGGTGAAACAGAGGTGTACACTACTCTCAGTCAAGTAGGGTCTGATGATTCAGAAGTTGAGTAGTCTGATGTAGAACCATGTGAAAGCAAGCTGCCAGAACTCTTTGAGAAATTGCTGGAAGCTTATAATAAAAAATCTGAGAAGCTGAAGCAAGAAAAATCTGAGAAAAAAGTTTTGAAGAAAAAGAATGAAGATCAATTGAAGAAGATTCAAGAAAGTAAAACAGAAATTCTGAATCTTTAAGGAAAAATCAAGTTTTTTGAAAATGAGGTAAGTCAAGCTATCTCTGCCAAAGATGTTCTTATTACTAGAATTAATTTTCCTGAGCCTGAATTGAAAAGATCACAAGAGAAATTAATTATTTTACTTCTGGGCAGATTAAGCTTGATACCATGATTAGTGTTGGAAAGCCTGTAGGAGATAAAACTGGATTAGATTTTGTTGGATCATCATCTAAGGGAAAAACTGTCTGAACCCAAACCTAAACCTCAAGTTGAGTCTTTGCATGCTAAAGTTGTGTCCAATGTGCTTTATTGTTCTTTTTGTGGTAAGAATGGACATAGTCAACACTATTGCTATAAAAAGAGAAGACTTTGATTTTCATTTGTATAATTCTTTTGCTAAGAATAGGGTTCATACTAAAAAGTCACATTATTGGAACAAACCCAAAAATTCTCAAGCTAAAAAGAATTCAAACAAGAAATAGAATGTTTTTGTTTCTCCACAATACTTTCCTGATAAATTGCATGTCAAAACAATCTGGATGAAAAAGGAAGATTTGGAGAAGTGTGTGCCTATTGATACTATGGGATTTATCCCTAATAGGTCTTTGGGTGCAAAACCCCCTAACTGAGTCATTTAGACCATATCTTTTAGTTTAGGATAGGTTTTATTTATTTTTTTTAGTAAAAATCATATGAGATTATGAGAATTATATTTTTTTGAGAAATAATTGAATTCTTTATATTTCTTTTTAATTTCACTTTGATTTGTGAATGCATAATAGGGACACTTAGTTTGTCAATGAATGAAGTAATTGATTTATGATCTAAACATTGATGACTAATGTGCTGTATTTATTTCTTTTTAGAGGTGAATCTTTTGAGTTCATACAATTTGTGCACTAGTCCAACTCTGAGAGAATTGATTAAAAACTAATGTGAAGTTGACTAGAGTATATTGTATGAGTAACATTGAAAGCTTAAATGATCAATAAAAAAAAAAGAGAAAAAAAATTATGTTTTTATTCAGCATAGAAAGAAAAAGAAATTAAAAATTTGCTAAATATCTAAGACAAAAAAGAAAAAGACTACCTTCGGGATGTGTTCGAAGCTTCCACTACAATATAAATCTCTAATGAGATATCTTTAAAAAAAATAAAGAGTTATTTTGAAAAAAATAGCTAGCTGCCCATAAGCGTGAAAGCCACCGTCTTAGAAATAAAAATTAAAAAAAAATGGTTGATCATGAGTAGTTATATTTTCTTATTATCCAATATGTTTTAGAAGATGAATCAAAGGGATTTGATTAATTTTTGATGAAGTTGGATTGCACACACACACATGATTTATTAGATGAATTCTAAATTTTTATAAATATTTGTGTGTTGGAAGTTGTGTCATGATCATGAATTTGAGGATGAATTTTATTGATAAATTATGGGTTTTAAAATTCTGCATTTATAAATGTTTAAAATTTTTCAAAAATTTTATAACTCATGTTATTCTCTAAAAATTGTGTTTTTGTTTATTCGAGATTATTCTTGTTTTATTTTTATTTTTTTAAAAAAAAAATTTTAAAATCCAAAAATATGTTTTTTTTGGTTCTGTGTTTATTTTTCATACCTTGTGTGCTTAATTGCTAAATCAAGTTGAGATGAGGTATATTTGGTGAATTAGAGGTCCAAAAGTGTAATTTTTCATAATTCACAAAGTTGGACCGGTCCCAAATTTTGAGCACAGGTCGCACTTCTACAGATTCTGAGGAACCGAAAGAAGTTAGACTGGTCCCCAAAAATTAGGACCGGTTGCACTTAGAGGATGCCCAAATTTTTGTAAATTCGTGCACGCACTGTGGTGCTTTATGTCACACCCTCTCACTCTCACTTTCACACACAAACTAACTCTCAACTCAAGCTATACACACACACACACTCATACACTCAAACACTCAAAATATCACACACTCTTCTTCTTCTATATTTCTTGTAATCATTGACTATTGGAGGTTGGGATTAAACTTTTGGAGTACTGTGTTGATTGATTGTTGATTTGGGAGATATTGTGCAAACAAATAGCTTTGAAATTTGGGGATTTTAGACTTGCACATCAAGTGTTCAACAATTTGACTCAATGGAACTTTTGACTAAATTTTTGATCTCATTCGTCGTGGTTTTGATGGCACGCAAATGGAGATGTACTGAGGCGTCTACCAGTGATGACAACCGCATTGTATTCACTCTAGACATGTTTGAGGATGAATTTAACTTTAACAATTTTGTCAATGTCATAGGGTACCGGGCTATGAGAATTGAAAGGCGAGTCAATCTTGCAATTATCAAGCAAAAATGGGAGATGGACTTTGTGCAATATTTTGAAGACATTGGTTGGGAGTCTCTTTTTGATCTTAGGGAGATAGTGAGGCCCGACATGGTCCGATATTTTTATGGCAATATGATTACATCAAGCTTGGACGATCTAATGTTTGTGACAAAATGTTATGGCGTTCGTGTTGAGGTCACCAAGGACACAATTGCAAATGTTTTGGGTATTGCAGAGATTGAAGATGGCATTATTTTGCCATATGAAGTTGAGGATCCAAACAAACCAAGCATGGATGATATGATTAAAGAGTTGTGTATACCCGAAGCCTACGGCTTGTAGATAGGTTGTTTTCACTCTACCTTACGGATAAGGTCTCGACATTGAACTTGATACTATCATACAATCTAGATCATCATGACCACAAGGGGAACTTGATCAAAAGTCAAGCTGGGCTTTTATATCACATTGTTTGAGGAGATCCGATCAATCTACCTGCAACAATTATGCGTACCATGATCTTAGCCACTCAACATTCTAGGTCTTCATTTGCATTACCTTTCCCATAGATAGTGATGGCTATTTTGAGGGATGCTAGGGTCCGTATTCGTGAGAGAGCTGATATTGAGAAACCGAAAGGGATGATTGATGCCACATCAATTACTCGCTCAGTAAATAAGAAGGAGAAGGACAAAGGCCTATGAGCTTAGTCAAGGAGCTGGACAGGCTATGTCTGAGGGTCGTGGAGTCTTTCAACTTCCTATGACTGACACACCCGTAACGAAAAATCAGATGAACCAGGTTCTCTTGTTCATTCAGCAAAGGTTCGACTGCTTACATGCTAGGATAGACAAACTAGACCCTACTGTTTCTGATGAGTCTGCTGATAAGGCTGACTAGACTTAGACCTTAGGTCTTGTTTTTTTTGTTCTAGACTGATGTTGACTTCTTTATCTTTGATGTCTAGATATTTTTTGATATATTCCATCAACTGATATGTTTTGGATATTTATTTGATCAGTGATGATGATTTTTGCTTCCTTATTATCTTATTATCTCTATGTGCTTCATGATTTATCTGTTTATATAAATCTCTTGGGTATTTCTTTGTCAATTTGTTACAAAAATGGGGAGATATATTTATCAGATATTGTAGTTTAAGGGGGAGAATATTCATGGAGATTAAGGGGGGAGATATTGAAATTCATGTTTATATTTCTTTATTAAGCTTTTCACAAGTTGTGTTGTTTAAGGGATATCCAGGTATAACAAGTTTTCTTATAACCGTCTTGAACACATGTGAAGCTTCTGTTGATCAGTTCTTTATTTCTATGTATTTTTGGGCAACATTGTAATCTAATTTTTCCAATGGGTTAGGTTATAAGTGTCTAGGTGGTTTTGTCACGAAATTGCCAAAGGGGGAGATTGTGAGATATAATTTTATAATTGGCATATTTCGGTGATCAAAACCTAATTGATCGAGTTATAATTTTTGGATTATTCTTTGTATCGATCATCGACAACTTCGAGCTGATATTCAAGTGCATGGAAGCAAACAAATCAGTAAGAACACCATATAGTACAGGTAACTATGGTGAGGACACTCTGTACTTTTTATTTCCGAGCCTATTTTGAAAAATTAGGGTTTAAACGAAAATATTAGGGTTTTTCAAAGTAGGACCGGTCCCCAATATTTAGGACCGGTCCAACTTGTCTCGGTAGTTAGGTTTCTGCAGGTTTTTACAAAGTCCCATCGATCATAATTATTTGGCACCGGTCCCACTTAGCCTATTCCAAATAGGAAACAACTTTTGACGAAAATTCTGTTTCCTATTGGGTTTGAAACTTCTAGGAGAGTTCAATTTTTGTATTCAACTTCTTTTCCAAGTTGAATTAGGACTACCTTGCCTATATATATGTATTTATATTTTCTCTACAAGAGATGCAGAAAAAGGCCTGGAAAATTAAAAAATTTAGAGAGAGAAAGTATATATAGTATAATAAGGGTTATCTATTTTTAAGAACACACATCCATACTTCCCGAGTGATTTTAAGGATGGTGTTCTACTTCTGATTAGCTGCTCAGAGACTGCATCAAATCTATTTGCTGATCAGAAACATTGGATTGATGGTTATTTGCTTGCTTGCTTGCTGAGGAAGAAAGGTGACCATATCGCACTACGAAGGGAACGAAATGCTTGCTGAGTATTTTGGTTCTTCTGGCAACCTTACTGTAAGGATCGTGACGTTAGTCGAAAGTCTGCAACAGTTGGACGTGTTGTCGCAATCATAAGCCTAAGGTGTTCCGCATCAGATTCTTGACAGAATAAAGAGGGGTGTGAGTTTGAGACAGAGTCCGTTGTACTTTGTTTCATTATAATGGATTGATATCCTGAGTTGTTCTGCCTCCCTCTGTGATTTTTTTCCCCTTGGGTTTCTACGTATATCTGGTGCATTCTTTACTTTATTGCACTTTATTTATTTACTTGCTTTGATTGTTTGGTTAATTAGACTTAAAATTGAATTAATTAAAAATTAAGCAAACGAGCAAGTAATCCTATTCACCCCCCCTCTAGGTTTTAAAATACTTTTTGCAACCGCTTCCGCACCGCCCAACTCATAGATCATATTGTAGTTATTTTTTAGTGATTGTTTAGCTTGTACTATTGAATGAACATCACCACTTCACTCTGCTTAATTAGATTGTTCCTTGACCTGCTCTACTTGAGGGAAAATTTGTTTCCTAATTGCTCCCACCTCATTAGAAAACATGCAATGGTAGTATGCAATATTGATTCATCATTTACATGACTCACTAACATAATTTTTATGCACCGTATAAAGAGGGTTTTAAGCTTTATACATATCTAGTTAGATTTTGAAAATAAACATTTGGTTAGATTTTGGATGGTGTATTGAAATGGAAAATTTTATTTGGAGGTCACTTTTGATAGTATTTTTCAAGTTGAAGATGTTATTGTTACTTACTATCAATATATAACTTACAAATGTTGTTACTTACTATCAATGAAACATGAGGTTGTATTCTCAAAAATTTTAAGGAAGTTGCTGCTGTCCAAAAGGATATTTTCAATATTGTTAAACTTAAAGTTGTCTCTCTCCAACAAGCCAAAGATACTATGGCATCTAGAAGAATTAGTTGTGAATGGGAGTTGCCTGACACTATTTCCTGTTGATTGGTTGCTGATGGTTTTTTTTGCTAATTTGGTGACTTTGGATGTTGGGTTTCTGGTTGTTTGGTGTTAGATTGATTTTTTTTTAATTATATTATTGTTGATATATGGTTTTATGATCGGTTTTTGTTTAGTATTAGTTGTCAGTTATGTAGTTTATTATGACTAATTGTTTTTTTGGAAGAATGAATTTAGTTGTTGTGTTCCTAGGAGACAGTGATTTTTACTTGTATGGTTAGGGTGCAATGGATATTTGGTTTATGTTTTTACTGGCAGTTTGTCAATGATACCCCTCCTACCAACATGCAACTTTGTTATGCACCTTTAAAATAAATATATAATAAAAAGTGAAAATTGCTCTTTGAAAACGGTTCAGTAAATACAACCAAGCAGATTTATGAGTTTTCTTTTCTAAAAATTATTATGTAGTTTTCCTGTCCAAGCGAATTTTCAAACTAAAAAAATTAAAAATTATTTTATGTTCTCATTTTCTAAAAACTGTTCTTGAAAATTATTTTCAAAGTTACAAACCAAGCAGCACCTTAGTCTTTCAACTTTTTGCAGTAGCGTTCAACATCAAGAAGCCGCTAATGGCGGGCACTTCAAACCACGCTCCATTTGTCAATCCATGGCTCCTCCAATTCCAAAAGGTGGGTCTCGAGCTCCAATAACCTCTCTGTTTTTCTCCCTTTCTACCATTTTTTTTAACATTTTTGGTACCTAAAATCCCTTTGGGCTCAGGAACTTTAGGTACCTTGACACCATAAAAGAAGCTGTTGAGAGAGAGTGCTCTGGTGTTGTCTGCTAAAGATGACATTGTTTCAGTAACTTCAATTTCCTTCACCCTTACCTAATAATCTTGTATGTGTTTGTATATTTTACCCCTTACCAGTGGTTGGTTTTCTTGATTTACTCTGTTTTTCACACATATAATACATCCAACTGTGGAACTATTTTTATCTTGATCTGAACTGCTTCGATTTTCACTTAACACTAGATCTATCAAATGTATCCAAATTGATTTCCTTTCATTTGCCTAAGTTTGTATCTGGATTCTATTAGGTGTGTTTGGACTTTGAAATGTTTCACTTTTTTAACAAGGAGTAATTTTTTGATGAGGAACTGAATGCAACTTTCATCTTGTGACTTGTTTTCTAATCTTCTCACTTTCAAGCCGATTTCAAAAGGATTGTTGTATTTTTTTTCATATTTTGTAATTTCGTTCTTCTTTTTGGGGTATCATGAAGTTCGTGCTTTAGTTTGTTTGTGCTATTATGTGACTTTGGAACTTCTTTGGAAATTTTAGTGAAAAAATAGAAGGAAAGTGGTTCTCTTTACTAAGGAAGAAGAAAAGGAAGAGGTGGCAGTCCCTCCCTATTTGGGTTTTAGTTATGCATATCATCTGTTTGATATATTTTCTCTCTACACATCTAATTTTTGAACATCAACTTTGAAGAATTTATAGTTGTTGATTTATCCCTAAAATATCCTTTGACTTGACACTGTACATTTGAAGGAAAGGAAACAAAAGCTATTTCCTAAAAATTTATTTTAATCTTTTTCATGTGTTCTATCAAGTAAATTAGTTAGAAAAAGAAAATCATACCTTTAATCAGCTTGTATATTTGATCAATATAAGAGAACACTTTATTGCTTCCTTAAAAAAATGAATGTGGGGCTGTATATTCATTTTCATTATATTCCTGTCAGGTTAAAACTTGTTTGCTCTTTAAAGTCCCACTACACCAATGTAGAAAACAACTAAAATAAGTGTATTATCTATTTTGATGAAAGAAAAAGGAAAATAGAAAGCAATTGAAATCAGCAAACATTATGTATATACTTGGGCTTTGAAATTTGAAAGAAGAGCGTCTTAAATTATGTTTTGAATTTTTTGAACCAGAAAGTTCAATTAAAATATTTTTCACTCTTTTGGGGACTAGCATAACAGAGTAGAGGGTGTGTATAGTATATATATGGTATGTCAAGTGGCTAGCATGCTCTTTGAGTTATCTTCTTTGTTTCTTAGGTTTTTTACTCCATTTGTGAAGAGAGGGTTTGTGCATTGTGCACTTGCTGAGGTGGGGCCAAAGGGTACTGGTTATCTTTCTCCTTGTTGCTATGCTATCAACTGCAACATACCCAAACACTAATCTATAGTTTGGGTGGAACATAGCTGATTTATCTATGGTAGCTAGTAATCATGAATGTTCCTCAATTCCATTTTCCTTCTCTTTGTTCATCTATTTATTTCTCTTTCAACCTATGATTTGATCAATTATAGCTCTTTCAGATTTTTTTGGATGCTATTTGTATGCTTGATCCTAGTAGTAATTGGGCATTGAGAATGTGTCTACTTGAGAAAGTAACAACTTCTTATGTCTGAGCAATATTCTTTGGTTGCAAAGGTGATAATATTGTGAATGCTCAGTATTTTCAAGTATAGCTCTCTAGTTTCTCATATAGAGTTGCAACCAATGGGCACTCCTAACAGTGGGAGCCAAAACTAGTTAAATAATTGTTGTATTTTTAAGGAGTTTAGGGGATTGCAAGTGTCAAAATAGAAGCCATTGAAAACCATTGACAAGATGACATTCCATAACTTCATTTTCTTTGATTAATTTGTATCATATATCAATGGTTATACTGAACTATTTTAACCAAATCATATATTAATGTTTTTTATTTTCATATATTAATGGTTAATCTGGACACTCCAAGAAATTTTATATTGCGGTTTGGATTTATTTGAAATATTGTAATGTTCCATTAATATTGTTATGGTTGCTTAAAAATTGTCTTGCTTAAAGACAATAGTTTGGTCTTTGTTGTGGATGTTATAACAATATTTTGTTCCTTATAATAGTGCATGTCAGGAACTTTACTTAAACATTATACTCTTGGCAAGGCCCAACTCAGTGCAGTCATTAAACATTATTCGAACTGAATAATCATCCAGTGCAGTCATTGGACATTTTTCATGATGCCCAACATATGGCCCAAGTCATGGCTGCCCTTTATATTATATGTTAATATGACAAGTGTTAGAAATTTAAATTATGGTATATGATGTGGTCCTTTTGTGTTTTCAAAAATCAAATTATATTTTATCACTCGCAATAGAACGAATCCTTGAAGGATAGGATTCTAAGTTGAGGTGTCGGTCCCACAGAGATTACGTTGGAATAATGTGCTAAAGATTGAAGGTTGTTTCTCGTTTAACTTACAAACAAGTTTTGGATTGTTTGTTTATTCTACTTTAAAAACATAAATGACAATAAAATAATGGAGTTTGAGAAAATGATAAAGGACTAGGGTTGAGACTTCACCACTAGCCTCATAACATGCAAAACTTACAATAAACTGGGAAATTTATGTAATTATGTACTAAATAGCGTATTTGGCTTGTGGCCTACAATGTCGCCGTCAAGAAGATACATACACCTTAAAATACTATAGTTCATCTTCAAAACGTGCAATTTCCATACCTACCTACTTACCTCATTACCTAATTAACTAAGTGTATCTAAATTGCCATCTCTAAGTATAGACTATGCAAATCTAGCAATGCATGTTAAAGTGTAAATTAGTACCAAGCCATCACTTGAAGTTTTTGTGAAATACAAGTGTTTGAAGATCATGTGAAGAAAATTATACATTCTAAGACAAAAAATAACTCATAACACATGAACATATAAAATTTGTAAACTTAAATTGATCATAAGGCTAAGGCAAGGTACATATACACAAAAAATACTTAAAAACTCTAATTCACTACAATTAGAACATAGTTACAAGACTAGGGTTTGTCCAAACCCTAGAGAATGATTAGTTGATCATGGTGGGCTGGATTCACTCCATAGACAGAGATGAATTCATGCTCAAAATGGTCTTCAAGGCCTTACAAATCTTTCTTTGAAGCTTCCCCTCTCTAGAACTTCACTTTCTCTCTCTAAAATTTCTACAATTTTTCTCTATTACAAGAAAAATGATATATGTATCTATTACATATTTCCTACATATATATCTAACTTTAGGATCAAAATATCACAGAAAAATCGTGCAAGTCTTCTTCAACTCAAATCTTGACAAGTGGCCAAGTGGAGAAAATATCTTGTAAAAATATCTTTCTGCATGAATTTGAGATGCATTGAAGTGGCCATTTTGATTCATCGAACTTTCTTCCTCTGAAACCCTTGGTTCTTCTTGCTTTTCGACTTCGATTTTGACACGCCATTCACTAATCTTAGCTATAAACCTTCGATGAAGTATGATCGGATTTAGGAATGCGTTTATAGAATGCTAATGGAGTCATCATAAGCCAAATTCTGACTTTAAACTTGAAATCATCAAAAATATGAAAATACATAAAAACAATACAAAATGTGCATCTATGAGATTAAAATACGTAAGTAAAAGTGCGAGAATGTATAACATTCAACGCTCATCACACCCCAAAACTTAGATATTGCTAGTCCCATAGCAATACAAAATGATTAAATTGAAAACAACTATACTACTTCTGCTTTCGTGGGAAACGTGGTTGTATTTAGCAAATGCAACAAGTTTTTTAAACCTCTAGACACGTCTAGTGGATGAGTGAAATTTCATTGGGTTTAAGTGTTTAACATGCTTGTTAACCTCCCAAAAATATACAAAAATGATTTATTCGCTCAGTCATCAACTAGAAAAGATGATCACCCAATTTATTTTCAAATGCAACAAGTATTATGGTGCTATAATGACATCAATAAATATATACCTTTAAAAACTAGAATTAGATGACAGTTCCCACATAATGGTCAATTCGATACTAATACAAGTGAAAGCCTTAAAATCCTCTTTGAAAAGTGAACATACATCCTAATGTGTGGCTTAACATTGTAACCGGAGAACAAATTCAACATCCGTCTTAAAAAGAACTTCATTTTGAAAGATCACCAAGGCATGCTATTTGAACATAAAATTTTTACAAAAGCTTATTTAAAGGTGGCCGTGCAATGCCTAAGTCCCTTAAGATTTGTAGCAAACCCATGTAACGAGCTTTAGGTCAATAATTCCCAAACTGAACAGTTTTAGGGCATTAGGTAAATAAACACCTCGAATAACTTAATAACCCGAGCTTGCTAGGTTACGAACTCAAACTTAGCCATTTACTTCTCATATCTCAACCTTGCACACTTTTAGATGTGAACTCCGTGCTTTATGAGGCACAAAGCCCCGGTTTAATAGGTGAGAAGGCTTATTACATTCATTCTTTATTTCCATCATTTTTTTAATAGAATTGGCACGCTACAGGAAATTGTTCTCTAAGTTGTTCAAAAAGAAAAAGGATATTTTCAAACTTTCCGTAGAAAGTATACCCCCACAATAAGATGCATGTGTGCATGTTTGTGCCATTAAAGACAAATTTAGGGTAAGAACTATACAATATTAAAAAACTAAACAAAAATGTAGACTATTATAACCTAACACATAATTTTCAAAAGTTCAGGCAGTTTAAGATGTCTAAGCTCCTAATTACATGATGCATTTATCTTTGACATTGTTTGGGGTATCACACCCTCACAAGCAAGACATCATGGCAAACATGAAACAAAATTATAATATGTGCAAAAATTTTAAAATTTACAAGCGTTTACAAGTGTATATTAGTGTACCGTACCCCAAACTTAAATTAAAATACTAAAAGTTAAAATAATGTTACCAGTGGGATTGGTGGGTTTCAAATTATGGTAGTGGGTACACGGGTACGTGTCTGACAAGTGGAGTGATAAAACCTACACAAGTGCGAACTACATACTAACATAATATACATGAACTGGAAAATACAATAAATGAATAGAAAAGTAAGACGGAAGTAAATATGCATAAACAATGAAAAGAAACTGCAGATATTCCATTAATTCATCATTCGACTTCTAGGCTAGCAACATAATTCTTACCATTGCTAGTCTACAAATCACTGGTACTCATCCTTGGAATTGATATATGGGAGTGACACTAACAACTTTATTGTCCAAAAGTTTTGTCGGTTGGATGTGCTTAATGTGACTATCTCAAACGATGGCTGTAAAATAAACCAATGTTTGTCACTTATTGATTATAAAAACATCCACCATGTAGATGTAGTCAACAACCCAATTATTTCGATGCTTACATTCACGAGAGAGTGGGGGTTACACACAATGTGTGAAAGAGAAGATTGATAAGATCCTTGTAGACACCACAATTTTCTCCACCACTATTTTGGCTCTATTTCATCATTCCACTTCCAAGCCAGCATGTATATCTTACTATTACTAGTCTCTACAAACTAGTGGTCCTTCCTTGAAATTGATGGGAGTGACTATTGGTACCTAATCTTGGCACCACTTGGCAGTCGAGGGTGAGGTGGTTATGACTAAGGGCTAATTAGGAGTCCATTCCTATAGAAATTCTAAGAGCTAAGAGTTGGTAGTAAGGATGTCCTAAAGGGAGAGCTGACACACACACACACACACACACACACGCACACACACATACACACACATATATATATATATATATATATATACTTAAATACGTGTATATGCGTGTTTATAGTTGTGTAACTGTTTTTACAGATTGGAAGCAAGGAGTCTAGGATGGTTTGAACTCCAATTAATTTAGTGCAAAGTGAAAGACTGAAGTGTTGCATGATGCGAAGAGTTAAGCGCAAAACATGTTTCTAAGCTGATAGCCATGAACAGCAGGTCAATTTGGGAAAAGGCTAGGCTAAATACGCTAGTTAGACTGTAACTTGAACTCTACTGGAGCCTACCAGATAGGGTCATTCACACCTTAGTGTCACGCCCCGCAGTTAGAAGCTATGCCACACAATCATCACGCGCGCGTGCAACAGGATGATGACATGGGAGTCTGCATGGCAAGAAGCTTTCGAAATATTCTAGACTTTTCTACACAAGTGTGAATTCTTCCAAAATTTTCTAGAATTGTGTGAAACATTCTAGAATTGTGTGAAACTCTCTAGACTTGTGTGGAATTATCTAGCATTCTCTAGAATTGTGTAGAACTTTCTAGACTTGTATGGAGTTCTCTAGTATTTTCTAGAACTCTCTAGATTTGTATGGAGTATTTTAGAATTGTATAGGACTGTAATACCCCGCCCCAACACATGGTATGATATTGTCCGCTTTGGGCCTGAGCCCGCACGGTTTTGCTCTTGGGTTTTACCCCAAAAGGCCTCATACCATTTGAAGAGAACATACTACATATAAGCACATCCCCTTTTCCACACCCAGGCGATGTGGGATTGAGCACCTTGTACCTTGTCAGTGTGGTAGCTCAGCCCAGTGTCTGTCTATGCACCCGCCCACTCACACCGGTCCACAAGGGTTACTACAATCCACCCCCCTACGAGGCCCGACGCCCTCGTCGGCACACTTACTTCCGGCTGGGTTCAGGCTCTGATACCAATTGTAATACCCCGCCCCAACACATGGTATGATATTGTCCGCTTTGGGCCTGAGCCCGCACGGTTTTGCTCTTGGGTTTTACCCCAAAAGGCCTCATACCATTTGAAGAGAACATACTACATATAAGCACATCCCCTTTTCCACACCTAGGCGATGTGGGATTGAGCACCTTGTACCCTGTCAGTGTGGTAGCTCAGCCCAGTGTCTGTCTATGCACCCGCCCACTCACACCCGTCCACAAGGGTTACTACAAGGACACTCTAGAATTGTATACAAGTTTTTAGAAATGTCTAGCATTGTAGAGATATTTCTATGGAGCTTTCTAGAAACCTATTCTAGAATTCTCCTAACCATTAGGTTGTTGACACTTGTATATATCTTAGTCATTCATTGCAAGGCCAAGTGCCTATATAAGGAGGTGGGAGTTCATTTGCTCCTCACCCAAGGTACCAAGCTTTGTAAGAGTTCTCAAGTGTAATACAAGTTATCTACATTCTCTCAAACTCTCTCTTGCTCACTTTGCCTAACTTCTCTTCCTTCATTGGTCTAACCTTAGTATTTACTAAGCTAGCAATTCGGATAGGCTGACTTAGCACTTTAAGGGCGCTTGAAAGTGTCTAAGGTCGCACGGGTGCTTAGGAAACTTTAAGTCCGTGACATTAGGCTCTAGGGAAGTCCAAGAATTGGTAAATTGCTTGTGGAGAAAGACTTTGATGATCAAGCCCGGTTAAGCAGAGTATACGTGTAAAGCTATGCATGGACTAGTTGGTATTGTACAAGGACACTAACGAGCTTGGGTTACATTGCAAGACTTTGGTGTAGTATGGACTCTTGCAAAAAGAGGCTGATTTGCTATTGAAGACACGAGACATTAGAATATGAATAATTCATTGTCTTTTAAACCATGAAACAAACGATTTCGTTGAACTGAGCCACCATCTTTCACACCAGATTCCATGATGAGTTCGGTGTACCTTAATTCTTTTCTTTTGTTGTGCCACAAATTGTAAAGTCTTTCCATTGCATATAATTGTTGCAATTATATTCATCATCCTTAATTGATCCCATTACCATCATGCCAATCTTATATATATATCATTCAATTTGAACAATGGCTTCTTCTAGTAGTCTGATTGTTCTATATTTATTTTTTTGTTCAGTACAACAACATCTACACGTTATTTAATCTAACACAATATTAATGATTGAACATAGAGGAGGGAGAAAGAAAAGAAACGGTCATTCCACTATCAGAAATGAGTTCAGTACCATTAGTATCAGTTAATTTTAATACTTGTAAGGACAGGAATGACGAATCAATATATATATATATATATATATATATATATATATATGTTTTTGGTGTTTGAATCGCACAATATATCATATCCATGAAAGAATTAATGATCAAGCTAGAGAGTCTCGTTGTAGAACCAAAGTTTCAAGCTGTCATTTTCACTCCCATCAATTCCAAGGATGACGAGTTTGTAGACTAGCAATAAAGTCCGCGCCTAGAAGTTGAATGATGAAAAATAGGCAAAATAAGTTGAGATAATTGTGGTGTCTACAACCATCATGCCAATCTTTTCTCTCTCTCTCTCTCTCTCTCTATATATATATATATATATATATCATGTCAATCAATTTCAACAATGACTTTTATATATATATATATATATATATATATATATCATGTCAATCAATTTCAACAATGACTTTTTTGTTGTTGTCATTGTTAGGAGAGTAGCATTTACATGTTTAATCTAACAATATTCATGCTTGAACATAAAGGAGAAAGAAATCAAAGAAACAATACATACAGTTTCAGAAATGAGTTCAGCAACATCGCGCTTACCAAACATACTAATCACATTTCTATTATTGATTGCCTTGCTCCATGTTACAACAATCCACACTGCAACCACCACAAGTACCTATAGTGGAAACAAGACTGATCATCTTGCCTTGCTAGCTTTCAAGTCAAGGATTATTAATGACCCTCAAAGGGTCTTGAGCTCCTGGAATGAGTCCTTCTATTTCTGCGAATGGGAAGGTGTTAAATGTGGTCGCCGGCACAGAAGAGTCACTATTTTAGATCTAGGTTCCAAAGGCTTGGTGGGTTCCCTGTGTCCTCATGTCGGAAACATAAGCTTCCTTCGGGTGCTAAGGCTCGACAACAACACCCTTGAAGGTGAGATCCCTCCTCAACTTGGTCATCTTTCCAGGTTGCAGACATTGAATCTAAGCTCTAACAACTTTGAAGGAGAAATCCCAACCAACCTATCCCAGTGCTCCAACCTCACATTCCTTTTTGTAGGTTACAATAAGCTGGTTGGAAAATTCCCAGAAGAACTTTACTTCTTGACCAATATCAAAGTTCTTTCCATTCACATCAATTATCTAACGGGAGGGATCCCTCATTCCATTGGAAATCTTACTTCTCTGGAAATTTTATCTACGGCTGGAAATCATTTTGGTGGAAGTCTTCCCAATGTCTTTGGTCAATTGAAAAACCTAAGACAAATTGGATTTGGTACCAACGAACTCTTCGGTACAGTACCTCCTTCCATTTATAATCTCTCCATGCTTACTATTCTGTCTATGTCTTACAATCAATTCCGGGGTAGTCTTCCATCAAGTCTGGGTATGATGCTCCCTAAACTTCAACTGCTTCAATTGTCGGGTAACCAATTTACTGGACCCCTTCCTTTATCAATATCCAATTGTTCAAAACTAGAAAAACTTGGAATGGAGTACAATTATTTCAATGGGAAAATAGCAATTAATTTTGGAGGTCTTCCCAATCTTATGGCAGTTGGATTGAGTTTCAATCATTTAGGAAGTGGAGAACCAGATGAAATGGACTTCATGAGTTCTATGGTCAATTGTAGCAATTTCAAGGGATTAGGTCTAAATGATAACCAACTAAGAGGGTTTTTACCCAATTCTGTTGGTAATCTCTCAAACCAATTTTTTACTCTAACCCTTGGTAGAAATCTCATCTATGGAAAAGTTCCCTCAACAATAGGTAATCTTGTCAACCTAACTACGTTAGGTCTAGAAAGTAATCAATTCATGGGCACAATTCCTGCCAATATTGGTAATCTTCAACAATTACGAGTGTTGGCTCTTAACGAAAACAATTTCGTAGGAAAAATTCCAAATTCTTTTGGAAACATTTCACTGTTGATTCAGCTTTTCTTGGGGAATAATAGATTAGAGGGAAACATACCTCCAACTCTTGGAACTGGCAACAAATTGTTGTTGCTGGATCTTTCTCACAATAATCTTAATGGCACCATACCTAGACAACTTTTGAGAGTTTCAGCTTTATCAATTTCACTAAATCTTGGTCGCAATCATTTTTCTGGATCCCTTCCTTCAGAGGTTGACAACCTCAAAAATTTACTGGAACTAGATATATCCGAGAATAAGTTGTCCGGTAAACTTCCTAGTAGCCTTGGTAGCTGTAATAGCCTGGAAAAACTCTACCTGGAGGGGAACTTCTTCAATGGATCTATTCCTGAATCACTGAGTTCCTTGAGAGCAATCCAAGATTTCGATCTTTCTCGCAACAATTTCTCCGGACAAGTTCCTAGATTCTTGGAGAAACTTGCATTGAAAAATCTTAATATGTCATTTAACGATTTTGATGGTGAGGTGCCGATGGAAGGAGTTTTCAAAAATGCTAGTGCAATATCAGTTATTGGGAATAGTAGGCTTTGTGGGGGCATACTTGAACTCAGACTACCCAAATGCAGCTTCACAGAATCAAAGAAAGGAAAAAGATCTCTTGCGCTCAAGGTAGTAATCTCAATAGTGTGCATACTGTTGGGTGTAATTATAGTGTTGTGTTTCTTGTTTTGTAATTGGCTAAAGAAGAAAAGAAAGCATCAACATTCTGGGTCACTTTTAAAGGAATTATTCTTTAGAGTGACTTATGAAATGCTCCTCAAAGCAACTGACGGATTTTCTTCAGCAAATTTGATTGGTGTGGGAAGTTATGGCTCAGTCTATAAAGGAATCCTTAATGAACATGAAACATCTGTTGTTGCAGTCAAAGTATTAAACCTCCAACACCGAGGAGCTTCAAAAAGTTTTATGACAGAGTGTGAAGCCTTGAGAAATATTCGACATAGGAATTTGGTAAAGATCATAACTTCTTGCTCGAGTGTTGATTTTCATGGGAATGATTTTAAGGCTCTAGTTTACGAGTTCATGCCCAATGGAAGTCTAGAGAGTTGGTTGAATTCAGATCCAGAAACAGAAAATGGACAAAATCAGATTCAGAGCCTAGACATGCTTCAAAGAATAAACATTGCAATTGATGTAGCTTGTGCACTAGAATATCTTCACCATCATTGCCAAACGCCAATCGTTCATTGCGATTTAAAGCCAAGTAATGTGCTACTTGATGCTGACATGGTTGCTCACGTAGGGGATTTTGGGGTAGCAAGGTTTCTTCAACTACGTTCAGATCTAAAGCAGAGCAATTCAATTGCAATAAGAGGAACTGTTGGATATGTGGCTCCAGGTACATAATTCAATTGCACTATTTTTTTCCAGTAAATAGTTACAGTGAACTATTCAGCATAACGTCTATATCTCCCTCATCTCTCCATGTCTATGTGTGCGTGCGCGTTCTTGTTAATGGTTTGAAAGAATGTCATGCCAAATAGTGTATGACTTTTGTTAAACAGAATTTAAGTTGCATTTAGTTCATCAACTCAAATGCTCTCTAATTTTCAAATGTTCACCTTCCAACTTTGGGAACAATTTGTTTTTTCTTCTCTTTTCTTTCTGACTCATTTTGCATATGATTAGAGTATGGTTTGGGAAGCGAAGTGTCAACCAAAGGAGATGTATACAGTTACGGAATCTTGGTATTGGAGATGATGACTGGAAAGAGGCCCACTGACAGTATGTTTGTGGGAGGGCTTAATCTTCATAACTTCGCTAAGACGGCATTGCCTGATCGTGTTACAGAGATTGTGCACCCAATACTTGAGAACATTAAGGAAAAAGAGTGTGTCATATCCATGATTAAGGTCGGAGTTGCTTGCTCTATGGCAGCACCACAAGATCGAATGGATATAACTGATGTGATTCGTGAGCTGAATCTGGTGAGGAACATTCTTCAAGGAAATTGAACAGGTCATAATTAGCAGCGATAAAAGCCAAAAGTACAGAAATTTAAATGTCTTTTACCACTGTTTGAAATTCCCAGAAGTCTTCCTTTGTTTATAGCATGTAATGTAGTGGATTTTGGTTCCATCCAATAATCAGATCGCATTTTTATTGTAATGACACCATCAAGTGTTTCTCATCTCCTAGACAACTCCATCACATTACTACATTAGCATCTTTATTATGAAAATAAATAAAGAAAAAATTACATCCTAGTTCAACTTTTGCATCTTAAAAACAATTAAACCTTAAAAAAATTTTATTAGGACAAAGAGATCCTACTTTTGAGATCTATTTCCAAATGAGTTCAAATTTAAACTTTTTTTTCACTATTATTACCCTTATTACTAAAGTAACAAACTCATTCATTATTTTCTTTAGATGACACTATAATTACAAGATACAGAGAGCAAATAACATCTCTTGGAATAAATATTATATGTTTTGCATATGTATAATTCTTTCTGTTCTTCACTAAAACAAAAATTGTCTTTGGCGGCAGTAAAAACTGCCGCTAAAAGGGTCTCAATGATATAGCTTATTGCGGCAGTATAGTGGCGGCTCTTGCATCAGCCGCAAAAGGTCCAGGATAGGATTTTGGGCTACAGCGGCTGTCATAACCGCTATGAATTCTTAAGTTTGAAAGAGAGAGAATTTTGGCTATAGTAGCACTCATAACTGCCGCTAATTATTATTCAAAAAAAACAATTTTGGCAATAGCGGCAGTCATAACCGCCTCTAAAAGCCTGAGATATAATAAAAAAAATTTTGAAAAAATGTCTCACCAAACAAAACCTGCTATTTACTCCCATATTACTCGATTCCAAAATTACTGTCATCCAAGAATAAATAGAATACAACAAAAAATTGAAGTAAAATAAAAATTACATCAACTATTTTAAAATGAAAAAATATGCAAAATACAACATCACTATAAAAATATATATTTACTTCAATTTGACAATTGCTTAGTAATCCTACAAGTACCACTCCTCCTTGTATGAAACCTGCAAATAAAAAATCAAAGAAAATTAAATAATAACATTGATAATTTTTCAGAAATCTTGCATCAATTATTTCGCAAAAAAACATGCTCCATAACACCAAGTCTATCTACAACTACAATGTAGGACAAAGACATTATCTAAAATTTAATTGTTGAATAAGAGAGACAGTGAATTCAAAGAGATGTGGTCTTTACTTCTTAAAATAAATGTTTAAGAACCAATCGGTGACACCAATAAATCAACGCTCCAAAAAACATTATTGCACTGTATATAAAAAAACAAAGTATCAACTCTCAAGCAAATGTATGTTATGACAACCTTTGTCGAGAACCAATTTTGGTTTCGAATACAATAAATTAACATGATCAGTAAAAATCCTTACACTGGTAGATGAACACCTAAATCAAGTTTTAAAATTAAAAAAACTAATCTGTAGGCGCAGGGTCATTGAGAAGCATTGTGTGGGACTTTGCCACCCCATCCCATCCTTTTGATTCACATGATTTTATCAAATCATTGACTCAATATATATGCATGTACATGGGTGGCACCATTTGTAGAGAGACTTACTTAAGAAGTTCAATTCAGTTTAGCACTTGTGCTGATAAGAGTTTATATTTAAAAACTGCACGTCTATAGCAAAATATTCAATAAACTTGGCTACTAAATAATTCTCTTTTTTCCACCATCATCTCAATAAAGTGTCAAAACAGGTATAGTATCAGAATTATAGGAATAAAAAAAACACATTGTTTTATATGATACAAAAAGAAAAAATAAAGGAAAAAGAAAGCAAATGAAAAGTTGCAATAAAAATTGACTTATAATTGGCAGAAAAAGGTTATCCACGGAATCCCTAATCCCTTACTGGTTGTTGAAAAAACATAGGAAAATAACATATAATTAAGTTGTACTCTTTTTCCATCCTTTTCTCGGAAAACAAACAGAAATAACACACTTGCATTAAACTTCTCGAATAATCGCTTGGGCATAACGGCACTAGAAGATGCCTCACTATCTGTCACAAGCTTTTAAGCCATAGCCCAATCATCCTTAAACGACTGGAACTTCAACAACCGGCGCCTTATCTGTCACAAGCTTTTAAGCCATAGCCCAATCATCCTTATACTCTCTCTCCTCTTTGCATTCAACTCCACATGATCATCACCCATCCTGATTTCAAGGCTCAAAAATAGAGAGAGAATTGGAAGAATTAAAAATTGAATAAGAGAGTAGAAGAAGATTTCAAGGCAAAAACTAAATCAAAACAGCTATAGTAACAACAAAGATAATTATATTGTGCAAAGAGCTCCCAGACATATGCCATGATTTCAGTGCATAATATTAGTTAATGAGTGCAAGCAAGGTAGAAAAGAATATGTTGCATTAAAGTTTAAGGAACTGCATATTGTTCAGATATAATTAAGTACTTCAATGGTGGAGAGCCGAGAGATGGGTGTATATATCAGTAAAAGCTATATTGAGAGAACACCATAATCACAATAAAGAGTCTCATCTGCCACAATAAAAAATTAGACTCTGTAGAATATAGAATGATAAAAAAAGAAAAGAAAAATAAATAACTAGTTTTTATTGTTATATATGAATCACAAAATCTCTCTCATCAACTGCTCATCATCTACATCATTTTCTAAAGCATATATTAGAACACAGTATATATCCACATAATTTCAGAACAAATTTAATTTACAAAAGTAGCTTATAGAAAGGAAAAAAAATCAAAACTAAATAAAACTAACCAAAAAATTATGATAAACGAAGGCTTGGCTCCCAAGAGATCACTTTTCTTCTGACAAAATTTTTTTTGTCAGTCTCCTCTGCCATCATCTCCTTCTCTTCTGACAAACGATTCCCCCAAATCAAGTCAAATTACAATCGAATTCGACCAAACTATAAAAACTACATCTCAAACCAACACAACCTACCTCATTCTCCTCAATCGTCCTCATCGTTCTCCTCCTCTTCGTCAGTGAAATCGTAGTTGAAGGTCGAGGACGAGTTCAAGGAAGAGTGGATTAAAGCAAGAATTCGTAGTTCTTGCGAAGGTCTTGCACGGAGTTGCCGACGGCGAAGATGTGGCAGCACCTAGGGCACAATAGGGTGGTGTTCTACCACTGCGAGAACATCCAATCGAGAGAGACTCCAGAAGCCATGGCCGCATTGAAGCAGCAAAGGACACCTCTCTTCCTCGTTGTACCAAGTCTGACACACCGAACAACAAGGAATCTTTATTCTCTCTCTACGTAAGATCGAATCCAAACTTAAACAATCGATCAATTGCAATCAGGAGAAGTAGATTCATGGAGATCTTAGAGAGAGAAAATCTTTAGTGAGAGAAGCAGAAATGGCAAATCCATGATCCATAGATTTTTAAAATGTATTCTAATTTTGGGGAGAGAGATGAAATTAGGATGAAATAAAGAGATGATCGAGAAAGAGTGCGAGTGAGAGTAAGGAAGTCAGGTGTTAAGAGACGAAGTAGATGAGAGAGAGAGACACGTCAACTTTCCCAATTTTCACCCGAGAAGAGAGAGAAATGAAAGAAGTATTAAGGCATTTGGAAAGCAAAGAAAGGGGAGATAAGGTTTTTTTGTATTTGGATAAGTATTAGTAAGAGAAGAGAAATGATTTGGAGAGATTTGGAAGGATAACTTGTTTCTTCGAATTTCATACTTGCTGTCCTTCTAAAAATGAGAAGATTTAGAAAGAAATGATAGGAAGTTAAGTAATATTTTCATAATACCTAAAATACCCTCAACATTTTAGAAGAAATTTTTTTAGAGACATGCAAGTCCTATTGTTTGAGCAGTTGAACAAGGTATATGCATTGTGTGATTGTTGGAATAGATATTTAATGGATCAATTATATGCATTTTTAAACCCCAAGTATGAATTTTTTTGTGGCACTACGTTAGGTCCTTTATAGAGTTACATTGTAAGGGTCTGTTTCTAAACATGCTTTTGCTGAAGTGTTAATAGGAGACTTGACCTTCTTTTTCAGTTTTCTATATCTAAAACAATTAGAAAGATGTGGTTTGAACCCCTTTTTCTAATTGGACACGATATAGTATCATTCCTTGAAAGCCTAAATTTGATAGTCTGTGGACTAGGCCAACACCAGATTGGTAGTTTTCTAACGGTGACCATTCAGTAATAAGGAGAGTTTTGGTTTGAGGTTCGTCTACAATGTGAATGTCTTTGTTTTTGTTTAATGTCTATTGCACCTTCTAAATATAATACAAATATAAAGGGATATAATAGTAAATTAGTTAAAATAATTTCTTTTCTTTTCCTTCTTTTAACTTTTTTCAAACAAGAATGATATCCTTCCTTTTCTTTTCCTTCATAATTTATCCAAACATAAACACATATTATCCTTTCCTATCTTTTCTTTTTCTTTTTTCTTTTCTTTCATAACTAATGCTATCATTTCTTTAGTTTTCTCTCCTATTTATCCAAACAAGGCCTAAGAGATGGAGTGGATGAGAGAGAAGGGTCATATTAACTCATATTAGAGAAAGATTAGAAAAAAATTTAGGTGGCGACTAACTATTGGCCACCACTAAAAATTTGCCACTATAGCCGTATTTTCTTGTAGTGAGGGGATGAAAAAATCATTCCACAAATGAAAGGGTAATTGTGGTAATTGAAAAAAATAATTATTTATTTATAAAGTTAGGGTTAGAGAAGTCTTTTTGTTTAATATTGGACTCCAATCGTTCAAAAGGGGAGTGCGAATATCGCCTCCCATGTCATATTATATGATATAATAGTCTAGTTAGCAAATTCACAATTCTTTCATGATTTATGCATGAATACAAAAATTTTCAATAATTAGAACAATCAAACCATTGATTCTTAGTTAGGGCTACATCAAAACTCTAGTGGATGAACTAGCCGCTCATGGTAGAAGAAGAAGCTTCAACGGTTGAGGAAAAATGCATCATCTTCATGAAATACGCGCAAGACTTCGTTCTCCAATGGTTCTCTACTCCAAAGCTCTGCAAATTATATCCAAAAGTTTCCCAAAAGCTCCTAATTCGCCACTTTAAACCCCAAGAGAATCCATAAAATCCTAACCCAATTAGGAGATAATTAGGGTTTTTCTTGCAGCACTAAATAGGTGAATTTTTCTACTACCTTCCGGCCTGAATTTTGACCCACTAGAATTTTGATTCATGAAATCTACGTGAAATACAAAAGTGTCCAGAATCAAATTTCGTTCAATCCGCATAAAAATTAAGTCGAATTGAGGCTCAAAAATATGACTTTCGGGCCACTTTCCAAAACGGGATTAAAACTGAATTAAGCGCAGAATTGGGCTTCAGGCCCAAAATCTCCTTAAGCAGTTATAATTCTCTTGGATCTCTCTCTTGGGCTGATTTGAGTTAAAATATACGTAGGAGATAGAGGCAATTAAGAATCAATTGTCTTAGGCCTCGCTTTTATTATGCCCGCACCCGCAAAGCGGTTTATACCCGTTCCGGTCCAGTCCCGTGCTATAGCCCACCATTCCAAATCAATTCTGATCCAACTGAACCGGCCTCAAACTGTACAACAAACCCAATCCTCAAATTCATTTTTTGTGTCCAAGCCCACTATCAATGAGGGCCCAAATCATATACCTTCTGGTAGTCCATTTTCAATTCAAATACATCCCAAATGTATTCTAAGATGGCAGCTCATGTAGATTAAACTTTTATATATATATATATATATATATATATATATATCATCATTTTTCTTGCCAAACTATGATGCCCAACTAAAAACCCACAGTAGCCCCTTTGGCACCACATCAGTAGTCGTAAGCTCCTCTATTCGGGCTATCTCCACCAGCCATTCACAACCGCAAGCCACATGTGCTGCTACTGACAATTGAACCCCGCTAGATAATTAAAACAACCCACCTTGTATGCACCCACAACCCACTGCTAGCACAAACCAGGGTATACCCACAAGCTGCCATGCACAGCCATGCCTGAAACCTCACTTAGCCGTGACCATTTTTAAGCCACTTGAGTCACCATCACCAAACCCACGCCACTGCCGAGCACCACCAACCATGGTTAACTCGTCACCCGTAGAAATCGCAAGTCACACCCGTGAGCAAACCGCCATTACCAACCAATTGTGGTCGCACCACACCTCAGCCGAAACCTATTTCAAAACTAGCCATAGCCGCACCAACATCGAGCATCCAAACAGGCCATACGATCGGTCGACCGAAGAATGGTTTCAGTCGATCGAGGAAATCTACCAGTCGTCTGAAACTGCAACGTCCTTCTCCGACTACCCGCCACCGGAATATCCTCTCCAACACCCAAAACCTCTATTGCTGTCAACCATGGTGGCCACCCAACCACCTACAACAGCCCACCTGGAACAACCCATCAGCTGTGCACCTCTATGACTGCCAGCCGAAGGCTTCCTCTTCACCTTGCCATCTGCAACACCATCCATGAAGCTTCAATTCCAATTTCAATTTCAAAGCTCCAATTTCCATGGAACGGAACATATCTTTAAAATTCTAGATGATAAAGAACTCTTTGATATAATCAATTTCTAAATTTAAAAGTAACGATTAAAACATTACTTGTTTTCATGTTTCTGGTCTCTAGCTATAACACCCCTAAACTATGATTTCTTTTGTCTTCATTTCCTTAGGATTCAAAGATAATTTTTTGGAGATTGGAGGGCTATAAGTGTAGAGATACACATGGGTTATATATATATATATATATATATATATTTACATATATATATGTATAGTCTTTTCATAGCAAGATATGGAGTAGTTAGTGGTTTGATGCATGGGGCAGGCTTATGTTAAGTGGTTCAAGTTGCAAGAAGTGGCAGAAGCTTTAAGCTTGATTGGAGGTTGGTGAGGTCATATGCATGGTGGCCAAATGGAGTACATGTCCCTTACATGTGTAGTATAGTTATGTAAGTAATATAACCACTTATATAACCTGAGGCTTTACGATAGAAACTAGGAAAAGGGGAAAAGGGTAGTCTTGTGAGGGAAGTTTGTAATGGTAGTGGCATTATATGCATGAGTGACATTTGTCCACCTTTGGCAATACCTCTTTTTCATTTGTTGACCTTAAGCTAGTGCATAAGTTGAGTGGGAAAGAAAAGAATTAAGGAAATGTGATAAGAGAAAGAAAAAGATAAAGTGAGAGAAGAAAAAAAAAAGGAGACTTTCAGGAAGAGAAAAATAGAGAGCTGAGAATGGCTGGAGAAGAAGAAAAAAAAAAAGAAAGAAAGAAGAAGAGAAGGAAAGCTATTTTGAGGCAAGTTAAATCTTGCCCTTATGCTTCTATATATATTTATATATCTTGATAACCATTTTTTTAATTAGTAAAAATTTCTGTTTTGAAACTGATTTTAGAGTGAGATTTTAACATGAAAAATTCTGGATTAAGTTTTATTTGGTATTAGACTATGTGGATCCTTAGTGTTAGGGGTTGCATGTTATGTTGGGTTAGTTTTGGGGGTTTAGTGTAGTTGAGTATGTACTCTGTTTGTATACAGAATAGTTGCATGATATGTTTTGTACCAATGTTGTAGATTTTTATTTTTATTTTGTGTGGTTAGCAGATTGTTTGCATAGACTAAGTATGGGTAAATATATGAATTTGCATGGGACTATGATTTTACCTTTGGATAGGCAGCTTGTTGCCTCTTGCTTATTTTTCTTATATGTACAACTCTTTTCATAAATTTGGGTCTATATATTCTTTTTATGCATTTATATATATATATACATATATACATATATATATATATATATATATATGGATGATTAATTAATATATTTATATGTTGGTATACTTGTTGTGGATTGAGATACATGGCATTAGACTTTTGAATATGAGTCTTGGAGGTGATTTTTGCTCGGTGCCGAAACTAGTGGGTTTAGTTGGAGGTTGGCTTCATGGGATGCTTGAGATGGTGTTATGCATGGCTCGGCTGTGATGGTGGCAGCCATGGTGTGGTGGTGTGGTGCTAGCTTGTAGGTCCTTGTGTGTATTGTGGGTGATGTTGTTGGACTAAGAAAACTGGTAGTTTATGGCTATAAGTGGGTCACTTCTCGGCTGGTATATGGCTGCCATGGCTACTGTGGTGGTGTGCTTGTAATGTAGTGTTGTAGTATAAATTGAAATTGGTGAAAGGATTTGGCTAATGAGACTTGACTTTTTTTTGGGTTAGCACAAAGTGGGCTAGATTGGAGTTAGTGGATGGTTGATTGGAGTAGTGGTGATGGATTAAATGAGATGGGCAAGATTTTTGGTTTGGGCTTAGATAGGAAATTGGATTGTGGTCTAATGAGTTTTGTTTGGTGAACTAGACTGGGCCAGAAATCATAAATTGGCCCAGCATCATTTAAAAAGATTTAAATGGTGACTTGTTTTTGGATTGGGTTGCAATTAAAAAGAGGTCCAAGGTCACTTAAAAGAAACTTCATGAATTCTCTTTTTGGGCTGAAATTAGAACTTGGAGGAAAAATGTTTTGACGCTCCATAAATTTTAATTCCAAAATTCTATGTTTATGTATTTTAGAGCTAATTATGCTAGAATAGTTGGTTCTAGGAAAAAATTCTCGAATGCTCCATAAATTATGAAATTTATGAAATCTTTTGTTTTAATGTAGTTGAGCTTGTTAAGTTAGAATAGTTGGTCCTAAGGATTAAAGATTCGGGTTGCGACGTTTTAAGCTTTATGAACGTGCCCAATTTGTTCTTTTAATTTATTAAATGTGAAAAGCATTTAATAAATTATAAAAGAATTTATGTTGGTTTAAAGAACACTTGTTTTCCTTTTGTTTTAATTTAGAGAGAAAATTGGAGAAAATATCCTTTGAAGCTTTAAAAATTACGAAAAGCTCTAGAGTCGTACATTTTGGCATAATAAACTTAATTATGCTAAAATAATTAAGTTTAGAAATTATTTGTGTGGTGAAATCTTAAAGTGATTAATTAATGTGATTAGTGATCACATTAAGAGAGTGATTTAATTTATTAAATGTCAAAAGCATTTAGTAAATCCTAAAAGCTTGAAATCTTAAAAACGTGTTAAAATTCTTAAAGAATTTGTGAGGTATGGTCAGGGACCTACCTATGGGGTGTGTACAGCCCTTTTGTTATGGCCATTGGGCGAAAAGTGCCCTTATTGTGTGGACGTGATTTGGGACCATTTGGGGAAGTAGACGTACAAGCCTAGCCACATGTGCGAGCTTCCTTAGTCCGGGATTATGCGATGCGCACCACTTGTTGGCTAAGCATGCCATCTATTGGAGGGGAGGCCGGGGCTCCTGTGAGGTTATGTTAAGTTAATCTAGATGATTAGCTTAATAAGGAATTGTTGATAACACGGTTCCTATGGGTGAACTAAATTGTGAATATGATAATTATCTAGCGTTTAATTATCATAAGAAAGAAATTTGTGAATGAAATCAATAAAGATTGTTGTACATGTCCTTATATGTAGAAATTTAAGGCAAGGTCAATTTGTTGAGCAATGATAGTGTTTTGCAATTTTTGTTGAGCTTGTTAAGCTCACCCAATTTTATTTTTCAGGTACCGAGTGAATGGAAGCACGGTACAGGACGATGGAGATCATTTATATGTAATTTTCTTAGCATGTAATTATTTTTTTTTTGTTATACATAGTTGTCTCTCAGGATAAGGGATGAGGTCTCCAGATGAAGTTTTTGTAATAGATGATCTAGACGATCACATTTTGATTGTAATATGTAAATTTTTGAATGAACGTACGATATGATGGACGTTGTATTTCAAGTCACGCGCCAAATTCAAGTACTGGACTAAAGTTTCAAGTATTTAAATTTGGGGACGTGACACTAGCTCTTCGGAAATTTGTTAATTAAAGTTGGGGATGGAATTAGGGTCGAGAGAAAAATTAGAGACTTTATATATGCACACCTATATTTAATCTGAGTGCAACTTTTTCGAGAATCACGCCTGTTTTACATATATCATTCTGTCTGAATCTTCTTTAAATATCATTCTGCTGTCCAGACATATGATAGAGAGTACATGGACATCAAATAAATGTCTGTGTGTTTGTTTAAAACCAATTTCTCTCTAATTATGCGGTCTTACTTTTCACTGTTATGCATACAATAATTTATTTATTTATTTTTAACTGTGTGAATGGAATACTTCACCGGGTAGTTATGCAACTGTGGAATTTGGAGTTTGAATGGCAGAATGGAGAAGACCTAGATGATATGGGTCATAGAGACTCTATACTCTCCACATAATAAAAATTAAAGTCCAAACAAAATAGAAACATAATTCAAAAGAAGAAATGATAAGTATATACAAGTGGCATATACTCTGTTTTCAATTATTTCATTATATATTTTTATATATATTCTTACAAGATGCTTAATTATTATTGCATTATAAAATTTGGTTTTTTTTCTCTCTCTCTATATATATATATATATTTTTGATAAGGTAAGTAGAATCACACGTGCATACTGTCTCTACTGAGTCTCAAACCCTAGACATCTCTTTGAGAAGACAAGGCCTTTATGTCACTCGACCAATTAGTCTTCGACGGTTTTTTCTATATTTCATCCTAAAGTACATGTAAATCATTTTTCTAAAATTTTTAATGTGATATTATTTATTTTGAAAAACCTTGAAATTTGGGGGTAAATTTAGTTTGAATTCCATAGTTGTGCCAATTTATTTTACATATCTGGAAGTTGAAAATTTGGTTATTTTCAACAATTATATGTTTCGCTATTAAGTAAAATTTACTTTGAGAATGCATTGATGTGGCATGAATTACTATAAGAGGAAGTGATTATGTATACAAATGCTTATATAATGTGCCACTTGAAGAATTTGAAATTACTTATTATATATAATATGCAGTTAAATTTCTTTATATTATTTAAAAATAAAATTTTATATGTGAGTCAACCATATGTTGTTCTAGTCTATGAGAAAGGTTAACAGTCTTCATATTCTCACAAGATCGACAAACATTTCCTACTATTACACCACCCTCAAGAGCATGTCAACAGTAAAGATCTCATCCCGAGTTGTCGTCCTCCCACAAAGACTGCCTTGAATAGAAAAACTCGTTACTTTTCAGCAGTTCCTCAAATACACTATCATGTGTTAAAACGTACCTCATCCAGAGCAATTTAAATGCATCATAATCAGATCACCTCAACGAGGTGATAAGGATTCCTTCCTCGTTGTCCATAACTATAAACCGAAGTTGCACATGTCCATAAGCGTAAACCACCATGAACGTAAACCACCTGCATTCAAAATATTAGCACCTATCCATGAGCGTAAACCACCATGAACGTAAACCACCTGCATTCAAAATATTCGATCACCATATTTCTCTAGTCATATTACCCAACGGGTTCACTCGGTAGTTACTTAAACCAGGTACTTCATCATAGAAAAGCTAATCGGAAAAGAATGTCTGATCAGACCAGTATAGTGGCAAAATTAACACTTGGTTCAATAGGCTGAACTAATATAAAAAACGGATCAAGCTCACGTCGACTTGAACCCATGTATCAACAGAAAGTTCAAAAGGGATTGGTTGTTAGTTATCAAAGGCCTAGTCGTCCCGTCCCAAGACTGCAAAGCCCAAATCAAAAGCAAACTTACAACTCAAAAAGTAATCAAAATTTCTTAAGAGAAAAATTAGCTGTCAACAAGGAAAATCAAGTCCTAAAAGAATTTGAATTCCTACTTGTATAAATATTCATGAAAATATCAATAAAAATGATCATCGAATCCACCTCTCGCAAGATCTTTTCTCTTTCTCTGAAAATATTCTATTCATTATTTTTTGGGTGTGTACATTGAGTTGTTTGGCGATTATCAGTTGAACAATTTTCTGTACCTACACTTTAGTACAGTCTGTAGGAAGCGTTTAGTCGTTTTCCCAAATAAAAGAAACTGCTAACCATGGTGGATACGAGGAGAAATACCTATGATGTGGCGGAGTTGGGTTGACCCCCCAGGAACCAAAGGAGGGCGCCACTTATACAACCCATACAACCAGAGGCTTGGGATCCGCTGGCACTCCCAAGCCACGCTCTATGTCAACAGATCGCAGATCTGTAGCCCAGGGTGGCACGCGTCGAAAGCGCAAGAAACCCTGGGCGAAAACAAAATGAAGGGGCCAGCTCAAGCAACCGCTTGCTGAGCGCCTTACATCATAACCGATCTGGTAACAGACAGCATCACCCCGATCAACCCAATGAGGGTCAAGTCGATCCCCTGCAACCCCTCCCGGAATGGAGAATTCAGATGCAATAGGAGATCAACGCGCTAAATGGTGACAGATCAGGCTATCCAGCCAATTGATTGCTCGCCACCACCCGGTTGATCGAATCTCCCTTCACCGAGGATATAGTCAAAATCGAAAGGCCGAGGAGATTCACTCTACTGACATTCGCTACCTTTGATGGGAAAACGGACCCAGTAAAGCATATCTACCAGTACCAACAGAAGATGACACTCAACGTCGAGAACGATACATTTATGTGCAAGATCTTCCCGTCCAGCCTGTTTAGGCCAGTGCTGCTTTGGTTTAAACAGCAGCACCCCGTTCGATACCAAATTTTGATAAACTATGCAATCTGTTCGTATCCCAGTATGTGGGAAACCAAGAATGCAAAAGGATGAATTCCTCGCTATTCACTATGAGACAAGCCAAATGGGAGACATTGAAATCTTTCCTAACCCGTTTTAACTTGGACATATCCATGATAGATCAATGTGATCAGACTACGTAGTGGAAGCTTTTAAGATAGCAGTTTCTCTGGAAGAAGGGTTCCATCGATCCCTGGTAAAGAACGCTTTGAAGGATATAGGCGAATTGAACTTCTAAACCCAAAAGTACCCGAGGATAGATGATGTAGTCACCCGCGGGGTAGATTGTAGTGACCCTTGTGGGCGAGTGTGATGTGGGTGGGTTCAAGAAAAGACATTCGGTTGAGCTACCACACTGGCAGGCTATAGGGCTACCACACTGGCAGGCTATAGGGTGCTCAATCCCACATCGCTTGGGTGTGGAGAAGGGGATGTGCTTATATGTAGTGTGTTCTCTCCAAATGGTATGAGACCTTTTGGGGTAAAACCCAAGAGCAAAACCGTGTGGGCATAGGCCCAAAGCAGATAATATCATACCATGTGTTGGAGCAGGGTATTACAGATGAGGATGAGGCAACCAGAATACAACGATCAACCTTGATCACTGTGGCGCAACAAACTAAAAGCCAAGTAGCCAAAGCGAAGCCACCTCGCGCGCCTTCCTCATCTGCTCTAGAGGTTGTTAAAAGGCAGAAGATCAAGGAGAAAATCACCCCTCTAAAAGTATCTCTGGCCAGATTCTACTATGAAAACAATGTCAAGGGAATTTGTCGCCCTCCTCCGACTATTAGGCAACCGCTAGAGCAGAGGGACAAGAATAAACAACGACTTTGGCCATACCACCAACGAGTGCAGGAACTTAAAACAGCAGATCGAAACCCTGATCACAAAAAGGGCTTTGGCAGAGTACGTCATTCGGGAAGAACAGACAAGAACTTTTGATCAGCCCCAACAAAAGGCAAACAAGCAACTCAATCCCATTTCGGTCCGGATTATCAATGTGATTCATAGCCAACTATCCTCAAACGAAAAAAGCAAGTCTGAAAGGTGGTTGAATCTTAGGAGTGCCTAGAAGATCCATAGAATCGAGAAGTCTGCTCAGTACATGATCACTCAACCAATACGCCGATCACCTTCATGGACAAAGACATAAGCAGGGTCCAAACGCCCCACGAAGATCTTCTCACGATTAGCCTCATCATTTCCAACTGCGAGGTAAAAAAAGTGTATTGGTTAACGCAGAGAGTAGCACCAATGTTCTAACTTCATCTACTTTATAGCAGATAGGTCTAGAACCAGAACGCGTTAGGCTTATTGTCGAACCGCTCGTAGGCTTTGACGGTAAGCAAATGACTCCAATAGGGGTGTTGTAGAACTCCCAGTTACTGTAGCCTCAAGAATACTAATTGAAGCCTTCATCATTGTCGACTTCAGCTCTTCATATAACATGATAATGGGAAGAAATTGGATACATAGGATGCAAGGAGTCCCCTCAATGCTCCACCAACTTAATTATGAGGTGCATCGCGCCGAATGGGAGAGACACAGTTTATATCATAGGAGATCAAGTTACTGCCAAAAAATGTTATGCCTTTACGCTAAAGGGGAATGCAGTGCAGGAAGAACCGACCAAATAACAATCACAAAAATCTCTGTCAAAAGGCGTTCCTCAGGAACATTAAAAGGAAAGTCCAACCGAGGAACCGCTCGAGGAGATAAAGATCATTCCTGGCAAAGATCCCATAAACTTAGGGACCTCTTATTGCCAAACAGACAGAGCACAGTTGATATAACTACTAAGAAAAAATGTTGACATTTTTGCTTGGGACCACACGATACAGACATGCCTGGAATAGACCCCTCAATGTCATTCCATGTACTCAACGTCAATCCCACCTTCCCACCTGTCAAGTAGAAGCAGAGACAGTTCACCCCAGAAAAGAATTAGATCATCGCTTCAGAAGTAGATAGACTCTTACAAGTAGGGTTCATTAGGGAAGTTCGATTCCCAGACTAGTTCTAGAATGTAGTAGTGGTTCATAAAAAGAACGGAAAGTGACGGGTTTGCATAGATTTTACCAATCTAAGCCTACCCCAAGAATAGTTTTCCTTTGCCAAAAATCAATTAGATGATCGACGCTAGAACCGGGTACGAATGGCTAACATTCCTTGGCGCGTACTTAGGATACAACTAGATCCTGATGAATCCAGCTAACCAGGAAAACAACTTCTTTTATTACCGAAAAGGGAACTTACTATTACAAGCTGATGCCGTTTAGACTCAAGAATGCAGGAGCAACTTACCAACGGCTGATCAACAAAGTCTTCAAAAATTTAATAGGCCGAATAGCTGAAGCATATATAAATGACATGGTGAAAAGCCCCAAAAAGGAAGACCACATGCAACATCTATAGGAAGTATTTAACACACTGAGAAGCCATAATATGAAACTGAGCCTATCAAAGTGTACCTTCGGTGTTTCCTAAAAATAGTTCATTGGGCACATCGTGAACTGAATAAGGATAGAGGCTAGCCCAGTTCAGGTGAAAGCCCTTCTCCAGAACAAGGAGCCAAAGACTCACAAGGACGTTCAGATCCTAACAAGACGCATTGCCACTTTGAGTAGATTCATCTCTCAGTTGTCGGACAAATGTAAGCCCTTCTTCGATGTCATCCGATCGAAAGGAAGAGAAGTATGGGGGGCTGAACAGAGTGAAGCCTTAGTAAGGTTGAAGCAGTATCTAATCCAGTTACCAACGCTCTCAGCACCTAATGCTAGAAATTCCCTATACTTATATCTCGCAGTATCTCGAACAGCTACCAGCGCCATTTTGATCAAAGAACTTGACAAAAAGTAGTACCCTATGTTCTACTCAAATAAGACCATGACTGAGGCTAAACAAAGGTACATAAAGATGGAAAAGGTTGTACTAGCCCTGGTCCAAGCAAAGAAGAAGCTTAGTCATTACTTCGAGGCCTACCCGATCGTTATCCCAACTAAACTCCCGATCGGTGCAATCTTTTATAAGCCTGATTAGTCGGAAAGAGTAGCCAAATGGGTGATAGAGTTAGGTGCCTACGAAATAACCTATGAACCTCGAACCGCCATAAAAGGATAAACAGTCGCAGATGATGAACCTAGAGGGGGAGGGGGTGAATAAGTTCTTTAACTTTTCTTCCTAATATTGCAGGTTTGGCTGGCAGATGCAATCACACAATTTGATGGACACACAGATTTATAGAGTAAACTCCAAGGTGGGGAAAAACCTCTTCGAACTGAGCTCTACTATGTCTGAAAGGGAAGTACAGTAATTCTCTCAATCACTCTCTCACCCACCTAACTCACAACATAGTTTGCTCCAGCACTCACCCAGTTCACAGCCTCCCTAGGCCTGAATCACTCTCACCAAATCTCACAACAGCTTTTTCGCTCTCAATCCCAACCTAGGCTTCCCAAAGCCCAAGCTATCTCACCTCAATATCACCACAATCACTCACACTCTCCCTGTCCAAAGTATCCCAATACTTGGACTATACATAGTGATAGTGGAGTCAGTTCGATGTCTTGAGCAGTGGGAAAGATCTTCAAGCTTTGTTTATTGGTCTTCAAAATCAGTCTTAAAATCTGATATTGGTCTTCAAAGGTCAATCTTCAAACTCTGATAGTTAGTCTTCAAGGTCCGGCTTGACAATGACACGATCATTTGTCTTCTTAGTAGATCATAACTCTTAAACTTCTTTAATGATGGGCTTCATATTGTACAACCTTGAATGTAGATGCAACAGACTTGTAGAAGACACTCTTTCAGTGAATCCTGCTTTCAACTTCTTGAACACCCATTCTGTTTGGACTTCACTAGACAACTATCCTTGTATTTCTTTGTGTTTGTACCTATTCTTAAATGGACAGGGCTGCAACTAGAGTAGACTTTAGTAGCACAAGCAGTTCAAGATATAAATAGCACATGTACTATGTAAATATAGAAAATAGCAATTTAAGAGTAACACATTAACAATTCCATGTCAAACACAACATGAATTCCAATTCAGCAAAATGAATTCCAATTCAGCAATCTGAATTCCAAATCAGCAAAATGAATTACAATTCAGCAAACTAGAATTCCAAATCAGCAATCTGAATTCCAAATCAACAAAATTGGAAATCCAAAAATAGCAATTCGAATTTCAGCATTTAAAAAACAATTGCTGGTCCAAAAATTCAGCAACATATAAACTCATACTCAGCAAACAACAGATTCAGCATTTAGTAATTTTTGGTCCAAGCATTCAGCAACATATATGAGACTCAAATCAGCATTAATATTTTAGCAATTCATCAATTCAGCATCAAAAAAAAAAAAATTTATCAACTCAATGAATACACAAAGCTAACAACATGGTTCGAATTCAACAAATACTCAAAACAATAACAACATGTTTTAAATTTAGCAAATACTCAATAGTAACACATGGTTCGAATTCAGCAAATACTCGTGATCAGAACAACTTGTTTCAGATTCAGCTAATACTCAAATAGTAACACATGGCTCGAACTCAGCAAATACTCAAGATCAGAACAACTTGTTTCAGATTCAGCTAAAACTCAAATAGTAACACATGGTTCGAACTCAACAAATACTCAAGATCAGAACAACTTGTTTCAGATTTAGCAAATACAAATGATTTCAAAACAACGTAACCCAGATTTCCAGAAACAGATTAGTGGTCAAGCAAAACACAGAATACATTTAAGAGATCGATCATCTATTATTTTCAAAGTATAGAAACCAGATTTCAGAAAATAAGAGATTCAAAAATAAGAAATTATACATATACACAGAGCATATATAAGCAACGATTTGTGCACCAGTGGCAATGCTTATCAACAAGTAAGCCCCAAATGTGCACCTGTGAGAGTGTTGTGAAGTGTGCCTGTGAGAGTGTAAGAGAAGATTTAGAACGAATTTACCAAAGTGTTGAAACAGATCGATGTTGAGAGATTTAGGAAATAAGCATTCAATCCCTGAGAGAGATCATATTGTTCCACCTCTTGGCAGCCATCGGCGCCTTTTAGAGAACTCAGAAGCACTCTCTGTCTCTCTATCTCGCCTATTATCACCCTACTGCTCTATTTTTCATTTGCAAATACTTGTCTCAGTTCTGTATGTTTTCTCTCCTATCAATTAACCTTATCTCATTCTTTATATATGTGAGTCAAATCACTTTTTGAAAAAAAAAAAAGATTAATCTCAGCTACTCATTTTCCAATCTATTTCCATGGCCGCATGATTTAAAAACCATATCATATATAGGAATGAAACCGTAATAGCATTAAATACTAAAGTTACCCCTAAAAATAATTTTTAAAAATATCTTTTCAATTTAAATACCCATCATGTCTCAGCAATTTTGGTTACTATATATAAAATAATAGCAAGATAATTAGTTAATATCATGAATAGAAACTCCGAAATTATCCTTCAAAGTAAAATGACACTAATGTTCTTATAAATCCTTTTGACATTAAAACTTAGGCAAACATGTTCATGGGCTTTTCAGACCATCAGCAAACTTCCTGCTACAATACGAACCTGAGAGTGACGAGGAGACAGAACTTCAGTCTCATCCTGAATGAAGATTATTCATCGACGAGTCGTCAGCGCGAACAGGTTCAGGTGTCGGTGTGAAAATCCAGACCCAAACGAAATAGCCTTGTAACAGGCAATCCACTTAGAATTCCCCGCATCGAACAATGAAGATGAGTATGACGCCCTCTTAGCAAGACTGAGATTGGCGCAAACACATCAGGTAAAAAACCTACAAGTTTTTAATAATTCTCAGCTAATTGTGAAACAGGTCAGTGGACACTACCTGCCAAAAGATGATCAGATGAAGGCCTACAGAGAGCTGGTGCAAAAGTTACTTAAGGGGTTCAATCAAGTCAGAATCTCCCAAATCTCAAGAGATTTAAACCTAAACGCTGAAAAGCTTGCATTTTCAGCCTCGACGGCCTCCCCAACAAGAGGTGCTGGTCATACAGAACCAACCTAGTTGGATGGATCCCATCAAAGCCTATCTCGAAGATAGGGTGTTACTAGACTCAAAAAAGGAGGCACGAAGAATTAGAATGAACTCTGCTAGATACCCCATGATCGGTGCACACCTTTACAGAAGGTCATTCTTAGGGCCGTACTTGAGATGTGTGGCCCCAATAGAAGTAAGGGAGATACTCTCCAGGATCCATGGAGGTGTGTATGGAAATCACTCAGGGGGACATTCACTGGCCCATAAAGTCCTTACACAGGGATATTTCTGGCCATACATGGCAAGAGAAGTCGAAAAGTATGCCAGAAAATGTGATAAGTGCCAACGACATGCCAGTATACCACATTAGCCCCTGGAAGACCTGACAACTATAGCCAGCCCCTGGCTATTCACAATATGGGGTATGGATCAAGTAGGGCCTCTCCCAATGGCTGCCAATAGCAAAAAATACGTACTCCTAACCACTGACTACTTCACAAAGTGGGTTGAGGCGAAGGCATAAGCAACAATCACTCATGTTCAGGTCAATAGCTTCATCTGGAACAATCATCTGCCGCTTTGCGCTGCCAGAATCCATTATCATGGATAATGCCACAAAATTTGACAACCGGCCGCTAGATAAGTTCTTCAGAAAGTATGGCATTAACTAGAAGTTCTCTACCAGATACTACCCACAGGGCAACAACATAATAGAGATAACTAATCGGACCAGCTTCGAATACATCTAGAAGTTGGAGAAACGTAAGGGCAGGTAGTTGAAAGAGCTACCCAAAGGCATACCGAACGACTCTGAGGCATCCAACTGGCGAGAGTTCATTCTGCCAGGCGTACGGTTCTAAGGTGATAATACCAACCGAACTGTCAACTCCGACCATCCGAACGGAGGTACTGGAAAGGGGGCAGAATGACCAGTTGCTAGAACGAAACCTGGACCTCCTAGAAGAAAAGAGAGAGGCAGCCCAAATAAGACTCGTTTCCTTTCAAAGGATGGTCAAGAACAACTATGACAAAAAGGTGAAACATCGAGCGTTTAGCCATGGGGACTGGGTGCTACGAAGAGTCACTGACAACACAAAGGAACAAAATGCTAGAAAATTCACAGAAAAGTGGGAAAGCCCATACGAAATCATTGAGGTGATCAGGAAGGGCACATACAAGTTTTGCAGAATTAGCAATGCATAAGCAATTTGCAAACCCTGGAATGTAACCTATTTAAAAAAGTACTATGTGTAAATTCCAACACGTTTAAATTATGTTTTTTTCTTTTCGACAAACCATCCTCTAATTCTCAAATGCAATACATTCATAAACCAAAGTGTTCAACAATGTTCAATCAATGGCAAACCAAATAAAGCATTAACAATGAATATCGCAATTCAACCAAGACTCAAACACAAAGTCAAGTAAGTTCAAAATCAAGAAATGTGAGAGAAATCTTGAGTTCATAGGATATGTACCATTCGGTCAAATATCCAACTTCTATTTTTATAGGTTATTAACTCGAGAATCTAGATGCAACCACATTGGCTAAGCTTTGAGGCCTTTCACCCAGGGCTCTAGACCTTCTTGCTCTACTCATCATCCCCCCAAAATCAATAACCAACACGTTGATTTTCAGGTGTATTAATTACATATAATTCAAGAATGTAATAAACCATTTCAAGTGTAACAATTATACATTCAACCTTGTAGCCCCTAATTGATTCTAATGAACTCCATGCATTCCTAAGATAAAATAAAAGCTAGACATGATCAATAAAAAATTATAACTTATGCATATACAAACTTTCATATGTCAAAATCACCAAGACACACATACAATGTCTATGTACATTAATATCATCATATATAACATATGAAAACACATTTAGCATATGATTACATAAGAATGGAAGTAAGGACTTAAAGACAAAAACTTCCTAACTTTTCTAAACATGCTAAACAACGTAAAATTAACATAATTTTTTAGAAAATCGATGATAAGAAGGAGAGAACACCTATACCTCAAATACAAGCTTAAGGACTCAAACCCTAGAAATTCCAAAGCTTCAAATTTGTCCAAACCAAGCTTTCTTTTGATCAATGTGTAGAGGAAGTGAAGATAAACAATTTTAAACACTCCTCTAAGACCTCAATCAACCTCAAAAGTTTTCAAATCAAGAGAGAGGTGAAGAAAATGAAAAATAGTGGGAGAGGGACAACCTATGGCCAGCCAATGGGAAGAGGAGAGGTTGAAATCTTATTTTTTTGTGGTCAAATATCTCCATACATATCTGTATATTAGATATTTAGGCAAGACTTTGCAACTTAGTCCCTAAACTTTCTAATTTTACTCTAATTTCACTTAATGACCAAATAGCCTTTCCTCTCTTCTCTAGACTTCACTTATGTTCCTCTAAGCCACTTATACCATCATGTCACTTATAAAAACCCATAAACACCTTCTAGGTTACCCGGAACCTTACCGGTCCCCCACCCGTACCTGAAAACACCAAAGAACCCTCTTTTATCACCAAACATGAAATTAAATCATTTAGCCATGCTTAAACACAATTTAAAACATGATTAAAATTGAGAAAACATTTGAGGCTCTACATTCTATATCCCAGAAGATGTTCGGTAACTCTTGTAGCCATCTTTCTTGCTTGTCTTTGAGTTTATTCTTTAAACAACTGAAGATAATTTTGTTTGTAATTTTTGCATGTTCGTTCCCTTGTGAATAACCTCTTGATGCTAACTTCTGATTTATCCCATATTCTTTGGAAAAAATTTCAACATGTTGTTGTTCAAATTTTTCCTGTTGTACATCACGATCGCTTTTTGTAATCCAAATATGCATATTATATTATTCCAGATGAACTTTTTGACTTAACTGTGTGTTATATTGGAGTAAGGTTCTGCATCCACCCAATTAGTGAAATAATATGTGGCTAGCAGTACAAATATTTTATTCAATGCACCTATTGGAAGTAGGCCCACTACATCTAATCCCCACTGTACGAATGGCCAAGGACTTGTCATTGTATTCAAATCTTTGGGAGGTTGGTCGATGATGTGGGCATGCTTCTAACATTTGTCATACTTTCCTGTATGCTCCACAATGTCTTTGGCCATGTATGGATAGAAATACCCCTGAGTGATTGCCTTATCAGTGAGTGATCTGCTTCTAGAGTGATTCCCGCATATGACATTGTATATTGCTTAAAGAACCCGTTTAGCTTCTGTTGGACCTAGGTATCTCAAGTATAGACCTGAGAACGACCTTCTATATAGCTAATTATTAATGATCGTATAATTTGCAATGTTCATTCTTGATATCTTTGTTTTATCTTCTGATGTGGGACAGTTCCATCTTCAAGAAAATGAATGAAAGGATCTATCCAACTTGCCTCTCTAGAGATTACCAAAACCTGCTTGGGTGCAAAGATACTGGGAACCTCAAGGATATCGATTGGTACTATCTTTGTTAATAAGTCACTTGCATTTGAGGTCGAAGAAGCCAATCGATTAGCTTCGATGTTCTAATCTCTAGGAACTTGGGAGAAATTTATCTAGTCAAATACTTTGGCTTCCTTGTCTATCGCTCATTTATAGGTATCCATTTTCTCATCCCTCATAGAATACTCATCGATAACCTGCATTACAACTAACTATGAATCATTAAAGGCTGACAAGTTCTTCAAATTTTAATTCTAGGGCATGCCTAAGCCCAACAAGAAGTGATTTGTACTCTACTTCATTATTTGTTATCAAGAATCCTATTTGGTTGGCCGGCTGCAACTTTGTCCCTTCTAGAGTCTTGATCTCAATTGATGTGCTTGCCCCCATCTGATTTGTAGAGCTATCCACACATAATGTCCAATAAACTTCTTCCATGGTTTACTCTTTGTCTTCTGCTTCATATTCAAGTAGGAAATCCACAACAACTTGCCCCCTTTTTTTTACATTTGTGCTCAAGTTTAGTTAGGATTTCTTTACCAAGGAATGTTGTTGACACAATTATCAGATGTGACTCGAAATAATGCCTAAGTTTTCTCTGTGCTTAGATTAAGGCTAAAGCAACCCTTTCTGCTTTGAAGTATCTACATTCTACGTTTGTCATCATCTTGCTATAGTAGAACATTGGGTATTCCCTTCTTCCTTCTCTAACCAGCGCTGCACTAGTGGCAGAACGAGATACTATAAGGTAGAGGTATAATAGTTCACCAAATTTGGGTGCTGAAAAAGTTGGCGGATGCATCATATAATGTTTTAACTCTACGAGGACCTCATTCTGTTCTTCTCCCCACATGTTTTCTCCTTTGGCCCGAATGGCTTCGAAGAAGGGTTTGTATCTGTCTGAGAGACGGGATATGAACCTGCTAAGTGTCATTCTGTACTCGGTTAAGATCTATACATCCTTATGATATTTTGTCTCTTCGTTCTGAATCAAGGCATTGGACTGTGTTGGACTGGATTTAATCCTCGTTCTGTTAACTATGTGGTCAAAGAACTGTCCTGAGGAGGCTCTAAAAGAGCACTTAAATGGGTTAAGCCTCATATTGTGCGTTTTAAAGCATCAAAGATCTCTTGCAAGTTAATCAAGTGCTCTTCTTTTATAAATTTTTTTACCACCATGTCATGTATATATACTTCCATGATCTTCCTAATCTACCTTTTCCAACACCTTGTTCACTAGATGTTAATAAGTTGCACTTGATTTCTTCAGACCAAAGGGCATGACTTTGTAGCAGTATTATTACACGTTCAGTTATGAACGATGTCTTCTCCTCATCGAGAGGATCTATTGATATCTAGTTATAGCCCGAATAAGCATCAAGGAAAGTGAGCCATTCGTAACCTATAGTTGCATATACAATGATCTATTTTGGGGAGAGGATAATTATCCTTTAGAAAAGTTTTGTTAATCTAAACAAACCCACCACTTGCCAATGTTCTTCTGGACTACTACCACATTAGATAACCATTCTGGATATTGTACCTCACAAATGAATCTTGCTTCCAAAAGCTACTCCACTTCTTTAGCAATTATCTTATTCCTTTCAGGGTTGAATCTCCTCTGTTTCTATTTAACTAAACAAAAATTTGGATTCGGGTTCAAACTATG
The DNA here is from genome assembly GCA_026545225.1 of Cornus controversa. Taxonomy (NCBI): domain Eukaryota; kingdom Viridiplantae; phylum Streptophyta; class Magnoliopsida; order Cornales; family Cornaceae; genus Cornus; species Cornus controversa. The sequence continues at coordinate 23,118,824 of CM048852.1, forward strand.
TATTTTGATCCTGGGATCAATCCCTGGCATATTAGTATGACTCCAAGAGAATACATCTATATTCTTTCTCAGTAGATTAATCAATTCGTCCTTCTCTTGTTTTGACAAATTAGTCCCAATTCCTTCTTCTCCTATTTTGACAAATTAGTCCCAATTTGAGTTGTTTGGCCTGGCACTTCTGGTATTATTTCCACTATCTTTAATGGCTCTTTGATAAGGATCATCTCTTCTCCATCTGGCCTAAATGACTTGGACGGTGTGTTATCTAATTGCTATTTATTATCTTCATGGTTCTGCAACAGTGACTTCTTGCCTTTATTCCCATCTTTCGAAGTTATTGTATAACATTCCTCCATCGAAACTTGATCTCCCAGGATATAAATGGTTTCTCTATTATTTGGATCTATGCATTTCATTAATTAATAAAGGATAGATGGAACTCACTACATTCTATGGATCTGTCCTCTTCTCATTATGAGATTATAGGATCGTTGAATATACACAACTGCAAAACTCTCCTTGAGAGTTCTTCTTGCAGCTATAACTGAAAACTCTGTTACTCTAATCAGATCTACCCATCTACCATGAAACCCCACTAGACGATGTCCGGAGGATCGTAGCTGTTCAGTATCTATTTCCAATTTCTGAAAGGTCCATTTAGTCAGTATGTTTGTGCTACTCCCTGGGTCTATATATATATCAAAACCCTGTTAACCAAGCAATTCTTTACCATTAAGTTAATCATCAGTGGGTCATCATGGGCAACTGGACCATTTGAAGATCTTCTTCGTTGAATGAGATAGGAACCACTCCTGATTAGTTAAAAACTATATAGACTTCTCCAACTTTCCTCAACTTCTATGTTTGTCAAACCATCAATGGGTACATATCTTTCTCCAAATCTGATCTTCTATGAATGATGTTTATTACCTGCACATGCTAATCATTTTGTTGAACTTCCTTCTTCTTTGGTTTTGGTCTCTCTGGCTGCCTCTAATGACCCTTATCAAACAAATATTCTAAAAGTTCTCCTCTTGCTATTAAGGCTTCAACTTAGTTTCTCAAAAGGTGGCACTTGCTAGTCTGGTGTCCAGAATTGCTACGGAATGCACAATGTTTCATTTTTTCCCTTTGTTCAAGTGGTTGACATAGAGGGAAAGGTGCCCTGAAGATTCCCTTGTTTTTGTTTTTTGGGTAAAGTCGCACCAAGCTTGTTCTGAGCAGGGTAACCTTCTCTTCAATTCTCTCCCTCTTTTTCAGAGGTTTAGTGATAAGTGCACAAAACTTGCTATTTTATATCTCAAACTAAGTCTTTAATTACTTTTTTAATTTATTTAAATGTTCTTATAGGAGTTGATTTCCAAATGAGAAGAAAAGTAGCAAAAAGGGATAAAAAGTATATTTTCTTGTATTCATTTTCTTTTCTTGTAAACACCCCTCTTAAGGGATTGATGAAGCCACCATGATGAAATATAAGTAAGTTCTTTTACATTCTTATATAATTTTTTCTCCCAAGAGCATTCTTTTATTCTTCTATTCTGAGTTTTTATTTTCAACAGAAAATTAGAGGGAGGATTCTTCGAGTTTGCCAAATAATGGTAATTAAAATAATGCCTACCCCTGTTTACCTAGCAAAGGTACAACAGAATAAGTAAAAAAATACTTTTTTATATATAATCAAGTATGCTTTTATGTCATATCTTCCTTCATCTTTTCAAGTTGTAATTGATTGGTGAAATGTATTATTTATTGGAGGAAAAATCATATAAGAATAATTAAAAATTTATTTATGTGGATCTGTGGTGGTGGATTCCCTTCCCTTGAGATTGATTTTATTAGTGTTAATTTTATTTATTCATTATAATTCTAAAATAAAAAATGTTTTAAAATATTCATTTTCATCCCATAAATTAGTGTGTGAGTTCGAGCTCATTAAGAATCTCACTTGAGAATGGTTCGTCCCTGCTTCGTACTATACAACTTTTAGTAAAGTTATTGCCGATTCTATTTTTGTATGGAGTGTAAAGAAGTAACGATATCCATCCATTAAATTTACACCCATTAAATGGCGCCGTTGCCGGGAAAAAAAAATATTATATCTCCTTTCTTCCCTTTGTTGCTACTTTTCTTCACATTTGGAAATCAACCTCTATAAAACATAAAATACAAAAATACGAATATTCAAATAAATTAAAAGAGCAATTAAAGACTTATTTTGAGATATAAAATAACAAGTTTTATGCACTATCACTTAGACACTATTGGGGGTTGCACTCTCTGAGTCTTCTGGGTTGTGGTCCGATCCTTCGTTTGATGTTTTACTATGATTGGGGTTGATCTTCACTCTTGGGCAGCTTCATCTTCTTCCAACCTCAGGTAACCCTGAGCCTTGGCATATAAATTCCCATGTGAGGCGAGGTCTCTTTTACCTGGGAATGATGAAACTTGGTATCTTGAGTTTAGCCACTTTAAAGGCTTCACTATCATAGTCTGGTCACACCCATCGATCATCAACATCTACAAGTTGAATCTGGTAAGGAACGCCCATGACGTATATATTTGTAATTGTCAATATTTGGTGTCAAAACTAAATTTGATCAAGTTGTAATATTTCATTCATATTCTTGTAATCAATTATGGAGTTGAAGAATGAGAGCTTGGAGTGTGTTCTTCATCAATGAATCAACTAAAGAATGCCTTAAAAAAGACTTCTGTTGAATGAAGCATTCAAGTGGCTATAAGTGAGCATGGACGTCGTTGATCATGATTTGAGCATCATTTAGTCCAGGTAAGTTGGTGAGGACACATAGGTTTTTAAAACATGTTTTCAGTCTTGAAAATTATAGTTTAAAAGTCATAATTTCATATTTTTCATGGTTGGACCGGTTCAAGTCTTTCATGGACCAGTCCAAAAGCTCTCAAGACTTTATTTCTGGTCAACAACATAGCTGGACCGGTCTAAGTGAAGACTGGACTGGTCCAAGAGGTCTCATCATCTCATTATGAGATTGCTATCGGAGCTGGACCAGTCCAAGTGAAGGCTGAATCGGTCCAAGCCTTTTGGTCTGTCTGTTTTGGCCTCCTTCGTCCTGTTTTGACCTAGATCAGACCCCAAACTTTCCTAAAACACAAGAATTCGTTTCCTATTAATTTTTAACTTTATTTTTTAAAGAAAATTAAGAATTTATTATCTCTATAAACCCTCGTATATTTTCTCTCAAAGAGGGAAAAAATTAATGCTTTCAAGGAGCTTTCATTACATATCAGAAAATCTTTTTTAAGAAAATTACGAAGGTGTCAAATTCCACTACCATTAAACCCATAAAGTTTCAAATATTCATTTATTAGTTCCCAAATTTAGAGTAGCAATCAAGAAATCAATATATTGCTTATTTAAGATTTAACAATAAAGCACTACGAAAAATATATCAAAAAGGTAGATTTTCCTTCGCTTCACTAGTGTAAAATTCTAAGTATTTTATGTATCCAATTTAATGAAAAACATAAGATCAAAGATTATCACTTTTAAGAAATACAAACTCAAGCTTAGATTAATTATAATACTTTCTAACTATCACATATACATGATATAAATGGTGAAAGAATTATAAAATAATTAATCACAAGAAGCGAAAATCATAAATATTTAAATCATACACATGAGAATCAATTAATGAACAAAGTAACTTCACTTCATTAATGGAGGTTTCATCATCAATCCTACTTAAGGAGTTTAGTTACACATGGTAGAAGAAGATAACAAATAAATAAGAGACATAATGAAATAAAATAAACAAATAAAACCTGAATTGTCTATGTCTTCTCTGCCCTGGCCTGTACTTCTTTTTCTCCCTCTCTTCTGTTCATCTCGTTCTCTTATATAGAGGTCATCTAAGTTGTTCTCCAAGTAAAAGAAAATAGGAAAGTGTTGAGAAGAAAATCTGCTATAATATTTTCTCTAATTTGAAATCTAATTTTGACCTTGAATAAGTGTGATTCAAGAAATTTCAATGAAATACAAATATCTTGGGCTTCAAGTTAGCTTTCTACAGCCACTAAGTTTGTTCAATTCCAATATCCGAGTCAAGAGATATGGTCAAATTACCATAACTGGTGTAATGTTTCGCATAATATTGTGACACCTTTGACACGTGATTTTCACCCCTTAAAAGTCAGAATTAGGGCTTCTTCATGAAATACAAATATGTTTCCCTATGAATAAGATTTCTAAAAACTCTAGGCTTGTATTGATCCAATACACGAGCAAAACTTTATGACCCAAATAGTAAAACCGAGTAGAGAAGTTGTAAACTTTATATTTGTTAAATTTGGACCTTTTCTATAAACATCACCATAAACCTAAAAAGACACAAAAACACATTTATTAAATAAAATAATATAAAAATAAATTACTAGCAAATATAATTTTAGATGTTTATTATGTAAGAATTATGCACTTATCAAATACCCTCAAGCTTATATTTTGCTAGTCCTCGAGCAAAACTGAAGAAAACCTTACTAAGCCACTTTCGCTAGAATTCTTGATTGCATTTAGCATATGCAACAAGCCTTTAAACACTTGAGTTACCCCTAAAGGACGAGTTATAGTCTCGTGAGAGTTTCCAGTGACGATACCCACAAACATCTATCAATAAAATGACAACGAATATTTAAAAAATTATCATTTATTAGCAATCCACAAACTTCTAAAAATTATGAATCAACACAAAAAAAAAAAAATTCCCCACACAATACTCAAATCAACATATCAAAATAGTAATTAACACTAGTCTCCTTATGAAAGTGAACTTACATCCAAACATGCAACTTAACCGTACCCTTAGATGCAAATTGTAATATCTTCAAATCATTAGAATCCTCTTTTTTAAATAAAATGACCAAAGCATGAACACACAAAAATAAAACATAAATGAATTTTTTTTTTACAAATGGATGTGCAATGTTTAAATTCATTAAGCTTCCTAGCAAACCTATGCAACAAGTTTTAGGTCAATGACTCCCAAATCAGATGATTTTAGGGCATTAGGTGTAGAGACACCCAAAAGGATTTAATAACTCAAGTCCTTTGAATTCAAACGAGCCATTTCATATATTTATTTATTTTTCTCAACCCTTCACTTTTGGCATGAACACTCAATGCTTACTAAGGCAAGAGGCTCTGTTACTTGGTAAGAAGATTGAACTGCAACATGCAATTATAAAAAAATTAATTTTATTTTTTTATTTTAACAATCATACCTAGGACATCTATTATCAAAGTTCTCTAACTCAAATTGGACATTAACAAAATGTAAACCAAGGTAAAAATACATACCCCACAATAAACATGTAAGTATGCTCATGTGCATGTAAGGTATGCTAGGAATCAACAAACTACAAGATAGCTAATGTGAGTATTGATGTGGATAATTTGAATCAAAACATGAATTCAAAAGTCCAAAATTACTAAGAAATAAAAATTCCTAACCTACAAGATGTATTCATCAATTGAATTTTATATTTTTTAACCTAACCTTCACGCGAAAATCACAGGCACTACTTTTCTCCCCATTCTCTGAACTGGTGGGTCCCAATTTTTCAAAGTGTATATGTGATAAGATATTGATTATCCAGGCATGCTAACGTATAGAGTACAAAAGGGTTGTCTTTCTTTATTAAAGTCATACTATGTTGAAGCAATCTCAACAGTATTGGGTATCGAAATTAAACTTTAATAAACAAAAATCATCAACTTTATCAATCATATCAGAAATTGTAGAATTGGTACTACATACATAGTTAGAGAATGGTTGGCTATACTGGACCTTTATGATTTTTTTTTAAAAAGAAAATTTTAAAATTAAATACACAAAGTTGCCTAACATTTCTAAACCCGTACCCCCAAACCTAGATCAGACATTATCCTTAATGTTTTAAAATTCATGACAAATGAATGAAATAAGATGGAGGAGAATTAAGAAAGATATTACCTGAATGCCATTTTTCAAATTTTCTTGAATCTGATGTTGTTTTAAAGTGTAAAATAACTCGCAAGTGTACGAATTTATTGAAACATATATCGGCAAGAACGAGGTCGAGCCCAAGGGAATGCTTTAAGAAGAAAAACTATCATAAATTCAAATTAATTTAAAACTACTCTAGTTTAAACACAAGTTGGTTGATTTGAGATAAATTAAACTAATATGCAAATAAAATAACACTATTGAAATCAAATAGAGAAAATAACTAAGGTATCGGATTCCACCACCATTAAATCCATGAAGCTTGTAATATTCATTGATTAATCCCCAAATTTAGAGTAGTAATCAAGAAATCAATCTAATGCTTACTCAAGATTTAACAATAAAGCACTTATGAAAAATATATTAAAAAGGTAGATTTTCCTTCGCTTTACTAGTGTAAAATTCTAAGCATCTTATGTATCCAATTTAATGAAAAACATAAGATCAAAGATTATTACTTTTAAGAAATACAAACACAAGCTTAGATTAATTATAATACTTTCTAACTACCACATATACATGATATAGATGGTGAAAGAACTATAAAATAATTAATCACAAGAAGCGAAAATCATAAGCATTCAAATCATACACATGAGAATCAATTAATGAACAAAATAACTTCACTTCATTAATAGAGGTTTCCTCCTCAACTCTAGTTGAGGAGTTTAGTTACACATGATAGAAGAAGAAGATAACAAATAAATAAAAGACATAATGAAAATAAATAAATAAAACCTGGATTGTCTTTGTCTTCTCTGCTCTGGCATTCACTTTTTTTTTCTCCTTCAAAACAGTCTCCAATTCCCCACTTTATACCCCAAGAGAATACCTAAAGTCCTAATCCAATTAGGAGATAAAGTCCTAATCCAATTAGGAGATAATTAGGGTTTTCCCACAGCCCTAAACAAGTGAATTTTCTACTGACGTTCAGCTCAAGTTTTGACCCAGTAGAAGTCCGATTTATGAAATTTACGTGAAACACAAAAGTGTCCAGAATCGAATTTCGTTTAACCTATTTTTAAATCAAGTCAAATTGACGCTCAAAAATAAGAATTTCAGTCCACTTTCCAAAACGGGATTAAAACTGGATTAAGTGCAAAATTGGGCTTCACGCCCGTAATCTCCTTAAGCAGTTATAATTCTCTTGGACCACTTTCTTGGGCTGTTTTGAGTTAAAATATGGAGTTGAATGGATACATTTGATGTAGGCTTCATATAACTCTCTTGAATGTCTTCTTTAAAAGCCCACAAATCATAGTTTTAACTGAAATAATCATTAAAGCCCTAAAAAGAGAGAAAACACAAAAATAGAGTAAAATCACAAATAAACTATCACTAAGAGAATAAAATATGCGAATTAATAGGCTAGAATGTGTAACATTCAACACTGATCACTATTCATCAATAAAGCACTAGATTTTGACAATTTCAAGAAAAGTAAAGACAAATAAAACACAAAAACAAAAACAAAAATAACTCTTAAAATTCCTAGTATGGACAATAAAAGGACCAGTCCAATGAGATCGTAACTTACCCGGAAAGAGATGCTACAGAGAATTATACGAAAGGACTTTTTGATTGGGTGTAAAAATTTTTCTCAAAATGTTATTGTCAAGAAACACCTTCATTCGGTCCTTATATTTTTTAGCACATTCATATGCATCATTCCTAATCATTTCTAATTTATTGAGTTGAAGCTTTCTTTGAATTCCTACTTTGTCAAGGAAAAAATTAAATTGTTTAATGGCTCAATATGCTCTATGCTCTAGCTCAACAGGCAAGTGACATGGTTTTTCATACACAAGTCGGTAGGGAGACATTCCTATCGGTGTTTTAAAAGTGGTACGGTAAGCACATAATGGGGTTCACCATCTTCTCAAGAATGCTTTTGATTTCCCTATTAGAAATTTCAACTTAACCACTCGTCTGTGGGTGGTAGGGAGTTGCAACTTTATGAGTGATGCTATATTTTGTCATTAAATGATAAAAAAATCCTATTAAAAAAGTGTTTTCCTCCATCGCTAATAATAGCACGAGGTGTACCAAAGCAAGAAAATATATTCTCCCTCGGGAAATGGAGCACAACCTTATGGTCATTTGTTTTGCAAACTATAGCTTCTACTCATTTGTACACATAATCAACCCCGATAAGGATGTATAGATTACCAAAGGAATTAGGAAATGGTCCCATAAAATTAATACCCCAAAAATCAAATATTTCAACAATAAGGATTGGGTTTAAGGGCATCATATTTCTCCTAGAGAGGCTTCCTAATTTTTGGCATCTCTCACAAGCTTGGCAATATGAATGAGAATCGTGAAAAATGGAAGGCTAGTAAAATCCACATTGTAAAATTTTAACAGCTGTCTTTTTTACACTAAAAGGTCCTCCACATGCATTATCATAACAAAAGGAGATGATTTTGATTTGGTCACATTCTGGAATGCATCTCCTAATTATCTAATCAGAGCAATACTTAAACAGATATGGATCATCCTAGAAAAAGTGTTTAAGCTTAGATAAAAAAAAAACTTGACCTATCTTGCTTAAACCAATTAGAGGGCATCTCATCAACAACAAGATCATTCACAATATCAACAAACCAATGCAACTGGGAGACATGCATAAGTTACACATCAAGGAATGACTCCGTGATAGGGATAGACTCCTCAATAAATTCTACAACAAATTAAGACAAGTGGTCGGCCATAGCATTGTTTAAACCCCCTTTTTTTTTATCTCGGATCTCTATAGTAAACTCTTGTAGTGACAGTATCCAATGGATAAGATGTGACTTAGCATCCTTTTTAGACAAAAGATACTTCAATGCAGCATGATCCAAATAGATGATGACCTTAGATCCTAAAATATAAGACCTAAACTTGTCTATGGCAAAAATTATCGCTAACAATTCTTTCTCAGTAGTAGAGTAATTAAGTTGTGAATCAGTAAGAGTCTTGCTAGCATAGTAAATGACATAAGGAAGTTTATCAATTCGTTGCCCTTAAATAGCTTCAACTGCATAGTTGATCGTAGCTAAGTGTATCAATTAAATTAAACCACTTTGTAATAAAATGAATTCTTTGTAGAATAGGGCTATCGAAGGGGTGTCGATCCTCTGGGACTGTGGTCAGACTGTGTTGGATGTATGGAATTCATTCTAATTAAATTAAAGGAAAATGGTTTACTAATTTTTATTCTAAGTTAACTAATTAAGCAAATAAACGAAAGCAATAGAAACTAAGGAGTGTAGAAAGTAATAGATAAATCTAGGGTTATTGACTTCACCACTAACTTCACAATCAATGACCAATTGCTCTAATTACGGGGAATCATACCATGCATTAGTGGTGTCAGTGGTTACAAGCTCACCTCCAACCGTTAAGAAGATAACATATGATTAAGGCTAAGTCATATACTATCTTCAATTGGTATGAGCCATCTGCCTAACTACTCTACTCTAAGGTGCAAGATGGTCTATCTTCTCTAGGCATAATCTATCAAATATTTTAATGATAAATTCAATGATTACCATTGTGTAATAATCACTCTCATAATCACAGAAAATAAGAGAGATTGAGTTCGATAACAATAATTAAGTATCTAAGATAAGATAAAAAGTCATTGAAACTGAATTTATAAGACTTTTATTGCTCAATTCTTTAAATAGAATCCTCTATATTACACAATCTATGAATGAATATAAAAATTCCTAATAATTAGAACAATCAAACCATTGATGTTTAGTTAGGGCTACATCAAAATCCTAGTGGATGAACTAGCCGTTCATGGTAGAAAAGACTACTTCAACTGTTAGGGAAGAAGGTGTCATCTTCATGAAATACGCACAAGACTTTGTTCTCCAATGTTTTTTCACTCTAAAAGCTCTTCAAAGATGCTGCCCAAGGTACCCAATACAACCCCCAATTCGTCACTTTTAATGGCCAAGAGAATATGAAATATCCCCACCTAATTAGGAGTCAATTAGGGTTTTCCTGCAGGCCCTAATTAGGTGAATTTTTCTACTAACTTTCAGCTAAAAGTTTGACGCCCCAGAAGTGTGATTCACGAAATTTACGTGAAATACAAAAACATCCAGAATCAAATTTTGTTTATAATTTAGAAGAATTGAGCTATTTTGACGCTCGAAAATAAGAGTTATGGGTTGTTTTCCAAAATAGGATTAAAACTGTGTTACGCGCAGAATTGGACTTTAGCCTGAAATACCCTTAAGTAGTTATAATTTTCTTGGACCTCTTCATTGGGCTAATTTAAGTTAAAATATGGATTTGAATTGATCCACTTGATGTAGGCTTCATATAACCCTCTTGAATGTAATCTTTAAAAGCTCAAAAATCATAGTTTTAATTGAAATAATCATTAAGGCCCTGAAAATACAGAAAACACTAAAATAGAGTAAAATCACAAATAATCTATCATTAAGAGAATAAAATATGTCAATTAAAAGGCTATAATGTGTAACATTCAATGCCAATTACACCCTCAAACTTACATATTGTTAGTCCCTTAGCAATAGAACAAAATAAAACTAAAACAAAGGAAACTAACTAAACTACCTAACTCCTCTGCCATGGGAGAAACGACTGCATTTAGCATATGCAACAAGCCTTTAGACTCCTAGGTTCCCCCTAGTGGATAAGTTATAGTCTAGTGAAGGTTTCAAGAAATGTTACCCACAAATATTCAAAATTCCTGTTTAAAACATTAATCAAGAAAAAGACTGAAAAAGACTGCAATATATAGTTACAAACTTGCATTCAAGAATAATTTCAAATCTTTAAATTCTATAATTCAAAGCAATGGTCCCCATGCATAATTCACATCATCACATCTCAAAGCAACCAATTCTAGCTCCCTCATGAAAAGTGAACTAACAGTCCTCTCATGTGGCATAACCCAGCTCCGAATATACTAAGTCACATACTCCTTCCACTCACTAGCTCGCCTTATTATATTCATACTTTCAAATATGATACATGAATTTTTTCTCTTTTTTTCATTAATTTATTAGTTGTGCAATGTCTTGGTCCATTAAGCTCTCTAGAAGATCTATGTAGTAAGCTTTCGGTTAATGACTCCCAAATCAAACGACTTTATGGCACTAGGTGTTAAGACACCACAAGGAACCTAATAACTCAAATCAGTTAGGCTACAAACTAAGACAACCAATGCTCATCTTTTCTCACCCCTCACTTTTTGACGCGAACACTCAATACTTACTAAGGCAAGAGGCTTGGTTAATTTGTGAAAAGGATCAAATTGATTTGTTATTTAACAATTATATTCTTTTTCTTCCTTTAAAAATTGAAGTAAAACACATCAATGGTACTCATTCTCAAGGGATACTAATTACTATCCAGCATATGTAACCCAACAACTTAGAGGCAAAGTTTATACCCCACAAAATTATTCTAGTGTGTCTATGCATGTGAGGAAACTAAACCCAATCACCCTAAGGCATGTCAATGCAAACAATGATTTAAAGCCACTAATTCAAACCACAGTTTCTCAAAATTTAAAATATACTCAAAAGTGCAAGTCAAGCACCTACATAAAGTATTAATCCCTTGAATAATGTTAAAACATTCTAACTAAAAATAAAATAAAAATAAAAATAAAAACTATGAAAAATAAACAAAAAGTCCTAAAAACAATAAAGATTTCATAAAAATCTCCCCCCCCCCCCCTTCCAATTTACCCTTCATCAATTAAGCATACAAAAAAACATTGTCTTACCCCCCAAACTAAAACTGAACATTGTCCTCAATGTACATCAAATAGAAGCATAGATAAGGGTGAGAACGATGTTACTATGAATCTGATGGCAAGATAATAGAGTAAACCATAGATATGTAATGCAAGCACTCCCCAAACTTGGATGTTACATCCTGCAAAATAGGCCACTATACCCCAACGACCAAGTGAAATAATATGGGTGAAAATAAACATGAAAATAGAAAAGAAAAACAAGAATTTTTTTTTTTGAAACTGAATATATAATGAGAGTGGGGAATGAAAAAGAGCTCATCCTCGTCAACCTCATACCCCTGTGCAGATAGTAACTGGTAAATAAGAGTGGGGAATGAAAATTCCCAGTCACATAAACATGGATCATAGTTTCATGTTTTACATATAAATCATGTTTGCACATTTTTATTGAGACATTAATACAAACACATAGTTACATATTTCACACAATTGTACCAAACAACCCTTTAGCCCCAAATTCTCCACATGTTTTGCCCATAATTAAATCATACAATGTATACAAACATTTAATCATGATTTTCATCTTTCATGATTTTTATCTTTTCAAATCACACAAACACCACATTTGTGATGACCTTTGTGGGTGGGTGTGGTGTGATGTGGGCGAACACTGGCAAGCTACGGGCGTCACAATCCCACATCACTTTTATCCTTCTATGACACAATGCATTTTAAGGCTGTGATAGCCTTGAACCCACTAAAACTCCATAGTTTAGCGTGTTTAGTTTGGAGTAGTACCAGGATGGGTGACTCCCTAGAAAGTCTCTGATCCAAGGAGCCAAAAAGGATAATATTGTGTTGGGTAAGGGTGGGGCATTACAAATGGTATCAGACCCAAGTTCCAACTAGAAGTGTGCCAATAGGGATGTCAGGCCTCCAAGAAGGGTGGATTGTGATGACCTTTGTGGGCGACTGTGATATGGGCGAACACTGGTAGGCTACAGGTGTCACAATCCCACATCGCCTGGGTCTGATGAAATGCTATATATATGTTCATCACCCTTCTATGACATAACGCATTTTAAAGTCGTGATGGCCGTGAACCCACTAGAACTCCACAGTTAAGTGTGTTTAACTGGGATTCATGGGTTAGAGATCCATACCTTGGTTTGGAAAAGTTTTCAAACAAAACCCCAAATCTGTCTCAAATGGAAATAGCACAAAATTGACTATGTTCGGACCAAATCCAAGCTCTCACCACATAGAATAAACTTTCTTTCTTTGGTGTCTTTCAAATCTCACCTTAGAGGCTTCAAAACCTAGAGAAAAGGAAGAAAAGTGACAACCGGCCCTTTGTGGTCTTTTGAATGAAGAAAATCTATAGGTTTTTGATATTTATAATATCTATTATGTTAGAAGACCAAAATGCCTCTCGCCATGTAACGTACATTCCTGATTTTCATTTTTTATTCCTAAAACTCTTACAGTTCCGAAATTAATTCCTTATCTCTTCTAACATTTCAAAAAAACCAAAAATAAACTTTTCCAAAAAAATATCTATTTTTTTGAGCCAACCCGACTCACGTCCTGAGCCCCGCTGACACAAAAATCTCAAATTGAGCCAAACGACTTCAAAACTTTTTTGAACCCTTATACAAGTCCCAAACATTCATTTCATATTTAAATCATGCATACCATCATTTATAATCAATTAAAATAATAAATGATAAAGAAAAAAGAAAATCGGCCAAAAATAGGCACGGTCTTTATAATTATGACTTTAATTTGGATGTTGTAATGTTATGTTCATATTTGATTATTAGCATAATTTGTGATATCATTAAATTTCATATTATTAGTCCTTGATGAAATTGGAATTTCATTTCATATCTTCATGCTTGTGATATCATTGAATTGCATATTATTAGAATCACTCAATATTCTAGGTTATTTGGGATTTTATTCAAGTGAAATTTGAATGCTACTAGCCACTAATTTGCTATTTTAATTTTAGAATACATTGTCCATATCATACACTATCCATACTTGAATAGCATACACTACTCATATTTGAAGACTTTTAAATGAACTAAAGTAACCAAAAAAATTAAAAAGTTTTATATGTACATTTTGCAATATTTATGCATGACTAAATGTGCCAGTAATAAAGCAAAATCGTTACTAAATGACCCCCATTCCCTATTTCAAAATTTAAAATTCATTCATTCATTATCTTATTATTCTATTTATTTGTTTAGAGACGTTACATCACTTATTTTGTACTGTAGGGTGGAACAATACTCAAGTTACTAGATGTTTCATACTATCCAAGGATACATATAATTTTTTACGAGAAATTCACAAATCCACGCTTCTTGCATAGGGACTTGAACTCTCGACATTCTACTTTGAAAGGTGAAGAAGTAACACTGGATTACAAACCTTGCTATGAGTATGATGTGGCTAAACTCGGATTATATTGTAAGCTTAATTTTGCCCTTTTTATCAAAATATAATTTAACCACTCGCAAGAGCACGAATCTTTGTAGATAAGATTCTATATAGAGGGTATCGATCTCACGAGGACTAGTAGCAATTTTCTTAAAGAAAGATTAATTCCACTTTAATCCTAAAAATAGGTTTTTGAATTTTTGTTTACAACCTATTGCATGAATGTAATGACAATAAAATTAAAGAGTAAAGGATGGGAGAGAGAACTAGGGTTGGTTTCCACCACTAGCCATTCACATGTTCATAAGTGTAGCAAGCATGGGATTCATTAATTAAATGCCTAACAATGTCATTAGGCTTGTGACCTCAATGACATATCAAAAGATCAATGTGTGTGCTAACCTATCATAATCCATCTTCAACAAGCATAGCTCTTCAACCTAACTAACTACCTAATTACCCTACTCACTAAGTGAACCCTACATGCATCCAAACTACCTTATCTTGGCATGGTCTATACAAGCAAACATCACACATTCATTTAAACACCATTATCTAGCCATCATTTGCACTTCTTGTGGAATATGCAAATGTTGTACATTCAAAGGACAAAATCTACTCTAAGACAAGAATAAACTCCATATCAAATGAATATATAAAAGAAATGTATTTGTGTACATGATCACTAGGCTAAATAATCAACATTTAATTACAAATCCCAAGTGCTACAGGAAGGAACAAGTTTACATGGCTAGGGGTTGAAACCAACACCCTAGTAGAAGAGTTAGTTGCTCATGGCAGCCTTGCACCCTTCCATTGATGAAGAAAGTGAAGCTTCTTGGTCTGGTTCAGCTCCTCTTCTTCCTCTCTCGAAGGTCTCTCCTTGGATGGTCTGATGTGTGTTGAGAGATATGTGAGATATGAGAGATATGGCCCTTTTTGTGCTTTTTGGCTTCCTTTTCAACCTTGGGGGCCCACCATATATATATATATATGACTATATATATCCCTTGTATCAAGAAGGTCCCCAAGGGTCTTGTTCAAGTCAGACAATCCCCTTAAGTCGTGCAAAAAGGAGAATTTTGTTACAAGTGGGAGAGCAGGTGAGCAAGTGGCCAAGTGGGTTCTGCAGAATCTCGATCAATCGAGATTGGATCTCAATTGATCGAGATTTTGATTAATCGAAATGAGATCTCGATCAATCGAGATTTTGATTAATCGAGATCAACATCTCGATTGATCGAGATGCCTTTGGCTGTAATTTCTGATTTTTCTCTTGAACTGCAAAAAGCCTCGAACTTTTCTCCATTTACTCCAAGACCTGCAATACATCAAAAATACAAAAATACCGTAAACATATCTCGGTAAACGCAAAAACGGAACTAACATAAGCAATAAAGAGGGTTCAAATGCATAGAATTGAACACTTATTAGAGTACATATAACCTTGACAAATATATACTTACATAATTGTATTTTTCTTTAACTAAATCCATACTAAATTTGATCATAACTTTTAGAGAATCTTAAAACACATTTTGAAAAATGATATTGTGTTACATGTACTGTTGTTTTGGAAAGCACTAGAACTATAAATAAAGCCACTGGAACTTGATTCTAACATGTGTATCAAAGAAATAGGGTAAATTACTTTCACCTCCTTTAAAGTTTGACGTTTTAACTTTCATATTAAGTTGTGGTGTAAATAATTGTAGTACCCTTTCAATGGTAAGAACTCTAACATTTAAAAAAGTGCTAATGTCCTTTCACTGTTTTACTCAATTGGTCAATAGAAGTCATATTACAAATTTGACATCTCTCAACCTCCATATTTTCTTTCTTACGAATTTTCTTTAACTCTCTTTCAACTCCAATTTCTTCTCTCTAAACCGCCACCACCTCCCACAACTAGGGGTGCACAAAGAACCGGTGGAACTAGAACCGGAACTGAACTGAACCATTCGCAACGGTTTCGATTCCGGTTCTAAATTTTAGGAACCACTCACTATGGTTTTGGTTCCGATTCCAAGTCAAGGAATTGGAATCGAAATCGTTAGAAATATATATATATATATATATATATGTAACAACTGGATTACTTTTGACCAGTTTCGGGTGATTTTTGAGCGATTTTTTTTTTGAATTATTTAATTTTGAAAATATGAGAATATATATATAAATATATACTTCCTCCACCTATATGTATAATCCCATATATATATAACCTATATAGGTATAGGAAGGGATTATACATATAGGTTTTATTTTTTTGAGATGTTAAGCAAACCATGTTAGAATGAGTATGTTGAACACCAGGAAGTTAATAGCACATAGATTATATGTGTATGACATACTATGGCTAAGATTTGAAAATTTGATTTGAGTTACTTACTTCATTTAGTAGACGAATCATGATGAGTATATTTACTACATCATTTTTATGTTAGTGTTTTGGTCAAAGATAGTGTTGATGTGATAAAGCATTATCTTAGGAATTGAATGTTCAATATTGTGCTAAAGACCAAAAGAGTGATGAGTGAAAAAATATATATAAACAGTTGGAAAATAAAAGAAAGAAAATAATAAAAAAAAATTGATGTTGAGCATATTCTTATGGAAAAGGCTACTTTCGAGATTTGTTCGAAGCTACCACTACAACATAAATCTCCGATGAGATATATTTTGAAAAGAGTTATTTTGAGAAAATAGTTGGTTACCCGTAAGAGTGAAAGTCACCGAATATGTATGTGTAAAGAACAATAAAAGAAAATTTGAAAGTCTGTGCACATGTTGATTATTTGGTTTATGAGTGAGTGTAATGTCATTAAAATATTGTCTGAACATCTGAACGATTGACAAAAGAAATCTTTTGGCTTAAGAAAATTTATGATGATTTTACTACACTTACTAAGTGTGTGAAACTAATTGATTAAGTTTTGGTTTTAGTTTGTTGTGTTCATATAGTTTTGTGGAGTCAATACTTTCTATTGTTTATAGATACAAGTTCTATATGCTTGCTTGCTTCCTCCTTATTTTTTTTATTCAGTCCCTTGTCAATTTGTGACAAAAAAGGAGAGAGATTTCTGAATTTATTACAGAGACTTTGTGACTTTTGTGACTTTCAGGGGGAGAGTTGTCTAGTCATTTATCATTAAGGGGGAGATGAGTTGTTTGAGGGAGAGCATATCATATGCGTTGGCATTCCATGCTTAGTATCTTGCTTATGTTTATGCTTATTTATTTTTATTAAGCTTTCACAAAGGTATCTTTGAGTGTTGTTTTGCAGAGTATCGAGGTTCATCATGTTTGCTAAATATAGGTGTTCTTCATATTTGTCACGCACTCAATATAAGAGTGACTACTTAGTTTAGTTCAGATATGTTTTTATTTTTGACAGCATTATAATTTATCTTTTGTGCTGCAAGGTAGATTACATATTGTTTAGGTTGGTTTTGTCACGAAATTGCCAAAGGGGGAGATTGTGAGATATATAATTGTAATTGGCAAATTTCGATGTCAAAACTTGTTGATTAAGTTATAATTTTTGTTTGATTTTGTGTCTCAATCTTCGGAGCTGAACGAAAAGTGTCTCGATACCGTAGATTTGATGAGGACATCACTTAGAACAGGTATGTAAGTGAGGACACTCTGTATTGAAGTTGGGTAGGCTTAGGACTTAGAAAATATGCTTTAAATGTGCATATTGAATTTCTTCAAAGTCCCATCGGTCCCCATATATGAGGACCGATCCAACTTCTCTCGAGACTGTTGAAATTCTACATGTCTAAAAAGTCCCACCGGACCCCAAAAATTAGGACCGGTCCAACTTTTCTCAGGACTTTGGAATTTCGATGTGTCTGCAAAAGTCCCACCAGTCCCCAATTTTTAGGACTGGTTTGACTTAGCTGATGCGCTCAAAAATTTCCTTTTTGATCCGAATCGCTTTCCTAGTCAACCCAAACTTCTCTAAAACTTTCCTTAGATGTTTTAAACTTATTTTTCAATTAAACTAAGGATTCTAAACCTTATAAACACCTCTTTATACTTCAACCTAAAAGAGGGGAGATGAGAACTCAATGAATTAATTGTTACAAATAGGAATATATTTTGGAAGCTAAAAGAGAGATTTATGAGAGAAAATCTTCATTGATTTTTATTTTTGAGAGCACACACACACGGAGTGTTTAAGTTGTAATGTTCTTCTTCATTTGATCAACGGAATCTTCAAGATATCACTAGTCTACACAGTTGATCAAGAGCGACAGAGGTGGATCCTTGAAACTACAAAGATTTTATCTAAAGAGGAAGAGAAACGATCACTACGAAGGGAACGAAATACTTGCTCAGTACTTTTGTTCTTTTAGTTACCCTTTTGAAAGAATTATGACGTTAGCTGAAAGTCTGCAGCAGTTAGACATGGAGTCGCAATTATAAGCCTGAGGTATTCTGCATCAAGTTCTTGTCAAAGTGGAGTGGGTGTGAGTCTGGGACAAAGTTTGATTTTCTTTGCTTCAAGATAGTGGATTGGTTTCTCTGGGGTCTTTTGTCTCACCCCCGTGGTTTTTCTCGCCTTGGTTTCCATGTAAAATTTCTGGTGTCATATCTAACTTTTCCTTACTTGCTCAATTTATTTTTTGATTGGTTTAGATGTTTAATTGGTAATAATTGTGAGTAATTAATCAATCATAAAAATTGAGCCAGAAGACCTATTCCCCCCCTCTAAGTCTAAGGATTAGCATCTCACTCTAAATTAACTAAATCATTTCTGCACCGCATAACTCACATTTGGTATCAGAGCGGATTACTCAATTTGAGTTAGATTTTGTTTGGGTAATTTAGTTGTGAATTTCGTGATGTCTCATATTGTGTCTTCTGATGATGAAATTGTCTTACCTCAATTTTTTGATTCTGTAACTGGCATACATCTTGAGTGGTCTAAGCTAAAAATGGACTATGAAAATTTGTTGGAAAAATTGAAACTTGCTAAACTTGAGAGAGATATTTATAAATTAGAAGTTTCTGTCACCAATAAAAATTTAAAAAAACTTAGACATAAAAAGATGAATCTTTTTGAAAAAGTTGAATTTCTGGAACAATAAGTTAAACAGATTAAAGGGTTTAATAATTCACTTGAGCATAAGATTGATAACTTGAATTGTGAACTTGTTAAATGTAATCAGTCTTTTCAAAAATTTAACTCTGACACTTGAAAATTTGGTAAGTTGGATTTTTTGTAAAAACTTGAGCAACAAAGAAGAATTGGTTTCAACTTCAAAGGAATTGTCACTTTTAAAATCAAAAGATATTTTTGTGAAAGTTGAAACTAAGCCTTCTATTATTACTCATGCTCTAAAACTTGCTCCAACATGCCATTTTTGTAGAGAAATAGGTCATATTAAATACAAGTGTCAGAAGAGAAAAATTGAGTTGAAAAAGCATAAAAACTTAAATAGTTCAAGAGTTTTGCTGAATGAGATAAAAGAACTTGAAAAGAAGTAACAGGAATTGAAAGAAAAATGTGATAAATTAAATTACTTTAATTCTATTCTAGATTCTCATATAGGCAATGAGAAGAAAAAGCCCATTGAGACTGATAATTCTGATTCTGAAACGGTTAGAAAATTATTTGATCATAAATCTAAAATTATTTGGGTGAAAAAGAATAATCTGAAATATTTTGTCATGCACACTGCACTTAGAGCACTTGGTCCTATAGGTTGGTACTTTGATAATGGTTACTCTAGGCATATGACTGGGGACAGAACATTGTTTACCACTTTTAAGGATTATAATGGTGGGTCTATTACCTTTAGTGATGGCAATGCATCTAAAGTGGGTGATAAAGGTAAAATATGTTGAAGGTTTAGATGCAAACTTGTTGAGTAATAGTCAGATATTTGATCATGGTTTTCAAGTTAATTTGACTCAACATGAATGCTTTGTAACTAATGAGTAGGGTGATTGTATTTTAAAAGGATCTAGAACTCCTGAAAATTGTTATCTGATATTTTTATATCCTTCACATATGTGTTTTTCTCCACTGTGACTGATGGAGCTATTTTGTGGCATAGTCTGTCATGTGAATTACAATGATTTGGTAAGTTGTTGTCTAATCATAAACGAGTTTGAGATTTGTCTAAATTGAAAAGGCCAACAGATGAGGTATGTAGACCATGTCAATTGATAGGCGTTGAATGTTACGCATTCTAGCCTCTTAACTTATGTATTTTATTCTCTTAGTGGTAGACTATTTTGTGATTTTACTTTGTTTTAGTATTTTCTGTATTTTCAGGGCCTTAATAATTATTTCAGTTAAAACCATGATTTTGGGCTTTTAAAGAAGACATCCAAGATGGTTAGATGAAGCCTACACTAAGGAGAATCATTTAACCATTTATTTTAACTCAATTCAGCCCAAGAAAGAGGTCCAAGAGAATTACAGCTGCTTAAGAAGGTTGCGGGCCTGAAGCCCAAATCTGCGCATAATACAGTCTTAATCCCATTTTGGAAAATGAACCAGAAGTCTTATTTCTGAGCCTCAAATCGATATAATTTTTATATATGGTTGAACGAAATTTGATTCTGCACACTTTTGTATTTCACGAAAATTCCGTAAATTGGACTTCTAGTGGGTCAAAAGTTGGGCCGAAGTCAGCAGAAAAAACCCACCTGATTAGTGCTGCGGGAAACCCTAATTTATTCCTAATTGGATTAGGACTTTGGTGTATTCTCTTGGGGAATAAAGTGAAGAATAAGAGGTTGAGTTGAGGGGAGATTATAGGGAGAGATTGGAGAGTCTAAGAGGGCTGAGAAGAGAACAGAAACATATTTGCAGAGCCATTGGAGAACGAAGTCATACGCATAATTCATGAAGATGATGCCTTCTTCCTCAACAGTTGAAGCTTCTTCTTCTACCATGAGCGGCTAGTTCATCCACTAGGGTTTTGATGTAGCCCTAACAAAGCATCAATGGTTTGATTGTTTTAATTATTGGGGATCTTTATATACATGCATAGATTGTGTAATTCAGAGGATTCTTATTATAGAATTGAGCAATAAAAGTCTTGTAAATTCAATCTCAATGATTTATTATCTTGTCTTAGATATTTAGTTGTTGTTATTGAACTCAATCTCTCTTATTTTCTGTGATTATGAGAGCTGATAAGTGTTCAATCCTATGCATTTGAACCCTCTTTATTGCATACGTTAGTTCCGTTTTTGCATCTACCGAGATATGTTTACGGTATTTTTGTGTTTTTGATGTTTTGCAGGTATTGGAGCAAATGGAGCAAAGTTGGAAGCTTTCTGCAGTCAAGAGAAGGAATCAGAAAATGCAGCCAAGGCATTTCGATCAATCGAAATGTAGATCTCGATTAATCGAAATCTCGATTGATCGAAATCTAATTTCGATTGATCGAAATTTCGATCAATCGAAATTCAACTTCGATCAATCGAAATTCTGCAGAGCCCACTAGGCCACTTGCTCACCTGCTTTCCCACTTGCAACAAAATCCCCCTTTTTGCACGACTTAGGGGGATTGTCTGACTTGAACAAGACTTTTGGGGAGCCTTCTTGATACAAGAGATATATATAATGATATATATATATATGGTGGGCCCAAAGGAGCCAAAAAGCATACAAAAAGCACCAAAAGCCACATATCTCACATCTCTCAACATAGACATCAGAAGACTTAAGGAGAGACCTTCGGGAGAGGAAGAGGAAGGGCTGAACCAGACCAAGAAGCTTCATTCTCTTCATCAATGGAAGGGTGCAAGGCAACCATGAGCAACTAACTCTTCTACTAGGGTGTTGGTTTCAACCCCTAGCCATGTAAACTTGTTCATCTTTGTAGCTCTTGGGACTTGTAATTAAATGTTGATTATTTAGCCTAGTGATTATGTACACAAATACATTTCTTTTATATATTCATTTGATATGGAATTTATTCTTGTCTTAGAGTAGGTTTTGTCCCTTGAATGCACAACATTTGCATATTCCACAAGAAGTGCAAATGATGGCTAGATAATGGTGTTTAAATGAATGTGTGATGCTAGTTTGTATAGACCATGCCAAGACAAGGTAGTTTGGATGCATGTAGTGTTCACTTAGAGAGTAGAGTAAGTAGGTAGTTAGTTAGGTTGAAGAGCTATGCTTGTTGAAGATGGATTATGATAGGTTAGCACACACATTGATCTTTTGATATGTCATTGAGGTCACAAGCCTAATGACATTGTTAGGCATTTAATTAATGAATCCCTTGCTTGCTACACTTATGAACATGTGAATGGCTAGTGGTGGAAACCAACCCTAGTTCTCTCTCCCAACTTTACTCTTTAATTTTATTGTCATTTCCTTTATGCAATAGCTTTAAACACAAAACCAAAAACCTGTTTTTTAGAATGAAAGTAGAATTAATCTTTCTCTATGACAATTAACGACTAGTCCTCGTGGGATCGATACCCTCTATATAGAACCTTATCTACAAAGATTCGTGCTCTTGCGAGTGGTTAAATTATATTTTGATAAAAAGGGCAAAATTAAGCTTGCAATATAATTTAGTTCCGACCACATCAAGAGCGATTATTACACAATGGTAATCACTGAATATATTGTTAAGAGCTTTGATGGATTATGCCTAGAGAAGATGAACCATACTGCACCCTAGATTAGAGTAGTTAGGCAGATGGCCCATGCCAATCGAAGATAGTCCATGGCTTAGCCTTAATCATATGTTATCTTCTTGATGGATGAAGGTGAGCTTGTAGCCACCGACACCACTTATGCATGATGTAATTCCCCTATAGTTGATTCAATTGACCATTGATTGTAGAGTTAGTGGTGAAATCAAACACCCTAGATTTCTTTCATATTATCTTCACTATCTGTTTACTTTGATTTATTTTATTTTATCTTTTTAATTAGTTTAAAAATTAGAATTCTTTTCTTCTAAATTTAATTAGAATTAATTCCGTATTCCAACTCATCAGTCCATAATCCCTGAGGTACGATACCCCTTTCGATAGCCCTATTCTGCAAGGAATTCGTTTTATTGCGAAGTGTGAAAATTTTTAATTGATATACTTTTTGAGTCACACTCACACACGAATCATCAATTAGGTAAGCAAACTAGAGTGTCACACAAGAGACTTAAGCATCAAGTAACTTCTAGACCATTAGAACTGATTCATATGGATTTAATGGTCCAATAAGAACTCAAAGCATAAGTGGTAAAAAGTATATGCTATGGTTGATGATTTTTTTAGATTTACTTTTATTTCTTTCTTGAGAGAAAAATCTGATGCTTTTGTATTATTCGGGTCAATTTGCTAAAGGATCCAGAATGAGAAAGGATATGCAATAACTCGTGTTAGGAATGATAGAGGAGGTGAGTTTGAACCTAGACCTTATATTGAGTATTGTGATAGTCTTAGCATAAGTCATAAATTCTCTACACCCAAAACACCTCAACAAAATGGTGTAGTTGAAAAAAAGAATAGGACAATCACAGAGATGGCACGTACTATGCTTCATAAGAGTAAGTTAGCTAAACATTTTTGGGCTAAAGCTGTTAGTACTGCTTGTCATATTTTAAACAGGATATACCTTAGGCCTGGAACTGAAAAGACTGCATATGAATTATGGTATGAAAAGACGCCCAACATAAAATACTTTAGAGTCTTTGGGAGTAAATGGTGTATCCTTAGAGATAGGGAGAATTTAGAAAAATTTGACTCTAGAAGTGATGAAGGATACTTTTTGGGGTAATAAATAGTTGGGCGTATAGGGTTTATAATCGTCGCACTAATGTTATAATGAAGTCTATCAATGTTGTGATTGATAACTCAAGGCCTAAGGAGATACATGATCTACCTAAGGAAGAAGAGGGTATAAACACCTTAGGGTTACCTGAGAGTGAACCTAGTGAGAGAGAGGTTAAGAAAGAAAGTGAGGGAGAGACTAAGAATGTAAATAAGCATGTAGGTGGTGATGAATTGTGAAAGTTATTGATGATACACATGCACCTATAGAAAATCCTATACCACATGCGGAAGTCCTAATATCTGGCAGTTCTAGGGTTCGAAGTAGTCATTCATTGACTAATGTGATAAGGCCATGGGATGAAAGAAATACTAGGAGTAAAGTCCGGCATAGTATAGGACACTCATGTCATATGGCTCAATTTGAACCTAAGAATGTTGATGAAGATCTTCAAAGTTCTGATTAGCTTATAGCTATGCAAGAAGAGTTGAATCAATTTGTGAAAAATGATGTTTGGGAGTTAGTGCCTCAACCTAGGGATGTGAACATCATAGGAACTAAATGGATTTTCAAAAATAAACTTGATGAGAATGGGATTGTAATGAGAAATAAAGTTAGGTTAGTTGCACAAGGATATACTTAAGTTGAAGGAATTGATTTTGATGAAACTTTTGTACCAGTTGCTAGACTTGAGTCTATTCGTCTTCTTCTTGCCCTTGCATGTCACTTTAAATTTAAATTGTTTCAAATGGATGTTAAAAGTGTTTTTCTAAATGGTATTTTGCAAGAAGAATTGTATGTATCTTAACCTAAAGGTTTTGTTGATCCACATAATCCTGATCATGTTTTTCATTTAAAAAAGGCTCTCTATAGTTTGAAACAATCTCCTAGAGCATGGGAAAAAAAATTGACTTCTTATCTGTTGCATAAGGGCTTTAGGAGAGAGGGAGCTAATAATACTTTGTTTATAATCAGGAAAGGGAAAAACTTGCTTGTTGCTTAAATATATGTGGATGATATTATTTTTAATTATACTTGTGATAACCTTGTTCATAAATTTGCTAGAGATATGAGTAATACTTTTGAGATGAGCATGATTGGTGAACTAACATTTTTTCTTGGACTCTAGGTGAAGCAATTTGATGATGAAATTTTTATATCTCAAACTAAGTATGCATAGGAGTTAGTCAAGAAATTTGGTTTGGAAGGTTCCAAACATGTTCAAACTCCTATGAGTACTTCTTCCAAGTTGAAAAAGAACTCTGATTTTAAGAAAGTTGATCCTTCATTATATAGGAGTATGATTGGTAGCCTGTTGTATTTGACAGCAAGTAGGCCTGAGATTGCATTTAGTGTAGGAGTATGTGCTAGGTATCAAGCTGATCCTAGAGAACAACATCTCATTACAGTCAAGCGTATTATTCGATATGTCAATAACTCTTTGAATTATGGATTGCATTTTTCTATAAAGTCTAATTTTGAGATTGCAGGTTACATTGATGCTGATTGGGCTGGTAACAAGGATGATAGGAAAAGTACTTCAGGTGGTTGTTTCTATGTTGGTACTAATCTTGTTTCATAGTACAGCAAGAAGCAAAATTATGTTTCCTTATCATCTTGTGAAGCTGAGTATATTGCTGTTGAAAGTTGTTACACACAACTACTTTGGAGGAAGCAGATGCTACTGGATTATGGAATTGAACAAGGTACAATGTCTATCTTTTATGATAACAATAGTACAATTAATATCTCAAATAACCCAGTTTTACATTTTAGGACAAAACACATTGATATTCGACATAATTTTATCAGGGAACTAGTTAAACAAAATGTCGTGTCTTTGAAGAAAGTTCATAGTGATAATAATCTATCTGATATTCTCACAAAGCTTTTAAATGCTTCTAGGTTTCATTGCCTTAGGAAATCTATAGGCATTTGTTATCTTGATTAGATTGCATAGCATTGACACAATCTAGAAAGGAACTTTATATTCACCTTATGAGTCTAGATTATGCATTGAACCTTGTAGTTTTAGGCTTTATTTTTTTTTTGAGAAGTTAAGCAAACCATGTTAGAATGAGTATGTTGAGCACCAGGATGTTAATAACACATAGATTACATGTGTATGACATACTATGGCTAAGAGTTGAAAATTTGGTTTGGCTTACTTATTTTGTTTAGTAGATGAATCATGATGAGTACATTTGCTAGATTATTTTTATATCATTGTTTTGGTCAAAGATAGTGTTGATGTGATAAAGCATTATCTTAGGATTTGAATGTTCAATATTTTGCTAAAGACCAAAAAGAGTGATGAGTGAAAAAAATATGAGAACCTGTCACGCCCCGATTCCTGTTCTCCAAAAACCAAGGATAACTGGGTTCTCACCTCACCTAATCATCTCACAAATCTCAACTCAGTGCAGAAGCTTTCAAACTATATCGTTATATTGGCGTGTACACATCAATACCCCTCGCAATGGGACTATACATACAACTACCAAGTTTCAAAACTCAACTTTTTATGTAAGTGAAATTTGAACTTGAAACTTACACCATTGGAAATAGTGTTTAAAAAGAATTAATTTCAAAAAAAGAATCATTGGATTTGGGTTTGAAACGACCAAGTTATGCTTAATTCAAGAACTTGAAAATCTAAAGCAGTAAGATAGTCTTCTGTCTTGCCCTTTCAGAAATGCATAAAAATAAACAGTCGACTGTCTTTCCCTCCCAGAAAGTGCAAAATGATAATTTCCAAAAAAATGAGATTTCTAGATCAATAAAATAGTCTTCTGTCCCAAAAGAGAAAGTCGACTATCTTACCTTCCCAGAAAGTACAAAATACTGATTTTCAAAAAAAAAAAAGAGGTTTCTAGAGTAGTAAGATAGTCTTCTATCCCAAAAGAGAAAGTCAACTATTTTGCCTTCCCAGAAAGCTCTAAAAGCTGCTGGACAAAACAGTCAGCTTCTTTTGAAGAGAAAGTCGACTATTTTCACCTGGGAACTTCTTTTAGTCTCTTTCATCTCAAAACTAACTCCAAAACTCAAACCTAAACATTTCCAATCATCTACAATTGCCATTTCATCATCCAAATAACATTCTAATCATCCACAAATGATCATTATGTAAGTGCTCTTAATCAAAAACAATTGAATCTCTATCAACCATCCCATAAACCAACTTCATTACATAAATACATACAAGGTCCAATTCAATTACAAGCTACATATAAAAGAGATGCAGCTATAACATCTACATAATCCCGAATAACCATAATCTCCAACATTCATTCTCTCAATATCATACATAAAAACTTAAAAAGTCCATCATTCATTCCATTCCCACAAGATAATACACAAATTTGGAGTCCAAACCACATCCTTCCATTCATACACCAAATATCACATATAATCAGTATGTAGTCATTATATATGAACTAAAACATACCAACATACTTAAAACGTAAATACAATACTTTCCCATTGAGTCCACATGCCACAAACCGGCATGGACATCTATATACATATCAAAATGGTCAAAACTCAAAATAGCTTCAAGAGCCCATCTAGACAATCATACCACATCTTCCATTGGTGCCTTGTCTGAAAAAAAGAATTTGTATATAGGGGGTGAGCTTTATCCTCTCACAACTCAGTAAAAATGATCTACTCATCCCACTCTAACCCGTAAGCCATGCATGAGTGCATATGAAATCCCTATAATGCATATAATCATATCAATGCACTCAATCACACAATGTAATGCATTTTTATCAAATCAATGCATTTTTTCTCCACTTCAAGAATGTCGCAATGTCATCACACTCACATCATGAAAATTATCATGCTTATGCATTTTATAAGAAAATCATATCTTTCATGTATAAATTTATAAACACCAATATTTTCATGTTTTCACCAAATGAACACATTTTTTATCGAAAGCATTCATAGCCATATTCACACATACACAACATATATAAGTCCTAACTAACATGTTAGACATTTATACATGCCTATATATACACATATACACAACCTTAGGCTCAAGAAATAGAATTTATCTTTCATGTCACATAAAAGTGACCTATAAGATCAAAGTAAAGATGAGTCTAGCACCCCTACCTCAAAATCTAAGCTTGGTTGAGCAAAGTCCCAAATCCTTCTGTAACGCCCCACCCTTTCCCGACACAATATTGTCCGCTTTTGGTTCCCCCGGACCAGAGACTTCCCAGGGGGTCACCCATCCTGGTACTACTCCCAGCTAAGCACGCTTAACTGTGGAGTTCTGGTGGGTTCACAACCATCACGGCTTTAAAACGCGTTGTGTCATAGAAGGGTGATAATCATACATATAATACTTCCCCATTCCACACCCAGGCGATGTGGGATTGAGCACCCTGTAGCCTGCCACTGTGGTAGCTCACCCCCGCCCACATCACACCCGCCCACAAGG
Source organism: Cornus controversa (assembly GCA_026545225.1). Classification (NCBI taxonomy): domain Eukaryota; kingdom Viridiplantae; phylum Streptophyta; class Magnoliopsida; order Cornales; family Cornaceae; genus Cornus; species Cornus controversa. Next base: position 23,147,251 of record CM048852.1, read on the forward strand.
GTCACCACAATCCACCCCCCTAGGAGGCCCGACGTCCCCGTCGGCACACTTCCGGCTGGGTCAGGCTCTGATACCATTTGTAACGCCCCACCCTTTCCCGACACAATATTGTCCGCTTTTGGTTCCCCCGGACCAGAGACTTCCCAGGGGGTTACCCATCCTGGTACTACTCCCAGCTAAACACACTTAACTATGGAGTTCTGGTGGGTTCACAACCATCACGGCTTTAAAACGCGTTGTGTCATAGAAGGGTGATAATCATACATATAATACTTCCCCATTCCACACCCAGGCGATGTGGGATTGAGCACCCTGTAGCCTGCCAGTGTGGTAGCTCGCCTAGTGTCTCGCACCCGCCCACATCACACCCGCCCACAAGGGTCACCACACCTTCAAACTTCAAACTCCTCTAATGGAAACTTTTCACCGATCAAATTGAAGAGGAGAGTGAGGGGATCAACTTTAATTCTTAGCTCCACACTCAAATCTTACTTCTAGGCCCTCAAAATTTAGAGAGAATGAGAGAAAAGAAACTTGTAGAAAGAGAGAGAGAGAGGGAGAGAGAAAGAATCGAATGTAGAGAGAGAGAGAAAAGTGAAAATTTGATTTTTCCTCTCTTTTTACACATATATATCATATATAAATCATATATTTCACCTTTTGCAACTAAACCCTCCACCTTTTCCTTATTTGCTCCTTGTTATGGGCCTTTTGCGCTTATTCGTAAACTAGCCTTTCCTCATTTTCTAAAACTTCATTAATGCCCTTAAAATTTCATCTATACCCCCACAGCACTCTCTAAAGTCCGTAGTTATTTTCCCGGGTTACCAGAACCAATTCCGGTCTCACACCCGTAACTGAAAACATGAAACAATTATTTAAGTCCGCTAAGCATGTCATTAAGCAACTAATCATGCTTAAAATTCATTTAACCTTTAGTTATAAAAAAAAAAAATTGGGTCATTACAGAACCGTTCCAACTTCTCTCGGCACTATTGAAATTCTACATGTCTAAAAAGTCCCACTGGTCCCCAAAAATTAGGACTGGTCCAACTTTTCTCAAGACTTAGGAATTTCTATGTGTCTGCAAAAGTCCCACCGGTCCCCAATTTTCAAGACCGGTCCGACTTAGCTAATGCGCACGAAAATTTCCTTTTTGATCCGAATCGCTTTCTTAGTCAACCCAAACTTCTCTAAAACTTTCCTTAGATATTTTAAACTTATTTTCCAAGTAGGCTAAGGATTCTAAACCTTATAAATACCTCTTTATGCTTCAACCTAAAAAAGGAGAGATGAGAGACTCAATGAATTAATTGTTAGAGACACGAATATATTTTGGAAGCTAAAAGAGAGATTTATAAGAGAAAATATTCATTGATTTTTATTTTTGAGAGCACACACACACGGAGTGTTTAAGTTGTGATGTTCTTCTTCATCTGATCAACGAAATCTTTAAAACATCATTAGTCTACACAGTTGATCAAGAGCAACAGAGGTGGTTCCTTGAAACAACAAAGATTTTATCTAAAGAGGAAGAGAAACAACCACTACGAAGGGAATGAAATACTTGCTAAGTATTTTTATTCTTTTAACTACCCTTCTGAAAGAATTGTGACGTTAGCTGGAAGTCTGCATCGGTTGGACATGGAGTCTCAATTGTAAGTTTGAGGTGTTCTGTATCAAGTTCTTGTCAAAATAGAGTGGGTGTGAGTCTGGGACAGAGTCTGATGTACTTTGCTTCAAAATAGTGGATTGGTTTTTCTAGGATCTTCTGCCTCACCCCCGTGGTTTTTCCCGCCTTGGGTTTCTACATAAAATTCCTAGTGTCATCTCTAAATTTTCCTTACTTGCTCTATTTATTTTGTAATTGGTTTGGATGCTTAATTGGTAATAATTGTGGGTAATTAATCAATCATAAAAATTGGGAAAGAAGACCTATTCACTCCCCTCTAAGTCTAAGGATTAGCATCTCACTCTAAATTAATCAAACCATTTTCGTATTGCATAACTCAGAGTTTCATGGTGGGTAACAGTTGATGATCTGCCAAAGGAGTGGCGGGTGCTGGGTAATTCATAGTGGACAGGGGTGTTTGGCTGGCCATGGAAGCTTGGGCGTTTGAATGGGTGTTGCAGCCGCCTTGGGTGATCACGTTTTTGGGAGAATGGTGGTACCGAAGAGGTTGTTTGTGGATAGTTGTAGCCATGATTTTGGCTTGATGGGTTCGATTATAGAGGGTTTGTTTGGCTGTGGAAATGGTAGTTTGGTTGACTGTGTCGGCTAGTCTTGGTGGCAGCCAGGTTGGTGGTTGTTCGGAGATAATGGTGGTGGTGTATATGGCAGAATTTGGGCTGCTAGTATATGGCTTAGTTTATGGGTTGGGCCAAGTTAATTCAAGTTGGGTCAAGTTAATTGGACTTAAAATAAATTGGACTATTGGGCTATAGAAAATGGTTTCAATTGGATTGAATTGATCCTAAACAATGAAGTAAGCTGCCATATGGAATGTTTGAGGTATAGACTGCCTAATTAAATTTGGCTTAAAAGTTGGATTTGATTTCCAATTGGATTTAATTTGGACAAAGCATGGAAATAAAAAAGAAAGAGAGTGGGTTCATATGTGACTATGACACGGAACTAGACCAGACATGAAAATAGGTCGCTTTACAGGCGCAGGCTTAGTGCAAGTTGGACCTAAGGCAAGTTGATTCTTGTCTCTATCTCCTACGTATATTTTAATTACGTTGATTAATTTACATATGTTCTTTTAATTGTTTATATGTGGTATTTATATATATATATATATATATATATACATCCGACTTTTATATATATACAATGCACATCTATATAATTATATATATATGTGTGTGTGTGTGTGTGTGTGTGTATTTTGGGAATGAAAGCATAATAAAAATAGTGCTTGTTTTGCGTTGTAATATACTTATGGTGTAGGTTGAACCCATGCAAGTATGCTAAATAATATATGTTTAGATAAGTGTTGCTTCGTATGCATAGGTTAAATATATATATGTGTGTGTGTGTGTGTGTGTGTGATTATATATTGGTGTAATAGTATAAATGTATGCTAAATATGATTATAGCATTGATGAACATTTGAAAAACATTATATATGTTAAGTGTTATATATATGCATAATACATATATGGGTGACAGAATATATATATTGTTGGGAATGAAAGCGTGATAATTAAATGTTTGTTTACATTGTAATATGTGTGTTGTGCAGATTGAGCCCATGTAAATATGCTAAATAATATATGTTTAGCTAAGTATTGTTTCGTATGCATATGTGGCTTTTATGCATGTATGTGTGTGTGTGTGTGATTATATATGGATGTGGTGGTAAAAATACTTGTTAAAAGTGATTATAACATTGGTGAGCATTTAGAAAGCATGATTATGATATGCTAATTGTTATATATGTCCTTATTACATACACGGGAGAAATGAATATATAGGTGGTTATATATATTGTTTATTGGAATGCATATTAGGTACTTGTAGTAAAAGCATGCGTTAGATGAAAGCATGATCATATTTATGCTAGTGTATGTGCATGTCGACTTATATACAGGATTTGATATATACGTGATTATATACGGATTTATGTAGAAATGAATGCACGTTAAATGCCTGTAACTAGCGTGTGCATTGAATGGAAATATGATTACATTTATGCTTGTTTATGTATATATGTGACTTATATGCAGGATTTGACATGTATGTGTGTATATGTCAAAGATGTGAGTGGAATGCATGCTAGTTACCTGCAGTACATGCATGCGTTGAGTGGAAAACAAAAATAATATATGCTAGATTAGAGGATTATCGGCATACATAACTTATATGTAGGATTTGACATTTATGTGTATATGGGATCGTTGGAATGATTGTTGCTTGGAAATTGATTTGGTGGACGGGGTTGTGCTGAAAATTAAAGGAAAAATATCCTAAACTTGGCCAAATGGTGTCGAATTTCATCGGGTCAGTAAACTGTAAAACCGGCAATGCCACGTGGGTTGTTTTTAAACTCAACCATCACTTTCTTCAATTCGTAGACCCATCAAACTCAGCATATCACCACCATGAAATCACCACACATTTGAAACCATAGTCACCTAAGGTCCAAGACCGATCCCATAAAATAGAACCACCGTCAACACCAACGAAGGCACCAAACACAAACCATAACAGCCACTTTTCGAACCCCAAACCAGCCACTATGGGCTGCTCAAATCGAACCCGCAAGATGCCGAACCCACCTCATCACCATCACTCACCATCTTCTTTAAGTTCCACCACCACCTCAGCCAAGGAGCTCCACCATGAGCCATATACAGCCCATAAAAACGACCCTCAGCTGCACTAAGGAGAAGACCCATATGCCAAAACAGTCGCCGCCACTCACTGTCGCACCATGGTCGAACCAAACCAGCCACCTGCCACCACCTACTACCACAGCCGCCAGCTATGATACCACCTAGAGCCACACCCGAAGCCACCGTGAACCTCCATGAGTTGCCGAAGTCATCAGCCACAAACCAGCCGTGGACCCAACCGAGAGACCCACTGCAACTGTTACCACAACCACCATTTTCGGCCACCGTCAGCCACCACCATGACCTCCATGTATGGCCTACCAAACTCTACCGTCGAACCCTCAAGTTCCTTCCTCTCTTGGCTTCCTTCTCCTCTATTCCTCTCTAGTTCTCGGTTCTCTCTCTCGTCTCTTTCTCTCTAGTGCTTGGTTCTCTCTCCTCTTTCTTCTTTTTCTTTCTCTTTTTCTTCCCAAGTCAACCGACTCACCCACTCCTTATCTTCTATCATTTTGAATTTCTTTTGTTGTGCATCACATATCTTGTGCACTACCCTCAGCCACACACACACACACACACACATACACATATATATATATAATACACATATAATACTATATATCAAATACACTTATTCCCCTTACACTTCCAACCTCATAAAATCATATACTTCTTATATATATTTCTATTATATATATAAATATATATATAAATATCTTCCTCCTCCTCCACATATATATAATAATATATATGTATCTAAAAGTATTTATAATTAAATATAAACACCCCTACTATATATATATATATACATAGGTCCACATATATATATATATTTCCTTCAACTATATACATAATCCCACAAATATACATATAAATGTCTAGATCCTCCACCTTTATATATATATATATATATATATATAAAATTCCATTTATGTGTATATATATATATATATATTCACATATTTTTGAAATTAATTAATTCAAAAAAAATTAATCCGGGCCAAAATTAATCCGGAACCGGTCAAAATAACCCGGTCCTTACAACCTCCCCACCTTTAAAGAATTTTGTCTTCGAAATTAGAAACATACTCCGGGTCTCAGAATGTTCTCACCAAATCTTAAGTGACTCCCCGCATTTTCCTTGTACCAATGAATGTAGTCACAATAAGCCGATATCCAACACAAGGCTTCCACTCCGCAACTAATAAGGTTTTGGCTATCACATCATACAACTCAACTCCATATTCTATGAAATATCCAATTGCGGATATACCTCAAACGATGTTTAGGCATCCCCAAAGATGTAGTACAATCACTCGTGAATTATCACGAGCACAATTATCCCCCAAACCGAGTTCAGGAAGATAAGTTCTAACCAATTCTTTTTCAAGCCAATTCTCTTCTAATCAGCGAATGTATGCTTACACATCCCTTTTTATTAATTGAACCTCCTTGAATTATAACCTCCAAATTCTTGACTTTAGGAGACCGAGGTGACTTGGTTTACACATCATCGCCCCAAATCTCAAAAGTCATTCCAATTGTACAACCACGAAGCTAATCATACCTACGCAATACACAGGTGTAAGCTCATCACCATTCACTTACCAATTCATACACAAACTCAAACTTGATAAAAACTTGATGAAATTCACCTATTCATCTTTCACTGATACCACAATCCATATATCCCATAATCATCATCCAAGGACACTCATTGTACCCATCCTCCTTAATTATCACAATCAATTTCACATAATCCCCGAAGTACTTGTTTTCTAGAGTCCACAGTCTCTACCTCAAGACCTACCCAGTCTATGTCTATCTCTAGTCTCAGGTAAGATCCTCAACCAATCACATCAATCACCCACGGTGATACTTCCCTATTATCTGGGATCATCAACACTCAAAAGCATTTCATCATTGCCAAACGTGGCTCTCCAACTAGCATACCATCCCGACTATAGTCCCAAGTCCCGTGTATTGTTACCATACAACCATATCAACCCAGTGCACATCACAAGCGCACTCACCGGCAAGGCACATGACAATGTACTCGCCCACACAAACCACACACATAGTGTACCTGTCGCAACAAGTCACATGGTCCTGTCCAATCTCATAGACTATTACCCAATGGAATCCAATGCCAAGTTTAGGGTTTTCCATTCTCCTTAATTTCACAATCACTCTCTTTAAAGAATGAATCCCACTTACCCGTCCATTAATCCTAACGAACGTTTCTGACTTCTCGAGGATCTATCCATTTCTTTCCAGTATCTCACTGTGCACCCCAAGATCCTGACTATTTCGTCAACAGCCCCTCAAACTTTCCCATGCATGTCTCGCTAAAATCTCTAGGTCCATACATTTCGATTGGTGATATTGCATCACCCAAACCATTAATCACCAATCTACCCATCAACCTTGTACATAATGGAATTCAAACCAACATTCTTCAGTTCATACACAGATGTCACATACAATCCATAAGGAGTCAGTACACATAAATCTCAAGCTTACAACATGATTCAAACATAATTATAGGTTGACAGGAGACCTCTTTCGGTCGGCTGAAATCTAGGTCCAACTGACCTTCAGGTTCCCAAGTCTATCGATCGACTGAAAGGGAGCTTTCGGTCGACTGAAGCCTTCCTTCGGTCGCCTGAAACAGGTATCCTATTTGCACACACTCAGGATCTCACACATTTCGGTCGACTGATGCAGAGGGCACTTAAACGAAAATCCAAAGATGCCTCAAAACCTGATTTTCACAAGTTCATATGTAATCTCTATAATCATACACTCATTTGCAACCTTAAACATGGTAGAAAACAACACAAATCCATGGTTTCAAGCCTCGTAGATATGAAATCCACAATTCTCTCAATTATACCTCAAAACTACATTATCCTTGGATTCGAAACATTCACAATATTCTCACAAGGTTATACATATTGTCTAAGTATAAGGATGTGGTTCACAATCCAACTTACACATCTCACACATGGCCTAAAGCCAATGTTTCATAAGGATTATTAACTCAATCCTTAACTAGTCCGATCACATTCCCAAAATGTGTGGAATCATTACTCTCTTAGTCTCATAACTGATCCATGGATCTTCTCATTTTTACTAGTACCACAAGGTACAGTTCACAGGAAAACAAAGTTTGCAGAAAATTATGCTGCTCATATATCACCTATTTTTTTTTTCGGTTAACAACTAATCAAGACAAATCAATGGTATTCTCACCGTTATTCTCCCATAACATCCTAACTAGTCATGTCCCAAAATTGGATCAAATCTCACATAACAATCAAAACTTCATCTCTCTGGGTCTCACTACCCATGATGATACATCTATAGACCAAACTATCTCTCATTGTGAAAATCTCACCTCAATAAGTGTGTCAATAGACGAGGCTGCATCTCAATGACCACAATGATCATCCCAAAGTCTGTAACTTTCCCAAGAATATCACATGTCCCCTCAAGTACTCTATCCTACACGAGAACTCACAACCTCAAGAGCAGTTTAAGCTAACCTACTCTTGTCAGCACAATCTCAATCATACACCCACAAGTACTCCATAGGACACATTGTATCTCAAGGACGCATAAATCTCATTTCCATCTACATTCTAGATCTCTAGAATTATCTGTCTAAGGTTATAACATGAATAGGGATCATAATTCTATAGTCCTATACATCATTGAGAATTACACTCACTACATCTAACTCAATTCACTAGAATCTAAAACAAATGGTGCATTTCAATATTCGAAGGATAAACATAGTCACACCCCTACCAAGATTTCCAAGTCCTCCTAAATCAACTATCATACTCACACAAATTTCATTTTCGAAATTATAAGTTACAATTCTTCTAGCGTGTCTTAAGTCACACTATAACTATCTCGTCACACATCACAACAACACTATCTCTCATATCACTATTGAGAATAATCACATCAAAACTAGTCATGTCTAGTAACTCAAAGTCAATACCAATTGACATTCCGCCATCTAGGTCTCGTAAGACCACCAAATTTTACCCAAGGTAACTCCACTCCAGTAGATGTATCAATGGACAATGGTGACTCCAAAGATGACATCTCTAACCCCAAGGCACAAGCACAAGTAAATGCATATGAATGAATGAATGAGATGCATGCAATTCTATCAACACCCTAACCCATAAGCTAGAAACGAGAAAAACACATTCAACTTCTCTACTATTGGACATCATTCACACTTGAAATTATTCCATCACTAATCCTTTATTCATCGTCGCCCGGACGAAACAACTCAACACCTACAAGAGCCGGCGTATTGTAAGAGAAACACTAATCAAAGAAAAATGTCCAACTGGGCCATTTTTCCTCGTTAGCCCAACTCCAGCAACATGCCTTCCTTGTATCCTATCTTGGCCTCAGTTGCCAACCTCGGTAGAACACTTGCCAACCACGTAACATAAGTATTAAAGTATCCGCAAGAACTCAAACACTCACAACCTTCTCTGTATTATCTCTTCACTATTCACTAACCAGACTTAACATCAAGTCAAAAGTTTTAACTCAACCAACTTTGGGACTATTACCAAATGAAAATCAGTTTCACACACCAACACATTGTCTTTTCATTATGATCACTTACACCAAGCTAATCATTTCACTATCATCTAAAGGTAATCAAACCCATCGTTTAGATAACAACCAGCAATAGCATATCTCTAAACCAATACGTTGCTCACTGTCCTTAGGTATTCGAACATATGACTTTGATACCCTAGGTCTTCAAACCTAATGCTCCAATAGCAATCCAAAAATCATCAAATCGTTCCAATCCAACACGTGGCTTAACCCCTTTCCTGTCATCCAAAGTATTCAAACCCGGTTAAGCTTTGATACCATGTTGTCACACCCCAATTTTTGGTTCCCCCAGAATCCGAGGGTGAACAGTGTTATCACTTCATCACATCACAACAATTACTTACAAGTGCGGAAGCTCAATACATACATACTCTAAATCGCCAACTTGTGTCTCAATCACCTCATAATCTCTATACAATTCTTGCACAATAAATATCCAATTACTCACATTTCTAATATCCATAGACCCACATAAACACAAGTTACGTAAATGTAATTACAATGTTACATCAATATGATCCACATGCCACGTGCCGGCATAGATAGCCAAGTATACAATTCATAATACTATATCCAAAAAAAAATTCTAAAGAATTCTTTCAAATCACTCTAGCACTCTAAGCCTCATCCTTCGGTGATGCTTTATTTGAAAAAGAGTTTGTAAATAGGGGTGAGCACTACTGCAGCTCAGTAGGAATGATCCACCCAACTCTACTCTAACTCAGGCGGCCATGCATAGATGCACATAAAATCATTACATTTCTACATGACAGATTTCTATGTTTTTTACCCATAAACAATCACATTTTTCAAATCATACGTGATGTTTCACATTTCAATGCATATACATTTATATATCAAATTGGACAAGTCACAATTAAAATATATAACTCACACCACATAAATCCAAAAATTAATTTAATGGGGACTATCTCATCACACCACCTCCATAGTAAGGGTTTCTTCTGCACCTAAACTCTACTTACGCTTCACGGTTTACTATTCCAACAGATGCGCTATCCGCTTGGCCAAGTTTTGGGTCTTTTATTCTAGGGGTCATCCCCTTATCTTAATTCTCAATGTTGTCACGCCCCAAAAATTACGCTTTTCACATAGTGCACATTATCACATAATTGCACAAATCCACACAATGCAATGCTTTTATCAAAACAAAGCATTTTTCCTCCTCATCCCAAGCTTATCACAACACCAGTCCATTCATATCATGAAAAAAAGTCATGTTTATGCATTTTCAAGAAAAATCATATCTTTTATGCACAAGTCTATATTGAAAATCATATTTTCATATTTTCATCAAATTATCACAATTTCCACAATCTAAGAATCATATATCCACATTTCATCAATTGAACACAATTTCCACAATATGCATTCATAGCCTCAATCTCACATATACAACACATATAAGTCCTAACTAACATGTTAGACATATCCATACGCACCAATCACATTTTCGTATATATACATATATACATACACCAAACCCTAATCTCATGAAATCATAATCCTATCTTTAAAGTCACAGATAAGAGACCTATAGAATTAAAGTAAGGATGAGTCTAGCACCCCTACCTCAATTTGGAGTGAGAACTCCAAATATCTCCAATTTCGAGAAGGCTAAAAAGATCCTCCATTGTTATACCAGAATTATTTTACACGTACTTGCATATCCAAAGTTCATAGGAAACTTCTAGTCTCAACCTAGTCTAAATCACCAAGTCTACTGGCCCAAGTCCAAATCAAACCCATAATTAAATATCATCATACTTCATTTTTAAATTAAACTAGGCCTATTTTAATTTCCGGCCCAGTCCATTTAATTTTCCAATTCAATCCAATTGCTCAGCCCATGTAACCAGTCCATATAACTAGCCCAATCAAATTTGGCACAACATCATCACTTAACCAATTTCAGCCCCATTACCAACAAACTAGTCCACAATTTCCCATTCAAGCTAGCCGGTCTACCTCCACACGGCCAGCCCATGACCACCACAATTTTCAATTTCACCATCCATTGAACCTCCATGCATCAACCCATAACCCACAAACAAGACCATGGTTGCCGAGCCATGCGCAACCCACCAAGAACCCAACTCAACCATCACTTTCTTCAATTCGTAGACCCATCAAACTCAGCATATCACCACCATGAAATCACCACACATTTGAAACCATAGTCACCTAAGGTCCAAGACTGATCCCACAAAATAGAACCACCATCAACACCAACGCCGGCACCAAACACAAACTATAACAGCCACTTTTTGAACCCCAAACCAACCACTATGGGCTGCTCAAACCAAACCCGCAAGATGTCGAACCCACCTAATCACCATCACTCACCATCTTCTCTAAGTTCCACCACCACCTCAACCAAAGAGCTCCACCATGAGCCATATACAGCCCATAAAAATGACCCTCAACTGTACTAAGGAGAAGACCCATATGCCGAAACAGTCGCCACCACTCACCGTCGCACCATGGTCGAACCAAACCAGCTACCTGCCACCACCTACTGCCATAGCCGCCAGCCATGATACCACCTGGAGCCACACCTGAAGCCACCTTGAACCTCCACAAGCTGCCGAAGTCATCAGCCACAAACCAGCCGTGGACCCAACCAAGAGACCCACTGCAACTGCTACCACAACCACCATTTTCGACCACCGTCAGCCACCACCACAACCTCCATGTACGACCTACCAAACTCCACCATCGAACCCTCAAGTTCCTTCATCTCTCGACTTCCTTCTCCTCTATTTCTCTCTAGTTCTCGGTTCTCTCTCTCCTCTCTCTCTCTCTAGTTTTTGGTTCTCTCTCCTCTTTCTTTTTTTTCTTTCTCTTTTTCTTCCCAAGTCAGTCGACTCACCCACTCTTTATCTTCTATCATTTTGAATTTCTTTTGTTGTGCACCACATATCTTGTGCACTACCCTCAGCCACACACACACACACACGCACACACACACACATATATATATATATAATACACACATAATACTATATACCAAATACATTTATTCCCCTTACACTTCTAACCTCATAAAATCATATACTTCTTATATATATTTCTACAATATATATATATATATATATAAATATCTTCCTCCTCCTCCACATATATATAATAATATATATGTATCTTAAAGTATTTATAATTAAATATAAACACCCCCACTATATATATATATATACATAGGTCCATATATATATATATATTTATATATTTCCTTCAACTATATACATAATCCCACAAATATACATATAGATGTCCATATCCTCCACCTTTATATATATTTATATATATATATATATATATATATATATTCACACATTTTTGAAATTAATTAATTCAAAAAAAATTAATCCAGTCCAAAAATAATCCTGAACCGATCAAAATAACCCGATCCTTACACCTTGGTTCTTGGGACTCGGGAATCAGGGCGTGACAACATGGTATTAGAGCATTAAGTTGGAATACCTAGGGGCGACGGATAAGGGTTGAGGATTTTTGGATAACTGTTAAAACATTAGGTCTAAAAACCTAGGGTACCAAAGTCATAGGTTCGAATACCTAAAGATGGAAGGAAATGGTCAAATCACGTTTTGGTTTTGAGATATGCAGTGGTCAGTAGTTGTCTAGACGATAGGTTTGATTACCTATGGAATATAGTGGAATCATTAACTCGGTTGGAGTAATCATAATGAAACATCAAAGTGTTGGTGTGTGAAATTGATTTTATTTGGTAATACTCCCAGAGTTGGTTGAGTTTTGATTTTTGACTTGGTGATTAAGTCTTATTAGTAAGCAATGATGAGATAACGCAAGAAAGGTTATGAGTGTTTGAGTCCTTACAGATACTTAGGGGCTTATGATATGTGTTTGGTAAGTGTTTTACCATGGTTGGCAATTGGGATCGAGATAGGATACAAGGAAGACATATTGGCGAAGTTGGGCTAACTGGAAAAAGTGGTCTGGTCAGACATTTTTCTTAGATTAGTACTTCTTTTACAATATGCCGGCTCTTGTGGTTGTTGAGTTATTTCATTCAGATGACGATGGATAAAAGATTCTGAATAGTAGGGAGGTATCACTATGAGTGATTGGTGTAGATAGTCAATGATGCTACCTTAGACTATACATGTGAATAGATTGGTAGGTGTCTACCAATGTGTATAGAGGATGAGATTAGGTTAGTTTGAACCACTCTAGATATGGTGTATTCTAGTATGTATGTATACTAGGGGAACTAAGTCTTGTTTACACGCTGGCTCAGACAGAGGAGGTACCAAGACTGTATATGGTCAGGGGCATTTTCTTAGTTTTAGCCCGAGGGCTAGGATATTGATTGTTTAGATGCATCATATGTCATATCATGCATGGTATGTGTTTATTTTAGTTAACGTGTTATATGTTGTATGCTATGTGGTAGACATGATGCATGTGACAGAGCATTCATTGAGTGTTTCACTATACGTCACATAGCTAGTAGTGACATGTAGTCACCATCTAGGAATTCTAGTTTTGAATATTGGTAAACATGGGTAGAGGTTTGAAACCGAATGGATTATGATGTTGAAATAGGCATGCTATGATAGACCTTGAAAGTATGAGTCGAGAATTGCTTAGAAAGGTATGATTTGCCTTGACATTTTCCAAATTGAGAGTTTGGTGATTTAGATTTGCGTTGCAATCATTGCACGATTATTGAGGACTAGAGGTTAGTTAATTGACTAAGGTTATTGGTGGTATCGTGATACCTGGATTCTAGATAGGGTATGTCTAAGAAGTGTTATAGAGATAGTCGAATAAGGACTTAAAATTGATCTAATTCTTAGAGTCAGCGAACATATGATGACTTTGACGTTTGAAAAATATAAGACGTTTGGATTATGTGAAGTGAATTGAGATGTAAAAATGATGAGAGTGTTTGGTTTCAGGGTTGATCTTGAGATAATGTATAATTTAATACTTATGAATGATGGTAAATACCTCATTATATGGATTGAATGTTGTTGAGATGGCCATTGTATAATGAATGATAACTTAGAATTACATGAGGCCAAAGGACCATTTGCAGAAATTATGTAGAATTGGCATCAGGGGAATTACGATGTGTCATAATCTCTGTTACGATGCAATGTAATACATAGGATGATGCATAGTAAAAGAGAGGCCAAGTGTCTGTACAAAATCCAGAGAGTTTCACTTCTTATTACGATACATTGGTGATGCATCAAAATAATGGGGTACCCAAGGAGATACTGGAAAGGAATGAACGGGTACTCGAGAGGTCGAAAAGGTCTGTTAGGGTTAATGGACGAGTAAGTGAGGTTTATTATTTGAGAAATGAGTTGAAAGAAGTATCATAGTTGTCGATATGATGTTAAGAGAAGGATAAGTTGATAGTGGGTGAGGACCCTGACATATGGTATCTAAAGTGAGGATGATTTCTTACAGTGAGGGGGAGGGGTGGACACAATGGACGTAGTCTAAAATGTACGTCAGGTTGGTTGTATATGACTATAGGTGATTATAAGTGACCTCAAACTTTCATTGGCAAGAGTCATCTATGAGATTGGGCAGAGTATGTGGCTTTCTGCGGTGAGTACACTATTTATGTGATTTGTATTGTTGATTACACTATCATGTGCCTTTTCGGTGAGTGCACTTGGGACGTACATTGGATTAATGTGGATTGTGTTATGACGATGCACAAAATATTAGACTAAATCCGGGAATGGTATGCCAGATTGGAAAGTTATGTTTGACAATAATGGAATGACCTTGAGTATTGATGATCCTAGATGATAGGGAAGTATCATCGCAAGTGATCGATGGACCTAGTTAGTCGAGAATGTTGCCTTAGACTATGGATAGGAAACGGTTGGACAGACCTTGAGGTGGTGAAGCAAATGCTTCGGAGGATTTTGTAAGTGAGTCGTACATGGGGTTCAGAGTTCCCCAACCATGTCACGAGAGTGGTTAATTATCCACTAGAGTATGATCATTTAGAATTGTCTACGCGACTTATGATAGTCGAAGCTGTCCACTCACGTTAGCTAGACCATTCCATAGTTATATTGCTTTAAAGAAGTTGAGACACACTGACTGTGCTAGACTCAAGTGTTATGAGTTAAGTATTGTAGGTGTATCTCCTAGGATATATGGAAGAAGAAAGTGATGATTATTAGCGAGAATAACGTCCTACGTGGATTGGTTTTGAAAGACCTTGATTATGCTAATTTTAGGGACGAAATTCCTTGAAGGTGGGGAGGTTGTAATGATCGGATTACTTTTGACCAGTTTCGGGTGATTTTTGATCGATTTTCTTTTTTTGAATTATTTAATTTTAAAAATATGTGAATATATATATATAATATATATATGGACACATGTGTGATGGAAAATACATTCATATATACATATGTGGTACAATGTGTATATAATATATGTATGTGTGTGGTTTGGGTTAGTAGAGAGGATGTGGGGACCACAATGAAAGAATATGAGAATTCAAAATAAAGAGGAGAATGAGGGGACTCGGCTGAAGCGAGAAAAAGAAAGAAAGAAAGGAAAAGAGGAAAGTTAAAGAGAGAATGGAGAGAAAGCTAGAGAGAGAAAAAGACTATTTTAGAGAGAGAAATGAGAGAACTAATAGAGAAAGGAAGGGAAACTGTAGAGAAAGAGAAAGAGAGATGGTTTGGGTGTGGCTCGACAGTGGCCTGATGGTGGTTTTTAGACGGTGGAGTTAGGTTCTCACGGTTGTTTGGATAGCTAGTTTTGGTAGTTCCGGGCTTGATGTTGCGGTTGATGGTTCGGCCTTGTAGAATGGGTTCTTCCAAGTGAGGTTCGGCTGGACTATTGGGTATGGTGGTTCTTGATAGGGCCAAAGGTGAAGTTTGGTTTGGCCATGGTGGCAGCCTGTGGGTTCGGTTCTACCGTGATATGGGTTATGTTCGAATGATGGTGGCGGATCGTGGCAGGGCTGTGAGATGGTGTGTTTCACGACAACAATGATGGTGCGGCTAAGGTTAATTTCATAGTGGGTTACAGTTGATGCACTATTAAAGGAGTTGCGGGTGTTGGGTAATTCATAGTGGATAGGGGTGTTTGGCTGGCCATGGGAGCTTGGGCATTTGAATGGGTGTTGCCGCTGCCTTGGGTTCTCACGGTTTTGGGAGTATGGTGCTACTGAAGGGGTTATTTGTGGATAGTGGAAGCCATGGTTCCGGTTTGATGGGTTCGGTTATGGAGGGTATGTTTGGTCATGAAAATAGTGGTCCGGTTGACTGTGTCGGCTAGTCTTGGTGGCAGCCCAGTTAGTGGTGGCTTGGAGATGATGGTGGTGGTGTACATGGTAAAATTTGGGCTGCTAGTGTATGGTTTAGTTTATAGGCTGGGCCAAGTTAATTCAAGTTAGATCAAGTTAATTAGACTTATAATAAATTGGACTATTGGGCTATTGAAATTGGTTTCAATTGGATTGAATTGGACCTAGACAATGAAGTAAGCAGCCATATGGAATGTTTGAGGTTTGGACTGCCTAATTAAATTTGGCCTAAAGGTTGAATTTGATTTCTAATTGGATTTAATTTGGACCAAGAATGGAAATAAAGGAAAAAGAGTGAATTCATATGTGACTATGAATGGAACTGGACCGGACATGAAAATAGGACGTTTTGCAAGGGCGGGCTTAGTAAAAGTGAGACCTAAGGCAAGTTGATTCTTGCCTCTATCTCCTACGTATATTTTAATTACGTTGATTAATTTACATATGTTCTTTTAATTATTCATATGTGATATATATATGTGTGTGTGTGTGTGTGTGTGTGTGCATTGTATATATACAAATGTGGTTATTGTATGCAATTGTATATACATGTATACACATGGGATGTAAATATATATGTGTGTGTATGTTTTGGGAATGAAAACATAATAAAATAGTGCTTGTTTTGCGTTGTAATATACTTATGGTGTAGGTTGAACCCATGCAAGTATGCTAAATAATATATGTTTGGCTAAGTGTTGTTTCGTATGCATAGGTGAATTTTATGCATAGGTTAAATATATATATATATATATATATATATATATATATATATATGATTATATATTGGTTTAGTAGTATAAATGCATGCTAAATATGATTTTAGCATTGATGAGCATTTGAAAAGCATGATACATGCTAAGTGTTATATATATGCATAATACATATATGGGTGATAGAATATATATATGGTTGGGAATGAAAGCATGATAATTAAATGTTTGTTTACATTGTAATATGTATGTGGTGTAGATTGAGCCCATGTAAAGTATGCTAAATAATATATGTTTAACTAAGTATTGTTTCGTATACATATGTGTCTTTTATGCATGGATTATATACATACATATACATATGTATATACATATATATGTGTGTATATATATATGTGTGTGTGATTATATATGAATGTGGTGGTAGAAATGCATGCTAAAAGTGATTATAACATTGATAAGCATTTGGAAAGCATGATTATGATGTGCTATGATATGCTAAGTGTTATATATGTCCTTATTACATACATGGGTGAAATGAATATATAGGTGGTTATATATATTGTTTATTGGAATGCATGTTAGGTATTTGTAGTAAAAGCATGCATTGGATAAAAGCATGATCATATTTATGCTAGTGTGCGTGCATGTTGACTTATATGCAGAATTTAACATATACGTGATTATATGTGGATTTATGTAGAAATGAATGCACGCTAAGTGCCTGTAACTAGCATGTGCATTAAATGAAAGTATGATTATATTTATGCTAGTTTATGTACATATGTGACTTGTATGTAGGATTTGACATGTATGTGAGTATGTGTCAGAGATATGAGTGGAATGCATGCTAGTTACCTGTAGTACATGCATGTGTTGAGTAGAAAGCATGAATAATATATGCTAGATTGGAGGATTGTAGGCATACATGACTTATATACAGAATTTGACATATATGTGTATATGTGTAAACTGTGAAACTGGCAATGCTATGTGGCCTGTTTTTAAATGAGTGCATGAAACTTACGTGACTTACCTCGTGTGAGTGCATGGAATCTACGTGACTTACTTTTGTAAGTGCACATAAATGGAACTTACGTGACTTACCTCATTATGTGCACAGAATCTACATGGCTTATACGTGATTTACTTCGATAAATGCACAGAACTACGGACAACCCCCGAAATTATATGCTTGAATTATGGTTTACATTTTATTGGAAACGATGGAATAAAATATGATTAATTTCTTGAGTACTGGAGTTAAAATTTACTTGGTCTGTTATTACCTGATTATATGATTTTAACTATGAATATAAATTGATGTTATTGTTTTACTACTTACTTGCATGTTATACCATCATATATGTGTGCATGTTGTAGAACCTCGTGAATTACTGCATAATTTAGTTAGAATGCCATCTATGAATAACTTGATTTGTGTGACCATCGGAGTTGCTCTATCACACGAGTGTCGTTGGAGTTAACCAACATTTTGGTGTCGTTGGAGTGGCCCAACACCACATGGTCGTTGGAGTGGCCCAACACCATATGGTCGTCGGAGTGGACCAATCATGCCTATGTATCGGATTAAGACCAAAGAAGGTGTAAATATCTCTATGCTTATGTGTTTGTAAGTATGTCGAACGAATTAAATGTATTTACGTTACATTTGAATAATTGCTACTTGTTGAGTAGAAGCCATGGTAATTGATTTATATTGTTTATGTAAATACTTATATACATATGTTCATTTATATATATATATATATTGATGTTAAAATTTTTACTGCTTACGGAGCATGATGAAAATGATTTTAAAAATCATGTTAGTTAGATTTATTAGATGTGTTAAAATTGTCATATGAGTCGTCGGTTTATGTATGTTAGCTGGAGCATGATTTTAATTATTGTGATATATTTAAATGTGTATATTTTTGAGAATATGTGAGAATTGACCTACTATAGTAGTGATAGTATGTTCGACATACCTGGTTGGGCTTTTGAGTTCACACCCCCTATGTTTTGCAGGTATTGCTGATGATATGGAGTCAGTTAGGGACTGATAGTACCGGTTGCAAAAGTAATGGTTAAATTCTTTAGAATTTAATATATGTCTAGGATATTGGATAGATGTTTACATTTGGATTAAATGTATTAAACATTTTATATTGGGTAAACTCTCCCGGTTATACATTTGATTTATGTATATGAGATGGATATTCATGATGTGATTCATTTAAATTGAAGATATATAATTTTCTTGATAAAAATAAAAAAAGTGGGATTGTATGGATATTGGTAGTTATATTGCGAGTGTGATTTCTCAGAGTTCACACCTTGGTTCTCGGGACTCGAGAATCGGGACGTGACAATATATGTAATATATAATATATAAATGAGTAATAATAGTTTCTAAGTTCTAATGTTTTATATAAATATATAATATATAAAGTATAAAATATATAATATATAAATAAATACTAATACCTTCTAAATTATAGTGTTATATTTATATATATAAAGTATAAAATATATAATATATAGATAAATACATTTAGCTTCTAAGTTCTAATGTTCTATATATTTATATAATATAAGATATATGAATAAATACTAATAGTTTCTAATCTATATTTATAACTAGGGGTGCACAAGTATGAGTGTGTATCTTGTCAATGTTTTAAAAGGAAAAAAAAAAAAAAGTTGACAAAGAACCGTTGAAAAATTGGAACAAGAACCATAAAGAATCGGAACCGAACCGATGTCAATGGTTCCGGTTCAAAAATTAAGGAATCGTATATAGATAAATACATTTAGCTTTTAAGTTCTAATGTTCTATATATTTATATAATATAAGATATATGAATAAATACTAATAGTTTCTAATCTAATTTATAACTAGGGGTGCACAAGTATGAGTGTGTATCTTGACAATGTTTTAAAAGGAAAAAAAAAAAAAAGTTGACAAAGAACCGTTGAAAAATTGGAACAGGAACCATAAAGAATCGGAACCGAACCGATGTCAACGGTTCCGGTTCAAAAATTAAGGAACTGTTAGGAACGGTTCGGTTCCTGTACCACCAAGAAGCATAAAAAATCGTACTGTATGCACCCCTACCCACCACCATCACTGAATTCTCTCTCTTACTACCAATACCGCCATCATTGACTCTCACAACAAGGGTAGAGGGATTTTGTGATTTGAGAGACAAATTGAATTTTAAATAAGGGAATAATGAAAGCATTATCATGATATAGAGAAAAGTTAATGATAGTATCATAGTAGGCATTTGAACATGAAAAAAATGTATTTCAGGACAAGGGAGGGGGCTGCCCCAACCCAAAAATAAATAAAAATTTGCAAAACTCTATTTATAGTACTTTATTATAGTTATTAATGGTGATTTTTTATATAAAAATTAAAGTTGTCTTCCAAATTTTTTCAAATTTCTTATTTATGGTTATTAAAGGTGATTTGCAAATGAAATTACAAAAAAATAAAAAACACCAATCAAATTAAAAATTACAGAGAGGAAAGATATGTAAAGGGCTCAAACTATCTTGAGTATATGTATATATATATATAAAGAAAGGACCCTGAATCTTCAATTCACAGCCCATAATTTATATTAGTTTTCTTATACTAATCTTATTTTCTTTAGGGTTGATTTTCTTTTTGTATTATGCATAAATAAAAAAATGTTCTTAGACAATACTACATTCAGTTTCATATATATTTACACACATACATACATATATATATAGATATTATTCCGTATTTGTTATGAATTATTAGAGAGAGAAGATAAAATTGTTTGACACTTGACAAATAATTTTATTTAATTTTTAAAATTTAATTATATATTACTAGTTTTTCCTGAATATTTCTAACTCCACCGCTTTTTGAGGATAAAAACTACAGCATACACGTGATTTGTGGCCTCACTATCAATAATTCATGAATGAATCAGAATAAAAAGAGTTGATGTAGATACTTATAGATGAGAGCTCGGTGGTGCGATTGCGACATGTCGATGTATTAGCAGTTTGACTATTGGAGTTGGATGGTACAACATATATTGGTAGGCGTTACATTATTTTGGCATTATCTTCTACATAGAGAATGACGAAAATGCCCAAATGGAATTTAAAAATTGGCTAAAAATTAAATTAATGCTGAATATTTTGAGAGCTTAAAAAATATTTGGATGAAATTTTGGCATTATTTTTCACACACAAACATGTCTAAACAGTTAAACACGAGGTTTATGAATTTCTTCAATGCTGTTTGATTTGATTGAAAATTAAAAATCGAAGATTTTCACACTTGAATTTTGTGTGCTAATTTTAAATTAAACTTTTTTTTTTTACGGTTAAAATTTTACTTCTGTTTTTGTGATACCCAAACTAATTTTAAATTAAACTTTTTTAAAAACTTAAAATTTTAATTCTGTTTTAAGTGATACCCAAACTATGCTATCAGATGCATTTAAATGAGCTTAGTTTACTCAAAAAAAATGAAAGTGTTGAATTAAATAATTAAAACAATACCTCAATTTTTACAAGAATAATGATTTATAGAGTGAAAAGTTATCTTCGAGTGTGTAGTGAACAATGTGTCCATCCATTGAATTGTGAAAATGTGGATCTTACTTGCACTATCTAAGGGTATGTTTGGTACAATGGAAAAGAAAAGAAAGCATTAGTAATGAGAAAAAATAAAAGAAAGGATAATTTTAAATTTTTATCATGTTTGGTTGATTAGTAAAGGAAAATAAAGGAAATGATAGTTAACATGTTTGAGAAAAGAAATGAATGGAAGCTATTTAAAAAATTTACTATTATGCCCTTTTATATTTTAAAGAACAAATTTTAGCTTTTATCAAAATAAAGGCAGAATTGTTGTTAACAAAATTTCATTAAAAAATAGTAGTCCTTCCTTCCATTTCTTTCCATTTTTTGAAGGAGAACAAAAACTACTATTCATCAGTAATTTATCCATCCAAATGCTTCCATTTCATTTCTTTTCTATTAAAAAAATCATACCAAACACGAAAAAAACAAATCCCTCCATTTCTTTCCCCTTTTTTTTTTTCTTTCATTTCATTCCAATCAAACTAGGCCTGAGGATGAGAGTGATTCACTTTCTCAATTCAGTAATAACTTTCACTATGTCTATCGTCTTAGGTTTTATTTGGCAGAGCTTTTACTTTGACTTTTACGTAAAAGAAAAAAAGGAGCAGAAAAGTTTCCTCTCAACATTCTTTTTGAATTCTGAAACTCTTCAACATTACCAATCTAAACACTCTTCAAAACAACTTTTGAGCTTGAAAAGCTGAAAACCGCTTTTCAACGGCCAATCCAAGCAGAGCTTTAGAAAATGGCTAAATAGTAAAATTTTAATAATAAATTAATCATTTTAGAAAATAACTAAATTTAGTGGTAATTACAAGTTGGTGTATTTTTTTATTATTATTATGATAAATTGATAACAATAATAAAATTGGGTAAATAATATTATTAATATTTATATAAGAGAAAAGATTATAAAGATAATTTAATAATAAAGAATAAATTTAATAAGAAGGGGTATAATTGGAGTTTTTTTTTTTTTTGGTCATTTTACAAACTTTGGAAATTTTATGCAAAAAGAGGTAAAAATGACAGTTTATAAAAATCATATGACGGATTCTATGTGGGCATCATTCGCACGCAATTTTAATTGAAGTTTTGTCTCTTTAATTCTCTAATGTTATGTTTTGTTATGTATAACTAAATTTAATGATTGTACAACTAAAAGTGCATATGATACTAAAAGTTGAGTACCTTTCATGTTTTATTTAAACATGTGATAGTATATTTGTCTAATTTTTATTAATTTAAAAATACTAGTCTAAAAGTAATGCACCTCTCACACTTAATATTAAAAATTGTATTATTAGATTTAAGGAAAATAAAGTAAAAATTATTTTCTGAAAACTAATCAGTAGATATAACTAAGTAGATTTGTGAGTTTTTGTTTTCTAAAAATTGTTTTGTAATTTTTTCAATCAAGCAAAATTTTAAACTGAAGAAATTAAAAACTATTTTCTGTTTTGATTATCTGAAAATTGAAAAAACTAAAAACAGAAAACTATTTTTACTTGCAAAATTGTATTATTAGATTTAAGGAAAATAAAGTAAAAATTGTTTTCTGAAAATTAATCAGTAGATATAGCTAAGTAGATTTGTGAGTTTTTGTTTTCTAAAAATTGTTTTGTAATTTTTTCAATCAAGCAAAATTTTAAACCGAAAAAATTAAAAACTATTTTCTGTTTTGATTATCTGAAAATTGAAAAAACTAAAAACAGAAAACTATTTTTACTTGCAAACCAAGTAACAAGAAGAAGAGCCATCATAGATTTTGGGCCCTCGGACAAACAGATGAGTCGGTCTGTAGGGTTTCAATTTTTTTTTTTTTTAACAAATAGAAATTAATAAAAAGAAGAAAAAACCTAAAAGGTAGAGAGAAACATCATACACGTTTACCTCATCCCCGTCTCTCTTTCACAAGTGGTACGCGTACGACATTTTCCAATCTATACATACAAACACTCTCATATATATATATATATATACTGTATATACTCACAAACCTAACACCCCGATTTTAGCAAAAAATTGATCTTCGATCTCACACAATTTCATCGATTATACTGTTACTAATTTCAGTTCAACAAACATTACCTGTGTTTTGATTTTGTTAGGTTTTCAAAATCGCACCGATTCGTATTGAGCAATGTTTAGGGTTTCAGAGATTCGTTGAAGAAGATAATGGTCGATTCAGTTGGGTATTCTGTGTATTGTATGGGTAGAGAATGCCGGAGCTGCGCAGTGGAGTACGCCGAGGCCGTGCTCCGGTAGTAGACCAAAAGCGTCCGAAGAAATCGACGCAATTGGTTGGGAATTACGTCAAGACTCGTGCGGCCAAAGCAAGAGAAGCTAAAGCTGCTGAGGAGGCGTTGCCGCAGCAGCCGCGTCGGACGCGATTGGCGGCGGCGAAGAAGAAGCGGAAAGAAGAACCGGTGATTGTGATTTCGGAGGATAAGAAGGTTGAAGAAGGAGATAAAGAAGGGCTTTTGGCAAAAAGCGGAGAAGGTGGGGTTGGGAAGAGAGGTACGATGGCGGATGATAGTGGTGGGTTGAGTGCTAATAAGATCACTGGACAGGAAGAAGAAGGGAACACCGCCCCTTTCCCTGAGAGGGTAAGCATAATATCTCTCTGTGTATGTGTGTTGATTTGATACACTGGGTTGTTACTTCTAATGGATTGTTTCAATATTGCAATCTCAGAAGTTTGGTTATATGGTAATTGTGATGTCCTTTTGTCATTACAAACATTCATTGAAATAAATTTGTTTACATGGCAGTGTTAGTCTTTCTTGTCTTAAAATCACTAACTGAATTATAATCAATATATTGGAGTTTATATACTTATATTTGTGTGTGAGTGCGTGTGGATGTGTGTCTGTGAAAACCAAGCGTGAAGAGTCTGAGGCTAAGAGAGCAGTCACCTTGTTTTATGTCTGTCCAGCGTCCTGCATAGTTGAAACCAATGCTGAGTAATGGAGTTTATATGTGAGCACATAGTCCGTAAGGTTTATATGTTATGTAATTCCATACATTGATTGTGCACATCTTGTTACTTCTAAAAGTATTGTTCATTTGATATTTATGATCCCTTTTGTAATTCAACAGATTTTTCCAATTATAAATGGGTGAGTAATTTTCCAAATATTCTATGACTTGTATGGATTTATGAAAGTTTTCATTTGTTTTTTTTTTGGGTTGATATCTAGGTTCAAGTTGGAGGTTCACCACTTTATAAGATTGACAGGAAGCTAGGTAAAGGTGGATTTGGTCAGGTGTTTGTGGGTCGTTATGTTTCGGGTGGAAGTGATCGTGCTGGTCCTGGTGCAGTGGAGGTAACATTTTCTGAAATCATAAGTCTCAGAAATATTTGTTTGTATATATCAGTTGTTTTCTTTTTGTTTCTTATGAACGGTAATATTTCATATATATTATGTGGAAGTTACACTATGAATTAACTTTGGTTTGTTGTGTTGACACTAGGTTGCTCTGAAATTTGAGCACAGAACTAGCAAAGGCTGTAACTATGGTCCCCCATATGAGTGGCAAGTGTACAAGTATGGACAAGAATTTCTTTTGGTACAGATATGTGTTCAGAATAGGAACGATTTCTACTGATTAAAATTTATCATGAGTTTTGCTTTTACAGCACACTTGGTGGCAGTCATGGAGTGCCTAGAGTACACTACAAAGGAAAGCAAGGAGACTATTATGTTATGGTATGATATACTACCCTATACATATTTATGTATCAATGATTATGTAATAATCTGACTTTTATCCATGCTTTTGTAGGTTATGGACATGCTAGGACCTAGCTTATGGGATGTATGGAATTCTTCAGGACAGTCGTGAGTGTGACACCTTTGCGAATTCAGTGTGCAATAGGCTATTATGCTATGATATGTGTGCATTGGACATGGTGTGAATGTTTCAAAATTTGTCTGTCTTTAGAATGTTTAAGAATTCTGATTATCTTTTGTGCAATAGGCTATGCTATGACATGTGTGCATTGAACATGATGTGAATGCTTGAAATTTCGTCTGTCTTTAAAGTGTTTAAGATTCTGATTATCTTTTGTTGCTTGGTACTTTAGCTTGTTGTAGACTGGTGGGTGAAGAAAATTACTTTAGAATTTTTAGGTTAACCTTTCAAGGATTGCCTCATGATGAAGGTGGAGAAGTCTGACTTGAGAGTTGGAACGGAAAGCTCAAGTCATCTTAGATCCTGCTTCAAGATTTTTTTTTTTTTTTTTTTTTGGGGGGGGGGGGGGGGGGGGGGGGGGGGGTTATGAGGCAAATAAGCTTATGCTTAAAAAAAACTATAGTTACAAAAGTTGGTTTTTCTCATATATGCATATTCTCCTATTTTCGAGTTGGTCTGGTATGTCACATTATATGGTTATATTTGTCAACATAGACTAAGTGGGCTTCTCTCATATATGCATCTGTTCTTATAGATGGATTTTTAGCCAAAACGTTTGATGCTAGAGGTGCTAAATCTGTCTTGTGCTGTTGAAATAAAGTGTTCTGCATCCAATAATGATAGGGGTATGAGATTTTGACTCCTTTTTTATAGTTAATTTCTATTAAAGACCCAGTATGGTGAGTGTCATTTTCCTTCTACCTCTAGTAAATACCTGCTTGTCACCATATATATTTATTATTTATAGAATGGAATTTATTAAACTAAAATTAGTAGTGGATATTTAAGCATCTCACTCCCATTCCTTCATTCCAAAAAGAAGA
The DNA here is from genome assembly GCA_026545225.1 of Cornus controversa. NCBI lineage: Eukaryota > Viridiplantae > Streptophyta > Magnoliopsida > Cornales > Cornaceae > Cornus > Cornus controversa. Next base: position 23,173,695 of record CM048852.1, read on the forward strand.
AGGCAAAGAAAATAAGAGATTTTCCTTTTCTAGATTAATCGAATTAGTATTAAGAGATTTTCTTTTTGCATTGCCCTAGGGCAAGGGATGGTTGGGATTTGTTGTGTGCCATTTTTGATATCCAGTGGGTCATGCCGAAGACTTCGAGGAGCTTGATTGACGTCTGGGACGGTTGCCAAGTTAGGTCTTAGGATGGAGATGCGTGGAGGACTGCCCCCCTTTGTCTTTGGTGGGCACTCTAGAGAGAGAGAGGAATATGAGATCATTTTATGGGGTGGAATCTCCTTGGGTTGTGTTTAGATATTCCGCGCTTTGTACTCTTTGCTTTTGGGTTCAGGGCTCTAATTGTAAATTGATGAATATTGTTTTTGATTTTTTGGATAGTTTGAGGCTATAAGTTTTTATGCAGTTTGTTATGGGCTGCGTCCCCTTTTGGGCACTTTTCAATGAATACTTGTCAATAAATAAATAAATGTTAGGTCTATAGGACTCTCTTTGGTTGGTAAATTTCGTACAAAATGAAGTCTGTAATCTTAATTTTTAGTTTTTGTTTATGTTTTAGAAGTGAATTGAGCTAGTAGTCGAGTTACCTCTATTCAAGTGCAAATCGAAGAATTCAAAACTTCAACAAGGTCAAAAAAGTAATTCAAACTCTTAATATCGTGCCTTCTCATTTTAGGGTTCATATGCATTCATTCACATTGTTAAATACATTAGGGTTTTTAAGTTGCTTGTAGTGTTGTGAAAGGTGCGCTTAGGCACCAAAAAGGCGCGAGGCACCAATATTGCGCTTGGGATATGTCTAGGCGTGGCGATATTACAGAAAGTGCGCCTTATTGCAAGGTGTGAGAAGTGTAAAGCGGTACAGAGGCACGCCCTTTGGAAAAAAGGTGCATGCAGCTTGGTTTTTGATTATTTAAGTTCAGTGTTTTTGTTTTATTTTTTATTTGTTGGATTGCTGCTGGTGTAAAAGACTTTCGTGCTCCTTCACCATATCATAAAGGCCCTCCTATGTAAGTTTAAGTTCCATCTCTTCATTAAAACACATCTTCAATGGACTCAACCAGCTGCTCGGCTTTACAGACTCATTAACTGCTTGGCGACCGGTGACCACTTCGAAGGCCCGCGTGTGATTAGTGACCACGAACGTACACATTTTCCTCTTCGTCCGTCTATTTCTTTTTCTTCTTCTCTTTTTCTTCAAATTGGGAACCCTCATATTCCCCTTTATAAAATCTCTCTAATTCATCCTTTTCCTTTTTACTTTTCTTATTCTCTTCAAATTTCTCTGATTTTCTTCAATTTTTTTGCAAGTTTCTCTGATGTCCCTTTCTTTTCTTTTTTACTTTTCTTCTTCTCTTCAAAATTTTTTGCAAGTTCCTCTGGTTTCCTTCTCTTCTTCTTAGTATTGTCTGTATCTCATTCTCTTTCTCTCTCTTCTAACTGTTCTCTCGAAGTGTTGTTCCTCTTTACTCTTCCTGTATCTCTCTCTCTCGAATTACTCTCTAATTTAACAAAAAAATAAGGGTGATATTTTTGCGACTGGTCTGTTTTTTTTTTTCGGGTGCTCTTTTCTTTTTGTTCTTTTTTTTCCCTTTTTTTTTTTATAGTTCTCAGTTATTTTGCATGAATGCATGTATCTAGTTGTTGAGTTTACTAAAAATTGCAATGCTTGATGATCTTTTTAGATATAGTATGCAAGGTGCGCCTTGCTTCATTTAGGTTTGTGCCTCATGGTTTAAGTGTTAAAAATCAGTGAGGTTTACTACTCTTTTTCAAAATCCAAAGAAGTTACCCATGACAAGAGCTCTTGTCAATGGCTTAATCAATTACTTCTTCGTAATGCCAAAAAAGGACTATCTTTTATTGATAGATGCCCATATTAGTTTCCCTTCATTAATTTGATTCTTGCGAGGGATCCTGGAATTCATATTGGAAATATTAAGAAATCTAGGAATTAGAACCATAAGAGTAAGAGTTGCCTTTCGATTATCTTAGATAGATCAGAACAAATAGATGTACCAAATTAATAGAATTGGGGCCTTATGCCTTGTGCTTAGGCTCCAAGGGACCTTTGGCGCCTTAGTGTGTATTGAGCCTCTAACAAGTGACAACTTTGATTGCATGTTTTGATTCGTAAAAACCTTTTTTGGAATGTATAAAACTGTTTTGCAAAGTTGAATCTTATTAGAACTAGGGGTCAAAGGATTGATTAAGACTTACTGGTGTGGGCTCAATTGATTGAAATTCTTGAAAAAATAGTTTCCAAATCTGATTTGAACTATGTAACCCTAAACATTTTTAGCCTTTGAGGTCTATAAATAAGACTCAAAACCTATGCCAAGAGAACACAAGTGTATGCAAGTATAGAGAGCATTATTGATCATAATATATTTGTGAGGCAATTTGTGAGTACATCCTAACAATCCAATTGCTATAACTTTGTTTCTTTCATCCATCATCCATGTATATAGATGGTTAATTTTCATCAGTGTGTGTTGAATCATGCAATTTCCAGAGCTTCAAGGATTTCAATCCCACATCAATCTCCAGATTCTCCACACAACAAACAATGAATTGGACGTTTCTAGTCATTGGATATCAAGCACAAGTTGGAGAGCTGACTGCGTGAGGAGTGACTTCATTGACTGACAGTAGTAGAGATCAGGTTGGATCGTTTGGTGTGAATCAGTCTGGGTCTGAGATAACTAGGAGATTCTAGGATTAATACCTTTCTTCTGATAGTAGATTTGATCTACGTGGACTGGATCTCATGAATTTTCACTCTGGGGTTTTTCATGTAAAATTGGTGTTCATGTGTGCGGATAATTTTATGCTATATATTTCTTCACTCTTGTCTATTTTTACATGTTTATTGATTGATATTTAAATTTCAGTTAATTAATGATAATTGAAATTTGGAATTCAGTTAAAGTTCGTTAATTGTTAGTGCATATTCACCTCCCTCTAGGTCTAGATTGGACCTTGCGCTAACTCTATATCAGAGCTTAGGTTACGCTCCTTGGATTTTTTAATTGGTATGAGAGTATATCGATTGTGGTTTTTTCTTAATGTTGAAAAACTATAGTAATTATTTCAATGACATGTGAATCCCAAGACAATGACATGTAGCAATTGAGATGGATGGAGTCAAATTCTCCATGTTCTCTTGTGGTTTTTTTTAATGTTGAAAAGCTACAGTAATTATTACAATGACATGTGGATCCTAAGACAATGATATGTAGCAATTGAGATGGATGGAGTCAAATTCTCCATGTTCTATATTGATCTGTAAAATTTTGTCTACTCTGTCATCTTTTCTTATTTTACTTTCTTCTTTTGTAGAAGTGATTTACTTTAGTAGAATGGGACTTGAATGAATATGGAGATGCTGAAGGCATTTTTGTTTTTTAGTTTTAATTCTTCTCTTTAGAAATATTTGTAAGTTCAACAATCCTCGGAGATCTTGTGAAGGAATCAATAGTCCACTTGCAGATGTTGATTTGGTATGAATGAACAATATATGTCAGTAAGATTTCTTAGCATAACATTCTCAAACTTTGGCATGTGCTTACAGTTAAAAGAAACTTGTGGAAATGGTTAGTAAATTTGCTTTTTAACTTTTGACAATTAAACTTTTCTTCTTTGAGAAGAATTGCTCATATAAATTAAAATTATGCATCAAGGGATTTTAGCATGCTGATTTAGTAGTTAGTTCTCTGTTGCACCAATAACATGTCAATGGGACTGGTCTTAAGATGGTAATGCCACTTCTTGTTATTTTAGTAGAAATAGAGTTGTAAAAAAGAGTTTTGATGCTTTGCCCACCTTCACAAGGTTAGTGTTGCTTATTCCAACCTTTAGGTATTATGTTTTTGTTTACTGCATTGTAATTCTGGCACAGTCTATTTGTCACAGATGAATTTCTTGCTAAGTCAACAACTGCACTGCAATGTTTTTTGCATTTAGATGTGATGAATATGATGCAACTTTCTGGATCTTAGTTCTTGAATTTATTTATTTTGTTCGCAGGATGTCCTCTGAAATGGTAGCTTGTATTGCAGTTGAGTCTTTGTCGATCCTGGAGAAGATGCACTCCAGGGGGTATGACATAGCAATTTTCCGTATTTTCTTTTACTTTTTAATTTTTATTACTGGCTTTCTTGATTTCTTGCATGAGATATTGATAAGGACATGGTGATCTATTCCTTCATTAATTTATTTTTTATGACTTAACTGCATGACTGTTACTGATACCAGTTATGTGCATGGAGATATAAAGCCAGAAAACTTTTTACTTGGCCAGCCATCTACACCACAAGAGAAGAAGTTGTTTCTTGTTGACCTGGGATTAGGTGGGTGAATTTTGTGCATTGTTTACAACTCTCCATAGTTGTATACTTTTGTATTACTTCCTATTGTCTTATTGGTAAATGAGTGCAGCGACGAAGTGGAGAGACAGCGCCAATGGGCATCACGTTGAATATGATCAACGTCCTGATATGTTTAGGTGATTTTATTTTTTATTTTTGTGTGAAAAAACCTATGGTTTGTGAGTTTTACTTTTATGCTTTTAGCATCTTGATATCTTTTGTGCATAATTTTTCAGAGGAACCGTTCGATATGCTAGTGTGCATGCTCACTTGGGAAGAACTGCCAGTAGAAGAGATGATCTAGAATCTCTTGCATATACACTCATTTTTCTTCACCGAGGCAGGTTACCCTGGCAAGGGTATCAGGTATTACCTGTAGTTACTGTACTTGTTTTCTAGACCTGTATAACTGTTACTGGGATCTGGGATTGCTTTGTTGATAAAGTATTGAGTTCCTCTTATATATTTTTTTCTTTTTATTTGTTAGGGTGATAATAAATCATTCTTAGTTTGCAAGAAAAAGATGGCAACATCTCCTGAAACAATGTGCTGCTTCTGCCCTGCACCTCTTAGACAATTTCTTGAGTTTGTGGTGAACATGAAATTTGATGAAGAGCCCAACTATTCCAAGCTAATATCACTGTTTGAGGGTCTGATTGGACAAAATCCTGCTGGTAGACCTATAAATACTGATGGTGCTCAAAAGGTATTGTGGAGTGGAGATATGTGCATTCATAGTCTTAGCTTCTTTTGTTGGATGCCTGTTAGAGATTTAGAGTTTTTGTTTGTGTAATCTTTGGTAGATTATTTGTCAAGTTGGCCAAAAACGTGGTAGATTGAATATTGAAGAGGAAGATAATGGGCTGCCTAAGAAGAAGGTTCGGCTTGGAGTTCCTGCTACACAGTGGATTTCAGTTTACAATGCCAGGCTACCTATGAAACAGAGGTAGTTTTGTATAAATACCCCCTCCCCTCTCCCAGAGTAGTTGAGATATATTTGTTTTATTCATATTTTGCACTACTATTTCAAGACACTGAAAGGCTATTATTGGATAAAATAGAGTGATTTACTTTTATGTTACTGGTTGAATTTAGTTGAAGTTGAATCACAGTGCATCATGGATATTTTGAGTTTTTATTCCCTTTCTAAAATCGTATTTTTTTTTTTTTTTTTTGTGTAGGCAGAATCTGAATGTTTCTTAATTATTGCCTGTTGAATTTTATATTTATTGATTGTTGTATTACTATAATCTGATTAATATATAATCACTTTGCAATTAAATTAATTTTATGAGGAGTGGTTTACAAGTATGTTAAACCATTTTTCTCAGATCAACGTTTGCTTTGTTGTACAACTCTCAGACGACCTTATAGCTTTGCTATACATTATGATTTCCTCCCCCCATCCCCACAATTCCTATGCTGTTTGTAATTTGTTTTAAGCTCTGCCTTCAAAATCTTTTATTTATATTTTATTTTTTTTATTTTCCTTGAAAGGACTGTAGGTAGCTCATTTTTTAGATTAAGAATAGCTGCGAGGTTTTTGTAGTTTAATTCAGTAAGTGAGGGCCTTTTGCTCTGGATTTCAAGTTTCAAATAATTAATTGATATGGAATTTATAAAGGTGCATAGAGCATTGGTAATCCCTTGATACTTGTTGGGTGCAACCTTGTACATTTAATGCTAATCAGTTGGTTATTCATAGTAGATGGTAGGGTAATCTTATGTTCAACTTCCAAGTGCTCATTCCTTCACTCAAGAGGGTTATTCTTTATTTCAAGGGTCTTTTGATGAGGTGGCTTTGTAATTTTTTTTTTGGTAATGTTGCTCTCAGGTTGTCAGATGAGGTAATGTTGTTTGTTAGGTGTTAAACGAATGCCTTAAGCCCACAATTGATGGTTTGGCTACACATATCATTGCATTCTATCTGGGGTTATGAATCCCTTTAAATCACAGGCCAACATGAAGTTCTTCTCTAAGTCAGCACAGGGCTTATTTGGGTCTTCCTTGTCCTTTTGTTTCATTCTATTTGAACCGTATTACTCCTTGTTGGTGTAGTTATTGTTGTTGCATTTGTAATCATTTTTTTTTCCTGATTTTTTTTGTCCATTTGTACTCCATTTGGGACTACATTTATTTTCTCACAGATTATCTCTATCATCTCTTCTATTTTCATTCCTCTCATCTATTCGTCTACTGCAGCGCAATAGCCTCATGTAGATGATATTTTTTTGTTTCTTTATTTCTCAAAGTTCTATTTTATATAATCTACATATAGTCTTCAGAAGCTGAAGGGAGATTTCAAATTATTCCCTAGATAGGATTGTCAAAAGAGCCTAGCTGAGCTGAGCATCTAGTTATCTGGCTGCTTGAGCTGGGCCAATTCGAGCTTGGTTAACAGTTAGTTTGTGATTAGGTTAAGCTTTCCCGGTCATTGTGCAACAATATACGAGTTTATATATTTTTATATCTATTCACATAAAAATAAAGGATATCATTATCATAGTGTTAAAATCTGTCATTGCACAGAAGAATGGAGGACACTGAGTTGTCACATCGATATGACATGCTAAAGGTAGCTGTGCAGCTTTGATGAAATCCTTAAATTCTCTTCCAACATACCCTTAGTGGTACTTTAAATTATCTTTCATGTTTTGCCACCCAATCAAGGCTCTATTTGTCATCGACTTTTTGGGTACACAACAGTGAGTGACATAATAATGTTTTCATAGAAAATTAAATGTTAACTGCAGCTTTGATGAAATCCTTAAATTCTCTTCCAACATACCCTTAGTGGTACTTTAAATTATCTTTCATGTTTTGCCACCCAATCAAGGCTCTATTTGTCATCGACTTTTTGGGTACACAACAGTGAGTGACATAATAATGTTTTCATAGAAAATTAAATGTTAACCCTACTATGTTCCGTGCTGATCTGAGTGCAAAGTTGCTAGAGCTTGGCTTATTTTTTAAACGATCTCTTGATTGAGCCTTGAGCTTGGCTCTTCTTGTTTATCAAACGAGCTTGATGACCCGTAATTGAGCCAATCTCGAGCTGCTCAGTTCCGCTTACAACCCTAATGGTAGAGATTCCCCCCTGTATGATATTGACTGTTTAACTTTTGAACTATTAATAAACTAAATTTATTTAATTTGGACTGCGGGCATCCTATTACATTAATTTCAAGAATAGCTTTGAGTTTTAGTTCCCAACATTGCCAAGGTCCATAACTGATAAATTATGGGTCTTTAGTGGCTGACTGGTTGGAGTGGGTCAGTCCTTGCGCAGGTAAAGGCTGAAGCACCTCCTTTTGATTTTGTGACTTCAGGTTGTGAATCAATTTATTTTTTACCTGTTGAGTGCTACTGCCTCCCTGTGGAAGGGCTCTTACTTGCTTCAATAAATAAATAATCATATTAGCCATGATAATTGTAATCCATTCATTGCAAGTTGTCCATCATTATGCTGCCTAATGACCTTCTTAATGGTTTTGTTATTAGGTACCATTATAATGTGGCAGAAGCAAGATTAGCACAACATGTGGAGAAAGGTAATGCAGACGGTCTACTTATTAGTTGTGTGGCATCTTGTTCCAACTTATGGGCACTTATTATGGATGCCGGAACTAATTTCACAAGCCAAGTTTATGAGCTGTCACCCTTCTTCTTACACAAGGTGTATTTTTTGTTCCATATTTACTTTGTTGCTTAGAATTGTCTCAGAACAGAACAAAAGGAGTAACATATCTACCGCTCACATAACAGGAATGGATCATGGAGCAATGGGAAAAGAATTTTTACATCACTTCCATTGCTGGTGCCACCAATGGAAGCTCTCTTGTGGTGATGTCCAAAGGTTTGTTCACTGTATTTTGTAGTTTACAGTATTTATGGATGGATAAATGGTGGTTTGATGGAATAATAAGGAATTTAATTATTCTATCAAAATTTCACAGAGGAATATTACTACCGATGTTTGCTTTTTATGCTTTTAAAAGCAAGTGAACTAAGTGTTCTTTTAGATTGTGGGGCACCTGCTTTTCTAATCAGCTTGGTATCCTGGATACACACACTTAAGTTTATGCATCCATATGCTTGCTTACACTGATGTTTACATGCCTCCAGTAGTTCCTCTTTGCATGTTTTCTTCCCTAGTCCCTACCTTTTAATAGGTTATTTCATGTTAACACATCTTATTACAGGACATTAAGCACCAACATTTTCAAAAACTAGGACAAAGGGGTGCTTCAATGCGGTGTTTTAATTCATCCAATCTTGCCATACAATACAAGATTCCATGTTGAATAATTAAATAGTTGAGTTTCTCGTTCTAATCAGTTAGAAAAAGTTGATATATTTTCATGTGAGTTGGTATCTAATTTATCTACTAAGAATGCAACGGAAGGAAACTTGTTAATTTTCATAAGAATTTACTTTTTATTATGCATTTGTGAGATGTTCGACTAACTATTACTTGATTGAGCCGGTTTATCTTCTTAATTTTATTATAAATATATATTTTTTAATCTGGCCATCTCCTCTAAAAATTGAAGCTAGGCTTACAGTTGATATGCTCTATGTCTTTTAGTTAAGATGGTTCTGTTTCTTTTCCAGCATACTCACATGCAGACCTCTCGTTATAAGGGATCAATATTGCTTGGTATTATCCATTTTATGTTGCTAAACTTTCAGGCACTAAACTTCAAAAATATGACCAAATTTCTGCAGGGACCCCATACACACAACAATCTTACAAGGTGAGTGAATCTTTTCCCTTCAAGTGGATAAACAAGAAGTGGAGAGAAGGGTTTCACGTGACCTCCATGGCAACTGCTGGTAGCCGATGGGGTGTTGTCATGTCTCGCAATGCTGGCTTTAGTGATCAGGTTAGGCCTTTTGTCCTATTCTCACTTACTCTCATTATTTTCTGTTTTATGTTTTTCCTTTCCAAATGTTTAAGGACTTTCCTGGTGCCATTTTTGAGATATGTATATGTATATATATATATATATATATATTGTTGCTTCCGAAAGCAAAGAAATGGAACTCAAAGAAAAAAAATGCTTTTGGCAGATGCACTTCGTAAACTGTTTCTGATGCCATTTTTGTGTATATATTTACACACGTTTCTGAAAGCTGATAAATAGAAACTAAGAAGAAAAATGCTTTTTGTAAGTGCACTTTGAAAACTGTTTCTGCAAAATTTTCCTGAGGGCTGAGTTAACCATAAAAAAGAAAAAAACTGAAGACTGATCATATTTTAAGAATCAACTTTGGATAGAGCTCTGCATTTCAATCTGGGTGAATGAGGAAGCTGTGATTTCTTGGTGTGGGCCATCTTGGTGCAATGGCCCTAAAGATCCAGTGATTGCTCTAATTTGGAAAAGAAAAGGAACAAGAATAGAAATAAATATGACAATTACCTAGTGTTGGTTTGTTGTAATGGAGGATACTGGGAGCCTTTGAGGAATAGACTGGGTACAATTTTTGTATCGAGTGTCTGTTATCAGTTTCATACTTTATCTGATGCAGGGCTGTCGGAGATTTAATGCAAAAGCAATGTTCGCTGTACAAAACTAAAAAATATACTCAGTGATAAATATTTGAGGCCCTATAAACACTGCATTACTATGGTAATATGATTTGTATAATTGATTTCTGATGACATCAGACTAGCTTGAATTTATCCTCCATCTGGATGGATTGAACTGATCGGTCTGATTCAGTTCAGCGATCTGATCAGTCTTAAACGTTGATTACATTTTTAGTTCCAATGTTTTGCTCATCTTTTTGTTATATTCCTAGATAAGAAGGGTTTGTCCTCATTATAGGCCTATTGCGTGTCGTTTTGTGTCAACATGGACATGCATTGGCACAATGTTTGTTACGTACGGTCATTTCGCATGAACCTCTAATACAAATTTGACATGAGTGGGTGGCAACCACATATACTTTAATACTAATTTCTGATTTTGTTAAAGGGTCAGTGAAGTTAGAAGTCATACTTTATGTTCCATTAATTGTTCTGAATACGTTAAGTACTCATCTATCTTCTATCTTTGACGTACGACACTTGATATGGGTATTGGATCTCCATGTCTTGATGGACATGCAATCATGCATGCACCAAGTATAGTGGACATGCAAGTGATCTATATATATATATATATATGTATGTAGATTTTTTGACAAGTAATATGAAAGTGCTATATAATTTACATAGAACTTTGTTATTATATTTCTTTCGTTACATTAATTCTTTAAAACAAGTGAGTTTCTTGTTGAACATTTTATTTTACCTAAACACCATTTTGTCTTAGAAAATGAATAAAAGATGTTAAGAAATATGAATAATTACCTCTGTTTATGTTTTCTTGGGTTTGGAGGTTTGATAAATCCGGAGCTGAGACATATACCCACTCTTGATGAACATACTTGTGTCCATATAATTTAGCTCTTAACCTTTTATGGGCTCCACACTTGGCACTCTTACTTGTTTCCATATAATATAGCTCTTGTTGGCTCCTTTGGTTGTTACCGAAGAAGCACTATCATGTCTTTGAATCCTCTTTGACATGACTCAGTGGTTCATAGCCTTGTATTTTTGAATAGTAATTACCAGTTTTGCTAAAAGGGTTGCTTCAATTTGAAGTTTTTCATAACTTTTTACTTAAGCAAATGTAACATATTAAGCAACCATTCTGATCTCATCTGAATTCCATTAAAGGGGATATGAAAAGAATAAAAATGGCACTAAGAATGAACAAGATACATATATTAATATCTATACATAAAACTTTTATATGCGTAGAGATATATATCAAATATATAAATATGAATATATATCTAAGGTCATATCTTGTTGCGGTAGGACGGGATAACATACCTATCAAGACGTGGAGAATTTTAAGAAAAATAGGACTTGAATGGTTAACAGAGTTGTTTAACAAAACTATAAAAGAAGGAATGCCAAGTGAATGGAGGAAAAGCATTATAGTACCAATCTATAATAACAAAGGTGATACCAAATTGTGGAAATTATATAGGAATAAAACTAATGAGTCATACTATGAAATTATGGGAAAGGATAATTGAACAAAGACTAAGAAAAGAAACCTCAATATCTAATAATCAATTTGGATTTATGTCAGATAGATCAACTATAGAAGTTATATACTTAATAAGTTAATAAGACACTTAATAGAAGAGTATAGGAGTAAACAAAAAGATCTATACATGGTTTTCATTGACCTAGAGACGACATATGATAGGGTACCAAGGGACATAATTTGGTGGGCTCGACAAAGAAAACAAATCCTCAAGAAACTTGTAAATCTTATTGATGATATGTATAGTGAGATGTTGACTAGAGTTTGTACTACATGTGGAGAAATTGGGGACTTCTCCATAAAAGTAGAATTACATCAAGGATCAGTGTTAAGTCCATACCTATTTACAATAGTGTTGGATGAAATAACGAAAGATATCGAAGAAGACATTTCATGGTATTTGTTGTTTGCAGATGAAATAGTTTTAATAGATATGTCGAAAGAAGCTTTAGCACAATCCTAGAAACATGGAGAAAAGCTTTAGAAGCAAAAAATTTAAAAATTAGTAAAACTAAAACAGAATATATGAGGTGTAAATAAAGTAATAGAAGAAAATATAAATATTAAAATTCAAGATCAGTGCTATTAAAGGCGCGCCTAGGCGCATCTTTTGCTTGTAGTATACCCAGGCGCAACGAGGTGCACTGGGCACGTGCTTGGACTGCGCCTTGTAGTGGTAGGTCAGGCGTGCCTATGTGTGTTTTCTGTTTTTTTTTTAAATATTAATTTATTAAGCCTAAAAGGAAAAATTTGTTGTGCTTTGTAACTTTTGTAAAGAATAAAACAAATAAAAGAAGCCCAATAGACACACCATGTTCTAGAATTTTGTTTAAATAAAAAAAACAAATAAAAGAAGGCCAAAAGACCCAAACAACGTGTAGGAGGACAGAGCAACTTCGTGAGTGATTCAAGCCCTACGTCGCAAAGCAGTTGCAAGATCACGATTATGATCAGGTCACTTCTTCTTGTTCCTCTTCTTCGTCTTGTCTCGTAGTAAGTTACTTCTCTCTCTGTCATTCTACTTCTCTCTCTTCATCAACTTTTCTTCTTTCTCTTTATTTTTCTTTTGTTCTCTGTTTCTTTTTTCTGCTAAGAGTTCTCTTTGTCTTCATCTACTTCTTTCTCCTTCTCTCTCTTCGTCTTTTTCTTTGTGCTCTGTTTTTTTTTCTTTTCTGTAATCCGCGTCTCTCTCCATCTTCTTCTCTCTCTCTTTGTTTTCTCTTCTTTAATTGATGTCATAAATTATTGCTTTTATATTTTTTATTTGCTTGTTAACTGATTTTCTTGAATATTTGTGCTTTGTTAGATTATTTTTTTTTTGCTCTGTTTTTTTGGTTTACAATTTTTTTTTGCATGTTTGTTTGTTAACAGAATTTTTTGACAGATTTTGTATGTTTGTTACTTTGTTTGTATGAAAATTAGATTTGTACTCTGTTTTTATTTTTTCCATTTTTTGTTAAACAGATTTTTTTGAGATTGTTGTTCTCTCTGTGACTGTCTTTTTTTTGGGTGCTATGTTTTCTTTTTATCACATTATTCTCAATTAGCTGTTCAGCTGTTGGATGGTTTGAATTAACTAATTACAGTCTACTTTTCAATTGTAAATAAATTGAAAAAAAATTGTCAAATTGTCAATTAGCTATTACATTCTATTTTTCACTTTAAATACTAATAGATAGTAAAAAATGTCAAAATTCCCAATTAGCTGTTGGGTTTGCACTTGTAAAACTTTGCTGTTCTCTTTGATTAGGTTCTTCCTTCTTATGATTGCAAGTTACTATCATGTCTTAGACTCTTAGTAGATTGAAAATTTGAAACCACTTAATATAGTTTGGTTGCTTTGGTAACAATGCAGCTTAGTTACAGGCTTTGTAGTGTTTGCAGGCTAGAAGATGTGAATTAATTTATACTAATTTAAAATTTTCAATTGTGCGCCTCGCTTCACTCAAGCTTGCGCCTTAGTGCGCCTAGGGCCTTTGATAACACTGTTCAAGATCAAATAGGTACTCAAAATAACTATTTTTGCTATTTTAGGTTCAATATTACAAAAAGATGGGGAGATAGATGGTGATGTAGTAAGTAGGATTGGAGTAGGATGGACAGAATGGAAGTAAGCTAGTTGCATCTTATGTGACAAACGAATCTCAAATAAATGAAAAGGAAAATTCTATAGGACAGTTATTAGGCCAGCTATGGTGTATGGAGTGGAGTGTCGGGCGTTGAAAAAGGAACAAGAACAACGCATTCATGTAGCGGAAATGAGGATGGTACGATGCATAATAGGAATAACTAGAGATAGAATTAGTAATGAATAAATGATCCTGAACACAATGGCTTAAAGTATTGTTACTAAGACAATTTTGTCCAATTTCTTTGTTGCATGTTACAGAAAAATACCCAACCAAAAGAAAACACGAAAAAAAGAAAGAATACATGAAATTCGCCTAAATCAGTTGATTATATAGCTGACTAGTTTAAAGCAGCTTAATGAATAGTAGTTGAATCAAAATGAGAAGAAAATCTTGACATGAGTATCGTATGTAGGACTTCTAAGTTGGTCTTGATCTTAGTTTAATAATATATTTTGGTTCTTGGATCCTGATTTATCAAAAAGAATCGAAAGAGTAACATTCTAACGCTATATAGTTTGGATTGGTAGAATCGAATCAAATCAAGATGCCACGGTTCTTTCAATCCTATAGGGGCTACGTTAGGATTCTACCCTTTTGGGATTTTTCGTGGCATCATGATTGGTTCAGTATTTTTGGATCATAAAATTGTAGGCTCATAAGATCTTGATCAGGATTTCAATAGCCATAGTGGTGTCATTGACTGGATTTAATAATAGTGAGATGTGAGTGTTGTATGTTGATTTGTTTTGCCAAAAAATATGGAGGTGATGATGTCAAATGGTGGTAAAACTGTGATGGGCAAGTGGTGGTAGCCAGTGGGGGTTTAGTTAGATGGAAAGATGAGAGAGGGAAGAGAGAGTTTGGCTGTGACTTGTAAAGAGAGAGAGAGTGAAGAAAGAAAGAAGAATGGTACTAGCCCTGGATGAGGAAGGTTGTCCTGAATTTCAAAGCTAGAGAGAGTGGATTTCAGCATGAGGGGAAGTATTAGAAGGTTGAACTTGCATCTCGGGCTTCTTAATTGAGTTTGTTCAAGATCAAGTGATATTGTTGTAATGTTATTTTTGACTTATGTGAATGTAGCTTTCCCCCCACGTGTGTGTATTAACAATTTATCCCTGACAAACTAGACAATTGTCATCCCTCCATGAATCATTTTTTATATTTTCATATAAATTCCAACTTAATACTTGAATGGGGTTCCGATGATCTCACATATCAAAATACTAACTGGGACCCATTATTACTATTTTTGTAGTAATTAATAATATTATCTTCTGTCAAACCAACTCAATGGGCCTATGTAAATTTATAGTGCCATTATTATCATATTTAAATTTATTATTTAATTTTATCTAAAGTATTAGAAATTAATACGGGATGGGTTGTTACAGTTTCATTTTAGAATTTAGTTTAAACTCTCATTTGCCTTCTCTAAGTTGTCTTTGGATTCATAGGTTGTGGAGCTTGATTTTCTTTATCCAAGTGAGGGCATACATAAACGCTGGGATAATGGTTATCGAATTACATCAACAGCTGCTACGCTGGATCAAGCTGCTCTAATCCTGAGTGTACCCAGGCGCAGACCTGGCGATGAAACTCAGGAGACTTTACGTACATCTCAGTTTCCAAGCACACATGTTAAGGTAATTTACCTGGTAAATTTTATGATCTGTGGGATTGTGGATCCATGAACGGGTTTCACTTTCAAAGTTCTAAGTGCAATTATTTCTTCTTTGTATTTAGCATGATGATGATCATAAAAAGGAAAAAAATATACGTCTTTGCCACAGAGCCAGGAATTAACTTATTTGTTTTTGTTTGGGGGCAGCATACATTTGGTACTTGAGGGCCCTGGACCCTTGCTTTCCAATAATATTGTCTCACTGGACTTATTTTAAATAGATTTATTTGCATGATTGTATCTAGTAAGTCATTTGGTGGTCAGTTGATGTTATTCTTTTGGTCATTCTCTAGTATTTGGTACTTGTAAAATACTGGATTCAAATTGGACTCTAGTATTTGACTCGGGATGGGTACTGGGAAAAATAATGGCTTCATATCCTAATTTGGGGGAAGATAGCTGTTTTAACATCAATGTTCCTGTGTTTGTATTTCCTTATATTTGGTTGCCTGTAATTTTGGCATAATCGTTTAGAGGTTGAACAAAAATTTATTAAAATTCACCCAAGTAGTGTTACCAAAGAAGATTTGGAATTGGATGGATAAGTGGTTTCATTTCTTTATTTGGATGGGCGGTTGTAAATTTGACTACCTTGGCTTTGGTTTTATGTGCAGGAGAAATGGGCAAAGAATCTCTATCTTGCTTGTGTGTGCTATGGGCGAACTGTATCTTGATTGCTGTATAAATGGAAGTTGGTTGTCTTTTGTCAACAGAAGCCTGAAGTTGAGTTTGTTGTTTCATCTTTTATTGCCTTCTTTATTTAAAATTGATGCTAAGAGTCAGCTGTTTCAGCAAAAAAAGGTGCTTACATGTATTGATAGTTAATCTAAAGATGTATATTTGGCTCTTCCTCAGCTCGTACATATTGGCTGGCATTAATTGAACGCGAACGCCCTTGTTATTGCAATTGTAATTACTGTTGATGGGTTATGGTGGCAAACATGGCTCGCATTTGTGATTAACGATCATAAAAGAGTTAATGTTGCATATGAAGTGGTTTTGATTTTATCCAGCTTCTTTAGATTGTAGGAGGCATTTGAGTTATAGTGCTAGAATTATTTATCTTAGGTTTTATGATCTGAAAAGCTGGTAATTGAGTTATTATGAGTTGCTATTGTGATTTGCATAGAAAACTTGAGATATGCTATGTCTTAATTTTTTTTCTGCAATTCAGTTCAATTTAGGTTTAAAGACCTTTATTATGCTGTGTTTAAAATGATTGAAGTAATAGTGTTTACTACTGGCAAAAGTAGAAAAAAAAATTCAATTTTTTCATTTGGAAGGAAAAAAATGAGTTGGAAATTAAACATTCGTGAATTATGTGGCAATTGATATTGTGATTTGCAGAGAGAGAAGTTGAGGTTGGTTATCTGCTTATGTCTTGTATAGTTTTTGACAGGACTCGCATGTACGTACCAAGGTTAGTTTTTGTTCTGTAACTCTATTTATTTATTTATTTATTCTATTTTTGGGTGCTGTGAAATACGACTCAGCTACATCAGTTTGTGGTGGCAAGTGATCTGGTTTTGTATACGTTCCCTAGAAACTAACTTTATTATATCCTACATGGAACTTACTTAAACTAATACTTTTTCTTTATCATGACTCTTAAGGATTTCAAAAACCAAAACCTTTTAAAATGATAATAAAGAAGGATGTGTGGTGTTGTATAGTGGTTTTATTATTCAAATCAATGATATAAGCCCAAAGTTTGGAATTTGCGGCGCTTTAAAGAGTGAAGTCTCTGTCCTATTCATTTGGACTTGAAGAAATGGAAATGGAAATGGAGATTCCAATTTGCTACAAAAAAGAAGACGTTCTACAACGAGACCAAGAATACTGGCAACCGTAAGCGACAAGATTGATTTACCTAATACACTTGAGCTGAACGTCTTTCCGACTTTAACTAGATCTATAAGACGGACTCTCTTGAAGACGGAATGTTGTTTTAAAAATGTTTAACTCGCACTTGTATGAATCTATTGAAATACAGACCGGCAAGAAGGAGGTCGAATTCAAGAGAATGTTTTGAGATAAAAAATTAATACAAATTTAAATTAATTTAAAACTAATCTAGTTGAACAAAGTTAGTCGATTTGAGAAATTAAACTAACATGTAAGTACATGATTGAAATCAAATAGAGAAAATTATTAAGTGTCGGATTCCACCACCATTAACTCCATTCAAATATTCACTTGAGCTGAACGTCTTTATGACTTTAACTAGATCTATAGTTGGACTCTCTTGAAAACGGAATGTTGTTGTTTTAAAAATGTTTAACTCGCAATTGTATGAATCTATTGAAATACAGACCGGCAAGAAGGAGGTCGAATTCAAGAGAATGTTTTGAGATGAAAAATTAATACAAATTTAAATTAATTTAAAACTAATCTAGTTGAACAAAGTTAGTCGATTTGAGAAATTAAACTAACATGTAAGTACATGATTGAAATCAAATAGAGAAATTACTAAGTGTCGGATTCCACCACCATTAACTCCATTCAAATATTAATTTATTAATTCTCAAATTTACCGTAGCAATTTAGAAGTCAATCTTATTGCTTTATCAAGATTTAACAATAAAGAACTATGCAAAATATATTAAAAATGTTCATTCGCTTCACTAGTGTAAAATTCTAAGCATTTTATAAATCCAATTTAATTAAAAACATAAGATCAAAGATTATCATTTTTAAATAATACAAATCCAAACTTAGATTAATTATAATACTTTCTGACTATAACATATACATGATATAAATGAAAAAAGAATTATAAAATAATTAATTAAAAGAAGTGAAAATCATAAGCATTTAAATCATACACGTGTGAATCAATAAATGATCAAAATAACTTTACTTCATTAATGGCTCTTCAACCTTACTTGAGGGGTTTAGTTACACATAGTAGAAGAAGATAACGAATAAATAAAAGATTTAATGAAATAAAACAAATAGAACTCAAATTGTCTCTGTCTTCTTTGCCTTGGCCTCTACTCA
The DNA here is from genome assembly GCA_026545225.1 of Cornus controversa. Lineage (NCBI taxonomy): Eukaryota > Viridiplantae > Streptophyta > Magnoliopsida > Cornales > Cornaceae > Cornus > Cornus controversa. The sequence continues at coordinate 23,191,990 of CM048852.1, forward strand.
TTTTTTCCCTTTTCTTCTGCTCATCTCTTTCTATTATATAGAGGTCTTCTATGGTGTTCCTCAAGTAAAAGAAAATAGGAAAGTGCTGAGAAAAATCTGACAGAATATTTTCTTCAACTTGCAGCCCAAGTTTGACCCCCAAGACACACTTTCAAAAACTTTAGTGAAATACAAAATTGAGGGACTTTAAATTTTCATTCCACATCTTCTAAGTTTGCATCATTTCGATATTCGAGCTAGAAGTTATGACCCAAATACCAAGACATGCGCAGAGGAGTCTTGGGTTTACATTTGTTGAATTTAGGTATTTTCTACAAACATCGTCATAAACTTAAAAAGACACAAAAACACATTTATTAAATAAAATATTATAAAATAAATTACAGGCACAAACACATTTATTATATAAAATATTATAAAATAAATTACTAACAAGTATAATTTTGAAGGTTTATTGTGTAAGAATTACGCATTTATCAAATACCCCCAAGCTTATATTTTGCTAGTCCTCGAGCAAAACGGAAGAAAACCTAACTAAGCCACTTTCTCTAGCTTTCTCGATTGCATTTAACATATGCAACAAGTCTTTAAGCCCCTAGGTTATCCCTAGTGGACGAGTTATAGTCTCGTGAGGGCTTCCAGTGAGTCTTATTTTTTTTCTGTTTCTTCTTTTTTTTTTTCTCTCTTTTGCCTTCTAATTTTTTTTCTCATTGGTAGCCTTTTTCTCCCAACAAAGTCTCAAAGAAGTTTCTCTAATTACCGAGTGAAGAATTTAAGTCAAAGTTCATAAACTTCAAGAATTACTATATATTTGAAAATTTCTTGATTAATTAGGACGTCCTTTAGAATTTACCATGAGAAGCATTAACTCCAAGTTAGATCAAGAAGAGGACTATGTCCCATTTAAAGTGTGGTTATTTGGGATGTCCTTGAGATTACCAAGTGAAACTTTAGATCCAAATTAGGTCATAGTGAGGATGTTGGTAATACTAAAAGAGATTTAAATCAAATTCTAGTCTTCTAATTTTTCTCAAGACATAAGAGTGAACATTTCAAAGTTTCAGACGTCTTCCTAAGAAGTGCAAATCGATAGTGCTCATGAAAATAATTTCAAAGTTTAACTATGAGGGTCATCTACTAACGCATGATAAGTGTAAAAGACTAAAAACATAATTTTACTTCAACTTGATTAAGTGTTTTAGTCTCAAATACACTAATGATTTTCAAATCTTAGGTTTGTTTCATAAAAATTAAGGTGATGACAATTCATTCCTCAATTATATGTAAATGTGACATATAAACATCTAAGATACTGCATAAACTTATATACTTTTTTTCCTTTTTTTTATTTTGAAAAAATTTCAACCCTTTGTAATTTTGTTAAAATTAAACTACACCCCCAAACCTAAACTCAACATTGCCCTCAATGTGAGGCAAAACCACAAGGAAACGTAAAGAGATAAGATTGGAAGAATATCACCTTTATCATGATGGGTTGATTTGCTTTAACATACCATGAAATAAAAACGAATCATTACTGACCACATGTAAAGTTCAATTCTATGCATAGAAGAAAGAGAAAAAAAACAAAGAAAAAGGACGAACACTAACTAAAAGTAAAAAGATTCAAGAGATAGAAATCCTAAAACAAAAAATGTACACTAATGACCAAATAGGTCAATCCTGATAAAAAAAATCTGTAACTCAATCGACACTTTGGCTTTCTACTTCTCTGTGTCTATAAAATTTACATCACAAGTATCCTCAGAGTTTGATGGTTGTCGGCTTATGTTGAAAACATTAAGCTCAACTATCATGTTGCTGAATAAGAGTTTCATCACTCCATAACAAAATTGGATGTGACAAGGAATGGACGACCTAAGATGATTGGGATTTGTTCCTTTGGATTAATAACAGGTCGAGTATCAAGGACTATGAAGTCCACAAGAAAGTAAAACTTGTCAACTTTGATAAAAATATCTTCAACAATACCCCTAGGGACTTTCACAAACCTATCATCTAATGAGAGTGTCACTGAAGTTGGTTTCATCTCTCTTAATGCCAATTGCACAAAAATTGAATAAGGAAATAGATTCACACTTGCCCCTAAATCTAGCAAAGCCTGCTCAATATGATGATCACATATCGTTCACGAGATGGTAGGACAACAAACAGGGTCCTTGTACTTAATAGGAATTCTATTTTGAAAGATTAAATTGACTTGCCTAGGAACACTTTCTTATGTACATTCAAACCACGCTTAACGATACACAAGTACTTTAAAAATTTTGCATACGAGGGCACTTGTTAGATTACATCTAAGAATGAGATGTTTATGTTGATACGTTTAAACACCTTTAGAATATCACCAAATTGTGCACCTTTCTTTGTAGGGCTCAAACACTGAGGAAATGGAGATTTAGGGATGAAATTCATAATAGGGAGATCAATGACAGAAGGTTATGAGGAAGTGGGTTGGCCTAAAGGATCAGCTGTCATAGTGGGGTGGTTCTTAGTTTGACCACAATTATGGTCATCACGAGAGTTCTAGGTTTGATCATTGATGCTCTCTAATTCATTACTCTCAGTTTGTTCTAATAGGTTTGGCATCTGAACTTTATTGTCAACTTGTTTTCCAGATCAAAGAGTGGTAATCAACTGAACATGACCATGGGGGTTGACAACTGAACTCGATGGGTCACTGATAGGCATTGAACGTTGTATATTCAAGCCCTTAAAGTTGCATATACTAATACCTTAGTAATATTTATTTAGTGTTTTTAATATTAGTTTTGAGTTTCTATGCTTTTCAGGTACTTAAATGTAATTTCAATGGAAATTGGTGCAATTGGGTCATTAATGATGTTTTTATAGCAGAAAGATGAATTAAGATCCATTAGGCAAATTTTGTATTAATGATCCAAGTTAAATGGACTAAAGAAGTGGGCTGAAAATGAGTTTAAATGAAGAAAATGAGCATGGGCCTGTTCACATTAAAGATTGGGCCAATTCAGGCCCAGAATTACAGTTACTGCTTGATAGGCATTGAATGTTCTTAATAGTAAATTCACTCAAACCATGACTTTTGGGCTTTTGAAGATGATATTTAAGAGGTTAGAAAAAGTCTACATCAATTGGACCAAGTTAAGTTAATATTTTAATTCAAAACAGCCTAAGGAAGAGGCCTAAAAAGAGTGTAATTGCTTAAGGAAGTTATGGGCTGAAATCTAATTCTGCAAAAAGAAAAGTTCTGAACCCGTTTTGGTATTATGGTTATAACTTCTTATTCGAATGTCAAAATGGCCCAACCTTTGCATGAGTTGAAGGAAATTCGATTATGAAATTTTTTGTCTTTCACAAAAATTTTGTGAAACGAACGTTTACTATGTCAAAATTAGGGCCGAAGTTCAGTAGAAAAACACATTCCCGCAAGGGCGTAGGTGCGCCTTTGGGCTCTCCAGAATGGTTCTTTGGTATTCTTTTAATGCATAATTTGTAGAGATCCGAATTTTTTATTTTTCAAAATAGGAATTTAAATGTTTAACATATGTTATAAGTACAATTTACATATGTGGGGATTAGTTTAGAGGTCCGAAGAGTTTTATGAGTCATTCGGCTCATTTTGAAATTTTGGATCTAGACCCGAGATAGGGGTTGGGTGGGCCTAGGAATTCGGATATTTTTTTGAAATTTTTTATTTTTGGTTATAGACCAATTAGAATATTTGGAGAGACGTAGAAGTGATTTCGAATTCATAACTTCTTCCAGATTCAAAAACGGAGGTTGGGAAAGTATGTTAAATGACTAGGGGCGTTTTGGTCTTTTTACGTCGTAGGGCTTATAAATATCTGGGAGACAGATATTTACAGCTTATTTCTCTCTCTAAAAAGCTGTAACTCTTTCCTTTCTCTTCCCTCTTGAGTTCTCTACGTTCTCTCTAAGATTTAGAGCTTTTAGGGTTTGATTCAGAAGGCGCCGAAGAAGGAAAGTGCGTTTTACGCGGCAAGAGCTTCGCTTGGAACTGAGCAAAATTACGGTTAGACAAATTTTAGAGTGGTGAAAGCGTGGGACAACTTGAAACTAAAGCTATTGAGGTAGGGGGTGCGTGTTGTATCTTCTAAATTCAAGTTTAATTTCATTTCTAGAGCATAAAATGAATATTTTTCATGTAATATATGATGTGTATAGAATTCTATGTTGCTATCCTTGTTCTATATGGTTCTACATTTGTTTTTCTTGTTACAAATAGTTAGTATGTGCGTAGAATGACATAAATTGCTTATATGTGCAATGTGGGGCATGAATTGCATATATGGGATTTTTGGAAAAAAATGATGAAAACCTAATTTGGAGGTTAAGCTTATGTATATGTGTCTTATGATTCTTGTGTGACATGCTAGAATTGAATTATGATATGAAATGGGTGCAATGCATCGAAATGGGTACAATGCATCGAAGTTGTGATTGTGAATGCAAAATGTGAAATATTTTATGTGAGTGTGGGGTGTGTCTTGGAAGTGGCTTGTTGAAAAATAGTAGGAGAACATATCTTCTAGGGTTGAAAAACCTCAAACTTGTGCAAGATAGGTGGTAATCGTATAGGTTAGTAGCCCGTAATAACCATGAACTTGAGATATAGGACTTCGGTATGTATCTTGTGTGTGTGTGAGTGTGAACCAAATTCGAGAGAGTGTGTTGAGTCTTATGTGTAACTTAAGTGTTTTACATGACTTGTGTGGATATTACTCCGGTTTTGACTATGTCATATGTTACATGTATGATGGAAATGTACTTTATGTATGAATTGTTTTATGTGGTTGTCAAGTTACATTTGATTCACATACCACGATTTAAATTGAATGAGCAGGTGAGCTTGTGATTAGAATGCTAGGGAGCATGACACGTAGTTTTTCGAGCATGATTTGTGTTTTATGCATTGAACATGAAATGTTGACTTGAATGGATTACACGACATTGTAACCTTGAGCTGTTGAAATTGCTCATCCCCTTACACTAACACTTTTAGGACACGGCAAGGAGGTGGTTGATAACACTCAACCATGAGTTGGACTTAGAGTAAAAGAACTCTTCCTTTTTGGGGTGTTTTTGGTTAAGACTTGTATATAGGTGTCTATGCCGGTTTGTGGCATGTGGACTAGCTTAAAAGTTATGTTTTCACATTTGAATTATGGATATATAATAGAACTTTAATGTTCTTTTCATGTATAGTAAGTTTTCAACTTTTAAGGCTTGTATAAGAATATGTGTTTTTGATGCATGTGTAAGGAATGTATGGATTTATCCTTATGAGATTCAAAAGTATAATTTGGAGTATATGTATGATTGTGTATCATTTGTGGATGATTTTCATGTTGAGTGAATGATCCTAGGTTGCTAAGTTGAGGTTTGGGGCTTAAATGGGCTATGTGTAAGGTTGCTGGAGGTTCTGTAGAGGGCATTTCGCATGATTGAAACCCATTTTTCGATTGTGCGAAGTGGTTGCAAAATATTCAAGTTTTTGGACTTCTGTAGGGGCAATTTCGCATGTGCGAAACCCCCATTTTGCATGTGCAAAAAATTATAGAGTTTTAAAGTTTTGAAGGTCAGAAATTTTTGCATGAACTTTGATTGTGCGAAAATTTTGCATGTACGAAACGAGGATTTCGCATGTGTGAAATATCAATTTTGTCCGAACTTTATTCGGGCGTATTTTCTTCATTCTGGATCAGAATTGAGTGTAATTTTTTTTAAAAATCAAGTATTTTTTGAATTCTCTATCAAATGGTGTAAGTTTCAGTTACAAATTACAATTGTACAAGGAGTTAAGTTCTAGAATTGTGTAATTTATATGGGTGGCAAGTTTGCAACTCTTGAGGAATGTATACAATACATGATTTTGGATTATGTATATAAAATGTATGTTCTTAGCATAGTGAATTGTAAATGATTGGTTTTGAACAAGCTCAGTGATGACTTGTGGGAATTCGGGGCATGATAGAAATGGTATTAGAGTATGTGGGTGATGACATGTGGTAAGGAATGAACTGTTCACCTTCACTTTCTATATCGATCTTGGTATCAGAAAGTAGGGGCGTGACATAATTAACCCAAATTTGGGGAGGATCGACGAGGAACTTGGAGAGGAACTAAAGGGCATTTTAGAGTGATTTTTTGGAGGAGAAGAGACATGAAGACAACAATTTCATCTTTGATCAAGTCTCCGTTTCCAAACATGAGCCGCTGAATCGTCATTTAGGGAAGTGATATAACCCTAATGTTCTTTGTCAATGTTTTAATTGCATTCTTTTGATTTGGGAATTTTCATTTCTATGTATTAATTGCATAATTGAGATTAAACAATTATTGTACTATTGTTTCGATTTTAATGATGAAATTCAATTTTAATGGAATTAAGTTTTTGTTTTAGGCTTAATTGTGTTATGGTTGACCTAATTTCCTCTTCTATTTTCTGTGATTGTAAAAAGAAAGATTATGCAAGGGTGTTCCATGACTATTTAAATTAGGGTTTGAAAAATCATGTTAAGGGAAGATGAACTATACTGTCACACCCCGAATTCCCATACCCAGAATGGTATAAGAACTCAAGGGTGAGAAAATTACACATCAACCCATTCATCCTTGATCTCGCTCTAATACCATAGTTGTTATGACCCAATTTTCAATACCCAAATTGATATAGGAAATGAAGGTGACTTAAATCAAACCTCATCATACGTCCTCACTCTTCAACCTTATTTACACTTTGATACCATGTCGTCATGCTTGTATTCTCACTACTGGGCCCCTCACAAGACACCCAAACAAGCTAATAGTCTAACCTAGCTCAAATAGCATTTCAAGTGCTGCGATTGATCAAAAGTGAAGCTTCGATTAATCGCACTTCTTGCGAAACTTCTATCAAAACACACGGATTCTTGGCTCCTAAATGTGGCTAGGTCTTCAATTAATCAAAAAGCAGGGTATTAATCGAAAGTTCAATTAATCAAAATCTTGGTTTCTATTGATCGTAGGCCCATCCATAAGAGTCCTCATTTCCCTATACTTGAAACTCCAAGTGCTCATTTATTACCTCAAACCATTCTCATATCCTAACATAAATCTATACAAGTTTATACATAACCACAACATGCATAAACATCAACTAAATCGTAGAACATTCATCAATTGAACAAAACACCATTTATACATCATTCTCTTGTCCGAACATTAACATTAACATTAACGGCATAAATGCCTAAATATGCTAAGTCAAAACATAAGTCTCTTTACACATTTCTAAAGCACCATGTCCACATATCGGACATCCATAACTACAAAACAACCAAAAAGAGTACTTCTATCTCTATATCCTACTCATGGTTGATCACCGTCAACAACCTCCTTGCCATGTCCTGAATTGTTAATGTAGGGGGATGAGAAATATTCAACGGGCTCAAGGTCATATGTTGTGCAATCCACCCAAGTTCTCACGTTTTATATCAATGTATAAATCAATCAAAATACATAGCCTAGTGATAGGCATTGAATGTTGTATATTCAAGCCCTTAAAGTTGAATATAATAATACTTTAGTAATATTTATTTACTATTTTAATATTAGTTTTTAGTTTCTGTGATTTTCAGGTACTAAAGTGTAATTTCTATTAAAATCTTGCGATCAGGCCATTGTTGATGCTTGTGTAGAGAGAAGATACATCAAAGATCCATTGGGCAATTTTATATTGAAGATCCACGTTAAATGGACTGAAGAAGTGGGTCGAAAATGAGTTTAAATGAAGAAAATGAGCATAGGCATATTGAAGACTGGGCCAATTCAAGCTCAGCAAGTTTTGAACTCATTTTGGTATTATGGCTATACTCGTTATTCGACTGTCAAAATGGCCCAAACTCCATGCAGGTTGAAGAAAATTTGATTCTTGAACTTTTTCTATTTCACAAATTTTTTGTGAAAAGGACGTTTACTATGTCAAAATTGGAACCTAAGTTAAGCAAAAAAACACACTGCCATAAGGGCATACCTGTGCCCTTAGTGCCGTCAGAGTGGTCATTTGGTCTTCTTTTGATGCACAATTGAACCCTAACTAAGGGAGGATCGATAGAGGAACCGAGAGAGCACTAGAGGGGTGATTTTAGAATAATTTTTAAAGAAAAAGAGAGATGAAGACGGCAATATCATCATTGATCAAGTCTCCAATCCAGAGCATGAGTGGCTAAATCTCCTTCTAGGGTATTGATGTAACCCTAACTCTTTTCTTTAATGGTTTGATTGTAGTTTGATTTGGGGATTACTTTATCTATGTGTGAATTGCATGATTAGACAAACTACAATAGTTGTACTATTGTTTTGACATTTTAAAATTTTAAATTCAATCTTAATGGAATTTTATTCTTGTCTTAGATTAAATAATATTTTGATTGATCTTTTATTTCATCTTTATTTTTTGTGATTATGAAGAAGAAAATCATGCAATTGGGGCTTATTGATAATTCAAATTAGGGTTTTGATAATTCATGCTAAGGGAAGATGAGTTATACTACAAATTAAGTTAGTTTAGTTGAAAAGTAGATAGGTAGATAATCCATGCTAACTAAAGATGAGTTATGCTTAATTTGATTTGAATGAATTTTCTTACTAGTTTTGTTGTGTGCTTGTAGCCATACAATTCATATTTACATAGATTAATTTTTTCAAATTAAATGCAATTGATCATTGTTGAGAAGTTAGTGGTGAATTCAATTTCTCTAGGGTTTTCTCCATTGATCATCCCAATTTATTCCTTTTACGTTCAATTTTTATTTCAGTTTTAATTAGTTTAAATCATCAAACAATCTTCTTAATTGAATTAGAATTAAACTTAAAAACTAGGTATCACAACGATTCAAACTTTGCAAGTCCTTAAGGTTCGACACCCTCTATATAGCTTTGTCCTATAAGGACTTATATTATTGTGAGTGATTTAGTAAATTTGACTCACATCACTTAGCTATGTGTCATGCTTCTTAGCATTTTACTCAAACATCACAATTTGTGTTTTCACATGACATATACATCAATATACTTGACAACCATAAAGCTCAATATAACATGCTTCAATGTAAAACTTCATCATAACTATAACATATGACAAAAACGAATTCGAACTCAAAGTCCAAAACAAAATAATCACACAACTCACATTGTTCACATTAGCTCAATTTGTTACTCGTTGCTTTCAGAATTGTACTCACACTCACACACCCAATCTGGATATATACTGAAGCCCCATACCCTATGTTTTTAGTTACTTTTGTGCTACTAACCCACCGATAACCAACCCTATTGCGCAAGTTTGAGGTCTTTCAATCCCGAATGATCTATTCCCCCTCTACTTTGTACATGAGCCATTTTTGAGATATCACCCTTGTAGAGGCCGGGTCCAATTTTGACTGATTTTCTTTTTATTCGTCATTTTTTTCATAAATGAATTTTAAATTATGTTTAGCATGCTAGAAATGTGGAAAATATATTTGGGGACTTGTTTAGAGGTTCTAGGAAGTTTTGGGAGATTTCGGGTAAATTTGAAAATATTGGGTTGGCGAGGCCCGGGACGCGGGTCATGTGGGCCTGAAAATTCAAAAATTTTTGAAAAATATTTATTTTTGATTTGAACCAAATGAAATGTTTAATGAATTAAGGAATTGATTTCGGAGCCGTAGCCACTTTCGAAATAAAAAACGAAGGTCAGGAGGTACGTTAAGTGACTTAATTAAGGGCAAAATAGTCAGTTTAAACTTGTGTGTTGTCAATACACCTACATCTATATTGTTGGGACAGAATTAGGGGAGAGAGAAATCAGCCATTGAAGGCCTTCTCAAGCTCTCCTTCTCCATTTTCTTCCCCCATTTTGAGTACCTTAGAGTGAGATTTGAAGCTTGCTCTAAGAGAGAAAGTTGCTCCCCTCTTCTTTCTCTTCTAGTTGGTGGGTTTAAAGTCCCCCATTAAAGAGTTTCAAAAATTGAGAGTAGTGGGAGTTTGGTTTTGGGTTTCGTCTAAGAAGAAACGTTTTTTCTCCTTGTCTCGATCTATGATTCTATAGAAAGAAAGTGTGATTAGGAGAAACTTGAAGTTTGATGATTTTAGGGTTTGCTAAAGGAAGGCTCCAAACTTGAGGTAGGGGTGTTTCTTCCATCTTAGTCGTCGATTCTAGGGTTTGGGTGATTTGGGAATGTATAAATTGTACTAGCATGTATGGGTGAGTGGTGGGAGTTGAGTGAATTATCCTTCCTGTTTACATTGTGTAATTGTGCATGCTAGAATTATTCATTATATGATAAGTGATGAATTGTGAAATTATACTTGCTAAGAATATAAAATGAGAGCATGTTTGGCTATGTGGCATATTGTATGCATATGTGATGAATATGCATGATTGAAGCATATATGTGATTATATAAAAATTATGTAGGTGAAATGTATGCTAGAGTTATTGTTATGTCGTGGCTTGAATTTTATCTCGGGTCGAGTTACGACCCAATTGACCCAAAAAATGGGTTTTGTGTGACCTTAATCCATCAAAGCGAGCCCCTGGGAAAAATTTTATGACCCATTTTTTGCTTGTGGATTTTTAGGACTCTCTTGTAGCCCGACATATAAGGGCATCTAAGGGTTTGGAGGGAGGACGAGAGAAAACACTAAAAGTCAGAAAGAGAGTGAGAGAGCGAGGGCTAGGGGTTGGGTTGAAACTTGTAATCTCCTGATTTTTGCATAGTAAAATCTTTTGCCAGATCTTTGCCGTGGATGTAGGCACATTGCTGAATCACGTAAATTCTTGTATTTTGTGTGTTATACTTGATTTGTTTTGTGTCGTGTTTCGTGATTGTGCTTGGTTTACGACTATTTTTCACAACAAATTGGTATAAGAGCCATCGGTTCTAAGCTGGGATGTCAACCAAGTTTATGGAAATTGAGAAGCTTAACGGCATGAACAATTTCAACCTGTGGCGGATTAAGATGCAGGCCCTGTTGGTTCAACATGGGATATCCGAGGCGCTAAAGGGAAAGGATGCACTGCCAGAAAAGTGGAAGGATGATAAAAAAGATGAGGCTATGGAGAAAGCACACAGTGCGATTCTGTTGTGCTTGAGTAACGAAGTTTTGCGAGAAGTTTCTGGAGAAACTACGGCGGACGGGCTGTGAAGCAAGTTGGAATCCCGATATATGACGAAGTCTCTTGCGAATCACTTGTACCTAAAAAAGTGGTTGTTCACTCTTTAAATGCCGGAAGGTTCGTCTCTGAAAGACCATCTTGACAAGGTTAATGCTGTCATCATGGATTTGAAGAATATTGATGTTAAAATAGAGGATGAGGATCAGGCAATTATTCTGTTGTGTTCTCTACCACCCTCGTACGAGAACTTTGTCAATACAATGATATATGGTAGAACTAATTTGTCCATGGAAGATGTGAAGGCATCTTTGAATTCTAAGGAGTTATAGAGAAGGACGTTTGAGGGCAATACAGAAAGTTTGGTAGAGGGCTTGGTCGTTAGAGGGAGAACGGATCAGAAGGGATGGTCTGGCAAGGAAGGTCATTTTAAGTCTAAGAACAAATCGAAGGTGCTTAAATGCTTCACTTGCCATAAGGAATGACACTTCAAGAAAGACTGTCCGGAGTGTAAGAAGGGAAAGGGAAAATCCATAGAAACCGTTGGGGTGGCTGTTGCAGAGGGTAGTGATTCAGATGGTGGTAGCGTTCTCACTATTTTTGCCTATAGCTCTAGTGATGAGTGGATACTTGATTCGGGTTGCTCATATCACATTTGTCCTAACAGAGACTGGTTTACCTCTTATCATTCCATTGATGGAGGGGAAGTTCTGATGAGGAATAATGTGCCATGCAAGGTTGTAGGTATCGGTATAGTTCAAATCAAGATGTTTGACAATATAATGAGAACACTGACTGATGTCTGCATGTTCCAAAATTGAAGAAGAATTTGATTTCCCTGGGTACGCTGGGTTCAATCGGCTGCAATTACAAGGCTGAAGGTGGAGTCATAAGGGTTTCAAAGGGTGCTCTCGTGGTGATGAAGGGCTGAAGCAACATGGTTTGTATGATTTGCAGGGTAGCATAGTTACAAGTTCTGTTGCAGTATCGTCCTCAGGTCTTGATTTAGATACTACTAAGTTATGGCATATACGGTTGGGCCATATGAGTGAGAGGGGGATGGATGTTCTGAGTAAGTAGGGTCTACTTGGTGGTCAGAAAACTGAAAAGCTAGATTTCTGTGAGCATTATGTCTTCGGGAAATAGTGCAAAGTGAAGTTCAGTACAGGAATTCACAGGACTAAGGGCATAGTGGATTATATCCCTTCTGATCTTTGGGAGAATGAGGCCTTTGTCACGTTCAAGCAGTGGAATACCTTAATTAAAAAGTAGACTGGAAAACAGGTTAAGCGCTTGAGGACAGACAATGGTTTGAAATTCTGTGATGGAGAATTTAATGAGTTTTGTAAGACTCACGGGATTGTGAGACACCATACAGTAATGAAAACTCCACAGCAGAATAGAGTTGTAGAACGGATGAACAGAACACTATTGGAGAGGGCATGGTGAATGTTGTCCAATGCTGGGTTAGACAAAGTCTTATGGGCTAAAGGTGTTTCCACAGCTTGTTTCTTGGTGAACCAGTCTCCATCGACTGCTATTGATTGTAAGACTCTGGAGGAGGTATGGTCTGGTTCTCCTGCTAGTTACAACAATATGAGAATATTTGGGTGTCCTACATATGTTCATGTCAATGAGGGGAAGCTTGAACTGAGGGCTAAGAAGTGCATATTTCTTGGTTATGAGCCCGGGGTCAAAGGATATAGATTGTGGTGCCTAGATGCTTCACGAAAGAAATTGCTTGTTAATAGAGATGTGATCTTTCATGAGTATGCGATGCTTACTCCACAGAAGGATGTAGTTGATTCAGCTAGAGCTCAGGATGTCAGTGAATGGGTGGAGCTATCAAAGGTTCAGTTAGAGAGTGTTCCTGATTAGTCGAATGATGAGCAGGTGCAGTTTCAGGATGGGGAAGATGCACAGATGTAATGGTACAGTGTGGCTAGAGACAAACCGAGGAGGGCGATTAAGCCACCTCAAAAGTATGGTTTTTCACATGCTGATTCAGTTGTTTATACACTTAGTGTAGCAGAGAGTATTGATGAGCAGGTAGCGTGTACTTATCATGAGGCCATCACGGGTAGAGAGTCAGCACAGTGGTCTATTGCCATGAGTGAGGAGATTGAGTCTCTTCATAAGAACTAGACTTGGGAGCTAGTCAAGAAGCCTAAAATTTAAAAGATTGTGGGTTGTAAATGGGTATTCAACAAGAAGGAAGGAACTCCAGGAGTGGAAGATACAAGGTTCGAGGCACGCTTAGTGGCAAAGGGCTATACACAAAGGGAAGAGGTGGACTTCAATGAAGTTTTCTCTCCTGTTGTGGAACATAGCTCAATCCGAGTGTTACTATGGTTACTCTGTATGACTTGGAGCTTGAGCAGTTGATGCGCGTGTTGTGAGTGTATCAATTAAAATTACCACACTTCGCAATAGAACGAATTCCTTTCAGAATAGGACTATTGAAAGGAGTATCGAACCTTAGGGATTATGGTCTGAATGAGTTGGTATACGAAATTAATTCTAATTAAATTTAGAAAGAAAAGAAATCAGATTTTAAACTAATTAAAAAGCAAAATAAAACAAAATAAAGGAAATAGAGAGTGTGGATAATATAAGATAAATCTAAGGTAATTGACTTCACCACTAACTCCACAATCAATGGCCAATTGATATAACTATGGGGAATTATATCATGCATAAGTGGTGTCAGTGGCTACAAGCTCACCTTCATCCGTCAAGGAGATAACATATGATTAAGGCAAAGTCATGGACTATCTACGATTGGCATGGGCCATTTGCCTAACTACTCTACTCTAGGGTGCAATATGATCCATTTTCTCTAGGCATACTCCATCAAATCGTATAATGATATATTCAGTGATTATCATTGTGTAATAATTGCTCTCATGATCACATAAAATAAGAGAGATGAAATTCAATAACAACAACTAAATATCTAAGACAAGATAAGAAATCATTGAAACTAAATTTATAAGACTTTTATTGTTCAATTCTATAATAAGAATCCTCTAAATTACACAATCTATGCATGTATATAAAGGTCCCCAAAATTTAAAACAATCAAACCATTGATACTTAGTTATACATCAAAACCCTAGTAGAAGAAGAGGCTTCAACGGTTGAGGAAGAAGGCATCATCTTCATAAATTATGCGTAAGACTTCATTCTCCAATGGTTATCCACCCCAAAAGCTTTGCAAAGTATGTCTTCAATTTTATCCAAAGGCTTTCTCAGCTCTTTAAGACTCTCCCAAAATAGCCTTCAATTCGCCACTTCATGCATTAAGAGTGTTACCCAAAAATTGACCCTAGAGGGGGGGGGGTGAATAGGGGTCAATGGCAAACTATGATGTTTTCTCCACAAATTTAAATTACAATAAGCAAATAAAATTATGCAAATAATAGATCAAGACAATAAATAAATTGCACAATGATAAGGAGCTAGAGATAGAGAAAATCAAACGCAAGTGACTCAAGATGTAGCGTGGTTCGGAATCTCCTACTCCACGACTCAAGATCCCTCTTGAGATTTCCCAAATCCACTACGGCTTCTCCTTTCGGGTGGAGAGCAAACCTTTACAATGAAGCTAATAAGCTCCTCCTTTCTCTTGCTAAGTGAAGTCCTCCACTTAGTCTTCTAGGGTTCAACCAACCCTTTACAATGAATGATAAGAGGATTTGAAGTACAAATGTTGTATCTCTCAAAGATAAAGTTCTCAAATGAAAGCTCACAACTATAGCTGTATCTGATTCTCAAGTTTGAAGCTCAAGACTTAATTGAATGAGAGTGAAAAGAGTGAATCGTATATTGAATGCTTGTATCTCTGGTAGTTGTGTGTTTAAATGTAGAACAAGAGATGTATATATAGTCACTCTCACGAAAATAGCTGTTGGAAGGTGGGTGAAGACATTAAATGCACCAACTAGCCGTTTAATTTTGAATCTGGGGAAAAGCAGTCGACTTTCTGCTTGAAGGAGTCAACTTTATTTGAGCCTTCAAAGAGTCAGATTCATGCTGCCCAAAAGAGTCGACTTTCTCTAATGCATAAGACGACTATTTTATCAAATCTCATAAACTAAAATAGAAAGAAAGTCTTCTATATGTTTTGAGAAAGTCTTCTATCTTAGTGCTTTAGAAAAGTCATTTTCACAAAAGTTCATAAACTAAAATAGAAAGATAGTCTTCTATATGATTTGATATAGTCTTCTATCTTGCTACTCTAGAAATGTCATTTTCGCACTGCTTAAAAGAGTCGACTTTACAATTCCACTAAGTCGACTGATTTTTGGAATCATTTGAAAGGCAACTTAATCAAGGCATCCATGAGCTCAAAAATTAATCTCAAAAGCTAAGAGCCACTCATGAAAACTTAGAAATATGATGCATGTGGTTTAAGATTCAATTTTAGACATTGAGCTTCAAACAGGTAAATCAAATTTAGCTTTACAAAATATACCTAAGCTCTCACCATATCCTGTTTACCCAATGCTTCTTTGTTTTGCATAATTCTTCAAGCTTGTGCAAATTCCTTCTTACATGAGATGAAAGCTCCTTTGAATATATATGGTCATTCTAGACAATCACTCAAAAAGATGTTAGTAATTAACACCATTAATGATTTGTTATCATCAAAATTACGAGATTACCCTTAGGTTAAAATCTTTGGGTCAACAATCTCCCCCTTTTTGATGATGACAAAACATTGATGTGTTCAAATAAATTATAGAGTGCATTTTAAAATGCTCCCCCTATCGATATGCACAAGATGAACAATATGATCAATAAATTGATAAACATAACATCTTTCCATATGATCATGCTTCAGAAAATTGACTTAAATAAAATGAATGAGCATAATGAGTCTCCCCCTATCAATATGCTTTCATACCACGCTTATAAGAAGGTTTAGCATGCTTAAAATATCACGTGGAAGCAAATTTTAGGCATAAACATTTAGAGACATTCACCACATCCAATAAGCCAATATCAAAATCCCATCCTCCTCAACATAATGAAACAATATTTTATAAATGAGTTCTCATAGTATTCATAATGCATTATATACATTAATCATTATACATTCATCATTGAATTCATTGGATAACAATAACAAACATATAAGCAAGATACTTTGGAGGAAAAAATAATTTATAAAGAAGCATGCATCTAGACATCATCATTAAAAAAGCTTAAAGTAAAGTGAGCAGTCATATAATTTTTCCATAAAGCATATGCATAACATAATGAGACAAAGAACATATCAAACATCACATCAAAAATTTCTCCCCCTTTGTCGTCATCAAAAAGAAGTGACTTATCTACTAAGGAGTTGGTGGTGGTGGAGAAATGCCAAAATACCTTTTGATCTCCTCAAGTGCACTCAGCTGAGCTTGATAAGCATTGAAACCGATGCTCATCTTTTCAAATCCTTCATGTATTTCCCTTTCTAGGTGAGTCACTTGTCCCTCAATCCTGTCAACCCTTCCTTCAAGTCTTTCGATATTGCCCAAACGAGTATCAATGCTTTCTAGTCTAGAAAGAACTTGATGAAGCACAAAAGGATCAGTAGGAGGTAGTAGGAGAGGTGTCTCATCATCTGGTAGTTCATCCTCATTCATAGGATCATTATCACTGCCTTCTTCTGCACCTGCATCGTCATCAACTTGGCCAGCCGGCTTGTACCAAAAACCTTGATCATTTTGCTTGAATTTCATTCTTTTGAGTGTAGAGTCATCAAGCCGATCAATTTTAGCCACAGGGCGCATTATGGTTTCGGTGGCAATAGGAACTCCAAAATACTCAAAAAGCTTGGTGAGGGGAAGTGCATAGACAAGATGGGATCTATCCCTCTTTATACACTCTTTCATGTGGAGGAAGATGAGATGAGCAAGGTCCAACTTCTTTTCATTTAGCAAACACCAGATAATGAAAGCTTCCATATAGGTAACATCTGTTCGGCTGCCAGATTTGGGTAAAATGTTGTACCCTATAATGGTATGAAGCACCCTAGCTTCAAGAGTGAGCTGATTGGCTTTAATCTTAGCTTTTGTAGAAATGGAGGGGTCACCACACATCTGTCTTAGGGCATATATAGGTTCAAAGTCAGGATACAATGCCCAATCATTTGTAGAGTAGTACTGAAAATCACCTTTAGGAATGTCAAAAATTTCTCTCAGTGTAGACTTGGTGAACTCAATTTCTTTGCTTTTGACATATGAGTACATAACATTTTTCTCCCTTTCATCTTGCTCCAAATGAGCATAGAAAAGCTTAATAAGTCTTGGATAATGGAATGTATCAATTGCAACAAATTGTCTCCAACCAATTTTGTCAAAGAAAGCATATGTATTTAAATGATTTTCAGCACAGATACTGGGTGAGACAACATTACCTCGTTCAACAGCACGGTGAAGGAATTTGCGTTTGTACCGTGTTTGAAATGAAGGATCACGAAAAAGAGAGAGAGAAGATGATGCGGGTGCCGTCGCTATAGGTGGTGGTGGAGCCGATGCCAGAACGAGCTGGTCATGGCGGCGCTTGGTTCGCCGATCACGGGATTCTGCCGCGGTGAGGTTCTGTTTTCCGGCGGTGGATCGTCCTCCCATAGTTCGTGGAGGCATGATGCTTCGGGCAGGAGAGAAAATGCGAAATGGTAAATTGTACCCCCAAAAAAAAATGCAGAATGGTTGGTGAAGAAGAAAAGAACGAATTTCCAAGCTGATGATTAAAGAGAGAGAAAGAATTTTGAAAAGATTACCATTAGTGGGTCACTGGTTCAGATTCGGCAATTTAGACAGGTAATTTCATAGAGGCGTGAGGAAGAAAGCAAGCCCTAAGTCGACTGAGCAATAAAAGGAGATAGGAATAGAAATAAGCAAACAATAAAAATAAAAATAAAAAATGTAAACAATCCACAAAGAAAGTCGACTGGAAGAATGTAGAAAGTTGACTTTTTAATGAAAACCGAAGGGATAGGATCATAGGAGAGTCGACTTTCTCTCTTGAGGGAGTCGGCTGTTTTGGGAGGTGAAAAACAATTAAAAAAAATTAAAAAAATTAAAAAGGACAGTCGACTTGTCCAGTTAGGGAAATCGACTTTCTTTCCTTTCTTAAAAGCCAAAAACATTCTGGCAAAGATAGGCGACTTTAACAAATGGAAGAGTCGACTTTCCAAAAAAAAAAAAAAAAAGAAAGAGAAAAGAAAGGAAAATAAATAAATAAAACGAAGGAGCTTAAGGAGTCGACTTTTTTAGCACTGAAAGTCGACTGATTATCCTTGCTTGAAGTCCAAAAAGGCTCTGTCAAAAATAGTCGACTTTAAATAAAGGAAGAGTCGACTTTCTCCTGGAAACTCAAATCAATTCAATCTCACTTGCTCTGGTCATGCCTATTTCTCTTCTAATAGAACAGAACCTATCTTCTTGGAGGGGCTTGGTAAAAATATCAGCTAATTGGTTTTCTGTATTGACAAAAATAAGCTCTATATCTCCTTTGGACACATGATCTCTCAAGAAATGATGTCTAATTTCAATGTGCTTTGTTCTTGAGTGTTGTATAGGATTTTTGGAAATACAAATAGCACTTGTATTATCACATCTAATAGGTATGTGATCAAATGTAAGTCCAAAATCTTCAAGTTGTCGTTTGATATAAAGAGTTTGAGCACAACAACTTTCGGCTGCCACATATTCGACTTCTGCTGTTGACAAAGCTACAGAATTTTGTTTCTTGCTTGACCAAGATACAAGAGAGTGTCCAAGAAAATGACAGGTACCACTAGTGCTTTTTCTATCTATTTTGCATCCGGCAAAATCAGCATCCGAATAACTTATGAGATCAAAGGATGTATCCCTAGGAAACCAAAGTCCCAAATCAATAGTGCTACTCAAATATTTAAAAATTCGTTTAACAGCACTTAAATGGGATTCTTTGGGACATGATTGGAATCTTGCACATAAGCAAACACTAAACATGATGTCCGGTCTACTTGCCGTTAAGTACAAAAGACTTCCAATCATACCTCTATATCTCTTGATATCAACATCTTTCCCTTTTTCATCCTTATCAAGTTTAGAGGCATTACTCATAGGAGTTTTTGCATGTTTGGCGTCCTCCAAGCCAAATTTCTTTAGCAAATCTTTAACATATTTAGATTGACAAATGAATATACCATCCAATGATTGTTTGATTTGCAATCCTAGAAAAAAGTTAAGTTCACCCATCATGCTCATTTCAAATTCGTTTTGCATGCTTGAGGCAAATTCTTTGCATAACATCTCATTTGTTGATCCAAAAATGATATCATCAACGTAAACTTGAATGATCAACAAATTCTTATCAATGATTTTTGTAAAAAGAGTGATGTCAATTTTCCCTCTAACAAAATCATTTTCTAGAAGAAAACCACTCAATCTTTCATACCAAGCTCTAGGAGCTTGTTTCAAACCATATAAGGCTTTAGATAATTTAAAAACATGGTTTGGAAGATCATGACTTTCAAAGCCCGGTGGTTGTTCTACATAGACTTCTTCTTCTATGAAGCCATTCAAGAATGCACTTTTTACATCCATTTGATATAGCCGCGCTTGAAGTTCTTATGAGATGCATATGCAAGTAACATCCTAATTGCTTCTAGTCTAGCAACGGGTGCAAAGGTTTCCTCATAGTCAATTCCTTCTTCTTGGTTGAAACCTTGAGCAACTAATCTAGCCTTATTTCTAATTATAACACCCGACTCATCCTTCTTATTTCTATAAACCCATTTGGTTCCTATGACGGTTTGATCTTTGGGTCTAGGAACTAAATTCCAAACTTGATTCCTCTCAAATTGGTTTAGTTCTTCTTGCATAGCTAAAATCCATGACTCATCATTTTCGGCCTCATGGATGTTCTTTGGCTCTATTTGAGACACAAAGGCTAAATGATCACACATATCTCTAAGAGATGATCTAGTACTCACTCCTTTAGAAGGATCACCTATAACTTGGTCAAGTGGATGATAGGGAATGACTCTTTGATCTTTTGGAAGAGAGCCATGTATGTCATTTTGGATGATTTCCTCCTTAGAAGCATTTTCTTGTGACTCATCAATGGTGGACTCTTTTGATTTTTCAACTAACGTAAATCCATCAACATTCTTTTCAAATTCAATCACTTCATCATCCAAATTTTGTCTAGGGGTAGGGATAGGAGATTCATCAAATACTACATGTATTGATTCTTCTACTACTAATGTTCTTTTGTTGAAAACTCTATAGGCTTTGCTTTTAGATGAATATCCTAGGAAAACCCCTTCATCGGATTTAGCATCGAATTTTCCTAAATTGTCCTTGTCATTCAACACAAAACATTTGCACCCAAAAACTTTGAAAAAACCTATATTTGGCTTATGACCATTCCAAAGCTCATATGGAGTCTTATCAAGCTTCTTTCTAATGATGACTCTATTTATAACATAGCAAGAAGTACTAACGGCCTCGGCCCAAAAATATCTAGGTAACTTATGTTCATTGAGCATTGTTCTAGCCATCTCTTGGAGGGATCTATTTTTCCTCTCAACAACCCCGTTTTGTTGAGGAGTTCTAGGAGCGGAAAAGTTTTGATCGTAACCATTATCATCACAAAATTTCTCAATGTCTCGGTTATCAAATTCTCTACCTCTATCACTTCTAATGCTCTTAATCTTACATTCTTTCTCGTTTTGAACTTTTCTACAAAACTTAGAGAAAATGACGTGTGTTTCATTCTTATGAGCAAGAAAGAATACCCAAGTAAGCCTAGTGAAGTCATCTACAATCACAAATGCATAAAACTTTCCTCCTAAGCTAGCAATTCTATCCGGACCGAAGAGATCTATATGAAGCAATTCTAATGGTCTTGTTGTAGTGATATCCTTTTTCCTCTTGAAGGAAGACTTGATTTGTTTGCCTAATTGGCAAGCACTACAAGTTTTGTCCTTAACAAACTTAGTCTTTGGGAGGCCTTTGACTAAGTCATTTTTGGACAATCTTGAGATCAAGTCCATGCTTGCATGACCTAGTCTTCTATGCCATAACCAACTATTATCACTAGAGGAAACAAAGCATTTAACATTTTGATCAAGCAAGTCACAAAGAAGGATGGTGTACAAATTACCATTTCTATATGCAACAAAAATTTGACGGCCATCTTTTTCAACTATGCAGTGATCCGATTTAAATGCAACATTAAAACCCTTATCACATAGTTGGCTAATGCTAAACAAGTTATGCTTAAGACCATTAACAAGAAGCACATTGTCAATAGATAAGGAAGAAGATATACCTATGGTCCCAACGCCAACAATTTTACCTTTAGAGTTGTCTCCAAAAGTGACGTTTCCTCCATCATAAGGCTTGAGAGAAGAGAAGTTGGAGCGATCTCCCGTCATGTGTCTTGAACAACCGCTATCAAGAAACCATTTGTCCTTGGAACTAGAAGAGGATTTCAAGCATACCTACAAGGCAAGCTTAAGTGACTCCTTTTGGTACCCAAACCATTTTGGGTCCAATTGGGTTAGCAATCATAGGAAATGTTCCTTTTGGAACCCAAATCATTTTTGTCAACTTTCTTTTTCTAAAAGGGCAAGAAAAGATTTTATGTCCATCTCTTCTACAAAGATTGCATATAGAACCAAAAAAGTTAAGTTGAGAGCTTTTGACAAAGAAGTGCCTCAAAGGTTTTAGCTTATCATTCTTAAAAGAGGGTTTTTTGATCAAAGACTTTTGTTTATCATATGAATTATATCCAATTCCTTCTTTGTCAAAAACATCCCTTTGCCTTCCAAGGAGAATAGTTAAATTCTTTCTCCCCTTGGTGAATTTTGCAAGAATCTCAATTTGATCCTCAACAACTTTCTTCAAATTTTCATTTTCAATTTGAAGATCAATTGAGAAAGTCTCTTTTGAAAATGTATCTCTTTCTTTCTTGAAATAATCATTTTTCATTTGAACTTTAGAAAGCTCAAGTGAAGAAGAATCTTTTTCCTTTTTCAATAAAATGTTTTCATTTTGAGCTTTAGAAAGTTCTAGTGAAAGAGATGAGATTTTTTGTTTAAGAGATGAATTTTTCAAAATAACCTTTTCAAGTTCTTTATGCAAATCTTCAAAAGCATCTTGCAACTCATTATAAGAAAAGGAAGACTCAATTAAAAGTTCAAGATTAGAATCTACCTCGTCCTCAATTGCCATGAGGCAAAGGTTGGCAACTTCGTCATCATCACAATCTGAATCACTTGAGTCGGAATCATCCCATGTTGCCTTCATTGCCTTTTTCTTTTGCTTATTTTCTTTATCTCT
This sequence comes from Cornus controversa, assembly GCA_026545225.1. Lineage (NCBI taxonomy): Eukaryota > Viridiplantae > Streptophyta > Magnoliopsida > Cornales > Cornaceae > Cornus > Cornus controversa. Next base: position 23,214,490 of record CM048852.1, read on the forward strand.
TTTGTACTTGAGGCAATCGATTTTGAAATGACCCGGCTTTCCGCAATAATAGCAAATAGGTGGTTCCTTTTTGCTTGACTCGCCTTTGGACTCATTTCTCTTGAAAGGTCTCTTTTTGAAGAGATGCTCTTTCCTCATGAATTTTTTGAACTTGTTGGAGATGAGAGCAAGTTCATCTTCATCATCGCTAACATCTTTATTATCTTCCTCATTGACATCTTGAATTGAAGTCTTTAAAGCCATGCTCTTCTTTTGCTCGGGCTTTTCTTGACGGTTTTTCATCTTGATTTCATGAGTCATGAGAGATCCCATGAGGTCTTCAAGACTCAATGCATCGAGATCTTTTGCTTCCGAGATAGCGGTAGCCTTAGCATCCCAACTTGTGGGTAGGCACCAAAGAATTTTCTCCATATTGTCAGAAGTAGAGTAATTCCTACCAAGATGAGATAAACTATTAATAATGTTAGTGAATCGAGTAAACATCTCACCAATGGTTTCATTTGGTTCCATCTTAAAGAGCTCATACTCACGAATTAACATGCTCACTTTGGTGGCTCTAACTTGCTTAGTGCCTTCATAAGTCACTTCTAGTTTGTCCCAAATCTCTTTGGCGGACTTACAAGCTGAAATTCTATTGAATTCGGATTTGCTCAAGGCACAATACAAATTTGTAACGACTTTGGCATTGACTTGAACAAGTTTTCAGTCATTGTCATTATATTCATTCAAGTCTTTTGGAACTCTTAGACCTTCTACGATTTTTAAGGGAACTAAGGGTCCGTCACGAACAACTTCCCAAACTTGGTAGTCAATAGATTGAAGAAACCATATCATTCTAGGTTTCCAATAGCTATAGTCGATTCCATCAAACCAAGGTGGTCTATTGTTGGATTGGCCTTCAACATGAGATGGTCCTTGCATGTTTGCCATGATCAAACTCTAAGACGATTAAGTCCTATTCAAGAGTCCAAGGCTCTGATACCAATTGTTACCCAAGAATTGACCCTAGAGGGGGGGGGTGAATAGGGGTCAATGGCAAACTATGATGTTTTCTCCACAAATTTAAATTACAATAAGCAAATAAAATTATGCAAATAATAGATCAAGACAATAAATAAATTGCACAATGATAAGGAGCTAGAGATAGAGAAAATCAAACGCAAGTGACTCAAGATGTAGCGTGGTTCGGAATCTCCTACTCCACGACTCAAGATCCCTCTTGAGATTTCCCAAATCCATTACGGCTTCTCCTTTCGGGTGGAGAGCAAACCTTTACAATGAAGCTAACAAGCTCCTCCTTTCTCTTGCTAAGTGAAGTCCTCCACTTAGTCTTCTAGGGTTTAACCAACCCTTTACAATGAATGATAAGAGGATTTGAAGTACAAATGTTGTATCTCTCAAAGATAAAGTTCTCAAATGAAAGCTCACAACTATAGCTGTATCTGATTCTCAAGTTTGAAGCTCAAGACTTAATTGAATGAGAGTGAAAAGAGTGAATCGTATATTGAATGCTTGTATCTCTGGTAGTTGTGTGTTTAAATGTAGAACAAGAGATGTATATATAGTCACTCTCACGAAAATAGCTGTTGGAAGGTGGGTGAAGACATTAAATGCACCAACTAGCCGTTTAATTTTGAATCTGGGGAAAAGCAGTCGACTTTCTGCTTGAAGCAGTCGACTTTATTTGAGCCTTCAAAGAGTCAGATTCATGCTGCCCAAAAGAGTCGACTTTCTCTAATGCATAAGGCGACTATTTTATCAAATCTCATAAACTAAAATAGAAAGAAAGTCTTCTATATGTTTTGAGAAAGTCTTCTATCTTAGTGCTTTAGAAAAGTCATTTTCACAAAAGTTCATAAACTAAAATAGAAAGATAGTCTTCTATATGATTTGATATAGTCTTCTATCTTGCTACTCTAGAAATGTCATTTTCGCACTGCTTAAAAGAGTCGACTTTACAATTCCACTAAGTCGACTGATTTTTGGAATCATTTGAAAGGCAACTTAATCAAGGCATCCATGAGCTCAAAAATTAATCTCAAAAGCTAAGAGCCACTCATGAAAACTTAGAAATATGATGCATGTGGTTTAAGATTCAATTTTAGACATTGAGCTTCAAACAGGTAAATCAAATTTAGCTTTACAAAATATACCTAAGCTCTCACCATATCCTGTCTACCCAATGCTTCTTTGTTTTGCATAATTCTTCAAGCTTGTGCAAATTCCTTCTTACATGAGATGAAAGCTCCTTTGAATATATATGGTCATTCTAGACAATCACTCAAAAAGATGTTAGTAATTAACACCATTAATGATTTGTTATCATCAAAATTACGAGATTACCCTTAGGTTAAAATCTTTGGATCAACAAAGAGAATACACCAAAGACCTAATCCAATTATGAATTAATTAGGTTTTCCCGCAACACTAATCAGGTGGATTTTTCCTACTGACGTTTGGCCCAACTTTTGACCCACTAGCAGTCTGATTTACAGAATTTTCCTGAAATACAAAAGTGTGCAGAATCAAATTTCGTTCAATCTACTTAGAACTTAAGTCAATTTGAGGCTCAAAAATAACACTTCTGGTCTGTTTTCCAAAATGGGATTAAAACTGTATTAAGCGCCAAATTGGGCTTAAGGCCCGTAACCTTCTTAAGCAACTGTAATTCTCTTGAACCTCTTTCTTGGGCTGATTTGAGTTGAAATAAAGAGTTGAATGGATCCTTTTGATGTAGGCTTCATCTAACCCTCTTGCATGTCATCTTTAAAAGCTAAAAATTATAGTTTTAACTGAAATAATCATTAAGGTCCTAAAAATACAGAAAACACTAAAATGAAGTAAAATCACAAAATAATCTATCACTAAGAGAATAAAGTATACAAGTTAAAAGGCTAGAATGATTAACATTCAACGCCGATCAGCAGCTTGATGTCAAGACTGCGTTCTTGCATGGAGAGTTGGAAGAGCATATTTATATGCATCAGCTTGAAGGGTTTGAGATTATGGAAAAGGAAGACCATATTTGCCTACTGAAAAAGTCCTTATATGGGTTGAAGCAGTCTCCTAGACAGTGGTACAAGCAATTCGACACCTTTATGGCTGGAAGTGGCTATTGTAAGAGTGAGTTTGAGAGTTGTGTGCATCACAGGAGGCTCTCAGATGGATCGCATTTGTACTTGTTGCTTTATGTTGATGACATGTTAATAGCTTACAGAAACATGTCAGAAATTAGCTTGTTGAAGGCTCAACTTAGTGGTGAGTTTGAGATGAAGGATTTAGGTGCCATGAAGAGGATTTTGGGTATGGAGATTTACAGAGACATAGGAGCGGGCATATTGTATTTGTCGCAGAAGAAATACATTGAGAAGGTGCTAGAACACTTCGGTATGCAAGCCTCAAAGCCTGTGAGTACTTTATTGGCAGCCCACTTCAAACTTTTAGCCGAATTGTCACCACAGACCGAGGAGGAGGTGGAGCACATGTCTCGTGTTCCTTATGCTAGTGAAGTTGTTAGCATCATGTATGCTATGGTGTGCACTAGGCCAGACTTTTTGCATGGAGTTAGTGTAGTGAGCAGATATATGGATAAACTTGGGAAGGTTCATTGGCAGGCTATAAAATAGATATTGCAATATTTGCGAGGCACTGCAAATGTTAGATTAGTCTATGATAGAGGTAGCGACACATCTGGGAGTGTTGTTGGATATGTTGATTCAGATTATGCTGGAGATATTGCTAGGAGGAGGTCCTTGACAGGGCATGTCTTTACTCTTTGTGGGAATGTGATCAGTTGGAAGGCGACTTTGCAGTCTACAATTGCATTGTCTATTACAGAGGCTGAGTACATGGCTACCTTAGAGGCAGTAAAGGAAGCTATATGGCTTAGAGGCTTGGTTAGTGATCTGGGCTTGCAGCAGGATGATTTGACTAAATTTTGTGACAGCCAGAGTGTTATACATTTGACTAAAAATTAGATGTTCCATGAGAGGACCAAACATATTGATGTCAGGTTGCACTTCATCAGAGATGTGATTGCACATGGTGTTATTGCAGTGAAAAAAATTGGGACAGCAGAGAATCTGACAGATATGATGACTAAGGTCATTCCTACTATCAAGTTCAGACATTGTCTGGGCTTGATTGGTGTTTACAGTTATTTTCCCTTAGGGCCATGTGAAGGAGGCGAAAAGAGTAGCTGGGATTACGAAGCTTGGAGGAATTCGAGCCAAGGTGGAGATTTCTTATGTTGTGGCCCGAATTTTATCTCAGGCCGGGTCGCGTAGCGACCCAATTGACCCACAAAATGGGCTTTGTGTGGCCTTAAGCCACCAAAGGTTTAGAGGGAGAGACGAGAGAAAACACTAAAAATCAAAAAGAGAGTGAGGGAGCGAGAGCTAGGGTTTGGGTTGAAACTTGTAATATCCTAATTTTTGTATAGTGAAATATTTTGCTGGATCTTTGCCGCGGATGTAGGCACATTGCCGAACAACATAAATTCTTGTGTTCTGTGCATTGTGCTTGATTCGTTTTGTGTAGTGTTTCGTGATTATGCTTGGTTTGTGACTGTTTTCATAATAGTTATATTTAGCAAGAATGTGTATTGAAGAGCATGAAAATTATATACTATATAAGGTATATGTTTTTTATGAATATGTATACATGTGTATCGGAGTATTGTCCAAGTATAACATACATAGAAATTCAGAGGTCACCAACCATGTGTTTGAAGTGGTGAGAATACTCACAATGGACTGATCATCAAAGATGCCCAATCACATCCAAAGTGTAGTGATTGTCGGAGTTGCCCAATCACTAGTGTAAGGTTTACATAATGCCATAAATGTATGACTGTTGGAGTTTCCCAATCATATGAGTGTCATCGGAGTTGACCAACACTTTGGTGTCGTCCGAGTTGCCCAACACCATATGATCATCGGAGTTGACCAATCATGTCTATGTATCAGATTATGACCAAATAAAATATAAATTTTGATATATGTCATGTAGTGTAGCGACACCATGGTTGCATATCATGTAGGTCGGTGTTGGGTCGATGCCTAGGTGGGTTTGGGCATTTCTACTGAGCTTGTTGTTTTGCTCACCCCTCTCCCCCCAAACCTTTTTACAGATAAGGTGCCAATGACGGATGGAAAGTGAATGTCCAAGTGAGTTCCCTTTTGGCATTTTGTATTTATTTTTGGATATCTTATATGTCACTATCAATGCCGACTTGTGGCATGTTGATATGTTATGGTTGTAGTTATAGTTGAATTGCTCGTATACATATAATTCATATGATGACTATAAACTTGGAAGGCCATTTTAATGAAATGTATGTTTTGGGTCATTTATGTATGAGCTTTGAGGAAGACTTGTGGATGTGGAACTTGTGACCAATGATATGTGTAATTTGATTCAAATGTATGAGAATATGAGATTGTGGTGTTTCATTTATGTTAAAAAGGTTGTGTGGATGTGTCTAAAGAATTAGAATGTTGTGTGGATGATTTTAGGGTGTTAGAATGGATTTTGAGTGTAAAATGGACCAAGTGTGGGGTTGTAGGATTTTTGTAGGAAAACATTTCGATTGTGTGAAACCCTAATTTCGCATGATCGAAATGCCTTCGATTATGTGAAATGGTATCGAACATTTCGATGGAAGTTAGGTCAAATTCCAAGGGGATCTCAATAGTACTTTGATTGATCGACCATTTTGATTGTGCAAAAATCTAGTTTTGATTATGCGAAACACCATCTTTGATTGTGCAAAATCTATGTTTCGTTCAATCAAAAACTTGTAGACCACAATAGGTTGGATATGCAGTGCATGGATTAATGTGGGGCCCACTAAGAAGAATAGTGATGAATATACGCTTACATAAGTGCGTATGTAGGGTTAAGTTTCTGTGGTATTTGAGAGGTTAGGAAGGTTCATTAGGGCTTAATGGACAGGTTCACCTTCGATTTTTGGGAGTCAAAAATCGAAACATGACAGCTTGGTATCAGAGCCATAGGGTTTGAATACTTGAGGACGAAGGGTGAAATTTGATTATGTGTTCAGTTGAGGTTAAGTATTGGAACATAAAGATTTAAACTTGAAGTTCATAAATTGCTTATGTGTAACATAAATAATTGCTTACATTTTTATAACATACTAATTATGGAATAACTTAGTATAAAGTTGTGAAAGCATGATGAGAGTTGTATGAGTATGTATATTTGGTGTTGAATCTTCTTGTTATCTATGTATAGCAAGATCCACGAAGAGCTCGCGGAAGAGCAGCCGCAACAGTTCTAATTGATGGAGAATATTTTATGCACGACATGGTCACAACCATGCGTCAAATTGCGAGGGAAATGCAAGAGGAGAATCAGGCTCCACCTAGAGCCACTCCTAGTAGAATGATGATGACTTTGAACAATGTTAATAAACTTAGTGAATTTAGGTTGTTTGCTTACTCTACTTCAAAAGCATAATGATAATTAAAATGTGGAGTTTGAGAGAAGAGTAAAGGGCTAGGGTTGAGACTTCACCACTAGCCTCGTAATACGTCAAACTTATAATAAATTAGGAGAATTCATGCAATTGTGTACTAAGTGGTGCAAATGGCTTGTGGCCTACAATACTACCGTCAAGAGGATAGATGGACCTTAAAATACTATAATCCATGTTCGATACATGTAAATTCTCTACCTACCTACTTACCTAGATATCTAATTAACTAAGTGTAGCTAATTTAGCATTTCTTAGCGTGGACTATGAAAATCTAGCTATACATGTTAAAGTGAAAACTAGTACCAAGCCATCACGTGTAGTCCTTGTGGAACTACAAGTGTTTGAAGATCATGTGAGGAAAATAAGTATTCTAAGACAAGAAAGATAAATTACACACATGAACATAAGGAATTTGTAAACTTATATTACTCATAAGGCTCAAAGCAAGATACATATACACAAAAATTACATAAAAACTCCAATTCACTAAAGTTAGAACATATTTACAAGATTAGGGTTTGTCAAAACCCTAGAGAAGGATTAGTTGATCATGATGGGCTAGAAGCACTCCATAGATAGAGATGAATCCATGCTCAAAATGGGCTTCAAGGCTTTACAAAGCCCTATTTAAAACTTTCCCTCTCTAGAACTTCACTTTCTCTTATTAGAATTTGCTATATGCTCTCTATTACAAGAATTGTGATATATCTATCTATTATATATTTTCTAGCTATATATCTAATTTGAGGCTCAAAAGATCAGTGAATTTTCATCCAAGGCATCTTCTATAAAAAATTAGACAAGTGACCAAATGGAGAAAATATCTTCAAAATAATATCTTCTATAGGAATTTGCGATGCATCGAAGTGGGTACTTCGATGCATCGAAGTTGTAACTTCGATCCATTGAAGTTCGTAGTTCTATAGTCTTTCAAATCTTTAACTTTCTGACTCCAGTCTTGACTCGCTATTCAACATTCTTTGATCTAAACCTTCAATGAAGTACGATTGAAAATATGAATACATTCTTCACTTGATAAAGGGGGTCAGATTATGCCAAAAATGGACTTCGAACCTGAAATCATTAAAAACATGAAAACACGTAAAAACTATACAATATGTGCATCTATGGGATTAAAATACGTAAGCAAATGTGCGAGAATGAATAACATTCAACACTTATCAGCGGACTTAGGCTGGAAGCAGACAATATCATAGCATTAGGTGGAACGGGCTGTTACAAATAGTATCAGAGTCGAACCCAGCCGAAAGTGTGCCAACGAGGACGTTGGGCCTCCAAGGGGATGGATTGTAAAGACATTGGTTGTGTGGAAGAGGTGTTTTGTCCGTTCTTGTCCCCAAGGGTGTTCAATCCCACATCGCCTGGGTGTGGAAAGGGGACGTATTATATATGTGGTGTGCTCTCTCCAAATGGTATGAGGCCTTTTGGGGTAAAATCCAAGAGCAAAACCATGCAGGCTTGGGCCCAAAGCGAAAACTATCATACCATCAGGTGGAGCGGGATGTTACAAATGTATCAAAATTGGACCCAGTCGGAAATGTGCTAATGAAGACGTTGGGGCTCCAAGGGGGGTGGATTGTAAAGACCTTGGTTGTGTGGAAGAGGTGTGTTTGTCCCCTCTTGTCCCCAAGGGTGCTCGATCCCATATGGCTTGGGTGTGGAAAGAGGATGTGCTATATATGTGGTGTGCTCTCTCCAAATGCTATGAGGCTTTTTGGGGTAAAACCCAAGAGCAAAGCAAAATCGTACGGGCTTAAGCTCAAAGTGGACAATATCATACCATTAGGTGGAGCGGGTTTTTACACATTGGCCTTCTCATCACTCGAAACCAAAGTTTTTCAAGCACTCACTCTCCAAATTAGCCTTATCTACAAGCGTTTACCACATTTGGTGCGAGAGGAGCTACAGGATGTACAAAGATTTAGCATCCTTACAGAACTTTTCCTATACAAAATCATCGAGGCAATAAGAATAAATTTCAATCTCTTGTTCTGTGAACAAGTTTTGAAGCTGATAGAGCAGCCTTAGATTGAGAGAATCTATTATCCCCGAGATTGAGACCTCTCCCAATGCCACCAGACTAACCTCCACATCCATTGTGGCATATAGATATGGAATTTGACCAGTGTAGGAATGAAAATAAGGTTTCCATTGATGCAACAGTTGTGCACTTGAATTACAGTAGGTTTGATGGGTTGCTTGCCATTGAGTTGTTAATGGGTCTAACGTTGTTAGCCTATGTTATACCTTTTGGGCTTGTTGGGCCTATTGTCCCAACAGGGAAATTCTTTACCATTTATAAAATTATTTAAACTTTCAAAAAAAAATATCGCAAGGCATAGAGAGAGAGAGAGAACAGTGTTTTAATTGATTAAAGTGCCAATTTTATGATTTTGAAGACTATAAATCTATTGGCCAAGTAGCACGATTGTTTATTTTTGGTTTAAGTAGAATGGTTCTTTTACTTACATAATTAAGTTTTCTAACTAAAAACACACAAATAAGCATTGACCACAACATGTAAAATTCGTTCCATCACCGAAACCATCAAATTTAAACTCCATTCTTGTAGCTTTGAGGACAGTAAGACAACACGACTTCTTGTAACACAATGGCATCTCCTTACCTTGTTGTAGGTTATTTTTGCACCTTTCTTGTTAGTGTCCTATAGATCGACCTTGCTCGCATAATATTGGAGCAATTGTACATTTTTCTTTTCAATACACTTAACTTGCCGAAAAAAGAATTGTAAAAATATTACTATATGTATAGCATCAATATTTCCATGTTGTGTTGTATTCGGTCTCATTGTAATTCCTTGGCATTGCCTTTGTTCTATTGTGAGGCTTTGGCTATTGTCCTTATTTGTTAATAGAGTTACCGAGACTTTCTCTGATATTGTTTTGAATTGGTTTTGATTTTGACTTTGTATTTGTTATTTGAAATTTGCATATTTCTATTTCATTGTATCTAGTAGTCAGTTTAGCCAAATTTATTGTATTTAATTTTTCTTGTAATCTATAAATACATCAATGTAAAACCATATGTAGTGAGGCTTTTATTTTCTTTACTATCTTCTACGTTTCTCTCTTCATGGTTTCAGAGCAATTTAAAATTTAAAATTGCTACTGCTATTCTTCTCTAAGCCACTACAGTTATGACTACAAACAATCAATCAAATTCTTCAACCTCCCAACCTGCAATTCATAACACCAACGAGCCAAATAATACCTTAATCACTATCAATATCTCAACTCAAGCCCTACTCAGACTCACCTACAACAATTACATCTCATGGAAGCTTCAATTTCACACCCTCTTTATCAGATTTGTAGATGGATCAAAACCATGTCCACCAGCCACTGTTACTACAAACAACACCACTACACCAAATCCTGCTCACACCATATGGGTTCGACAAGATCAATTAATTCTAGATGCTCTTGTTAGATTTCTTTCTCCCACTATCATTCATTTCATTGCTCGAGCCAAGACATCGCAAGAAACATGGACAATTTTGGCAAACACGTATGCCAAGCCGTCATGAAGATACATTAAACAAGTAAAAAGTCACATTAAAAATCTAACTGAATGCTATCAAAGTGTTACAGATTTCCTACAAATAGTGAAAGCTCGTGCTGATGAGCTTCTGATTCTTGGAGCACCAATGGAGGAAGATGATCTCATAGAGAAAATCCTTGATGGTCTTGGTGATGAGTACAAAGAACTTGTTCGTACAGTCCAAGCCCAAGACACTACGATCACTTTTGACGAGCTTCACGAAAAACTTCTGAATGCTAAAACAACTCTCTTTGGAACAAAATCTGAACCTGCTGATTTTCCAACATCAACAAATCCTACAAATCGAACCAACAATAGTTGGTGTCCTTTGAACATTTTTGGGAACAACAACAACAATAATTGGCATCCATTACAATTCTTTGGAAATAGTAATATGGGCTAGCCCCATCGCCAAACTATAATAATCGCTCCCTCTCATCTTCCAATGCCAGACCAAACTCTAGTCGAAATGATCGATCTCCTTGTCCCTATCTTGGCCACAACCAAATTTGTGCGATTCAAGGACATATGGCCAAGAAGTATCCATCCTTTCGCCTTGTTCCCATTCAGCCATCCACCACAACAAGTGCTCCAATGACCAATTGTAAGAACTGTGATCACTTTTGCTTAGTTTTTCATCATTTTCATTTAATTATCATATTAGTGTTTTAAATGATTGTTTATGTGTTTTAAATGTGAAATACATGTTTGGATAACATATTTAAGCTTTGAAAAAAATTTCAAAATGTTTGACCAGAGTTGGCTTTTTCGGGTCCGGTTGACCTAGCCCAGAAAATTTAAAATTATCAGAATGACTTCAAATTTGGAGGGTCGCTTAAATAAAATATTTCATGCGCTATAGAATCGATTTTGTGTAAAATGGAGTTACGAAACTTCGAAAATGAGTCTGGGAAGGTTTAGGAAAAAGTAATGACATCGTTGTAAATATGGGTAAGTCATTTTTCTATAAATAGCAAAGGAGGGCACCCAGCCCTACTCTCTTCTTCCCTCAGTCATAAGCAACATTAGATATATATACATATATAACAATTTCTTCTTCTTCTTCCCTTCTTCATCAATTTAGAGGGGCTTCGGGTGAGAGTTTGAGTTTGCCGAAGAAGGAAGAAATGATCTACGTGACGAGGGCTCGAGTTTGATCGGTCCAAAATTGATTTTCAAGAAAGTTAATTTTTTAAGTGAAGTAAGGAATAACTTGAAACTATAGCAATTGAGGTAGGGGGTGTGTGTTATGTCTTGTGTTTCAAGTTTAATTTCATATTTTTAGCATAACATTGATGTATTTATGCTATATATGATAATATTAGATTTTGTAGATAAATTGTTGGATTTAATTGATGATATATGCCTCATTGAATTGGAAATGATTAATAGATGTTATTGAATGCATGAATTACTTAATTGTGCAAATTGATATATAGATTGTATATGTGAATTTTGGTGAATTTATTGAAAAGCTTGAGTTTGGGAATTGAAAGTATACTTGTGTCATTATGAATTATTGAATAACATACCAGAATGGACATATGGCATGTATTGAGTGCAATGCATCCAATTGTGCGAATGTACATGAAAAATGTGAAATATTTGATGTTTGTAATGAATACTCGGGAATGACTCATAGAAAATAGAAGGAAAAAAATATCCTCTTTGGAGTTGGAAGTCCTCTACCTTGCGCAAGTGGGTGGTGACCGGACGGGTTAGTAGCTCGAAATAGTCAAAGGGAATTAAGATGTGGGACTTTGGTACATATCTTGGGTGTGTGGTGTGAGTGTGAGTTCAATTTCGAATACAACATGATTTTGTGTTGAACTATGTGAAGTAACGTGACTTTTGTGAAGCAAGTGGAATTGTGAATAAATTTGAATGTGTCATATGTTATAGATATGATGGATTGTGCAATGAAACATGTTGTGAAATTATGGTTGTCACATGTATTTGATGAGTATGCCATGAAAAATGAACGCATAGCTTTGACTAGAATGGTAGGAAGCATGACATGTAGCAAAATTGTGCATTGGTATTTTCTTTATGCAATCATATGAAATGTAAATGTTGTGTGGAGTTTCTATATGTGCGCTACTCGCAATTTATAAATTTACCACTCTCAATAGAACGAATCCTTGAACGATAGGGCTTTAAGTTGAGGGTGTCGATCCCACAGAGACTACATAGGTATAACTCGCTAAAGGTTGAGGGTTGGTTCTTGTTGAAATCACAACCAAGTGTTCGTCATTTTCTTACTCTACTATGAAAGCATAAAAGTAATTAAAATACAAAGTTGAGAGAAGAGTAAAGGACTAGGGTTAGACTTCACAACTAGCCTCATAGTATGTCACACTTATAATAAATTAGAAGAATTCATGCAAATAGGTACTAAATGACACGTTGACAAGTTCCATATACAACGACGTCGCCAAGAGAATACACACACCTTAATATACTATATTCCATTCGATAAGCGTGATTTCCCTACCTACCTACTTACCTAATTATCTAACTACCTAAGTGTAGCTAAATCACCATCTCTAATCATAGACTATGAAAATCTAGCTATGCATGTTATAGCGAAAACTAGTCTTAATCCATCACTTGTAGTCCTTGTGAAACTTACAAGTGTTTGAAGATCATGTGAGGAATTTAAGTATTCTAAGATAAGAAAATAAATAACAACACATGAGCATGAAGAATTTGTAAACTTATATTTATATAAGACTCAAGGCAAAAGACATATACACAAAATACATAAAAATTTTCAATTCATTAAAGTTAGAACATATTTACAAAGCTAGGGTTTGTCAATACCCTAGAGAAAGATTAGTTGATCATGATGGGCTGGAAGCACCTCATAGACAGAGGCGATTTCATGCTCAAAATGGTCTTCAAGGCCTTACAAAGCCCTCTTTGAAGCTTTCCCTCTCTAGAATTTCACTTTCTCTCTCTAGAATTCTATCTATGCTCTTTCTTATAAGAAATTGTGATATCTTTCATTTATTACATATTCTCTAGCTATATATCTGATTTGAGGCTCAAAATATCACAAAAATTCCATTCAAGGCTTTATCCAAGCGAAATTGGACAAGTGGCAAGTGGACAAAATTGAAGTAGGCACTTCGATGCATCGATCTCTTCTTCTTCTGTAGATTTTCAACTCTTAGTTTTTTGATTCCGGTCTTGACATGTCCTTCACTATTCCTTGATGTAGACTTTCCATGAAGTATGATAGGAAATAAAAATGCATTGTTGAACTGATAAAGGAGTCGAATTACGCCACATTTCGAGTTCGAACCTGAAATCATCAAAAGCATAAAACACGTAAAAATTATACAATATGCGCAGCTATGAGATCAAAATATATAAGTAAAGGCACGAGAATGTCTAACATTCAACGCTTATCAGTAGACTTGAATGAATTGCACAATATATTACTTTGAGTTGTTGAACTTGCTCATCCCCCTATATTAACATTTTCAGGACATGGCAAGGAAGTTCTTGAGGGTGACCATCCATGAGATGGATATGGGGTCATTAAACCCTCTTTTCTAGTTATTTTTTTATTTGGCACGTCTAAGATATAGACTTAATGCATTTGACATATGTGTGAAAACTTAGACCTATTACATTGTTTCTTCTTACTTGAGAATTTGTATGGATGTGTTGAATGCTAGACAATGAGCATGATGAATTTTTTTCCTTTAAATTTTATGTATGTACGAATGTTAATGGTGAACGATGGGTATAAAGGTGTATAAGATTAGTTAAGTGTTGTATATATGATAAATATGATTTCTAATTATGCATGATGAGTATAGAATAATGGAAAACTTGCATATAGAATGGCCCTCTGAAGCATGAACCTTAAGAAGGTTAAATTTAGGACTTGAAACAGCGGAAAATAGGATTTAGGGAGTTTTAGTCGACTGATACCACTATCAATCGACCGAAAGTGTGAGATACCGAGAATTTACAAATGCAGACCCTGCAGGTACCTATTTTAGTTGACTAAAACAACCCTTTAATCGACCGAAACTACCCTTCAGTCAATCGACATTATCCATCAGTCGACTGAAAGACCTCTTTCAGTCGACCGAAGCTGAGGACCACTCAGCCAATGAATTGCATGCCCAGGTTTCAGTTGACCGATGAGGTATCCATCAATTGACCGAAACCTGAATGAGAGCCTTATATGTATTATTGAACGCTTTGAGCTATATTTTATGAGATTATATGAAGAATGTATGTTCTGCGATGATAATGTAAGATAATTAAATGACATGTGACGATATCAAGCATGATATCAAAGAAGAAGTATGATTGGGAGTATGGTTTATTACACAATCACCCCTCTGTTTCTGGATATCAGAAATCGAGGGCGTGACACCAACTCTCCAACACCATGGCAGCCTGGAGCACACTTTGCTGCGAACACTTCTTCCAACACTCCAACATGGCTATTAGACAGTGGTGCTTCTCATCATGTCACTGCAGACTTGAGCAATTATCTCTTTATGCACCTTACACATGTTCCGATGACCTTATGATCGGAGATGGCACGGGTCTCCCCATCACTCACACTGGTTCTACTTCTCTTAACACTCCTAGCACCTCTTTTCAATTAAAAAATGTTCTTTGTGTACCTAACATGAAGGAAAACTTAATCTCCATTCCACAATGTTGTCTTTCAAATAATGTGTCCATTGAATTCTTACCCTCTTTTTTTCTTGTGAAAGAACTTCGCATAGGGGCAACTCTTTTGAAAGGCCAAACGAAGGATGAGGTGTATGATTGGACATCCTCTTCTCTAATAAATTCTCCTTTGTTAGCATTTTCAAGTGTCAAGACAACTTCCTCCTAGTGGCATGATAGATTAGATCATCTAACATCTCTTCTTTCAAATCACATTCTTTCTCATTATCAATTAGACTCATCTACATCATTGTTTTATGATTTTTTATGTAATGCATTTCATTGCAATAAAAGTCACAAACTTTTCTTTTCTAATTCTTCCCTTGTGTATTCTCAACCACTTCAAATAGTTTTTTCTGATGTATGGACTTCACCTGTTTTATCACATGATGGATTTAAATATTATGTCATCTTTGTTGATCACTTCACCAAATACATATGGTTTTATCCACTTAAGCACAAATCTAAAGTCAAAGATCTTTTTATAAGATTTCAAGCTATTGTTGAAAAACACTTCACACTTAAAATATTCACACTTTATTCGGATAATAGTGGTGAATATTTAGCTTTAGCCAACTTTCTTGCTACCAATGGAATCTCTCATCTCACCACCCCACCACACACTCCTAAACATAATGGCTACTCTGAACGAAGACACTGTCACATTGTTGAAACAGGTTTATCCACACTCTCTTATGCCTCAACACCTTTAACCTTTTGGCCATAATCCTTTGCTGTTGCAGTTTATCTAATTAAAAGAATGCCAACTCCAACATTTAATCTTTCGTCTCATTTTGAAAACATTTTTGACACTTCTCCAAACTACTCAAAACTTCGCATCTTTGGATGTTTATGCTACCCTTGGCTTCGCCCCTATTCCTCCCACAAACTTGATCCTCGCTCTAAACCATGTGTCTGTCTAGGCTACTCTCTTACACAAAGTGCATATCTTTGTTTCCATCCATCCACATCAAAAACATATGTCTTTAGGCATGTCAAGTTTGTTGAGTCGGTGTTTCCATTTCACACACTATCCACTCACTTTCTTCGTTCATAACTTGATATTGTGTCTACCTGGATTCCTTAGCCTATCATTGTTCCTTTGTTAATAGATGCCACCCTATTTGACATACAACCTATCAGGCAGCCCCAGTGTGTAATACCAACGCCATCTATCGACCCATCAGCCTCAGCCACAAACACACACCATTTGCCATCCAATTCAACCACGATTGCACCTTTGCCCAACCCACCACCTCTCACAGTAACCACTTCCAATCCCTCTACCGCTCAATCTACTCACACCCACACAATGATCACAAGAGCCAAAAACCACATTACTAAACCTATTCAAAAACTAAATATTTCCACTCAACTATCTCCGCCCACTGACATAGGAGCCACCACTGTGACCCAAGCTCTCAAGATCAAAAATAGCGTCGGACCATATCTCAAAAATATGATGCTCTTGTTCGAAATGGGACATGAAATCTAGTACCTCTTGCTTCTAGTCATAATATAGTTGGTTGTAAGTGGATTTTTTGCATTAAACAACACTCTGATGGTTCTATTGACAGGTACAAAGCACGTTTGGTAGCTAAAGGATTTCATCAACGTCCTGGTGTTGACTATTATGATACCTTTAGCCCTGTGGTCGAGCCCACTATGGTGCGCCTTGTTCTTAGTCTTGCTGTTAGTCGTAGATGGTCTCTCCAACAACTTGATATCAATAATGCATTTTTACAAGGTCATCTTTCTGAAGAGGTCTATATGTCACAACCCCAAGGTTTTGTTGATCCTGATAATCCATCTTATGTATGCAAACTTAGAAAAATAATTTATGGGATCAAGCAAGCTCCATGTGCTTGGTATATTGAGTTTCGCAAATTTTTTCCTGCTTCGGGTTTTCATAACTCACTAGCTGATACTTCTCTGTTCATTTTCAAAAATGGTGGTCATCTTATCTATCTCTTGGTTTATGTGGATGATATTATTATAACGGGTGATAATGATGGTTTTGTTCAACACTTTGTGACTCTATTATGTCAACAATTTTTTTTTAAAGATCTTGATTAGCTATCTTTTTTTCTAGGTGTGGAAGTTTTATCGCATCCTCATGGTCTTTTGCTCTCTCAAATATGCTATTTAATGGATCTTCTTGCTCGTACAAAAATGATGGAAGCAAAACCTATTCTCACACCTCTTCCCACTTCACCACCAATCACTTTGGACTCTGGTTCTCCACTTTCTGGTCCATCTGAATACCGTGCCATTGTTAGGAGTTTACAATATCTATTACTTACTCAGCCGGACATAACTTTTGCTTATAACAAGTTGTCTCAATTCATGCATAAACCAACCTCAAAACATTGGATTCTAGTTAAGAGACTTCTCAGTTATCTTTGTGGTTCAGTTAATGAAGGCATACTCATCTACCGTGATTCACCATAATCTTTACATGCTTTCTCTGATGCCCAATTACATGCTTTCTTCGATGTTGATGGGGCTGGGAACATAGATGATTTCACTTCCACAAGTGCATATATTGTTTACCTTGGTTGGAATCCGATTTCCTGGAGTTCCAAGAAGCAACGCTCTGTTGCCTGATCAAGCATTGAGGCTGAGTATTGATCTATTGCAAATACTACCGCAGAACTTAACTGGGTTTGCTCTCTCTTGGCTGAACTTGGTGTGTCTCTTTCACATTCACCTGTGACTTACTGTGATAATATTGGGGCCACTAATCTCTGTTCTAATACAGTTTTTCACTCTAGAATGAAGCACATGGCTATCGACTTCCATTTTATTTGTGATCAAGTTCAATCGGGACGCCTGTGTGTTGCTTATGTTTCTAGTAAAGACCAGCTTACTGATGCTCTGACAAAGCCCCTATATAGGACACCATTTCTTACTCTCAAAATCAAGATTGAACTCTCTACTCGAGCTCCATCTTGAGGGGGCATATAGAACCATCGAGACTTTCTGTGATATTGTTTTGAATTAGTTTTAATTTTGACTTTATATTTGTTATTTGAAATTTGTATTTTTCTGTTTCATTGTATCTAGAGTTAGTTTAGCCAAAGTTATTGTATTTAATTTTCCTTGTAATCTATAAATACATCAATGTAAAGCCATTTGTAGTGAGGCTTCTATTTCATTTCCTATCTTCTACGTTTCTCTCTTTATTTGTACAGTTTCTCAATTAATATACTAACCCTTTTCACTTGAAAAAAAAAAAATATTAGAGGATCAAATTCACATTTTGGTCAGAGCCCCCTTGTGCTAACTGTCAAATTAATTACCAACGAAGGACTATAGCACAATAACATCTATTTAACAATGCTATTTAACCGATAATTCAGACATAAATCATTAGTTGAAGGACTTTTATCTCCGAAGGATTTACGTTAGAATCTTGGGTCTCACTTACAATATATCTTATCTAAAGCAAATAAATAAGCCTCCGGCAGGCCTAAATTATTGGTTAAGGTATTATTTTTCAATGAAATTCCTTAAATAACCTTTTTGATTCTCTGATTTTTAATCTGAAAACTAAACAAAAAAACTAGAAGGACCCTGGAGATTACAAAACTGCGTGCATACCAAGTAGTTAAATCCAACACATCAATATATATATATATATATATATATATATATATATATATATATATATATATACTGCGTACATAATACACGTTTAGCCTATTTTTTAGCCTATTTTGCTGTATATATGTATATATATATATATATATACTGCGTACATAATACACGTTTAGCCTATTTTTTAGCCTGCGTACATAATACACGTTTAGCCTATTTTGCTGTATAGCCTATTTTTTAGCCTGCGAACATAATACAATACGTTTAGCCTATTGAGAACAGCAAATCATATCATAAGAGAAATTATTATATAGATCCTAATCTTTGGTCTTAGCCAATCATAAGTAGACATGAAAAAAGATTTAAAAAAAATTCACATATTTATTTATGTGTCAAGTTGTGATTGACCTGAGAAAATTTCTCCCATATGTACGTATTAGGTACTTAAATCCCACAAGCAAATAGATATATATTATCAGATACTGGAATTGATCTGGTTCAACAAACTTATGACTATAAATATAATAAGTTCACTACTTTTGACTTGAAGTATATGTCTCCGTCCGTACGCACACATTCAACTTCAACCAATAAGCGAAACTCTCTCAGTTTCTCTGTCTCTTTCTCTCTCTCTTATTCGTCTCTTTCCCAAGTTCTATGGAAAACCAAGTGTTGATACAAAACAATAATAGTTTTACAGTTGACAGTCTAAACAGTGAACCACAACAACCATCTTGTCCTTCCTCTAATTTGATACCATCTAACTGTCAACAACAGTACCAAGACGCTATTGCTTCATGTTCGATCACCGTAGATGACTACGACTATGACTGCAATGATTATTATGATAATAGCTATTTAGATTTTTTTCCGCCTGGTTATCGTTTTCAGCCATATGATGAAGAGCTCATAGAAGGTTACTTGAAGAGAAAGTTAAAGAACCAACCCTTGCCGCCAAACAGGATTCATGAGGTCAATATATACCAACAAAATCCAGATACACTTAAAGGTTTATATTTCTTTAAGTAATTTTTTTCAATTACTATATATATATATAGCCAGTTATGTTCGATTATATGTATGTGTTTAATTTATTTTTTAGCTTGCTTGCTTTTAATCAATCTTGAAAAAAGAATTACCCAAAAAATAATAATCTTGAACAAAGTATATATGGTTAATTTATTAGGAATACAACTTGTTATATTAGGTTGATTTTGTAGTACTTATCTATATACCATGTTGCTGCCTTTAATTAATATCGTTCATGATTTCTATATAGTATCTAATTTTGGTGTTTATTTTTTGTTGGCTTTCATGTAACACACACCAGTACTTCTAAGTTCTGGTTTGAATATAATAGACTATGATATTATATGAAAGTTTATTAATACTTTTTTTATATAAGTAAGGATTATGGTATGAAAAGCTTGTATAAATATCACATTTCAAATTGGTTCAATTTCTTTACCTTAGAACTGAACCAATCCTAACCATTTCACTATTTTTTGAACCAGAACTGAATGTTGAATTATAAAACAAAATTAAAGTACATGGTTGAACTAGTTCAGGATAGTTTGAACTATTTTGTATGCAACCCTAAATTTTATTAAGGTTTATTTACATCCTATATATTTTAGTATTTTGCTCATAAATATTTTCATTATGATAACTTTGATGGCCTGCAATATTTTTCATTTTTGTTTAAAATTTCAGTTAGTGTTGTAGTTGAATGTTTATGTTGGTTGTTTGATCTCCTATTTTAGATCTTCCTCCTCTTGCCGTAGCGTGAGTCCTTAGGGCTTCCTGAAAAAAAAAAAAAATTAACGTTGTGGATTTTGATATTATCAATTTAATTGGCTTCTGATTAATTGTATTGTCATTTAGTGTTATAGAATATTAATCTTTTCCCAAATCAAGGAAAGGTTGGTATGTTTGAGTGATATATATATATATATATATATAAGTTTAACATGCATGCATGCATGCATCTTGAAATGTTTTAATATTCTAAATTTGTGACTTGGAATATATTACCAGAGAAATACGAAGCTCAAGGAGAAAAGGAATGGTACTTTTTTCACACCAAGAGACAAAAAGTATGCAAAAGGGCTACGACCAAGTAGAACAGCAAAAGATGGATACTGGAAGGCCACTGCTGGTGATAAGGCTGTCAAGCTTAATGGTCATACAATCGGATATAGAAAGACATTGGTATTTTATCAAGGGAAACCTCAAAATGCGAAGAAAACCTCTTGGATTATGCAAGAATATAAAGCAGATAGTCCTTGCAACAGTCAAAGGGATCAAAATGATATATATATATATGTATAATGTACTATCTCAATTTTTCTGTCTTTGTATATATATATTTATATCCATGCTACTGACACTAAACTTAACTCCTTAATTTGATGCAGCTAGACGATTGGGTTTTGTGTAAGATCTATAAGAAAGATTACAAAAAAGAGGGCATGAGAAATGGAGTACAAGTGGTTGATGGTGGATTAAATGATGACATTGAACAACCCATCATAAGATCACCAGCTGAAACCTCTACTGCAGTGACAATGACAATATCTGAAGGAACTAATTATTCCATGCACAATATCACAGAGACTCAGCCCCCACTGAAATGGACACTGATCATCACTATCATCAGACTTATATTGATACAGTGGAGAATCAGCAGACTTATATTGATCGATTGCCAGGTGGATGCCAAGACGATGTACCTTTGGAATTTTCGACGGAAGATCTGGACTATATATTAACAGTATTGGAGCCTGCCATACCATAGTAATGACAATTTATTTTGAGGAGCTCTTATCGATCTGATGGCTAGCTAGTATGCATTTCCTCAGGTTTTAATCAGAATGAAACTTTCTTCAGTCACTCGATCTAAGGGATAGCATGGTGCATGGCTAGGGACATTGCAGCATCCTGCAGCGCGCGATAGTTGGGACTCACATCTCTCCTGGACTTTGCATATATGCATCTACTTAATTCCTAGTTGCATAGGTTGCCTTTTTATGATCATCTGTATTTGTTTTGGATACGTGTTTTTCTAAGCTATGTTTGATGCTTGTCATCACTTTTCCTAGGCTGTTTCTCATCAGCATCCATGTTTGTACATACAGATATTTTCATTTTATAAGATTGACTTACCTTATTAAAAAAAAAGAAAAAAAAAAGACATTAATTGTGTTAGGTTCAATTTAATTTACACTTAGGTGTGTTTGATAAACTCAAATTGAGTAATTAATTCTGAATATTTTTAATACTCATTTAATTAATTGTGTTGGGTTGATTTATTCTTGTTAGTTTTTCATGCTTCCTTATATTGTTATTTTATACTAGGATTTGAAATCATTCTTTAGGATTTGAAATTCTCGGTCTCAATTCTCATTTAATGAGCATGTTCTTGTTCAGCCTGTCAAAAACTAGCTAGTTTAAAATGATCGTTTGCAGATATATCATGAGATGTACGTATGTCAATATGTGTGTGTGCGTATATATATAGTGTAAAATTGTATCTCCATGCCATTATATAAACTTACACGTAAGACTAGATAGATAACCCTTCTTTGGTCTCACTCCACATTCCTAATGCTTACTCAATTTGCGTATCTACGAGAGGAAGTCAAACCATTTTTTTTTTTTGCAATGTCCCTACACTTCATTTATTTGGCACCACTTCACTTCTATTTGTAAGCTCATCATCCCATCTGACATCAATAGATGGAATGACCCCGTTAAGTTCTTATATCCTAGAAACTAGCAAGATGTGTTTATGACATTTGAAAAGAAAGAAACAATAGGACATTCAGGAGCAAGAGCTCAAGTCCCCAAATGATATTGTTTGTGTGAGATATAATTTTGTAATTGGCATATTTCGGTGATCAAAATCTGATTGATCGAGTTGTAATTTTCGTGTTATTTTATGTAATCGTTCATCAACAATTTCGAGCTGATACTCAAGTGAATGGAAGCAGTTCAATTGGTATGAATACCATATAGTACAGGTAAGTACGATAAGGACACTCTGAAGTTTAAAAAACAAGCCTCCAACCAAAAGTTAAAAAACCCAAGCAGTATTCCCTAATAGAGAAGATGGAGTTCTTGTCACGCCCCCAAATTTAAATACCTGGAACTCGAGTCCGACACTTGAATTTGGTGCGCGACTTGAAAAACAACATCGTCATTCTTACCATACATCCATCCAAAAACTTACATATTACAATCAAAATGTGATCGTCTAGATCATCAATTACAAAAACTTTATCTGGAGACCTTATCCCTCATCCTGAGAGTCAACTATGCACAACAAAAATAATTACATGCTAAGAAAATTACATGTAAATAGCCTCCACCATCCTGTACCGCTCTTCCATTCACTCGGTACCTGAAAAATAAAATGGAGTGAGCTCAACAAGCTCAGCAAGAATTGCAAAACACTATCATTGCTCAACAAATTGACCTTGCCTTAGATTCCTACATATAAGGACTCGTACAACAATCTTTGTGGATTAGTTTCACAAATTTTCTTATGATAATTAAACTCTAGTTAATTATCATATCCGCAATTTCTTTCACACATAGGAACCGTATTCTCAACAATTCCTTATTAAGCTAATCGTCTAAATTAACTTAACAAAACCTCACAGTGAGCCCCGGGCTCCCCTCCAATAGATGGCATGCTTAGCCAACAAGTGGTGCGTTTCGCATAGTCCCGGACTAAGGAAGCTCGCACCTGTTGCTGGGCTTGTACGTCTACTCACCCAGATGGTCCCGGACCATATCCACACAATAAGGGCACGCTCCGCCCAATGGCCATAACAAAAGGGTTGTACACACCCTATAGGTAGGTCCCTGACCATATCTCACAAATTCTTTAGAAATTTTTATCTCATTTCCACACATTCAAGCTTTTAGGATTTACCAAATGTTTTTGACATTTAATAAATCAAATCGTTCTCTTAATGTGATCACTAATCACATTAATTAATCACTTTAAGATTTTCTCACTTAAATCTTTTATAAACTTAATTATTTTAGCATAATTAAGTTTATTATGCCAAAATATACAACTCTAGAGCTTTTCGTAATTTTTTAAAGCTTCAAAGGATATTTTCTCCAAATTTCTCTCTAAATTAAAACAAAAGAAAAACAAGTGTTCTTTAATCCAACATAAATTCTTTTATAATTTATTAAATGCTCTTCACATTTAATAAATTAAAAGAGCGAATTGGGCACGTTCATAAAGCTTAAAATGTCGCTAACTGAATCTTTAATCCGTAGGACCAACTATTCTAACTTAACAAGCTCAATTACGTTAAAACAAAAGATTTCATAAATTTCGTAATTTATGGAGCATTCGAGAATTTTTCCTAAAACCAACTATTCTAGCGTAATTAGTTCAAAATGCATAAACATATAATTTCAGAAATTTAAACGCAAGATATGTCACACAAAATATTTTTATCAACTAAAACATTTTCCTCCAAGTTTTAGTTTCAACCCAAAAAGGAAATTCTTTAAATTCCTTTTTGAACTGATATTGGGCCTATTCTCAATTTTGGCCCAGTCCAAAGCTAGTCATGCAACCATTTATTTCTTTTAGATGATACTGGACCTATTTTTAATTTAGGCCCAGTCCAAATCATCTAAGTCAAAATTTAACCCATTTGAATTCCCATGGCCCAACATCACCATTTTCTAATCAAATAACCCACTTCCATATTCACTGTTCTATCATCTTCCTGTTATCATCTTCCTCACTAACTGTGAGTAATTTTATTTCAAAAACATCCAACTCCAAGCACCCACCAAACCATGCACGGCCAACACCCTCACCACAATGTTGATGAAAACCAAAAGCCACCAAGACACCAACCAACCACCATGGAATCGTGCCCATGAACCCACGGCCATGGCAGTCACAACCAACCTTTGAAGAGGCTACCAAGGCTGCCAAACCAGCCATGAACAGTCCTTTCGGCACCGCCGATCACCTCCAAATCAACAACTACTGGAAGCCAACCATCATGGCTGAACCCCCAACCAAACTCCACCATCGGAACACCAAGCCGCCCATGACAACCCATTCCATAGGCAAACCGAACTACCAGCCATCTTCCATGCAAAGACCAAGCCAAGCTTGGTTGAACCCATAGCTAACCGAACACTATTGTTCCAGCCGAGAGGTCCACCTTCACCACCACTGTGAGCCATCAACCCAAGCTATAATGTCCATGCTTTTTCTTTTTTTACTTTCAACAAATTTTCATTGGAACCTATAATGATACTCGATCCATTTACTAAATAGTGTTAGACATATAATATATGGAAAAAAGTTTTTGTTTTGGATGGTGGTGGTGGCCTCTGTGTGCGCGTGTGGTGGGGACTAAGATGAAATTTAGAGAATGGAAATGTACGTGCATAAAAAAGACTCACCCGTCCTTCGCAAAAACGTCCCTAAATTTTTTAATTTGAACAAATAAGGACAAATTTTCAATTTGAACAATAAAATAACTAAAGTACCCTTACTTTATAAATAAATAATAAAAAAAAAAGTCAAAACGTGAAATGACAAAAAATATACTTTTAGATTTTCAAAAAAGTCTTACATCACTAATTTGCAATAAGGGGTAATTTGCTTCAAATTTTGAAATTACAAGGATATATATGCACATATTAAATTACAGGATATTTTTTGCACATTTTCTATATAGCGGAGAGTTTTATACACTTTACCCTTTATAGAACCTAAAAATTAGATATACAACGAAAGCCCCAACATGCTAACAAGCATGTTTATATTTTCTTAAAAAAAAAAAGCTCACAAACACCAAAAGCACAAAACCAAGGGGAAATTAAAAAGAAAAGTTACTATGGAAAGTTTTAAATAGTAAAATGGACATCATTGCTATTTATGTATGATATATGTTACCTGATTCTAGTAATATTAATTTCTAACTACAAATTATTTGCAAGGCTTGAAAATGCAACCAAAGGCCTCATCAGGAATCTTGTGAGCCTTTTTTAGTAAAGATACAAGGATTTTCCTAGCAAATGTGCTCTACTTCAAAGCAACTTGGGAGAGTATGTTTGATGTATCCCGGACAAGAGACACACATTTTCACCTACTTAATGGAGAAAAGTTTCAGCCCCTTTTATGACCATGGAGTATGGTGATGACCCATTTTATGGATGAAGATGGAAGGCAATTCTCAACGTACATCTTTGTTCCCAATGAGAGATATGGGTTGCAAAATTTAATACAAGAGTTTGAGGCTAATAATTGGTACTTGCACCAGCTGACCAAGCTAAAAATAGTTCTGGATTCCAAAATTTAAGTTCTCATACAAATTTGAAGCTTCAAAAGCCATTCAAGAATTGGGATTGACTAGGCCTTTCGATCCTCTTCTTGGTGAGTTCATAGAAATGTCAACTTGTCCCCATAACAAGGAAATTTGTGATCGTGGGAGTTTTGTGTTCAATTAAAATTCATATTCCGCAATAGGACGGATCCTTGTAGGATAAGGTAATTGGAATAGGTTATCGTCCTCAAGAATTGGAAAAATAATCAATTTAAGTGCTAATTTCAAATTATTTTGAAATTGACTCAAGTGAGAAGGTTTGTTGTTGATTATAATTAAGAATTGAACAAACGAAGTGACAATTAAATTAAGTAGAGATGAATTGATAGATGAGAAGATCTAGAAAAATTATTTCCATTAACTCCTACATTTGGACAATTGTATCAACATTGGGGAAAGCACATAAACATACTACAATGGTGTGGCTACAAGCTCACAACTTATTCAATGATGAATTTCAATTACATTTGAGCAAGAATAATTTATCTTCTGTTAGCATGAAGTGTCTACTTAACTAATTCTAAGCTAATTTATATTAATTGTATCACATTCCGTTGTCCCTTAGCATGAATTATCACGTTCCAATTGCAATTGTCAAATTAAATCCTAATTGCACGATTTCCCCCATTGAACTAAAAGAATAATGAGAAAATTGAATTGCAATCAATCACAACATGCATTCATTCACAAAATCAACACACATTACAACTCAATTTTATCAATTAATGATCAATTTGAGAATATTTACAAATTAAATATCTATTCATGCAACAATTGTAAACATACATAAATTTTCTCGTGTATTGAAGACTAGTCAAAATTTTTGCTAAGGGGGAGATTTGTTAGGTTGGCTCAAATTCCTATTGTGATTAGGTTTCTATTGTATCTTATTAGGTAATTTCTTAGTAGGCAAGTCTTGGTCTCAAGGAAGGAAAGTACTTGTTAGGCAAGTCTTGGGCTCTAAGGAATTGTAATCTTAGTCCACCAAGGAATTGGATTTTGGGCTTTATAAATAGTTACCTATGTTATAGGTTAAGAGAAGTGGGAAGAAAAGAGGCAATACTCTCATTGTATTTGAGATGTTACTCTCATTATTTTGAGAGGGCAACTCTTGCATAGAGGTAATACTCTCATTGTTATTGAGATGTCACTTAGAGAGAGAATTCTTATTTAGAATTTGTGATTTCCTTTTGAGTGAGATTGGGTGTACAAGGGTTAAGGGTTGAGAGTTGAGCGTACTCTTGATACAATTCTTCAATTTGTACTGTTTCAATCTATATAGTGAAATTGGACTCTCTGTGGACGTAGGCTTGTTTTACCCAGCCACGTATAATTCTTGGTGTGTTCTTACAAATTTCTTTGTGCTTGTTTACTTATCATCACATCATAATATTTAGTGGTTCATAATTGGGAGCTTATTTCTCAACACTTACACTTTCACCAATCTTTCTTTTCAAAACTTTACCAAAACTCCCTAACAATATGACATGCGTGTCAGACACGTGTCCATGGTACGTCCAAAAATTAAATAAATCTAGACATATTTTGGCATGTCTGACACATGTCAGGCCGTGTCCAATGCGTGTGCGGTGTCCGACACGAATTTTTTAACCTTTTAGGCAAGTCTATACTTCCTGGGTTAGAGACATTAAGAAAATTTTCCTCCCATCCTGACACCAAGAATCCATCCAACCTAGAAAAAGTTGGCACCAATCTACCATTGGACCATGTCGTAAACCTAGCACCGTATATAGGCATATGTCAATCAACAATTGCTAGTCTATAAACTCCAAAAATTCCTTCATTTTTGTTAAAGGGTCAAGATGCACCAAGGTCTTCTGAAGCCTAAGGGCAAGGAGCCAGCCTAATCGAGGTAAGGCACAATATAAGGTGCATGTGTAATAATAATGCATATTAATTATAAGTATGTGTGCAACACAAACTTGTCAATATCAAAATAAGGAACTTTTTTCTGCACATCCATTCAATGGATTAGCTAAATTAACATACATATATCTTTTCTATTTGCATATGAATTCAAAAAATGTACAATTGGAATAATTCAAGATATGCGACACAAATAATATAAAACTCTCTAAAATGTTAGTTTTGTCATACCAACAAAGAGTATCGAGTAAGTTAATGCTCAAAAATCCTTTCACACGCATATGCATTAACAAAATTAAATGTGATTACAAATTTGAAAAATAAAAAACTATAATCATGCAAATTCTAAACACATATTTTAATATATATTTAGAATCAAGCACTAACTACAATTAGTGTAAGTGGTGAACCATAAATTTATGATATTTGTCAATTTTTCACAAGGTCAAATAATACAATTTATGAAATAGAACATCTAAATTTAGTAATCATTAAATATAAAAGAAAAAGATACGAATAAATGATTAACAACTCAAAGGCGAGTTTTTTTTTTTTAAACTGGAGCCTACTAAAAAGTGCGAGCCTGAGGACTTTATGCAAACCTGGTTAAAGGGGCTAGCCTGTACTAGATTAAGGCGCTCTGGCTGAGCCTTGACGAGTCTAGGGTTTTTTTGGAGCTTAGGCGCGCCTTTCACAACTATGGATCTCACAGTAGGAAATTCTACTGGACAACATTGAAATCACGCCACACACTAGGGGTGATTCCACTTCCTCCAAATATAAGCAAGTTCCTCCCAAAAACAACACCTCAAGATATCACCCATAGGGCTATAAACAACAACAAAAAATATCCACAATGACCCATCCTTCTCTAAAAGTAAAGAGGCAAGACACCATATATCTCCAAATCTCCCCATTAAATCTCAAGGCCCACCTTTTATCCCACAAAATCAATTTCATAGATAAATCACTAAATTTCACTCTCTTCTCCCTCCTTAGCTCCTCTCACTCTTCCCTCCACATTTTTTGTCATAATGGACCTACAAAATGAGGTTCCGCAAATCCCTCACCTCTCCATCGACTTCCTTTCTTACCACTACCGCCAAGGTTCTGCGAATCATTTTTCCAGGCCTCTTCTATAGATTTGTGAGCTCATAAATCAACCCCATCTCCTTACTCATGTCTCTAATATTGAATAATAACCACATTTATTGAATGTTTTGGGCCAACAGCAAAGGTTTCACATTCAGTCCAATCTCCACAATTGCCAAAAGTTGGACTAACTCCATCTCATGTTCCACCCCACCCCCCACCACAATACCTTTAGGATTTTGATTACTGAAATCAACTTCAAAACCAATGTTTTCCCTTGCTCACTGAATAATCATCCACACACCACTCTGCAAAGCTTACCTCCCCTCGTCCTTTCTCTCTTACAACTCTCCTCCCATTGAACCTTCTTCTCGGCTCCTACCATTTCACTATATTTCTCCAGATAAGAAGTTAGTGTTTCCATTCACTCCTTGTCCAAACTAGACTCCTAGTCCCCCACAAACGTAATGAGACCATCCCCAACCCAAGTTCTCGCCAACATGAACATTATCATTGTTAACATGCCCTATCCTTTAGTCTTTCTTACACAACCCATCTTTCTCCCTCGCCTTCACCACCAATAGTAGCTCCTCCATTTCCCCTTGCGCATCAGATTTTTATTCTTGCAACTTAAATGTTAGGGTACTAAAAGATACTATATATACAATACTGTGACAGACTGACTGACAGTCCTTGCTAGCAGATCTGGAGAGATCCTGGGCAAGTCATTGGGAGGGGCTAGGTGATTCCTAGGTTAGAATCTGGGAACTTAGTTCGGTAGCCTCTTTAACATATAATGCATTTTGATCTGCGAGGACTAGGTGCCGTGAGTTTTCCCTATTTAAAGATTTCCATGCAAGAAATCTTTTATCTTTGTTTTATTTTATTATATGTATATATAATTGCAATTGAGACACATAATCTAACTAATCAACTTTTGTTCACCAAAAAATCAAGGTAATTCAAAACATAGTCTACTAAACACATGCGCTCTAACGTATAAGAGCCTTGGGTAACGGTCCAACACATATTATTATTATTATTAGGATAAAATACATTGACCTCCCCTGAGGTTTGGTCTAATTACACCGGCATCAAACTATTGGATTTTGTTACAATGATCCACCTCCCCTAAGATTTGCTCTGTTAGACAAAGACCCTCCTCCGTCCAAAATTCTATTAGTTTTGTCAAAAAATTTAGGGTAATTTACACGTACTAACCTCCCCTGAGGTTTGGTGTAAATTACACTGACCTCCCCTGAGATTTGGCTTAATTAATATTTAATATTTAATATAATATTTTAATTTTTATAATATAAATATTAAATATTTATTATATATAATATTTTAATAATATCATATATAATATTAAGATGTAATTATTAACATTATATAATGTTAATATAATATAATATTATATTAACATTATATTATATTAACATTATATAATGTTAATAATTACATCTTAATATTATATATATATATATATATATATATATATATATAATATAATTAAAATATTTATATGTATATATATAATTAAGATGGGCAAAAATATATTTTAATTATATAATATTATATATAAATATTTTAATTTTTATATCAATATAATATTAAGGGTAGATTAGACATTTCACCCATCTTAGGTTTAAATAATATATGTTCACAAAGTTGGACTCTTTTTTAAAAAAAGAATATATATATATATATATATATATATATATATATATATATATATTATTTTATTTTCTATTATTTTAATGCTTTTTAATAATTTTTTTAAAAAACAAATCGTATAAAATAGAAAGACCATTATGCCCTATCTTTTATTCCTTGCTTTCTTTTTCATGCCAATCCCTCTCTAAAACTCTCTTCTCCTCTCGCTAATATTCTCTTACCAACTCAAATCCTCCATGATCGAAATCTGTAAAGGCCAACAAGATGAAGATGAAGAAAGAGATTTTTTAAATTGTTAATGAGGGTATTTTTGCTCATTGCATTTTGTTAGAATGAGGGTATTTATGTAATTTCAGAAGAATTTCCAAGAGGATAACAATTTCTTTACATATGCTTCAAGAACAAAATGAATATTTTGAAAATCTAAATTGTCAAGAAAAATTTGATTCAAAAATGCCTTTACCTCTATATTTTTTTATATTAACATTATATAATATTATATAATGTTAATAATTACATCTTAATATTATATATAATATTATTAAAATATTATATATAATAAATATTTATATATTTATATTATAAAAATTAAAATATTATATTAAATATTAATTAGGTCAAACTTCAAGGGAGGTCAGTGTAATTTATCCCAAACCTTAGGAGAGGTTAGTGTAAATTACCCTAAATTTTTTGACAAAACTAACAGAATTTTGGACGGAGGGGGATCTTTGTCTAACGGAGCAAACCTCAGGGGAGGTCATTGTAACAAAATCCAATAGTTTGATGCCGGGTGTAATTAGGCCAAACCTCAGGGAGGTCAGTGTATTTTACCCTTATTATTATTATTATTTTCTCATTAAAAACATAATATTTGGCATCCTTGACACTATAATTAGAATGAACTTTTGACTTATTAAACCAATTGTTTCTTTATATCTTATGTTGGCTTAATTGCACTTAATCCCCTGGTGCTATCATCTCGTGGCACATAACCCCCTAACCCCTTATCAAATTAATTTGTCCTTTAAACGTGGTTAGGTTGTCACTTAATGCTTAAAAATAAAAAAGGAAATCTCTCTCTTTACCTCTGAATATAGTTGAAAAAATGCAGGCTTAAATAATAAGACAACTTGCGGATATAATTCAATGGAGAGCGTATCTACCATCTTAAACCTCAATATAGAGATTGAGGTACTTGCGGTTGTTTGGAGAGGAAGGTGGTGACTTTTCTTCCAACATTTTATGGCAATGCATGGTGGCTTGTGGCCTGTTTGGAGGGTGGTGTTATAATGGGTTTAGGTGGCCGAAACATGGTGGTGATGTGGGTGGTTCATAGCAGTCCAAGGTGGTGGCGATTGCTCATGGTAGTGACGGGTAGGGGTGCACAAAGAACCGTCGGAACCAGAATCGAAACCGGAACCGAGAGGAACCGTACCGGAACCATACCGAACCATGGCTATGGTTCCGGTTCCTAAAATTAGGAACCGTTACCAACGGTTCTGGTTCCAGTTCCAGGACCAGTAGAACCGTACCGGAACCGAAACCGTTGGGGGTAACGGTTCCTTGGAACCGAACCGGAACCGGAACCGTTTTATATTAAATATGTGTATATATATATATAATATAATAACTATATATAATATATATATATAATTATATTATAATATAATTATTATATATACATTATATATAATAATTATATTATAATAACTATATATAATTATATTATAATATAATTATTATATATAATATATATACATTATATATAATTATTATATGTAATGTATATATATATATAATATAATATAATAATTATATATATATATTGGGTGCCATTTTTAAATTGTAGGTCTCACATTTATTTAATGAATATATATATATATATATATATATTATTTTCAAACTTCATTAAAAAAAAAAATCCTAAGGAACCGCGGTTCGGAACCGGAACCGAACCGAGAACCGCGGTTCGGTTCCTCACCGTTCCAACCCTTAACGGTTCCGGTTCCGGTTCTGAAAATCAGGAACCGTTGGTAACGGTTCCGGTTTCGGTTCCACCAAGAACCGTGGGGAACCGTACCGTGTGCACCCCTAGTGACGGGTCTGTGAAGGCTTGCGGGTTGCTGGGTTTGTTTGGCTGGGTTTAATTGGGCTCCATGGAGGCTAGAGTAATGGATCTTTCATGGTGGATATGTCTTGCGGCTAAGGTTAGTTCACAGTGGTGATGGTCATGGGATGATGGTTAGGGTTCTGGTGAGGGAAGTGGTTGAGTTTAGGCTGGCTTGTGGTTGTTGCATGGCTCTTGGTTGCTTGGGCTTCAAGTCAGATGGCAGCCATGGAGGTTTCATGGTCGTTTTGTGAATGATGGTGAAGGTGGGTCTGCTGCCATAGTTGTACAGTTGTTTAGTGAAAGAAAATAAAGTTCCACAGTTCATTTTAGGATTAATTTTATCATTTAAGAGTGGACAAACTAACAAAGGAATGATCAATAAGAATGATCTGTACTTTTATGTTTTTGAGTTCTAAGCCATCAAATGGTACTGCAATGGGCTGATGGGTCAGTTGCCCTCAAAGATTTTGGGTTGGACAATATTGGCTCACCACGGTGAGTTAAAATTTTTCTATGGACTAGGCCAAGTTAATTCAAGTTGGGTCAGTATGATTTTGGTTTAGTGAATTGGATTGGGCTATAATTAAAAATAGGTCCAGTATCAGTTTAATTGAAATGGGTTATTGGTGTGGGCTTAACCTTGACATTTGGACTGGGCCAGAAACTTAATTAGGCCCAATAGCAATTAAGAGAAAAGATGGACTTTAATAGTGGGCTGAAATCAACTGGGCCGCTGCAAGATGGTCCAGGCGGTAATAGACAGTATGAGCTTCCGAATAATAACCCAAGGCAAGTTGATTCTTGCATCTATCTCCTACGTATATATAATTACGTTATAATTTACATATGTTCTAATTTATGTGCATATATGGTATTTGTATATATATATATGTGTGTGTGTGTGTGTTTGTGTGTGTGTGTGTGTGGATATTTAAATGCTAAGTGCATGAATGTGAAATATAAATATATACATAATTATATTTATATTTGGGAATGAAAGCATGTTAAATAAATGCTTGTTTTTACATTGTAATATGTAAATGATTGTATATGTACATGTATTTAAAATTTAAAGCATGCAAGATTGTATTTGAATTATATCATTTTATGTGGATGTTTTAAATATATATATATATATATATATATATATATATATTTCTATATATATATTGAAGTTAAATGTTTATTGCTTGGTAAGCATGTTAAAAATGATTTTAAAAAAATCATGCTTATTGCCATATGAAATGTTGAATGCTAGTTGGAGCATGATTATTTATTGATATATAATTAATTTCATAATTTGAGAATATGTGAGAATCTACCTGTTGAAGTAGTGATAGTATGTTTGATATACCTTGTTGAGTTTTGAGCTCACTCCCCCCCAGGTTTTGCAGGTAATGACGATGACACGGAGTCATTAAAATGATCTGATAGTACTAGTTGGAGAGATAGTAATTAAATTCAAATTGAATTTAATTTATGTCCAGAATGTTGGATAGATGAGTTTATCTTTGGATTAAATGTATTGGACATTTATGTTGGATAATTTTTTTAGTTGTATTTATACATTTGGTTTATGTATATGAGATGGACATCCGAGTTTGATTTATTTAAATTGGAGAAATAATAATTTTCTTGAAATAAAAGAAAATTGGAATTTTGTGAATAATTGAGGTTTCATTTAAATCACCCTCGATTTTTGGGGTGTTGAAATTCGGGACATGACACTGAGAGACAAAGCTGACAAAGCTAAGGAAATTGCATCCAAAGCCAATTTGATTGAGACCAAACCCAAAGTGTGCTAGGCAGTACAATTAATCCATGAAGGGGTTGGTGAGGTACTTGAACAGGAAGTTTTCAAAGCTTGAAGCATTGATTAGGAGAACCCTTCCTGAAATTTCTAGAACTCATGGTGATGATGAGGATGAGGATTAGGTCTTGGTGGTTTAGACTTAGTTTATGTTTTGCTAGACTTTGAGTAGTTTGTTTTATTTATGCCTAGACTCGATGCTTGAACTTGTTTTATTTGCTTAGACATGTTATATTCTATGCTTTCTATATTTTTTGTTGTACTTATTTGTAACACTCCATGATTTTAAAATTTATGTGTTATATCTGATTAGAGGTTATATCTCACTTAATCATGTGTTGATTTGTTCTCTCTTGTTCTCATTATTTTTACTTTGCCAATTTGTTCCATAAAAAGGGAAACTTATATAGGTGCTTTGACAAAGGGGAAGATATATATATATATATATATATATATATATATATATATTGAGACATGTGGGGAGATAGTATATTTCATTGGTTATATGATTAAGGGTGAGTTTGGAGATGATTTTATGATACTTGTTATCATTTTTTATTTATTGAGCTTTCACAGGTAGTGTTGTTTGCATGATGTGCAAATTTTACAAGTTTTTGGCAAACACTATACATGAAGTTTGAAAGCTTGCTCATGATACTCTGAGATCTTCAAGTTATATTTCTTTGTATTTGGGATGTATTGTAATCTAATTTTTCTAGTGGTTAGGTTATAATTGTGTAGGTTGATTTTGTCACGAAATTGCCAAATAGGGAGATTGTGACGTATATTTTTGTTATTAGCAATCTTCAGTGTCAAAATCAAGCATGATCGAGCTGTATTCTTTGAGTTATATTTTTGTCATTGATCTTGTAATTGAAGTCTCAGAGTGAGCATGAAGTTCTACACCAACCATGGAAATGTTCTTTAAAGGATGAAACTTGAATCTTCGGAAGAAGCCATTAGTGGTCTGAACAAGAATTCGATTGATTGAAGTTTTTGGATAGTTTTGATTACATGAGTATATCGTTGATCAAGTATAAGAGTCATGTAGTTCAGGTAAAGTGGTTAGAACACATATATTTCAAATTGGGAGGCTCCAACCTTGAAAAGAGGGGGTTTTTAAAGCAAATTTAGACACCTTTCAAGGTTAGACCGGTCCAGGGTTTAGATGGACCAGTCCAAGAGGTCTCATCATCTCTACATGAGTTTGCTACAGGACATGGACTGGTTCAAGACTTCTAGTCTACGAAATTTTGCCTGTTTTGACCCGTATTTGACCTAGAACTTTCTTAAAATGTAGGACTTGTTTCTTATTGATTTTCAACTTTTTTTTCTAGAAAAATTAGAGTTTTTAACTTTATAAAAACCTCATATGTTTTCTCTCTAAGTGTGAAAAAAATTGGTGCTTTCACAGAACTTTCAATATATATCAAACTGAGAATTTCTAGAGATAAAGCAATGAGATATTTTTCTGACAAATGATTTTTTCTCACAAATTCTTTGTTTATATTTTTGAGAGCACACACATATTTACTGAGTGATTTAGAATGTCTCTATTTGCTTGATCAACTGTTTGAAGACTGCATTGAAGATTTTTTCGTGATCAAGTTACTAGATTAGTTTCTTCGACAACTATTCATTGGTAAGGAAGGAGAAGAAGATCGAGCTACGAAAGGGACATAATACTTGCCGAGTGTTTGTGTTCTTCCAGTTACCCTTTTGAGAGGATTTTGATGTTAGTCAGGAATCTGTAGCAGTTGGACGAGGTAGTCGCAATAGTAAGCTTGAGTTATTCCACATCAAAGTTCTTGTCAGAGTGGAGTGGGTATGAGCCTGGGACAGAGTCTGTTGTATTTTGCTTTGACAATAGTCGATTAGCTTCTCCGGGGCTATAAAGCCTCACCTGTGATTTTTTTCCGATCTGGGTTTTCCACATATATCTAGTGCATTCTTTACTTTATTACACTTTATTTTATTTACTTGCTTTGTGAGATTGCTTAGAGTTTTAATTGGACTTAAAATTGGATAATCTAAAAGATTAAGCAAAAAACGAGTAAACCTAATCACCCCCTCTAGGTTTTAAATCTAACTTTTGCAGTCGCTTCCGCGTCGCGCAACTTACAGAAAGAACTATAAAATAATTAATCACAAGAAGCAAAAATCATAAGCATTTAAATCATACACACGAGAATCAATAAATGAACAAAATAACTTCACTTCATTAATAAAGATTTCTTTCTCAACCCTATTTGAGAGGTTTAGTTACACATGGTAGAAGAAAATAACGAATAAATAAAAGACATAATGAAATAAAGCAAATAAAATCCAGATTGTCTCTGTCTTCTTAGCCTTGGCCTCCACTCATTTTCTCCCCCTCTATTATGTTCATCTCTTTCTATTATATAGAAGTCCTCTAACGTGTTCTCCAAGTAAAAGAAAATAGGAAAGTGCTGAGAAAATCTGACAGAATATTTTTTTCGACTTGCAACTCAAGTTTGACCACCAAGACGTGCTTTTCACAAAATTTTTGCAAAACAAAAAAGTAAGGGTCTTTAAGTCTTCTTTCCATAGTCTCTGAGTTTGCATCATTCCGATATTCGAACCTATAAATATCACCATAAAGCTAAAAAAATAAAAAACACATTTATTATATAAAATATTATAAAATAAATTACTAAAAAATATAATTTTAGAAGTTTATTGCATAAGAATTACGCACTGATCACGGAACAAAGAGTTCTCTCTTCGGCTTAAGGCTCTTGTCCTCTGTTCATAAGTTCAGTAGCCAAAGCTGTAAGAAATAGGAAAGTATTCAAAGCGTGTCCCCGAGTACCGACAGCCGAACTACTTGCCCTGTCACGTCTGAACGTAATTAGAGAAGACCTACCCAAGCACCACATAATATAAAGGTGAATATCCCATACAATCACACGAAAGAGTACTAGAAAAAAAATGAAAAAGAAACCACAAAGGTGAAAAGACAAGCGCAGCAAGGGGTGGATCGTCCTTCTAAGCCGGTGAGACATGAAGCCCAACTACGCAAACAAGTTTGGGTAGGGCAACTCAAGGTCCGGTGAAACAATGAGAACAGCAGACACCGGCGGTTACTCACCGAAACTGCGAAGGAATGGTGCCACATAAAATGGCGGCTTACCGCAAGTCCCTACATAAGAGCTTGTTGACCATAGCAGGGGTGGTCGTACTGTACTGGTTGGGTAATAGCATATATTGTATGCAGGACCCTCTTATGGGACAGAAATCGTCTCCAATTTGACGGCGGCCATTTTGTCTCCATTGTGCCAAAAACGTTGAGGTTTTGAAAAAGTTGTGGCTGTGAATGAGCCACATATCTCTATCACCCACAATTTGACAAGTGTCCATACATGGTAACTAAATATTTACTGATATGTATTTTTAGTCTAAATACCATATATAACACTTATTTATACAAAATACCATATACACTTGACATGTAGAATACAAAATTGTCCTAGAGAAATTCCCAAAATTACAAACTCTATATCTACATGTACAACAATACCATCATACGTACAAAAGTATCGATCAAAATCCAATGTACCGTCATAACTATATGTGAACCCTCTTCTCTCTCGCACTCTCTCTCTTCACTCTGAAACCCTAGATCACTGTAAACACTCATCTCTCTCGCTCTCTCTCAGCCCTAGCTCGCTAGACAAGTTTGGGAAGAACATCGATGCCTGCTTTAAGACACTCTGTTGTGGATCGGCTATTGCTTCTTCCTCTGTCGGTAAGTCATAGAAATTTTATGAAAAACGCACATTTATACATGTATAAAGTAATATATACATTTATTTGTAATTTGTGGAATAATTATTTTAGTCGATTCGTTGTTGTGATAAATTTTATTATCAAACTTTGAAAAAAATTTCAATAATTATACAATACTGGAACTCCCAAAAAAATATTTGCCGAGAATATTTTCATTGGAAACAAATGGATATCTTCTAATTATGTAATAGGTTACACCAATTGATTGAATTTGGTTATGATTGGTCTTTTGTGTATCTCGATTTAAGATGTTATTTTTGATTGAGTAAGATTGAATTTTTGTTGTTGTCAATGATTTCTGATTTTTATTGATAGTTTATTTGAATGTATGTTTTGAATTTTTTCAATTACTCATGGATGGTTGGTCCTTTGGATATTAATAAAAATGATAATTTGTTGGCATGAGCAAGGGTTATTACATTCAAACCATTAGTGTTGTTACACCAATAATGGTCTTTAGCATGGAATAGAGTGAATAAGGATGCAATTAAAGTCGACTATTGCTAACATACCACAAGTGGGGTGGTTTGAGATGTTAGGTTCCGAATGTTACTTCATGATTTTGAGTTTGAGGTTGTATGTGTAAAGGGATAGGTGAGTTGAGGGATCATGTCAAGATCTTTAGGATTGATAATCTAGTGAAGAGCAGGCATGTTACCCTTAAATGTGATTGATAATCTTATTCTCTACAGAACTACACAACCTTTTAGTTTTTTTAGCATTAGTCTGGATGACATGGGTATTTTCTAGATCTAACGAGTCGTCTTCATTACCCTTATACATTAATGAAACAATTCAGATTTTAGCTTCTCGCCATTTTCACCAATATCAAAATTTTTATGTATGATAAAGAGGTTGACAATATAAATTATGCTATTCATTTTTCATTCTTTAGGTTATCAGTTAAATATTCAGACTTTTGTGATAGATACCTAGTACATAAATTTTCCTAGGGTAAATATTTTTTGCATATTTCTTATTACATGCTCCTCTAATTGATTTTTGTTGATGCAATGCATGTTCATGCATGTTTACTCAACACCTAGAATTACCAGTTGCACCTTGTTGTATCATGAATGAGACTAACATTGAGCTTAATTTGCATTTATTTATATCTTTGTGGTAACTTAAGCAAATGATTCTAGTATGAATGAGCACCATATGAAATGCATATTGGGGTATTGAATGTGGATTAGACCAACGAAAATGTATGATGGGATAGAGGTTATCTACACACCTGAGTTGTTGCAACCTCAACATCATATAGGGAGGAAAAAAAAAGAACCCAGAAGGGGCAAAAGAAAACTGATATTTACTTCTTTTTTGTCATGCAGGGAAGTGCTAGGAGGCTAGCTAGTGAAAGAGAAAGAGAAGAAAATGCTTCTGCCACAATTAATTCTTTGCTGTATAATGTAGCATTTAACTTGGAATAGATACTTATTTATTTTCTAAGTAGAAAAAAAAAATATGAAGGAATCAGGAAAAGAGAGCTTCAAAGTGACACTGGAGATTCATTCTTGAGGACAATCTTCTCTTATTCATTTTGCTTGCCTTTCTTTCCCCCATTACTTTTGTTGTTTTAATTTAAATTGTGTAAAATTACATTTCTGGTTCTTGCATATCAAGTTTTTAATTAGAGTTGTGGGTTCCTAACTTGGAAGAAAATCTTAGCTCTAAAATGTTTAGAGGACATATCATCCTTTATATATTGGTTCTGATTTCACAAACAAGTAAATATAAGATAGATATAACTATGGCATTCAGGCTTTACCCTTTTTTCACTTTTGAAAGTTTACACTTTGATATCCACTAAACAAGTTCAACCACATATTCACCCCCTCTAGGTGTGTTTTTATCAAACTTTTGAAGCCACTTCTGCATCACGTAACTCATAATTAAAATTATATATAAAAAATAGGATGTGATGTTCATTTAACTCAATTATTATTAGCCTTAAATCAGTTATTGAAACTTCATATGAAAAATTGGGGTTTGTAGTGAAATAAAATGGGATGTTAAAATTAACTCAATCCTTGATACTTGAATCGAGAAATTGGGATTTGTAGTCAAATAAAATGAGATGTTAGCCTTAACTCAATCCTTGACGCTTGATCTAAGAAATTGTGATTTGTTGTAAAATCAAATGGAATGTTAGTCTTAACTCAGTCCCTAACACTTGATTTGAGACATTGGGATTTGTAATAAAATAAAATGGGATGTTAACCTTAACTCATTCATTGACACTTGATCTGAGAAATTGAGATTTGTTGTCAAATAAAATGGGATGCTAGACTTAACTCAATCCTTGACACTTGATTTGAGAAATTGGGATTATCAGTAAAATAAAATGGGATGTTTGCCTTAACTTAGTCCTTGACACTTGATATGAGAAATTGTGATTTGTTGTAAAATAAAATGAGATGTTAACCTTAGCTCAGGCCTTGATACTTGATTTGAGAAATTGAGATTTGTTGTAAAATAAAATGGGATGCTAGCCTTAACTTAGGCCTTGACACTTGATTTAAGAAATTGAGATTTATAGTAAAAAAAAAATAGAATGTTAGATTTAACTCAATTCTTGACACTTGATATAAGAAATTGTGATTTATCGTAAAATAAAATGGGATATTAACCTTAACTTAGGCCTTAACACTTGATTTGAGAAATTACAATACAATCATCCAAAAAATACGTAAATATTGATTGTTGCAAGGTTTTAGGTCCTTGTGATACAAATCTAATCATAATAAATTAGACAAAACAAGAAATTCTACTTAGTCGTCCTCCAAGTATCACCTTTCTCTACACTCAACCTGAAAATAGAACGAAAATCCGTCAAAAATATTTCATCAGTCATTTTATTAAAAGAAAATAAGTCATGTTATAATTGAAAAGAAAAAACTAAGCAATATATTACCTGTTTTACAAATGATATATAATTCACATGGCAAAAACATTAATCCGAGTCACTAAAAAAAAAATCCTATTTTCCCGTTTAAGGACTAATGAGTTCTTTGTTGCAGCTGAAGCATAGGTTTGTGGAAGATAAAAAGCAGATTTCACGCATAGCATTTTCATTTAACGGTAATATTATGATATGAAATCAAAGACAAAATCTAGATAAATTTAATTCCATACCTCTCCAGGATACGAAGGAAGTCACTAGATCCAGCCACGTGACAAAAATCTGCATTAACGCGAATTTAAGATGGAAACTAATGACAACAATGAAATAAGACGATAAAAAAACTGCATTGACCCAGTAGGGTATGCCATATAATTTAAGCATTTGGATTGGATCCATCGCAGAGGATAAGCATACAAGCAGCATAACCATTGCGCTCCAACACACAATAGAAGTGATTACATCTTTCCTTTCACTTGAGACAAACAAATCGCTGTTTGGGGTGAAATTGGGATTTGATATGAAAATTTTAAATTTTTAATGAAATAAATGAGGATGTTAACTTTATTTAGTTATTGACACTTAATGCTTGATGCTTAATGTTGAGAACATACCATCTTGAATCACCAAATATGTTGAAAATGTAATATGAAATAATAATTGGATTATGTAATTATAACACACTAAATTTGTACTTCTTTGTTGGGGGTATTGAATTTAAAGAGCAACCGCATTCTCTTACCCCTTAACAACTCCCTCTTAGATATCAGTTTCATGAATACAAACTACATATTTGAGAATGTTATCTTCAGCGACACAAATACGTCTATATATAAATCTAATTATAATAAATTTGACAAAAGATATAAAATATAAAATAAAATCTATTTAGAAGTCCTCCAATACCATCATTCTATACACTCAACCTGAAAATAGAACGAAAACATGTCAAAAACATTTCAACATTCATTTTAAAAAAAATAAAAAACTCATTACAATTATTAAAAAAAAAAGGCCAACCAATTTATTACCTGTTTTACAAACGACAAATGTCTTCGAAATATCATACCATGCACAAATTCCATTATCTGAAAGTACCAAACACAACAACATTTTCTATCTTAGCAACAAGATATCCTAAATATATTTTCTATTTCACAAATAAGATTCATGTGTTCAATTGTAAGGGCATGTGTGCTAGTGAGTGCACCCACACAATAAAAGGAAAGCATTCAACTATTAAACTTAGTTCCAATCATCATTCTTTAGTGTTAAACTCTATGATTTTTTCACTTCCTCTAATTTTTCAATAAATCTTTTTGTTTACATATTGATACCCCTTTCTTGTATAAAAACTCAATATACAATCAAAACAAATATTACATTTTTTTTTCTTCATATTTCACACTATTAAAACTCAACTAGCTCAATTACTTTGACCAATTAGCAACACAAGTAATCAAATGAGAAAAATTGGTTGAACCATGCCAAATATCTATAATAAAATGACACTAGCAACTGAAGCATTTTTTTCACTTCCTTTTCTCCCCCTACTAGTTTATTTTCATTCCAAAAGTATCTTTAATATGCAAATAATGTGAAATTGAAAGGTAAAGGAAGGAGCACTTTATATGTTAAATTTTGAATTATCAAAATATGTTATTATCATATCAAAGACTGGTAGAACTTACCATAAGATATATATTATAACCAGCCTTTGGCCCCCAATATGAATATGCACGTATGACAAAGTTGCATGCTATGTATCCTGCAAACAGCTAAGCCAATTTCAGTAGAAGAATTAGTATGTTGAAACACATAGAAAAAGCAACATGCGTACTTAAGCAAAATTGTATGCTATGTATCCTACAAACAACCAAGCCAAACTTAGTAGAAGAATTAGTATGTTGAAACACATGGCAAAAGCAACATGAATACTTAAGTTAATATATTCAATGTTACAAGGGAGTGATTAATTCAATAAATATAAAACTGGTTAACTTAGATCTAAGACTATATCATTTGAAGATGGACGCAAATGTAGTAGTTGCTAGGGTCAATTTATTAAGAATTGAAATCAGAGTTTTACCTACATTAATTATTTTTTTATTCCCCGGCATTAATTTTCTATTTTTCCCTTAACATTAATTAATTTTCATTTCATGTGTAACAAGAAAAAAAAATTACAATTTCTCTAAGTTTTTTATTCAACAACATCATGTATCTAAAATTCAATTGCAAAGCACAACATTTGCGATTTCCAGTAATATCTATTAGTATGAGATCAAATTAACATATGTTGATGGATCATAGAATACAGAGGATAGTAAGATCAAATGTTGTTTGTTCAATGATTTGATATGATCAATGCATATAATGAGAACATTCCACAAATCAAAAACCCCCAATTTGCAAATTATATATATAAAAAAGTAATAAAAAATAAATTGCATGAGATGAATAGAAAAAGATAGCGTAAGTCACCTGATTTGCGGAGAAGAGAATCGGCAGGAAGAAAAAGGGTATGTCTCTGTCCTTTCAAGATAGACTCAAAAGGCATTATGAAGATTAGGGTTTCTCCCAACACTCAAAAGTAGTTTTTTTTTCTTTTCTTTTGAAGCTAAAATTGATAATGTAAAATAAAGCAAAAAAAAAATCTACAAACCAAATGTTGAAATGATTTAGTTCTCTAAGGTGCCACTACATACCCAGACATTACATTAAGATTGTGTTTGGATATACAATTCAAACTTAACATCAAACATTTGTCAATGTCCCTAACTCCTTGGCAATATATACAACATGTCGTTGAGATCCAGATTTCTTATAATAAAATTCAACATCATATCATAATATTCATACAATATATTCTAGTAAATTAAATTCAATTTTAGAAAATAATTCATAAAACTCAAATCAATCGACAAAGAGAACAATAAAACAAACACAACCGGTACAAACTGCTCCAAAAACATTCAAATAGAGAATTTATAGAATCAAGGTTTAGAATAAGTACAAATAATACGAAGTCATGAACAAGGCTATAAAGCTGTTGATAATGCACTTTGAACCAAATAAAACTACTAAAGGACATAATACAACCCTTAGAAGAAGCATCAAAAGAAAACAGAGCCTATGAAAATACCACCAGGTAAACATCAAAATAGGCATGAAAATACCAGTGGGAGACTAATCCCAATTTCGACAACAGAAGCCATATTCACAACATATAGAACATAGAGGAAACCAGCCCAAATAAATAGTAGGAATATCATAAGTTGTCATATAAGAACTATAATCAGCAATTGATTTTTCTTTTTCTGCATTTTCTCACCAATCAACCAGAGACTAAAAACACCAAGTAATCAAAAACTGGCCAGAAAAAATCAAAATAATTTTGG
This sequence comes from Cornus controversa, assembly GCA_026545225.1. Taxonomy (NCBI): domain Eukaryota; kingdom Viridiplantae; phylum Streptophyta; class Magnoliopsida; order Cornales; family Cornaceae; genus Cornus; species Cornus controversa. The sequence continues at coordinate 23,258,946 of CM048852.1, forward strand.
AGAAAACAAAAATCAAGGAATGCAAATAGTTTCAATTTATATGTATGTATATATGTGTATATACACAGAGAGAGAAAGAGAGAGAGGAGGAGGGGGACCTCAAAGAAAATTGAAGCGAGAGATCTAATCGAGAGAAAACTGAGAAGGATTGGAGAAGAAACTCTTTAGGCGAATGGCTTGAGCTTCACCACCTTCGTCTTCGAGAAGCTTACGAAAAGGCTCGAATGGCTAAAAATAATCTGATTGTTCTTTGCCTTCGAAGAACTGATCGAGCCTTTCTTTTGAGAATCTAAGGAGCCAGATACTCTCTTAGATTTTCCTCATTTCTCATACAAATGCGTTGAAGATGCGAACCCTAACGAGAATCGCCTATGGGAGCTTTTGATAATTTGGAGATTTTAGAAAGAGGGGGATTCTGAGTGCTTTTGTTTTGAATTTCAAATTGAAACTATTTGAATTTCAAATTGAAATTGTCTCAGAAAGAAATACGTATAGGCTATTTTCAAGTTTATAATACGATATACATATCTCATTTTTAATACGGTAAAATATAAATACGGAAAGTAAATAACAATTTACTGTATTTACCCACTCATTCAAACGCGGTCATTTTTGGCAAACTGGAGAAAAAATGGACGCCGCAGTAAGGGAGACGATTTTCTTCCCCTCTTATGAAACCCCACGGAGATTCCTTGCACTATGTGGAGCGCACTATTATCGGATTGCACACCCCTATAGCTAAAGGAACGTACAATGACTTGTTTTCTTCTCCTTATGTTATCAATAGTCAATATTCTATATATATATATATATATATATGTTTTGGTGTAACAGAGTTGATATCCTAAATTTTCAACTTTCCTAACTTTCTCTCTTACCCACTTGGTTTTATACAAGTAAACCTGTTAATAGATTAGAATTTGATATAAATCAACTTCGAATATGGATTAAATATTTAATTTAATAGTTCATTAACAATTCAAATCTCATAATCGATTTTGAATTTTGAATTTGGATAATAGAGTTTTTTTTATTAGGAGTGTAATAGAGTTGTTTTTTTTTATTATTATTATTTTTTCCGGATGTAACAGAGTTCATATCCTAAAATTTCAACTTTCCTAACTTTCTCTCTTACCCACTTGGTTTTGTAGAGGTGGACTTGTCAATGGATCAAAATTTGATCCGAACGTAGTCCAATTAACTCGAATATTGATTAAATATTCAATTTGAATTCGATAATCAATTTGGTTAACAAATTGGATATGAATTGTGGTCAATCCGAACAAATATAATATGCTTTATATATAATATTAATCATTCAATTGGTGTGGATTTCATGAAAAAATTAATAAAAGATATTGTTTAGATAGTTGCTTATTATGTATAGAATTGAAAATTTAAGTCATTTAAGTTTTTATTCATTTTTTTAATTATTTTCTTCCCTTTATTGATTTTTCTCTCTTTATTATTTTTTCCTCCAAGTAAAGTATCAAATATACCATCTTTATTCTCTTTTCCTGTTCATAATTTTTTGGCCTTCTCTCATTTTTTTTTTTCTAATTTATATTTAGAATTTTTTTAACAAAAATTACAAATTTTAACAAATCAGATCATCGGATTGAATATTTGATGAAACTGCAAATCATACATGGATTGAATAACATATAATCCATTGAGTTAATATTCAACAAAACTGCAAACTAAATATGGATTAAATAACATATATTTTATCAAATTATCGAATCAGATACATATTGTATATTCCTTATCAGATTCAAAGCAGCTCAAGGCCGATCCAGTCCGAATTCAAAGTCCGTATATTTCTTATCAGATTCAAAGCAACTCAAGGCAGATCCAGTCCGAATTCAATCCGTTGACATATCTATTTATAGGTATTATTATATTAGCATCTAGTCATTCTTAACCAACTTCATTCATTCTTTTGCCTATTTATATACCTATATTCGATGTTGTTCTAAACCTAATGTATCAGACTAGCTTATTTATCTGAACTTGTAAAAAATATCGTGGAAGGAAATTCTGCCAACTTTTTACCACCACTTTTGCCCATTTTTTTTAAGTAACCACTAGTTCACAAGAATGTCTACGTATTTACTTGAATATCCATTCTTACTTATAGGAGCTTGACAAAAATTCTATGAACATTTGATATTATTTACGCAAAACAACCACATTTGAAATCAAACTATTGTTGAAACTTGAAAACCTAGAGCTTTTGAGTAGAAAATTAATGAATTTTTTTGAGCAATATCCCACCTCCTTCTCTAATATCAACTTCCCCCATAAGAAGTAGAAACCAGAGAAATGAATCTCAACTCAAGCTTAAGCCAATGAATGACTAACTTCATCTGTCGTTTCGGGAGGTCAGGAGTTCGAATCTCCTTAGAATCTTAGAGAATTTTTCCAATAATTACCTAACGCATGTGAAACTGGAAGACTGCATGTTGTCTCGTGATAGATAATGGGGTGTTCCGAGAGACCAACTACCATCGTGCCAAAAATTAAAAAAAAATCTGCCTTCTCACGACGAGGTATGTACAACTCTACATATGCAGAAAAAAAAAATTGTGTTCAATACATAACCTGAATTCACCTTCCATTGTTAACTAGATAGCACAATTAATTTAGTGCTGAAATGGAAAGCATAGAAGGCCAGTTTTGGTGTGGAGGAACTCAAGAATTATGGCTGGCTGTTGGGCAGCCTGGTGAGAACACAGTGCTCTGGTTTGTGATCACATTCGAAATCAAGATGAACAAATGCGCGTTCGACTTCAGGAAGTTTCTCTATATTTATCTGCAGACTCTCTCCTATGGCGTGTGCTTCTTTCAAGGGCAACTCTTGTGGGAGTTCAATGTCAACCTATTCCAACAAAAACGAAAGGAAAATGTTTATTCTTCTAAAAAATTAGATTTTGAAAAATAGGAACTATTGGAAATATGGAATCATATGCAACTATCATAAGCAATGCATCATGTAATTCAAGGAAATAATTTAATTTCATGAACATATCATATGAATGAAGTAAAACCGTCTCTAAAACCGTAATGGAAAGCTAGGTTGCAAGATCATATTGCTAATCTTCAAGATAAACCTAAAAACTGCATATGACTAACCTCTACAAAATACAGAACACCAAAAGTGTAAGCACGGACTGTGTCGACGCGCTGGACATGAGGGTGCCGTATGACGAGGTATGTTAATTTCTGCAGGACTTCAGGAGGGGCTGACTGTCCCACAAGTGACGCTGCATCAAGAAGCCTTGTCTTAAATTGAAGTTGTACACATAAATATTTGTCCAAGAGGAGTGTTAAGTATGTCTCATAAGATAACCAAGCCTTTTGAACCTAACACATGAACTTTCACCACAGTAAGGTCCATGTTGATTACTTGCTATAAAAATTCTTAGCTGGCATTCAGCGAAGTCAATTCCTTGATAACTCAAGATATGTATAGATGAAGATTTTGTGAATGAACCACTGAAAACCTATCATATAAGACTACTACTTGAAGAGCCTTATGTTCTTGTAATCCATGGAATGAAAAGTGAGAAAAACATTATAGTAAAGATATAAAATACCATCCAAATAAAGCATATTAATACTATTTGGATCAGATGGTCTGTTAACAATTGGAAGATGTAATTACTTAAGGTTACACCTCTAACATCTGATAATTTTAGAGTAGTTGGTGGTTGACATGGTGAGCAATTGAGCTAGGAAGGTGATCTTTAGTTCAAATGTCACCATCACCATAGTAATTACAATTGATATGACGTCGAACCAAAATCAGGCCACACGTGAGGAGGCACGTTAGAAGTATATAAATAGTTAAGGTAAACCCTCTCTATCAGTTTAGGTTTTTAGAATAAAGGGTGGGTAAGTTGTAATAAAAGGTGATGCTGAAGAAAGTTTAGGATTGAAATTTCTAAACTATAATACATTAAGGTTCTTTATATCTTTTCCATTTAGCAAGAACTTATGCAGACTTAGTTACATAAAAAAGAAAAAAGAAGAAGAAAAAGAAGAAGGAAACTAATATTAGGTGGCAGCAGCAGCTACCTGCATTTTCCAGAACAGTCCCGGACCAATTCGAGATTGTATAAATTGCAAGGATAATAGCTCCGGCAGGGTCAATCCACCAGTAGAACTTATCACCAAGAAAGGCTGCTACTAACCCAATTACATTTGTTATCACATCAAAATAGTGGTCCTGGCAATCAAAAGTCGAAGAAGTTAAACAAGTAGGAATATTAAAAGCAGAAAGGTTAAGGTCAAGATTAGTGTGAAGTACCTTCGCATAGGCACGGACAATCTTGTTTCCGGAGTTTTTGCAGTACAGCCAGAGGAAAAGTTTTACAACAGTAGCAGATATCATGATTGTGCACAGCCATATGAATTGATTTGAGGTCATCTTTTTAGAAGGTTCATCTTTAACTAGTTCTTCTACAGCCTGGATCAATACCTGAAAACCTGTAAAAATGGAAAGGTATTACAGCTTCATTTCTAAGGAATCTAAACTAATAAAGCTAGTTTAGTCAATAAAAATAATCAAGTTCTGATGCCATCAATATATTATCAAAAGAACACATCTTAATGAAGCATATCACTTATTCTGAGGACCATTATCAATGTTAAGAGTAACTTCTAAATCTCCTAGTCCAACAAAGTACCTATGCTGTACAAGCAATTGACGCCTTGCTTTCTTATTTCTAAAGTAATCTGCAGTTAGACCAATAAGAAATTTATGCTCAATGACAATGTTAGCAATGTAATAGCCACAACATGCCATCCGGAACACTACAAAATAACACGAGAGAGATATATACCAAAGTTAAGGTATTGGAATGCCCATATCTAATTCTTATCTCGTTTCTCCTTTTACCAAGTCATTTATAATATATGCCAGTTTTTATTTTTCTACTGATTTCATAAGAAAATACTTTATTTACCAGCCATAATTTAAATTTCTGATAAGCTAACAAAAAAGGAGAGACTTCCAGCTTAAATCCTCCTTCTGCAACTGGAAATTGGACATCTCTCAACTTCTAAGTGGTAGGAATTAAATGCTGTTGCAGGTTCCGGTTGGTTATAGTCTCTCACAAGTCAGTTTAATTGAAAACTGACCTTCTGCACACAGCAGAACAATTTTGCAAGCGCATAATCTAGCCTGGACATCTAATAGCTAAAGCTATAAGTATATATATTATGGAGCTTGGGAATGTGTATTGAAAAATTACAAGGGATTTATGTTACCCAAAGGAAAAGGTCTCAAACCATGTTGAGCCTCTCTACGCGCCTCATTCAAATCTGCAATTGAACATTGCACTCAAAGTGTTTCTGCTGGATCCTGCAAATTTTCCCCATTTTAGGATTAAGACAACTGATGGGAAAGCGAATTGTCTAATATTGCCTGTTTTCTTTACATCTGAAAAGAATAAATAAGAAATTTTTGAACAAAAGGGAAACATTTACAACTACCCTGAATAATTTTCTACTGTAACCCTTCATTTAAATCCAACACTTCACACAGATGCCAAATAGAGGTAGATACATAAACTCATTGGCATAAACTAACATAATTATTTTCCCGCACAATGTTTGTCATTCAGAACATATACATATATATATAATGTGTTGGTGTGTGTATATTTGCCATTTGTTCTTCAACATAATTGAGAGGAGACAATCTTTCAGTCAAATCATATTCAGAACAACAATTCAATAGACAATATTCAATGCGCAATCCTTTTTCTCTTTTGCTTTCTTCTATTTCCCTTTCTTAATTTTAATGTGGTGAAAGAAGGTTAGATGTGTGGGAAGCAGTACAAGTCAGAATTTGACACATGGCACTATAAATTCCTTCGTCTTTCATGTCTTCTTCAACAACATATATGAAGCCGATTAATGACAGTTCACTTAAAAAATGGTAATAAACAACCTAGACACAAAAAAAGTACCAACCCTCAAGTGAAATTACGGCAGGTTAAAGCACAATGACATACCAAGTGTAGCCATGACAGCAGCAAAGACGATTATGCCTACTGGCTGTACCCTCAACTTTCCGATAGGATATTTGTAGATATTAATGTTCTTCATTGACAAGTGAGTGAACCAAAGAATCCCACCAGCCATGAGATCAAGTAAAGAATCCAGTGTCGATGCAGCAATGGCTATGGATCCACTCTTTATTGTAGCATACATCTGCACAATGAAATGCATATGGTTATCATGACAGCTGGAAATTACAGCGGCATATCATCTTCATCAAAATATCAAACAAAAAGTTGTTGAAGTAAAGAATGCTTTTATTTGACATGTTATCATCAGCAATGACTACTTTTATGTGCTTTGGTATAAACTACATTTTTAATGGAAAGAAGAAAATTTAAAAAATGCCTACTAAAAATATATACTCTTAACCCCCTCAGGCATCACAATATATAAAAAAAAGCACCACCTAACTATCTCACTCATACCAGGTAAATTTGATTAAACTTCAATCAAGTAGAACTAAATCACCTTAAATGCCAACAACAAAACATTTGCAAAATTAGAGATCCTCATTGCTCTTTCATGTTGAACTTGTTCTTGAACGTCATCCTCATCGATGTAGTCAGATGTCACCAAAGTGTCAACTTCCTCAAATGATTTTAAGGTCGCAAATTGCCTTTCATAGTATTCCCTTTCTCCTATAAACATGGAATTTATGGTTAATGAGAGAGAAAACATAAATATAATATTAGAGAGAGAAGTTCGGCAACCACTTATTTATTTATTTATTTCTACGCGTTCACACACGCACCAAACTGCCCCATGTTGGGCTCAAACCACTCACCTATTTGTGCAATAGTGAACACAAGCACTGTCATTTTATGAACAATTCCTTCTGACACACAAGTTAACGTTCAGTCAGACAACCACCTCATGAACTGACCTCAAACAATAATTTAGTTGTGGTAATCTACTTACTACCATGTAAACATTTCCCATTAATGCCCAGGGGGAAAAAAAAATTGCCCATTAACCTATATGTTATTAATAAATATATGGTTACAGTTCAATTTCACGAGAAGAAGAAAACAAGCTTTCTTAAAAATATAGTTTAAAGCAATCAATAAGCATAGATCAAGATGAAATTGTAAAAGAATGGTTTAGGTAACTGACAACTAATGCAAAAACTCTAGTGAGATCCATATGAACACAAATCAATTTTGACCAAATGCAATAGGTGTACATATTGCTTATTTCAATTTTGGGTATATAATATAAAAACTTGCTTACCAAAGAAAAAAGATAGATTGATATAGCCAACTGCTATGAAGAAAGCCATTTTCAGTTGAGTTTTAACTTTTAAGTAGATAATGGCATTAATATACATTCAAAAGACAGATATAATAAACTATATGTATATTTAAATACTCAAATGCATATACACATGTAAATATTATTGATTTAGGTGCCATTTAATAGCACAATTCAGCACTTACTTCTGAACAACAGATTAAGTGCTTATTCAATTAAGTACGTTTGATAATGCAATTTGAATATCAGCTTAAAATCCAAAAAAATATTTAAAAAATTCTCAATTTGCAATTACGGCTTAAAATTTCAGCACTTAAAATTCGGCTCTTGAAATTTTCAGTTCTTGATTTTGAGTCGTATAAATCAAATCATCATCCCCTTGGGCTGGTTTTAACATCAAAAATTGCATCTCCCAACACAAAATAGCCTACTGCATATGTATAACATAACATTAGGTTTCGGATAAATGGTGCATATACATGTTTGGGTACGCAGAATTGAGTGGGAAAGATCAATCAGAAACAGAGCTACACACTCGTCAGATTTGAGTTTCAACCAATGCACCAAGCAATGGCTTTTAATTTCAGATTTTGAATGTAACACATAATTTCACTTCCCCCACTAAATCTTATTGATGAATAAAACATCCCCAGATATCTCATTAAAGAGCAATCAATACTACATCTCCACAAACACATACATGAGCAAAGGGTATAGATATATATAGGAAAGAAAAGGTGTATATATATATATATTTTCGTTGCAGAATTGAAAGATTAATAAGCTCAATTTAATTAAAGAGAAGAGTAAAAAAGAGAAAAATTGAACCTTTTGTTTTTGTCTCTGTTATCTCATCAACCAAACAGAGCATTGATTTATATATATATATATATATATATATATATATATATATATATATATATATAAACAGTTATCTTTGAGCACAAGAACAAGAAGAAATGAATACATATATAGAGACAGAGACAGAGATGGAGAGAGAACCTTCAGTTAAGTGCGTGAATTTGGAAAGATCAATTATAGAAGTAGATTCGAGGTCAAGCCCAGAACGGACCCCATCCGGCAACCTCGCCAGAAAATCGTTCCAGAGCGAGCTGACCGAGTTCCGGCGGCCGAGTCGCACTTGCTGGCCGCTCTGTAGGCCTTCGCTCGCCACCGCCAACAGTAGCGATTTCGCATCCGAGTCCCCCTCCATCGGATTCCGATTCCGTCACTCACCAAACAACCGTCACTGCATTGCATGCATATATATATATATATACATATATATATATATATAGTGTCTCTCATTTATAAAAAACTACGAGTAGGAGCTGGTGTGGACCGTGTGGTGGACAAATATGTCATTTAGGTCCTACTTTTATAAACTCGATTCAAATCAACTCCACAAACAAAGTAGTGTAATTCTATTCCAAAAAATACAACATTGTCAAAATAATTATTTATTTATAAACAGAATTATAAATATGAATAGAGTATATTATTAATATAAAAATAACACCTTAGTATAATATTAAAATTTAGAGAGAGTAAAGCAATTCAGAAAGGGTCCTAACGTCGGGTATCTTGCATATGGTGTTCTTTCTTTCGAATGTCTTTTACTGTATGGTTACTAATAGACTATTTGACTCCAATTATGAAACGTACAACGTAGAGGTTGAGTTTAAGGTGATGTGGATAAGGAATCTACTTTAATCAGGACTCCTCTATCTCCAGGAGCCAGTCTCCTACTAGGACACAGTTTCACTTGACCACTATAAATACAGAAACGATCCATATACCCGACACGCAATTAATACCCTCTGAGTTTCTTTACAGCTTTTAAAATCCTTTCGATTCCTGACATAATCGTCGGAGCGTAGTCGGCCGGCACCACGCCGGTGTCCTTTCGATTACTCCTCTCTTGTCTCTTTTACAGGTTGGCGTTTAACCAGTTCGCGACGGATTTTGCTTCATCAGTTGACGCCGTCTGTGGGAAACAAACCCACGAACTATACTCTCATCTTACCTAAAAAGCGTAAAAAGAAGCATGATGCACCTGCGATCTGGGCTAGAGACTGCCGCCATACAAGACCCTCCTGCCGCATCCCCGGGTCGCTCCAATCACAACATCCCGATAACAAGAGAGGGGGGCATGCAGCCTCCTGGCCAAGGAGACTTTCCCGGGGCACGCCCCGGAGTCCCAATCGACCAGGAGTGAGTTGCAGCGTTGGAATATCAGGTCCAGCACTTGATCCAGATAGGGATGGTGCAGTGCGGGGTAGTGGGGTACTAGCAAAAGACGTGGCCCAAAGCCACGTGAGAAGCGACCGAGAAAAAACAAATCCGACTCATCTAATTCCGCTGGAGAGACCTCGTACCCAAGGGGATTCGGGGTTTAGAGCCCGTACCTCCGGAGACTCAGGGCACCCAGGAGAGGCTGCCTATTATGACTTGGAGATGCAGGATCTCAGAGCCAAAGTAGAAAGCATGGCTCATGCCATAAAACGGAAATGCCATGCTACAGTAGAAGATCTGGTTCAGCAAACCAATCTCCCTTTCTCTAATGAGGTAATGACCTGTCCTTTACCCAACAAATTCAAGATGCCTACCCCTGAAAGCTTTGATGGGACCCAGGATCCACTAGATCATCTGGAGACTTATAAGGCTCTGATGCACCTCCAATGAATACCAGATGAAATCCTATGTAGAGCTTTTCCTACTACATTGAAGGGTTCTGTTAGGTCATGGTTTAACAACTTGAAGCCAGTATCTGTACGTTCCTTCAAAGAACTGAGTCAGTTGTTCGTAGGCAATTTTATTGCCGCCCGAAGGCACAGAAAGCCCACCACCTATCTCCTGAACATAAGACAAACTAAAGGAGAGTCATTGCGAGACTTCATTAACCGGTTCAACAGGGAGATGTTACAGGTCGATGCTCTGGACGACAAGGTGGCAGTTACCGCATTTATGGGGGGCCTATTGCCTTCAAAGTTCTTGTACTCAATTTCCAAGCACCCTTTAGAAAGTATGTCTGAACTACTCGTGAAAACCCAAAAGTACATGAACGCAGAGGATGCCCTTGATGCGAGAAAGGCAGATAGGAAAAGGGGGGGACAGTCCAGTGAGGAAGATAGAGACCCCAAGTATAGCAGAATGTTACGAGAGCAGACCGATAAAGCATCGCGTCGTGATAAGGGATTCAACACATTTACCCTCTTAAACACGTCAATAAACCAAATCCTCTTTTACATCTAAGATGACCCGGCTGTTGAATGGCCCCCAAAACTAAGAACCAATCCATCTAAGAGGTCTCGCGACAAGTATTGTAGGTTCCATCACGACTATGGCCACGATACAGATGAGTGCATAGACTTGAAAAGACAGATTGAAAGTCTAATTCGAAGGGGCCAACTACAAAGATATGTAGCTGGAGATGAGAGGGGAACACAGAACTGCCCATGGGATGGGGATGGTAAAGATGGCAACACTCGAAAAAATCATTTATTGGGGGAAATCAGAGTTATCTCCGGTAGACTTGGAGGAGACAGGGGGCATATTGACTAGAGACGTTAGAAGGGAGACAGTTGGCCCATCCTTGGAATGCTGAGCATCTGAGGAAGTGCCACTAGTAAGACTTTCTTTTAAAAGTTGCATTTACTTTAATAATTCCAGCTGAAACTCAATTTAATATCGAGCCTTATGATGATAGTTTCGAGGTTCTTGCTTGAATAATTCTCTTTTTGTTACTGAAATATCAATAGCAGTCTTTTTTGTTTCAAAATATGTTGTTATAACTAAAACAAAAGGTAAATGGCCCTACGTGGGCACAACCATACGGGGATACACCTCCAAGGAGGGCCTTTCATGAAAAAGGCGGGATGAGTTAATCCCGAGAACATTGTATAAAGAACCCTACGGGGGTACACCTCCAAGGAGGGCCTTTGATGAAAAAGGCGGGATGAATTAATTCTAAGAACATTGTTAAAATAGCCTTATGTGGGCACAACCTTACGGGGACACACCTCCAAGGAGGGCCTTTGATGAAAAAGGCAGGATGAGTTAATCCCGAGAACATTGTATAAAGAACCCTACATGGGCACAACCCTACCGGGATACACCTCCCAGGAGGGCCTCAAAGGTCGGAATGGTACGTTAAGTGGTTCAGGGGTATTTTGGTCATTTCGCATCCCTAAATATTTTAAATATCTATAATTTCATAGAATCACTCATTCTCTCTTAACCAAACTCATGCCCAACTCTCTCTTCTCTCCCACTTCATCTCTTTTCCTTCTCTCTTCATTTCGGAGGCCACCGACTTAGATTCAGAAGTTATGAGTGAAGAGCAACTTGCAGCACGGGTCAAGGGTTTCAATTTGAACCAAGAAAAATTGAATTTTTTCAAGGGAAAAGTTGGTGGAATTCTTTTAAATAGCTTGAAAAGCATTCAAATTCGAGGTAGGGGTGTATTTTCTCTCTTATTAATGGATTATAGGGTTTTGGTGGGTTTGAAGAGGTATTGGTTGAGTTAGCATGTATGAGAGGGTTGGTGGGACTGTGGTATTGTGTATTTCCCTTCTTTTTATGATTTCTACGTACTAGTATGGTGCATAATGTGATATATGTGATGTATTGAATGTATACATGTGATATGTATGAAATGAGAGCATGTTGTGGTGTATTATGAGATGTATGCATATATATAAAATGTATACCTAGCTTTGAAAATATTATGGCTATATGAAGAATGTGTAGTGAAAATGCATGCTAGATTTAATTGTAACAAGAATGTGTATTAGAAAAGTATGAAAATCATATGATATGTGATATATATGCTTAATATGTATGTATAAGAAATTGCCAAAGGATTGTGTAAGTGAGCCATGCATGGGGTTCTGAGTTGCCCAACCATGTAACAGAAATGGTAAAATTATACTAGAGTATAACCATCGGAGTTGCCCCATCATACCATGGCTAAAGCCTAGAATTCAGAGTTGTCCATAACGTTGTGATCGTCGGAGTTGTCTATTTACATTTGGCAAAAACAAATATTGCTAGGGTTGTATGATTCTTCAAAGTTGTTCAAATCATTCAGGTGTTATCGGAGATGTCCAAGGTCACATGATTGTCGGAGATGACCAATCATGTTTCTATATTAGATTATGACCGAAAAAGATGTATATATATCTTGTTGCTTATGTGTTTAAACTATTAAGCATAAAGTATGGATTAAATGCATACTACTTGACTTGCATTTGTATTGACTCTGCATGAGAGAATTGAATATGTCATGTAATGTAGTGACATACATATCATATAGATCAGTGTCGAGTCGATGCCTAGGTGGGTTGGGGTATTCCTACTGAGCTCGTTGATTTGCTCACCCATTTTCCCCCAAACCTTTTTACAGATAAAGCACTTATGACGGATGGAACTTGAATGATCAAGTGGATCTCCTTGTAGCTTTTTGGCCTTATTTTTGGATATTGTGTATATGGCTATCCATGCCGACATATGGCATGTTAACTTTGTTGTAGTTGTAGTCATAGTTGAATTACTAGTATTTTTAAACCGTGTACATGTAATTCATATAATGACTATGATCTTAGAAGACCATATCAATGAAATGCATGATTTGGATCCTTTATGCATGTATAATGAGGATGACTTATGGATTTTAGAAGAATGTTCAATTATATTAATGATTTGATTCAAATCTATGATTTGGAATAGATTTGGGACATGAATATGTTTAGGTGTGATGTATCCAGGATTTCAGGCGAAGGGCATTTTGATTGATCGAAAACCCCTTTTCGATAACTCGAAAGCCTTCGATCACGCGAGCTTCAATTGAGATAATTTCGATAGTATGGACTCTAATTCTAGCAGGATTTCGATTGCACTTTGATAGACCATTGATAAATCGAAACATTCAATTAATCAAAAGTCCAATTCCAATTGTGCAAAATACCTATTTCGAATGATCGAAGGATATAGTTCACTTAATCAAAACTTGCAATGCACAACCATATTGGATGTGCATGTGTTACTACATGTGGGGCCCATTGAGATTAGTTGATGTTGGATTGTACATTTCAATGTTCAAGAATATGATTTATCTTTCGCGGTGATTTAAAGGTTTAGATAGTTCATTAGGGCTTAATGGACGAGTTCACCTTCTAGATTCAGGCCCGAAAACGAAGCCTCTGGTGACTCAAAAATCAGGGCGTGACAGATATTTTGTTATTTTTTATGTTAAAATATTAGGGGTATTAAAATAAAATTACCTTCAAAAGTAACATGTTTATGTTAGTGGAGAGGTGAGTGCAAAAAAATTAAAAAGTTTTAACCGAGTGTAATTAAGCCAAATCTCAAGAGACGTCATTGTATTTAACCGTTATAATAAATATTGCAAGATGACTATAATATTTAGGATTAAATACAGTATCCTCCCTTGAGGTTTGTTCTAACGATTTGGGACTGACGGGCGTAAAAAATTATAATAAAATCACTCTTTTACCCTTATTATTTTAATAATAAAACAAATAAAAAGATTTAAATTTGTCAATTGGCATTTTTTCCCACTAATTATAAAAAATATATATATATTCCTCTCTCCTCTCTCTCTTTCCAATTTGTTCTCTCCCACTCTAAAGCCCCTACCACTTACCACCACCACCGCCACCTTTTCTTCCCTCTCTTCCTTTTTTTTTTCCTCTCTTCCTTCTCTCTCTTATATATGTACATATATACACACACATACATACATCCAACCGCAATCTATTCCAATCACACTACCCTAACTTTCCCCTAATATGTGTATTAATGCTACAATTTGGTCTCCATAGAACCATATAATTTGAAAGACTCAATTAGAGAAAGAAAATTGAAATTTATGGGTGTGTATATTATATATGAATATGTATATAGAGTAATGATCTTTTGCTCACCGGTGAGAAAAAGATATTCTACACACCAAGTATAGTAACCGTTGGATATGATCTAAGTGTAAAAAGGTAACTTCCAAAAATTATTGCAATCATATCCAATGGTTACCATACATGGTGTGGAAGAATTCCTTGCTCACCGATGAGCAAGAGATCATTTATGTATATATATATGTGCGTATACAAATCATATGCTATATGTACTACATCAATGAACAACTCCAAATAGAAGACCTAGATGCCCCTCTATCGATATGTTTTGGGTTTCCAAATAAGAGATGGGTTACTTCTCTCTATATATATACATCTATTGTATGGATTACCAAATATGAAATGGGTAACTTCTATATATACATATATGTATTACACGCAACTCGCAAGCACGACTCGAACAAAAGACCCGGCAACAATAAGATCAAGTACTTTTTTAGCTCAGACAACTCCTCCACTACTGAGACACTCTCTCTCATACCTCATCTTTCTCTCTCTCTCTCTCTCTCTCTCTGCCGAATCCAAATCACAATCTAAAATATTCAATTAGCCATGGAAAGTTGGGGGCATTTGATACAAATGTTTGCACATAGTGTCACATATATATATATAAATTCATATGCCTACTTGTAGAATCAACACACATACATATAAATCTACATATATATGCATATACATACACATTGTGCAATCGTAGATTTACCGGTGTTTGTTGTTTGCTAATTTTTTGGGAATTGGGTTTCCAATTTTGGGGATCGAAGTCCTTATAGTAAGATGATGAAGAAGAGGAGTAAAATGAATGCTTTTAAAATTTTCAATCTTAATATAGATGTAATCTTAAAATATATATATATATATATAATGAACTTTATATTCTGTCTCATGGGTTTTGATTATGATTTAAGGAGATTTAAGAAGATAAAGTTTAGAGAGAGAGAGATTGAGAATGATTAGAGAGAGAGTGTGGGAAACATACCTGCATTTTGATTCAATTTTCTTTAAGGATAAATTTGGCATAAATATGAGGTATTTCTCAAAATAAGGGACATTGCAAAGGTTTAGAAAGACATTTCATTCAAAGTAAGGGTATTTTGGTCAATTCACATATTTTTTTGAGACATACTTCATGGAATTTTGGAAGGAGGAGTGCATTTGTAAAATGTGCGCAAACCTCGTGGGAACACACTGTAAAAAAATTTTAAAGTTTTATCCGGATATAATTAGGTCAAACATTAAGGAAGGTCATTGTATTTAATCCTATTAAATATATAGTTTATTTTTGAGGTGTTAGGAACTGAAATATATGTAAATTTAGTGTTGTAAGAAGCGTTACTGTTAAACTTGAACATGCATATTTTCACACGTCTTAACCCAAATTCTTACTTACCTTTACACCAACCAAATAATGACATTTCCATGTTCTAACATGAGTATCCAATGTCTTAAATTTCCAAATAGTACTTAATTTTGCAGTGGTAATTAGTTTGTCTTAATCAATCAATTAATTGTTGCCAAAAAAAAATTATATCCTAGTAACTTACTTCATGAACAATTATTGTAGTCGAGTGGTACTTACTCGCCTTCTAAAGTAAAAAGTTTCCATAGGGGCATATGAAAAAGAAAAAAAAACTGCTTCATAACTCATCTAAAAAAACGAAAATATATTTCACAGAGTAAAAATATTCAAATTGCTTCGTCAATACAATATGTTGTTGACTTAGGCTTCATTTGGTAGGAGGGAAGGATGAAGGAAGTGTGAGTTGTGCGGTACAAAAGTGATTGAGAAAGTTTAAATAAAACCTAAAAGGGGTGAATAGATTTACTTGCTCGTTTGCTCAATTTTTTGATTATTTTAATTTTACCAAATTAAAATTAAACCAATCACACAAAGTAAATAAAGTAAAGTAAGATAGAGATGACACCAGTATAATCCACTATCGTCGAAGAAAAGTACAACAGACTATATCTCATTCTCATACTCACTCCACTTTGTCAAGAACTAGTTGTTGAATGCCTCGGGCTTACTCTTACGACTCCTCGTCCAATTGCTACAGACTTTAGGCTTACTCCTCAATCATTGCAGAACGGTTGATGTAAGAACACGAATGTTCCATGACTACTTTGTTCCCTTTTGTAGTGCGATCTAATTTGCCTTTCCTCACAAATACATAGTTGAAAGGGAACCAAAAATCAATGTTCTGATCGAACAAAATATTTTGTAATAGTCTCTGAACAATTGATTATATTGAAAACTATTAGAAATTAATCTACTTCGTTCTACACAACAGAAGCAAATCACGAACAAGCACACAAAACACAACATATATGTGGTTTGGCCAAACTCGATCGACCTACGCCCATGGAGAGAAAAAAATTTCAGTATATATAAAGAAAGAAGAAACTTTGAACACTCACCACTCTCATCATCATCTCGCCCCATCTTAAAAACAATCATCCTCTGATTTGTCCCAAGACTTGTTCCTTATGGGATTCACATTATCATCATCCTCGTGTCTTCATGTTTACTGCCACACACACACCAATTTCTATGAGGCTATATCTTTTTACTTTTCTACCCACCCACTTTTTTTTTCACTCACTCATCTATTCTTGTTTTTTCTCTACTTTATCCACTCAACTCCCTCTCTATTCATAGAGAGTTCTTAACCTAACCTTAGCTTAGTGAACAAGCTAGTAATACAAATTTTTGTTAGACAAGAAAAACAACTACTAAAAATAAACTACTTAAGACTCAAGTAGAATTACTTTGCGCTCAAGTCTAACAACATCACAATTTAAAGACTCAACCCAATAAGAATTTGAGACAATACATAACAATCTCCACCTCACCGAAAATTTACACCTTGACGAAAATTCTTCACCGTAACTGAAGATCACTAGCTCAATCATCATCCTTCTTTTTTTTCCTTGTGTTTTCTAGATCTCTATTAACCAACAGACGAACTCCCCTGGATGAACCATAAACTCTAATACCACTAGTTGGGAATTAATCCCCTTTGTTTAGTACAGCAGAAGCAAATTGCAAACAAGCACACAAAACACAAGATATACGAGATTTGACCAAACTCTAGGGTTACATCCATGGAGAGGGATATCATTATAATTGAGAAGAGAATATATAACACGCGGAAATCATGCCTACCACACACACTGTTTCACTCTTTCTCTTGGCATCATCTCCTCAGAATTACATATACCCTTTCTTTTTCTCACAGCACTCACCAACCCCTTACATTTTTCCTCTCTATCTCCCTTTTTCCACCTCTATTTATAAAGTCTCTAAATCATTCCTTCTTGAACAAGAATTCTCATACATTGTCTAACAAAAAGTTACCAAATCAATTACAACTCTAAAATAGATACCTACAACTTATTTCCCAAGTCTTCAGGCTTCCAAAATAGAGAAGGAAACTGCTTCTGCAACTGAATTTGAGCCACAACCCTAACAATCTCCAACTTGGTTCAAATTTTGTCTTCACGCGTTCTTCTATAGTTCCACCTCAAACCAAAATCCATTACATCATCCCCATTGGTGTTCAATTGTTCATGCATGACAACCCATCAATCAATCATCATCATCACTCATCATCTCTACCCCACACTCTATTATTTTCTTAGTCACTTCTCCATTCTTTTTTCTTCTCTACTTTATCCACTCAACTCCCTCTTTATTTATAAAGAATTCCTAACCCTAACTTGGTGAACAAGTAATACAAATCTTTGTTGGACAAGAAAAACAACTACTAAAAATAAACTACTTAAGGCTCAAGTAGAATTACTTTACGCTCAAGTCTAACAACATCACAATTTAAAGACTCAACCTAATAAGAATTTGAGACAATACATAACAATCTCCACCTCGTTGAAAATTTTACACCTTGACAAAAACTCTTCACCTTGACTGAAGATCACCAGCTCAATTATCATCCTACTTTTTTTTCTTGTGTTTTCTAGATCTCTAGTAACCAACAAACGAACTCCCCAGGATGAACCATCAACTCTGATAGCACTTGTTGAGAATTAATCCCCTTTGTTTGGTACAACAGAAGCAAATTACAAACAAGCATACAAAACACAAGATATACGTGGTTTAACCAAACTCTAGGTTTACATCCATGGAGAGGGATATCATTATAATTGAGAAGAGAATATATAACACGCGAAAAGCATGCCTACCACACACACTCTTTCACTTTTTCTCTTAGCATCTTCCTCGGAATTACATATACCATTTTCTTTCCTCACAGTACTCACCAACCCCTTACATTTTTCCTCTCTCTCTCTCCCTTTTTTCACCTCTATTTATAAAGTCTCTAAACCATTCCTTCTTGAACAAGAATTCTCATAGATTGTATAACAAAAAGTTACCAAATCAATTACAACTCTAAAATAGCTACCTAGAATTTTTTTCTCAAGTCTTCAGTCTTGCTCTACAAGTCTTCAGGCTTTCAAAACAGAGAAGGAAACAGCTTCCACAACTAAATTTGAGCCACAACCCTAACAATCTCCAACTTGGTTCAAATGTTGTCTTCACGCGTTCTTCTATAGCTCCACCTCAAACCAAACTCCATTATATCATCCCCATTGGTGTTCAATTGTTCATGCATGACAACCCATCAATCAATCATCATCATCACTCATCATCTCTACACCACACTTTATTATTTTCTTAGTCACTCCTCCATTCTATTTTCTTCTCTACTTTATCCACTCAACTCCCTCTCTATTTATAGATAGTTCCTAACCCTAGCTTGGTGAATAAGTAATACAAATCTTTATTAGGCAAGAAAACAACTACTAAAATAAACTAGTTAATGTTCGAGTAGAATTACTTTGGACCCAAGTCTAACAACATTACAATTCAAAAACCCAACCCAATAAGAATTTAAGACAATACATAACAAAAATAATATCCTAAAATCACTCGAGTGTATAAGTGTATGCTCTCAAAGAAATACATACAAAAAAATGTCCTAAAAATACTTCAAAAAGATTTCTTTCTGCAAAAATAATAGTCACAAATTCCCTATTTTGTAAAGAAGTTAGGAGAGGTATTTATATACAAGAGAGTCCTAAAATTATTTGGAAAAGAAGTTTAAATACAATGTAGGATGTCTGTACAAGTTTCACCATAGTTTTGCTCAGCCCATGAAATTATTGATAAAATATTTCTCTTGTAAAATCAGACTATTGAATCATAAAATAGACTCTTTCATTACATCCCAAATGTTCCAAAACTTTAGTATCAGTTCAGAGTTGAGTTCGTAACACAACTCTTCACCCGATTGAGAAAAGAGTAAAATTATAATTTTGCATTCTTTCTCCGAAGATAGGCCAATATAATTGTCAAATGAAAAAATTGGATCCCACTGTTGTTGCGTTCGTAGCGCGTCAAAACTTTTGGATAGGAAAAATGGGCTGTAAGGTAATAAATAAATAAATATATAATATAATATATATATATATATATATATATATATATATATATATAGCGCCAATGGGACACACTCCAATTCAGCCACGCCCTATGGGTGCGGTTGTCTAATACAAGTGGAGCCCATTTGGCCCAAATCAATTCTATTGCGCGTAGTTGCTCCGTAAGTGCCTAGATTTGTCCAAAA
The DNA here is from genome assembly GCA_026545225.1 of Cornus controversa. Taxonomy (NCBI): domain Eukaryota; kingdom Viridiplantae; phylum Streptophyta; class Magnoliopsida; order Cornales; family Cornaceae; genus Cornus; species Cornus controversa. Next base: position 23,278,846 of record CM048852.1, read on the forward strand.
AGTGAAAAAAAATAGAGGAAATTAGTCATTAAACTTGTACTGAAAAGTTTAAAATGACTTTGTTTCACACAAAATAATCTCTTAATTGAGATTACTTGAGTACTAAGCTTACTTACGCCTCAAATCTTTTGCCTATAAATACACAGGTCCTATTCTGTATTAGGATCCTAAAAAAGTGTCCAAAAAATATACCCTAGAATACTGTAGACACTCATATTATACACCAACTCTCTCTCTCTCTCTGACCATTATTCACAAGCTCTTTTCTGTCTAATCCTAAAGAGCAACAAAAGGCTGCTGAAGAGAGAATGGGCTAGGCCCAAACTATAAATCGTTTGATATATATACATTGTCTTACATTAAAAAAAATTAATAATAATAATAGAAAAAAAAATGGACTTTGTAAAAATCAGATCAAATGATAGAATTTGAATTGTGAAGGTTGCTTTATTAGATTTAAGAAAAACAAAGTAAAAATTGTTATCTGAAAACTAATTATTAGATATAATCAAGTAGATTTATGAGTTTTTATTCTCTAAAAATTGTTTTGTAATTTTATCAACCAAGCAAATTTTTAAATTGAAAAAATTAAAAATTATGTTTTGTTTTGATTATCTGAAAACGTAAAACAGAAACAGAAAACTTTTTCACAGTTACAAACCAAGTAAGCCCTTAATTTCCTAAAAAAAATTTCTTCATGTTGTTTATTGCTAAACAAACTAGCAAAAAATTCACTTTTTTTCCTTTCCTTTTCCTAGTTCCCCCACTATATATATATATATATATATATATATATATATATATATATATAAAAGTTTGAATCCCGTCGCTTTGACCAACTTTTATATTTGGTTTTCATATTTGGTTGCTAGCTTGCTCCCTCTTGCACCCACCTTCACTCACCTTCCCACTATGTGAATTAGTGTGTATCTTAAGTAGGGGTGATAAAATTGAACACAACTCGATAATAAGGCATGAATTAAGCGAGTTTGAATTTGAAGTAAGTCAACACGTTTAATAAATGGATCAACACAAACACAGCACGCAAAAATTGAGTTGAGTTTAGGTTTAAGCTATGTAATCGATGACACGATTACAACACGATTACCACATAAGTTATTCATATATTATACTTTTATACAAATTTATATATGCATAGTTATATATATTACAATTGTTTATAACCTATTTGTTTATTTACAAGACTGATGTAAGCATAAAATGCAAGAATGAAATTATTATAGTGTTTTCTGAGTTGTTGAATTACCTTAGTATGTTTTTGAGTTTATATAAAAGTACAAAATTTATAATATAATTTGATTTTAAGATTTATATATGGGTAATGCTACTCAGAATTCATAGGCAGAAAATTTTACATCCATTGGAAGCATGTGGTGAGTGTATGTGGTGGGACCTACCACATGCATCCAATGAATATAAAACTTTCTGCCTATGAATTCTGCCTGAGTAGCATTACCCTTTATATATTGATATAAGTTAAACGGATTAAAAAGGTTATTAAACAAATCGTGTCATTACAGCACATGTTTATTAAACGAGTTACACAAGTCAACACGAGTAACACATTTAATAAAAAGGTTGAGTTAGTGTTGAAGGTCTCCAACACGATTATTAAATAAATCAAACTAAGTTAATAAAATACTCATAAATCTGACACGACACGAACAGCAACCCCCTAATCTTAAGAGTTAAAAGCGCATTATTCGGTGCATATCCCACATATTAAGGGTGAGAACCCTCAAACCTCTTCGAGGAGGAGAACACAACACTCAAAAGGCAAGGCTTTGGTGTTACCTAACCTTTATAGTGTACATATCTCTTGTTATTCAAACAAATTCTCATCTTGCTGAACAGTCAGCTTAGACAAGTGCCTGGAATAATTGGATCATTGAATACTATCACAAATACAAATAGATTATTTAAAAAAGAATATATAACAGACACTGCTATTAGTATATCCAAAGTCTAAAAGCTCAAGTGCAACAGATTACTTTTAGAAATACAACACTGTAGGCTTGAAAGAAGAAACAAAGCATCAATTAAGAATAGAATTGCTGCATAATACTAATCAACTACTATACCTATAAACACAAGGAACACACATTAACTTATCATTACCTACAAACACAAGACAAAAATGAATAAAAACATGCCACATTCCACACCAAACAGAAGTCGAAAAATTTCTCCCACCCCACACTCAAAAGAAAATTTCTTCGACAATTAGTAAAGCTCGTGACAATATTATGATAAGCATTATGATGAAACTAAGTTTTGGCTGCCATCAGGTTGGACCAAAATAATATATAGCTCAAAGAGCAGCAAGAGAGAGCGAGCCGCCAAACGTGATTTTTCATCAAAAACTGATTTGCAGAGCAGCAAGAGAGAGAGAGAGAGAGAGAGAGAGAGCTGCCATATTGTATCCATATACTTGATCTTTAATTGGTCCCATGTCATGTTTTCTCATTGCTCTGACTCCATTAGGATAAAACAAGCCTCGTTCACAATTGGATCTCTTGAATATTGTTGCACCGAATGATCCTTTCCAATTTTGTCAAGTATAGAATTTGATGGCTTCAGAGCGTAGCTATCCCTTTCTTGTTCAAGAAAAAAATCTCTTCCATTCTTGTTTGCTTATTTTTGCCATCACATTCTCAGAGAAATTTAAGCAATGCCTCGTATTTACAGAACAAGTTGGGCTTAGCAGGAACTTGACTAGACATCAACTGTTAATAATGAAGATGCAACAGAAGCTTCTGCTTTCGAGTCCTGCAGTTTCTGTTTCTTCTCCCTCTGGCGCTTCAACTTATTTGAAGCTTGGTCAGCCTTAGAGACAATTTTTGATACAGTGAACCCAGCGACTTCAAAAAACTGTGATCTATGAGGAATCAAAGAATTGCGCAGCATAACATCAACTCCATCATAGGTCCAAACACCAAAAACAGCCTCTCCTTTAAGTCCAATAGCAAACCATCCAATACCAGCAGCAGCAATATCTGCAGAACTTGAATCCCAACTGTTCCCACAGACATGATACTCCTTTTTAACCCATTTCCCAAGTTCTTCTACTCGTTTCTCCCCAATTGGTGGCTGAACCAGGGAAAACATACAATAGCATAAAAATTACACATTGAAACAGACACAAAGCATTATACACAAAATAGATGACGATAATGAGGTCTGAGAACTCTCATTGAGGTGTTATAAACAATGACCATTAAAATATTAAAGGGAATACAGATAGTTGGAGAGGAAAGTCATGAGCAATGAATACAAAAGGGTGAAACATACCTGTAATTGATGACCAAAATGATCTTCCAGCATTGTACAAGCATTCTCAGTTTTTCCCATATGTAGTGGAAGATAAGGTGATGCCCACACGGTGATATAAATAGAATCTACTGATGATTCTTCTATATCTAGTCTCACGAGCCCGGCAATGTGAACAGAATGTCCAACCTGTAATCATCAATAAAACAAATATAAGCAGTGAGGCACAGCCACACAGTCACGCATGAACCGAGTGCGATAAGTACTAAAATATGATGCGACAACCAACAGGTCACAAGTTCACTTTGAGAAAACATAAGAAAATAAGGCAACAAAAGTCAGAAATTACTTCTAGTATGAGAAATAATTTCAGTACTGAATAATTTAAGATGGTGTTTATACATTAACATTTAGAAAGGATTGGGAACTTAATCCACTAGGATCATTAAATTGACCAGTATTCTAAGATTTGGACCTCCAAGATCGGCACTGTTAGGTGTTTTATGCGTAAGAGCAATGCGGAATCAATTATTCACCTGCACCTTCAATGTTCAGTAGCACAATCAACTGATCCAAGTACATTATTCTCCTTGTTTAATCTCATTGGACGATGCCAAAACAGATGTTGGAGGTTAGCAATTGGTAGAGGGTTGAAGTGGGCAATCATAAAAGGTGCTTGTTTGGCATTGATATAATTTCCAGTGAAGTGTTTTCATGCAGAGCTGTCATAAAATTGTTGTTAATGGAAGAACAAATAGTGTTTGGGCATGCATATCTAAAGCACTTTTAAAAATATTCTCCTTCCATAAATTGACTCATTCCATAAACTTTTACCTCTACTTGCAGATGCAATAAAGGCACCAAATTTGGGTTTAGCTAAAAGCTCTATTATGCCAAAATCTCTATCAACAAAAAGTGCATTTTTGTGTCACCACACACAGATAAAATGAATTTTCAAAATATTAGTGCTTCTAGCTTGTCCACCCATAAGCTCCCTAACACCAAACATTGTAAAGGTTAGGTGGAGAATGGGTCTTCAGTGAGATGTACTTCTTTTAACGCACATAAGATAGTGTTGCAATAGAACCTGGAAAGGACCAAATGAAAGTATTTTTAAGGCAGTCGGAGCCTCAAATTTTGAAGTTGGAGAGTATGATTTAGATATACTTTGACCCAAAAAATATATATTTTTTGACAAGTAGTTTAACCAAAATATATATATATATATATATATATAAAATAAGGAAAACAAGGATATTATTGTTTTCCTTTACTCCATCAAATAAATCCCATTTGTAAGATTAGGATTGACAAAAACAACCTTCGTGAAAAAACGAGAAAAAGAAAAAAGAAACAATTAAAAAGATACAACTGCAAGAGCCTAAACTTAAGTCACTAAACTAGTCTGGTCCACTACTAATTATCTTGTTATACCTTTATGCTCTACCTAAGGCCATATCACACAGGTTGCACTAAACATTTAAACTAGCCACCCCCCATAACTAAAGACTCAACCTTTTCCAAGCTCAGTCTTACATGGGATGAAATATAAAACACTAAATTTTGAAAAGCGATAAGAAGAAAAATTAACAGCAATCACCAGCAAAAGAGTTGTATTCTAGATCGAAATTTATTAAAGCAATTATTTTTCTTTTAATAAATTAAATAATAGGAATAAGGATAAGTATGCCCCTACTGCTTAAATGAAATGAAATGTAGCGATTGTTAAGCAACTCAACAAATCATTAATAAGAAAATTATCATCATCCTACCTTGATCCTATATGTCCTGGGCTTCAATTCCTTGCTAACTTGGACAAGTTTCTGCTCTTCCCTAGTCAATCTTGTCAACAATTGATGTGGATGCAAAAGTCCTGGTGTATCAAACAATTTAGCTTGACCAGGTAGTACCCCCTCAACCCTTATAATCCCTAGTGTCGTCCCAGGCACAGGTGCTTCTGTCAAGTGACTCACCTTCCCACTAACGTTCTTCCCAATAGAATTAATCAACGTCGACTTCCCTGCATTTTGTGCCCCGATCGCCCACACATTCCCTCTAGGCCCAGCCAATCTCACCACATCATCAACAAGATTCTTCAATCCCCAATCCCTCAGTGCACTCACCAAATGCACACTTGTTATCTTGTTCGCCCCGCCCTCCCTCGCCCTCGTCCTAACCCAATGCTCCAAACTAGTCGGCGACAATGAACTCGGCAACAAATCGATCTTCGACACAACCAGCACCACCCTCGGCACATTTCCGGACTTCCCCTCCTTCCAAGCCCTCGAATTCTCATCAATGGTAGCCGAAACCAACTTTGCAACCTTCCTCGGAAACGACCCGTCAAAATCCGCCACATCAACAACCATCAAAACCACCGTTCTTGTCCCAGTTGCCGAATTCAACTTCCTCCCAACCGTATGATCGAAATCAAAATCCGGCAATAAATTCTCCACCTTCGGATCTTTCACTGCCCCGTAATGCCGCAACGAGTGACACCTTGCGCATACTACAGGCTTTTCGGGTGTATTGGGGTTAGGGTTTTCTGGGTTTTGGGGTTCTATAAGCTCTCTGAGAATGCCCCTTTTGAGGGAAATCGAGATCTCGGGTTCGTCAGCGACTGGGTTTCGATCGATTGGCGACTTGTAATTAGGGCTTTTGAGTGATGGTTTGCTGAAAAATCCAGGTTGCTTTGGGTCTGAATCCTGCATTGGGACACCACAACCTGGGCAAATGAGGAGGGCTTGGGAGGTGGCTTCGTCGTAATTTCCATCTCTGATGAGGGTTAAAGATGGTTTTATTGGGTGTTTGGGCTGTGAAGAGAAGGGTCTGAAGAAGATTTGTGGTAGGGTTTTGGTAGGGTTTTGCAAAAAGGGTTCTGTTTGGGTGTCAAAGATTGAAGGAAGAGATGAAGATACAGGTTTTATGTATGTAGAAGAGTAGAGAGAGAGGGGAAGGAGGTGTTTGAGGTTTGACGGAGAAACTCTCCGAACAATCATTTCTCTCTCTCTCTAAAACCTCTCTAATGGTTCCTCCTCGTCGTCCTCTGCAAATTTCTGAAGCTTTGACGGCGGGGTTTAATGTAGTATGGGTGAGTCCGGTTAGTGTATCACAATTTCAAATCAATTATGTACGTATGTCTAATTCGATATGATTGTATACTTCAAATCGTGATAATGAATTAATTTTAAATTATAAATAATAATAAATTATAAATAATAAAAGTCATTTTAGACCGTCGAATTTCTTTTTAATAATTTTTAACCTAAGAAGCATGGACACGGACACGGGACACAGGTACGACACGACACGGATACGGCGATACGGAAAATTTTAAAAAAATAGGACACGGACACGGCGAGGATACGGCTATAAAATAATAATATAATATATTAATATCTATTAATTATTCAATAAAAAAATACTACATTACATAGATACTTCAATTCATCATCAACAATTAAAAACCAAACAAAATTATAAACAAAAATAGACAAATAGATTAAAATAAATTAAAGAACCAGACTTATTTAGTCTTTTATATATATTTAGCTTAGATTTTAATCATAACTTAGTATCATATAATTTTCATTCGAAATATTATAATATATATCACTGCTATGAAGTGTCCGATACGTCTTTGAGGAGTGTCCAAGAAGTGTCCGAGAAGTGTCCAAGGAGTGTCCGAGAAGTGTCCTAAAAAGAAAAATATCAGGACACGGGTACGAAGTGTCCAACACGTGTCCGCGGAGTGTCCGAGTGTCCGACACGGTGTCCGAGTGTCCGACACGGATACGGCACCCTCGGTGAAGTGTCCGTGCTTTCTAGCTTTTAACCATTGAATCCATCTTATTTGTAATATAGATTTGTTGCTTCGAGGGACACGTTTAAAACACTTTTGCCAATAATAAAGTAGCTTTATAATTATTTTTCTTTAAAGAATAAAATTCAATCCAACTTAAAATGTTTTACAAGTTTATTAGAAAAATCATATAAAATAGAATGAAATAAAATGGAACATTCTTTGTTTGGTATGAATTTTCTTTAAAATGAAAATTTACTTTGTAGTTAAACTTATGAAATTGAAATTTCATTTTCAATAAGATTAAAAAATATATTATATTATCAAAAAACTCTTCACCTTCACTTCCCCCACTATCATACCTACTCTACCACCACCGTCATTCCACCACTTTCATATTGCCACCTTCCTACCCCATCACACCACCACCTCCTTATCGCCACATTTCTCCACCACCGCTATCGATGTCGTCGCCGCATTGCATCTTCACTAGGAATGGCAACAGGGGCGAGTATGCCAAAACTCTACTCCGCCCCGTTAAGAAAATACTAAATTTATTTCTCGTTAAGAACCCTAACAGGTTTGTCATAAGCATACCACCACCGCCCCATTTAGAAAAAGAGAGAAATAACAAAATCCTTAAAATCATTTACTTTATTTGCTTTGAATTCGATGTTTAGACTAAATGTACCCAAACGATGATACAACACTCCTACAGTCAAAACCTCAATCTATAAGACCAAAGAAAATAACACAAACATGCATACATATGTAGATGGAGATAAAAACGGTTTTGGTCTTCCAGATTTTTTTTTTTTATAAATCTATTATGTACATAAGATAGAGAGAGTTCTCTTTTACCCATAAGATAAAGAGAGAAATAGAGTAGAACAAGGTAACTCTAGTGGCTTTCATATATCTAGTATACTATATTTGTATAACTAATATAATAATAAAAGAAATGACACATTTCATACAATTATGTCACTATATATATATATATAATCGGGGGGTTCTTAAAAAAACTATACCCACCCCTACTCCTATTAGGGGCTGACCAAATCCCCTCTATTAGGGGCGGAGCGGGACAGAAATCTGTCAGGGGGGAGGAAATTGCCACTCCTAATCTCCACCTTCTTCCACCACCACCTCCACCACTACATCACCACCTTCCTCCACCACCACCCCCACCACATCACTCCACACCCCACCTTCCTCCACCGCCATCCCCCAACACCACCACCTCCACCGCCACCTCCACATCGTCATCTTCTTCCACCATCACAAATTTGTAGGTTTAATATATTTGTCACTAGAAAAGGTATTTTGAAATTTTTTATTTTCAATTTATTTCATTCCTAAATCATTTCATATTTGCAATCAAACAATAAAATGAGAATAATCATTTCATTCCATTTTCAGCTACATTTTATTTCATTACTGCGCAACATAAATTCCAAAGTAGTGACTTCATTCGTGGCTATATGGATAAAAAAAAGTAAAAATTATTATTTATATATAATAATATATTATATTATTTTTATTTGACTTATGCATGTTGTATTTGTATCATACTTTTTTTATATTTGTTGTATCATTGTGTCTACCTTTGTACTGTGTGTGCGTATCAGGTGCTCTCTAAAAAGAGAAATTGAAAAAAAGGAGAAAGGATGAAATGAATAAGTCTACTTTTGTATTCGTGAACACAGTTGGAGATGTAATTCCTTTATTTCTTAGTTACAATCATACTGAGGACCACATCCTCTATTTAAACACAAAAACCTGGGATAACGAAATTACATTGAATCTGAAACAGATTACATAAAGTCTGTATAATGGGTAGCATAAAATTCAAGATATGCTTTGCGAGGATACTCCAAGATGTGCTCTGTTTTGAATCCGAGATTTGATCAATCAATTTGTTGGGATTTCCTTAACTAGTTGAACTACCATTTCGGGTTGAAGTTGTTGCCATTGATACTTCTTCATCATTCAACGTCTCTCCACTATTGTAGCATGAATTGTGGGAGTTTCCAACCTTATCACTTTGATAGTTATGTTCAACCTTATCACTCCTTTGAGTCCCACAATTCACGCTGAGATGTTGGGTTGTGCTAATACCCTCCCTCAAACTTTGCTGGGGTTGGAGGCAAAGTTTGGTTTGAAAGTTACTAAGTGCAGCCTTTGATATTGGTTTGGTGAAGAGGTCTGCTACTTGATCTGTAGTGGAGATATGTTGAGTGACGAGTAGTCCAAGTGTAACTCGTTCGCGCACAAAATGGTAATCCAACTCGATGTGTTTGCTACGAGCATAAAACACCAGATTTATTGTCATGTGAAGAGCACTTATGTTATCGCAATAGAGAGTTGGTGTAGATGCTAATGAAATGTGAAGATCTTTAATGATAAATGGCATTCATGTGAGTTCAACTGATGTATTCGCCATGGCTCGATATTTTGCTTCGGTGCTCAACCGAGAGATCGTATGCTATTTTTTTGAACACCATTAGATGAGATTTCCTCCAAGAAACGTACAATATCCAGTGGTGGATCGCCTTATGGTGGGACACCCCGCCCAATCTACATCAGAGAAAGCACAAAGATCAAGTGTTGTATTGGAAGTAAAATGCAAACCTATGTCATTTGTGCCTCTAACATATCTTAAGATCTTTTAAACCATTTTTAAATGCACAACAACAATAGTGGGAGCATGCATGAATTGTGATACATAATTCACATTGTATGTAAGATCTGGCCTTATGAGAGTTAGGTACTGTAAAGCACCAACAAGTCCTCTAAAATAACTCAGATCTTCTAGCAAGACATTATTTGATGAGGTCTTGGTTTTGGCTTTAAGAGGTGTGCTCATATGCTTGCAATCGACCATGTTAGCTCTCTCAAGGATGGTAAGAGCATAGTGAGATTGGGACATGTGAAGACCATCAGATGTTTGAGAGATCTCAATGCCAAGGAAGTGAGGAGTATATCATCTACATAAAGAAGAAGAATTAGTGTTCCAAGGTTAGAGTGAAAAATAAACAAAGATGGGTCGGCTAAGCTACAAAAAAATCCATATTTAAGAAGAAAAGCACTAAACAGATCAAACCAAGCACGAGGTGCTTGTTTGAGACCATAGAGAGCCTTTCAAAGCTTGTACACATGTTTTGGACGTTCGGGATCAGCCATTCCTGGAGGTTGTTCCATGTATATGTCTTTTGAAATTAAACCATGAAGGAATGCATTTTTTACATCAAGCTGACGTATGGGCCATTTTTTTAACAAGAGTGATGGTGATGACCATTCGAATAGTTCCAAGTTTGATGACTGGAGAGAAGGTTTCGGTGTAGTCCAGACCATCCATTTTATGATACCCTTTTGCCACAACACGAGCTTTAAGATGATCTAATACCATCGAGTTGGAGTTTTGGTTTGAGTACCCATTTTGAACTAATAACATGTACGAGGTGCGTGGAACAAGCTTTCAGGTTTGATTTTTATACAAGGCTTCAAGTTCTTCATCCATTGCTGCTTTCCACCCCAGATGAGCTAGAGCAGCTCGTATGTTGTGAGGTTCACAAGGGATGTTGGCCGAGAATATGGAGGAAGTCAAGGCATATTTTGGATTGGGTTTAATGATTCTTTTTGAGATCGAGTGATCATAGAACATGAAGGTTGTGTTTGTGGTGTTTGATTTTGGTGAGTTTGGATTGGGAAGTTGGGTTGACTGGGTTCAATGTCGATATGAGGAATGTTAAAGGTTTACTCAGACATTTCAACCTGTAAATGAGGTAATTCGTGGTCTGAATATTGCAAAAACTACATCTTAAGTTCAGGTTGTGATGTTTCGTGTGTGGAGGGTTGCGTCACATCGAACTCGGGTGCAGTCCTGAGCTGTTGATTTCCATGCATGTTTGAGGAGGAACCTGTGACAATGTTAGAAACTGAAGTGAGTAATGGTATCGTAGGTAGTGGGCTTGAACATAGTGGTGTTAATGTTTGGGACTCAATTTCAACAGTGTGATTGGAGTTAGTATGAGGCAATCATGAGTCAAAAATGCTTATAACATATGATTCAGGTGGTACAATGCTTTAGTTTCGAGTGTTTTTATAAGAAAAAAATAGTTCATCAAAAACCACATGGCGGGATATAAAAAAAATTATGCTTGAGGGATGAAAGCACTTGTATCCTTTATGTTTATCACTATATCCCACAAATATGCAAAGAATAATTTTTGGATCAAACTTGTGTTGCTGTGTATCCCATGTATAAGGAAAACATTTGGAACCAAAGACACGAAGTGAAGTGTAATCAAGATAAGTGTCATAAAGTGTAAAATATGGAGTTTTTGAGTTAAGAGCAGAAAAAGGCAAGCGATTTATTAGGTAGACAGTAGTGGAAAAGGCTTCTACCTATAAAAACAGAGGAGCACCACTATGAAATAACATAGTCATTCCGAGCTCTCGTATTATCCTATGTCGCTTTTCAACCATACCTGTTTGCTCTGGAGTGTGTGGACATGATACCTGATGTATAATTCCAATGGAGAGGAAGTGAGATGATAACTTGGAGTTTATGAATTCTCCTCTTCAATCTAAGTGAATAAACTTGATCTTTTTGTTAAATTGTCTGTTGACATATTGTTCAAAGGCTAAATAAGCACTTACAAAATCATATTTATGTTGTAAAAGAATGGTCCAAGTATACTTAGAAAAATCATCAACTAAACATGCATAATATCTGAATTTTTCAATATATTAAATAGGAGCAGGTCCCCACAAATCACAATGAATTTTTTAAAAAATGCTAAAACTTAAATGTTTAAAAGCAGAAAAAGGTAATCTACTAAGTTTCCCTAATTGGCAACTATCACAAATATGTTCAGGTTTTACTTTGCCAATAACATCAATTAACCCTTTATTTTTTAAAAGCTGTAAAGCAGAGGGATGGGGATGTCCTAAGCGTTGGTGCCAAATGTCTGTGGAGCTGGATTTGAAACGATGAGAAAAATAGAGCTCCGGCAAGTTAGGATGAACATAAAGATCACCCTTGCGCCTCCCTGTGATCACTAGTTGTCATGTTTGTCGTTCCTTTACACAAAAATCAACATTAGTGAATTCACAATTAACTGGAAACTATGTTGTTAGTTGACTTACGGAGAGTAGATTTTTTTTCAAGTGACGGACAGACAAGACATCATGAAGTGGTAAGACTTAATTCTTTTACTTAATGCTAGAATATCCAATACCAAGAATTGGTAGAGAATATCCATCACCAATAAGAACCAAATATGAGCCAAAATAATTTTGAATATTAGTTAACATACCTTACTTACCTATCATATGGTTTGAGGCTCCTGTGTTTGAGGTTCATTTCGTTTCAGCAATTGTATTATCCAAGGTAAGTGCTGCCAGTGTTTGTGGTATATCATTTTATTGTGTTGGTTTTCTGGGCACCCATCAACATATTTTTGCAATATGTCCTACCATGCCACAATATTGACATTTTTCTTCACGATAGAGGTTTCTTTCGACAGGTGTCATACGTCACTCTCTAGGTGGGTGAGGTCGTCTTTGTTGAGTGCTCGACGTTGGGCTAGGGGAGTAGCCACGGTTTTGGTCCTTTGGTTGTTGTGCCTAAAATTCTCTTCCTGTTGAAGTGAATTTTTGCTTGTTGCCTTGATATCCTATGGAGGATTGTTGATATCTTTGTTATTGTTGTCCGTAGAAGGCCATTTGAGGGGTGAGTGCATGGGTGGGATTTGCATGATTTGAGAACCAATTTTTTCTTTGATCAAGGCTTTGAAGTTATGAGACAAGCTTAGAGTATGATGGTCTTAGTGGTTTGAGCATGGTAATAGTAAAAGTTTCATATTGAGGAGTAAGACTAGTGAGAAGACAAAATACCTTTTCTTTGTCTGGGACTAGTTTCCCAATTGCTGCAAGACTGTCGCATAGGCCTTTGAAGGTCCGAATATGTTCTCCAATTGTTTTGTCATCTTCTCTTCGAAGATATGTTACTTATTGCTTGAGTGTGAATTCTTGTTCTTGTGAATCTTCTACGTAGGTATTTTTCAGTGCTTTCAAGATGGTATTTGTTGTATCTAAGCCCATGACGAGGCCAAGTGTTTCTTCAAAGAGTGTTCCAATTATCCACCCTCGAAGAAAACGATCTACCTTTCGCCATGCAATGTATGCTTCAGTTATTTTTGGTGCAGAAGTTTCTGCATTTGAGGTAATATTGGAATCAGGTATGGTGTATTTTGGTGGGGCAGGATCTTCATTAGTAAGGTGACCGAGCAATTCTTGGCTTTCTGCAAGGCCAAGGCTTGTTCACGCCACAATGGATAATTTGTGGGGCTGAGTTTGAGAGTAATAAAATTTCCAATGTTGAGTGAGAGTGAAGTCATGGTTAATTGGAGGCTATTTGAGCTATTGTTTACTGTGGCTTTGATACCAAGAAGAGAAATTGAAAAAAAGGAGAAAGGATGAAATGAATAAGTCTACTTTTGTATTTGTGAACACAGGTGGAGATATAATTCCTTTATTTCTTAGTTACAATCATACTGAGGACCACGTCCTCTATTTAAACACAAAAAATTGGGATAACGAAATTACATTGAATCTAAAATAGATTACATAGAGTCCATATAATGGGTAGCATAAAATCCGAAATTATCTGGGAGTGATTAGCATGAAATCCAAGATATGCTCTACGAGGATACTCCAAGATGTGCTCTGTTTTGAATTCGAGATTTGCTCAATCAATTTGTTGAGATTTCCTTAACCAGTCGAACTACCATTTCGGGTTGAAGTTGTTGCCATTGATACTTCTTCATCCTTCAATGTCTCTCCACTATTGTAGCATGAATTGTGGGAGTTTCCAACCTTATCACTTCGATAGTTATGTTTAACCTTATCACTCCTTTGAGTCCAACAATTCATGCCGACATGTTGGGTTGTGCCAATACTCTAGGTAATTTCGAACTTGAGAATAGTAAATACAAAAAATTAGGTGCAAACCAAAATTATATCTAATACTGTAACTTTTTACCCATAACCTCACCACATTTACTTTAAAATTTTACATAAATTTCACAACTATGAATTTCAACACTTTAAAATTGATCACCAAAAAGTTTGTGAAATTTTAAACTAAATGTGGTGAAGTTGGACTATGGAATACTACTCAAGACCTATCTTTCCACAATTGGCTAATCTTCTTTTTCTATATATATTAATGATAATTTATATATGATGGTTAAAAGTATAAATTAAAATTTTTAAATTAAAAATGACGGTGTGATTTTGTGGTGAATTACTAAACTTACATCTATAACTTTTGAATATTTTTCCCCCTTATTCATTAGTTTAAGGCTAACTTTTGAATATTTTGTAGTCAAATCCAATATACTGTATATGGCATCGATTTAAAGGTACATCACATGATAAAATTTTAAATCTTGAACATGTTAGTTTACAATATTTTCTATAAATGTGATATTTGATTCACAAGTATTAATATTACTTACAATATGACTATTTTTTTTCTTTCATAAAATCACAGATTTTTTTAAATTTTATTGAGTAAAATGTCAAAAAGAAAAATTAAAAATATTACTTAAGTTTTTTATTATAAAAATTAATTTCAAAAGTTAAAGGTAAATTTGTGCAAATTTGATGGAGAATGTCATCAAAACAGTATAAAGTTTTTAATAATTTACTTTAATAAGAAAAATCAAATTAAGTGTAATTCAATAAGAAAGCGTATTATGGTCATTTAATGAAAAATAACTAACAAAATGTGATAGTTTAGAGGAGTTTTGGCTACAAAATATAGTTTAGGGAGTTAATTGTTAAAAAAAAAAAAAAAAAAAAGTTCAAGGTGGTTTTCTGCTATCGTGGGTAAAGTATAGGACTTTTTTTTTTTTTTGCAAATGTTGTAATTATAAATGGATAAACTAGTACATTGGATTGTATATGTATGAGCCATGTTGGCACTTTGAGATAATAGAGAACGCAAATTGGATCTTATGTATGTATATTTCGGACAGAGATCCATCTATGTTGTTGTTTCATGAATTAATCATGATTTACACATATTGTAGATGTAGTTGAATGTGTATGAGACCACATAGAATGTTTGCATGCTAAGGATAGGAATCATGAAATTAGACATTTGGAGAAATCTACAGGAATTGCTGTTGAGGACCTATGATCAATCATAACTTACATTACGGTGTATCATAATTCTATGATGGATCGTAGACCCCTTTATAATGAATCATAAATTGAGAAGAAATTGAGTTCAAAAATCAGTGTGCTTCGATGGATGTTACGATACATCTTCGATGCATCGTGACTTTATGATCAATCGTAACCCATGTTATGATCAATCATAAAGTTCAATTGCAGCATGCATTGAAATAATTAAATAAAGTGCATGTGTAACCAAGTGTGGGACCCATTGGAGTGTGTTTCCTTTAAATTATGCATGTATAACTATATGGAGTGTGATGATGTATATTGAGTGTTATGATGCTTCTGCAGATTTAAGGTTTATGTGTTGTTCATTAGGTTAATGGACGAGTTCACACTAGGGGTTCAGGTTCGAAGACTGGGGTTTTCGGAGCTCGAATTTTGGAGCGTGACATCAAATGATCCAATGTGTCATATGAATTAATGAGGTAGCCCCACAATGTCAAATGAAGTCTATTTTTGAATTCACGAATTCAATTTTTGTATAATGACTTGCTCCACCAAATAGTATGATATTGTTCACTTTGGGCCAAGCTCACACAGTTTTGTTCTTGGGTTTTATCCCAAAAGGTCTCATACCAATTAGAGAGAACACACCACATATAAGCACATCCCCGACCTTTATCATACCTAGGTGATGTGAGATGCCACAATCACCCCCTCTTGGGAGTCAACGTCCTCGCTGACATCTCTCTCATGGACTTGTGCACGCCATCCACCACATTCTCGACTAAGTCCAACTCTGATACCATTTGTAAATACATGCTCCACCACATTGTATGATATTGTCTATTTTGCACACTCTCCTCTTGGTACTCATGATTTTTCTCAAAACACGTCCATAAGGTTATATGGTGTCCACACATATAAGCCTCAACAACTTCTCCCCTTAGGCTATGTGGTAAGACAATCACCCCATTTTAGGAGTCAACGTCCTCACTAACGTCTTTCTCATTGGCTTATGCATGCTCCCCCATTTTCAGCTAAGGATTTGCTCTGATACAATTTTGTAACGATCCGCTCCACCACATGGTATGATATTGTCCGCCTTAGGCCAAACTCGTACGATTTTGTTCTTGAGTTTTACTCCAAAAGGCCTCATACTAATTGTAAAGAAAACACAACATATAAGTACATCCCCTTCACCATACTCAGGCCATGTGGGACATCACATTTTGAGTATGAGGATTCAAATTAGTCCCATTCAATAGCCACCACATATACGTATCATGTGCATTCCACTTCCCTACTATCCCCATGTTTTTGAGAAATTTTAAAGTACCCCTGGGGTCATCCCTACTGGGCGTGCACAACATGTGCAGGCGAGTGTACAACATGCACGGCAAATATTATCTCATAGTACTCTATAATTTTTCTATGCTTTGGGCTATAAATCAATAAGTCGCCTTGTGTACGATCATGTGCATCCCACTTTTCTACTATCTCTGTGTTTTGGGTTATAAATCAATTATCCATCTTGCATACATATCTTGTGCATTCCACCCTCATGCTATCTTTTCAAAACCTAGACCTCCAACAAGTAAACTTTACATTTAAACTTTATATCTAGTCACTTGGCAATTCCTTTTTTTTTTAGCATAAATATTCAATACATTATGCATATAGAAAAATACATTATAAAAGATGATTTATTTCAATTAAAAAATACTACAAAAATAATATTTAATAAATTAATATTAACTTATTCTTGTAAAATAAGTACACAATAATTAAAAACAATATAATAAATTAATATTAACTTATTTTTGTAAAATAAGTACACAATAATTAAAAACAATATAGTATGCAGATGCTCCCGCTTTCAAATATTTTGGGATTTGGCGCTCTCTTGCTTTCGCTTCTACTCCTGCTTAGTGGGACTTAGGTTGGTAATATCCCCACTCCACGTCTCAACCAATGCACTCCACTTTTAAATGGAGTGATATTTTTATCTCTACCTTCGTAAATAAAAGAATCAAACATTAATGAACTAAGAGGCACTTTTGTCATTTGCTTTAGGAAAAAAATAAAAATAGCGCATATATTAAAAAGTGAAGTGCATAAAACATTTCTTTTAAAAAATTTCCCCTCTCCATTTTTTCTCCCTATTTTGATACCAAACAAATCGATGCATAAAGAGTTACGTTTCACATTTGGATTGGTGACATAATGCTTAATCACAGGTAACAACTTATATGCATCACACTGCTTGTTAACTTGTCCAAAATTTTCTCTAATTAATATATTTTCAAATCACTTGATTATCACCACCGTCCTCTAGACTTGTCAATGGATTGAATTTTGATCTGAATCCAATTCGAGTGTGAGCCAATAAATAGGTTAGGGATGGAAACGTTCAATTTGATAATCCATTAACGATTCAAATCTGATAATCTATTAACTAAACAAATCGGATATAGATTATGGTCGATCCGATCCGGTAATAATCTAATCCGATGTAATATATAATATACTATAAATATATTATGTAATGTAATAATATATAATACTTACATATTACAAAAATATTTTTATAATTATTTTCTTTTTCTTCTCCTGTCTATCTATTTTGTCTCTCTTTATTAGTTTTTTTATAAATAAAAATTCAAATACATACACTCGAAATAGATTAATTAGATCTATAAGTTTTAAAACTACATTCTGTGTTGTTCACTGTGAAGGATAGTTAGAGCTCATACGATCCAATTATAGTCCCAATCCGAGTAATTAGGATATAGATTGGAACATTCAACCTGATAATTCATTAGTGATCCAAATTCAATAATTCGTTAGCTTAACAAACTGGATATGGATTATGGTCGATCCAATCCGAATCTGATCCGTTGATAGGCTTACTGTCCTCATTGTTACTAAACTCTAGTTTTAATGGCAGAATTCATATTAAGTCTAAACAAATAGGAGTGCAAATGGGTCCCTCCTTTTTTTTTAAAGGAACAAAAACTACAATAAAGGAACAAAAACTACTGGAACAGTAAACTTCACTATGCTTGGACACAGTTAGTCACTTTTGAAAGATAATAAAATTGGTGGTTCTCTCTCACTTGGAGCTTGATGATTAGAAAGGAAGCCTCACTATTTATAAGCATCTCCTCCTTAATGGAGGGCTTCGATATATACTTTATAATGAATGGTTGAGATGTCCTCTTTAGAACTATCCACTCAAATATCTACATATTTACACAACTCTTTCTTCTTCTAGAGTATTCAAGACTTACTATACATATTTACAAGTTATCCAATACTCTAGAATCTTCAAGCTCTCTCCAACACTCCACACTTCTTGCATAATTTCAAAACACAATAAAACTCTTATTCTCCTCATGCCATGCATATGCCAAATAAAGTATCGCTTAATGCTTGCGTGAGCATAGCCTCATTCTACAAGTTGACAGGGCATGACACTATGATGTGTTGTTATGAAGTCATTTACACTTTGTTTGGTGTTACGCTCTGAATTTTTGAGATGTGATCAAATAAAATAGACATATTAATTAATTAAAATCTTATAGATTTAATATTTCAACTACAAACTTCCTCACTTAATAGTTCCATCTCAATAAAATGTTATCTTATACCTACAACCAAAGTCTTTCTTTTCGATTACAAAAGATATTAGAATAAATAAAAATAATTTTCTTCTAAACTCTTTATGATAAAAAAACACGCTCTCAAATAACCTCTCATAAATTCTTCGTTACTCCATACTTCAACCCGACCTGAAATATTTTTTAGGGTAAGCACAACAATCACCCAGTAGAAAAAATAACATAAATTAATGCATAAATAAAATAATAACGATAAAACAACTACTACTGCAAAATGCATCTACCATTCAAGATTTTAGCATAAAGTCAAGTTCGAGCATATTCAATAAACCATTATAACCTCATCATATATACCATACAAATAATTTTTAAATAACTAGTGCAAGTATAAATCAATTATTAATAAATTAACCATAATATAACCCTTCAACAAGTATACCGCACACACACTGCGGATTTTCGGTCATTCTCATGACGGGCCACTGAACCCAACTACAGTTCTCAGTTTTTCGACCAAAGAGATTACAACCCTGCATATTTTCATCCGGTTATACATGTATGATCACACGCAATCAAATTTCATTCACAGCCATAAACCGAACACAAGTCGTGTACCATTTCTCAAACCAAATACTTATATACCGTCCAATTAACAAGATAGAACTTCTCTCTTCAAAACACTATTCATTTACGAAATTTCACTTGATCAATAATTAATTAAACAACAAATGAAATACCGAAAAGCAACAATGGACTGATTTCCTATGACTATATATTTAACTAATATTAATTCAGAACAAGTAATTTCAAATTATAAAACTAATACATAACAAAAGTGAGTTTACAATCTTAAAGAAAATATATATATAGTAAGTTACCTTTGCCCACAATTTGGGTCCATTGATTTCATGCAAACAATACACACGTGTATATATATAAACTACTAGTAATACTAATGTAATATATATACCTTTATAATTATATACTAAGAATCAAATAAAGTACATATATAATTAAAAAGGTACTGACTTACAAACTGCTTAAAATATGTACACCACCCACTGTCATACTAACAAGTTATTCCAAGTATCACATCGTCAATTATATAAACCCATTCGTAAATGAATTCTATAAATAGAAAAATATATAAAATGTATATAACAAAACAAAATATAAAATAAAAATTATTTCTTCTGTAACTTCTATCTACTACCACATATAAAAATAGAGTACCCCTCAAATCCCCTACCTGTTGTACCTCTTTTTCTCTGTCGATCAATCTTTTCTCTCATTCCATTTTTTCTCTCTCTAACCTTTGAATGACTGAATGTTATATCCCCCAAAGCAAAAGAGATTTATTGTTATATATATATATAATACTCATCATTGTTAATTCCATCTCATCCCCACATTGCTATTTTTCACACTAACCTATTGTGAGGTAATAATTAAATATAAATCTTGTATCAGTTGAGAAGCTCTAAAGTCTCCTATTAATTGGTGCTTTATTATCCATTAACGACACAATAAGTAACAACTATTGCAATAAATAACACTCATCATTGTTAATCCCTTCTCATCCCCACATTGCTATTTTTCACATTGACCTATATATTATATATATATATATATATATATATATATATATATATCTACACTTTTATATCAGTATTTCATAAGACAAATTTGTAACAATGTTTTTTTAAAAAAAATAAAAAATAATTTCATAATAAAAAAAACAAATTACAAGTCATCACAAACTACCATGTGATCATGGGGGTCTTCTCAAGCACCCATTTATATAGAATGTTAAACTTGTTAGAAGAATGCAAATCAACTCTTCATTAATCTAGTCAATGAAGACACTGTAAGCCAAGCTCTAATAATTACTCAAGTAACATGAAAGGTTGTAAACTAAGCATTAATAATTACTCAAGTAAGATGAAATGTTGTAACCTATGACCTTATCATTACTCTAGTAAGAGGAAAAGGTTGTAACCTGAAGAACATTAGTGGCATCTATTGGAGAACCCCAATAGTCACGAGTTTAATTTTTTTTCTCATTAAGTGTAATCATTGAGTTTCTATACACATGGCAATATGTATACTTTTATACATATCTATACCTTTATATAATTATCTTATAAAATAAATTTGTAAAAAATATTTTAATAATAATAAAAATAACAGTAAAAATATGAATTCCACTAAGTCAAAACCTAGGCAACATTATACTTATTTGACTCGCCTTCATGTGGAGAGTACTACTTTAACATTTGCTTATGTAATTTCTTTTTAGAACTACATGTAATTTTTAAAAATTATAGGTCATTACATTTGGAGTCGAATTTCTTTTGGAATTGGAATTAGAAAAGAAATTGGATCAAGTCTTGTTACACTGAAAATAACTTATTTGTTCATTGTTTGCCACTTGTTGGATTTTTGAAATTTTGATAAAACATACAATTGTAAAGAGGGTGAGAAAATTCTTGTGGCTTGATGGAGCAATTTAAATCAATAACTCCAACCGATGGTAGGTGAAACAAGTAAACTGACGTGGAATACCACAGAATTTCAACTGATGTGGAAGTCTATCGGTAAACAGGATAAGAATAGGGTTAATCTCGGTTATCCCATTGAAATAACATTTAGTATCCTGGTGCAAAATTAAAATTTGAATGGGTATATATAGGATGGTAGTTCAACAGAAGTGGTATGCCACAAATCTCTAACAAAGAGTCCTTTTTAGTTTCTTCATCTTCCTTTCCCTTTGAGAACATTTCTTGACTTGATCGTTAGAGCCTTCTAGGCTAGTGCCAAACCGGTACCAAAGAGGGTTGTTGCTTTCTTTTTGTTTCAGGGACTCAATCAGACCGTATCGGTGGAAAAATCTCCTTCATCACTGATCATGGTCACGTAGTTACCAATTAAAAATACCACTCCTAATAGGATGAATTCTTGTAGAATAGAGCTATAGAATGGGTTGTTGAACTCAAGGACTTGCGTTAGAAAGATTGGTTGTGTTGCTTTGTCTCCAAGTTAATTCCAATTTTATTGCAAATGATTGTTGTTGTTGTAATTGAAAACTAAATTTAAATTAAGTAAACTAAAATTAAGCTAAGTGAATTGAGATAAACAAAGGAAATAAAATATAGGAAATTTGACCTCACCACTAACTTCTCAACAATGGTCAATCTCATTCAATTCGGGGGAATTAATCTATGTAATTGTGAATTAAGTGGCTACAAGCTCACAACAAAACCATTAAAAAAATTTATTCAAATTGAATTAAGCATAATTCATCTTCGGTTGGCATAAATTGTCTACCTAACTACTTCTAACATAAACTACACTAATTTGTAGTGACATTTATCTTTCCTTAGCATGAATTATCAAAACCCTAATTTAGAATGTCCAATAAGCCCTAATTGCATGATTCTCCTCTCCACAATCACAAAAAATAGAAATAGAAATAAAAGATCAATCAAAACACAATTCTATCTAAGACAAGAATCAAGTTCTATTAAGATTGTATTTAATTTATTGAAAATCAATACAATAGTACAACTATTTTATTATGCTGTAAATCATACAATTCATACATAGCTTAGATTATCCCTAAATCAAATTACAATTAATCCATTGAAGAAGAAAGTTAGGGTTATATCGATTCCCTAGAAAAAGGTTTAGCCGCTCATGCTTCGGATTGGAGACGCAATCAACAATGAATTCACCATCTTCAAGCCTTTTCTCTTGATCCCCATTGCTCTAAATTCGCCCCTCAAGCTTGTCTCCAAAGCTATCCAAGAGAATTACTTAATATGGCTTCAATCCCAGTTCATATAGGATCAAAACTCAATTCTTGGGTGCAAAGGCAATTGGTCGACCTTAGAAAGGCGACCGGTCAGTGGATGGGCTGGGCCTCAATGCAGACAGTATTTCTTCATTTGAGTTGCTCTTTGGCCTGCCCTTTTTTTTTATCTAATTGGCTTTGGATCTTCAATATGGACTTGCCTAATGAATCATGCACCAACTCTCTTCTATGTAAGCATCAATAATGGTCCAATTGCAATGATTGTAATGAAAATTACGCTTTATCACCTGAAAATTAAACAAACTCAAAACTAATATTAAAAATACTAAACAAGTTACAAGTATCACCAATGAATTATTATATTTAATTTTAAGGGCTTGAACGTAGAACATTTGACGCTTATCAATCACCACCAAAAGGGGTTGTTGCTTTCTTTTTGTTTCAGTGATTCAGTAGGGATCAATGGAAATCACCTCTAAATTAGAGGCGCACACAGTGGTGATTAGAATAAATGCCTCTAAATCAATGGTGATTAGAATACAAAAAAGAAAGAAAACGGAAGAATAAAATAAAATATGGAAGAAGAGAGAGAAGATACTCTTTGTTAAAGAAAAAGCATTCGAGGGAAGAAGAGGATGAGAAAATAATGATGAGAGAAGATACACTTTATTTTATAATTAAAATATTGAAAGAATTGAAAAAGAAATATTAGAATTTAACATAAGTGGAAACATGAAAGGGGTGCTCTTAGTATTAATCATTATTTCATTATAAAAGATGTACTCTGAGAAGAAAAGAAAACCAAAATGAAAATTTTCTGTGTTATATTGCTTTGCTTCCCATGAAAGGAAGGACATTATTGATCCGCATCAAATCAAATATACATTTTGATGGCTCGTATAGTTTTTTTGTTTTTTTTTTCTGTGCATTATTTCTAAAAATAAAATAAAATAAAAATTCGTTTAAAAAAATTGGAGTAGTTTTCATTAAAATATCAATTATTTGTGAATTGTTAAGATTAGAATTTTAACAGGAGTGCTGCTTTGATGGAATCTCTGTTTGCCTCTGCTTTTTCTATTAATATAGGTCTATGAAGTATTTTATCAATGTAAAATTTAATTTCTATGTGTAAATGCGCTTTGAAGTAAAAATGGGCTACCTTGATTGGAGGTTCTATTTAAGTATTTTATTGTACTAGAATGTTGTATGATCTTAACTAGACATGTGTTATTCAATTGTTTGGTACCGAATAGGTGGAATCCAAATATTGATTAATAATGAAAAAATATTAGTTCTTTCAATATTTTAATTTTCATATTTTTTTTTTTGCAAGTACTTTTTTTTTAGTAATGTTATTTTAGGAAACTTTAAATGGGGAGAAAGTAATTTTGTTGTATTAAGAAAAAAAGAAAAGTGAATTTGTAATATGATTATTGGATATATTCAACGGTTACGATACGTCGATACTTGGTGTAGAGAAATTTTTTTTTACTCACCACATGCATCCAATGGATGTAAATGTTTCTGTTTACGAATTTTGCCTGAGTAGTATTATCCTAGAAAAGAAATATAATTAAGAATGAACCTATACTATTAAAAGGGATAACAAATTCTTATGATGTGATAAGTTTTTGCTTTTGTTATGTACTTAATAAATGTCTTAATTATAAGATATATTTAAATAAGTTTGTTTTTTAAATATAATAATCAAAGTATTAAGAGTGAGTATTTATACATGTATATTACATTTAAGCATTATGTTTGTATCTCTCTAAAAAAAATCACGATCTTATAATAAAAAATGCTTAAAAAATTCATTTTACTGTTTAAAATATTTATATTTATTTACGTCTAAAATAACTTTCTCTATTTACGATCAAACGGTTACAATTCATCTATTACATTCACGTCTAAATTCACATATACATTCACCTACTTTTACAACTAAAATAACATTATCTATATATATTTTTTTTGCAGTAGCCACTAGTGCATGCCAACAATTATGAACAGGCGTGATATTTTTACTTTATTAGTTAATATGTTTATGAGCATTCTTGATCACACTAAAACACTCAAGAAAACCCTACCACAACAGTGTGACCGTGTGACTAATACAAGCAAGTAGGGGACAACCTCGCCAACCATTCTACAAGCAACAGAGACGCCGGTCAGCAGAGGTTCCGGTCGGGTTGGGTTGGGGTAGGGTGGGGTACTTGGGTTGTTTAAGTGATGTCGGTGATTTTGGTAATTTCACATCAATTTTTAAATCACAAAACCATTAAGAAATGATGGACTAATATGATATGTCATGTATTTTTTAACGTCATTAGTCACAAATTTTCACGAACTTTTGTTACAACATTTGCATCTATGCGTAATTAGACCTTACCTCAGGAATGTTTTCCTCAAGACCACAAACATCCCCGAGGCAATGTTCATATTTGTTAAAAAGTACTCTCTCTGTCTCAAAATTGTTATTCCTCTTTGAAAATTCAACTTGTAAGAGGGTATACATTAGCTTGTCCCATCTTACAATTATAAAACTACTTATTTAAAGTATGTATAAGTTTGAGTAAGTTTTCAAAAAGAATGAATGCTACACTCAAGCTGGTTGAGAGTTTGACGCGTATAGTTGTATTTTTCAACAACTTTGCAGTCATTTTTTTTTTAATCTCTCATTTACTGTAATTACCATTATGTCTTACCATTTTAAAGAAAAAAAACCATTACCAACGTTTGTTATCTCTCTCTAAACAACAACCAAGAGAGCGCCCTAACAAAAAAAAAAAAACCAAAATAGAGTTTTATCAAGAGTTTACCTCATCTAATACAATCTCTTTCTAATAGAATGCCAACTTGTAATAAATTTTCAAAGAGAGTCCTACTAATATATATATATATATTTTAAAAAAAGAGTTCAATCACGTATTTGTTTCTTCTTATTTTGAAGCGTCATGTATTTATTCTTTTCTATTTTGAAGCTGGATTTTTTTTTTTCAAATACTTAACTATTTAATTGATCAAACAATTTCTTTGTATTTTTTTCTCTTTTACAAGAAGCAATTTTATAAATTTTAAACAGAGAAAATGTGATAGTTTTAAAAAGAGAAAAAAACGTTCCTAATGAATATTTTTTCTTTAAAATAGTAATAGGTCATAATTGTAATAATGGTAAATGAGAGATTCATAAAATTTAAATACAAGTTATTAGGAAAAACTATCACACACGTAAAACACTCAATTAGTGAGACGACTATTGCAGCACTCCTCTTCAAAAAAGCGTGTTTTCAAATAATATTTTGAGGAGTAAACTATCTTCTTACATTAACTATACAATTGCATTGAAATGACAAAACTGCCCTTTAAATGCACTAAATTTACCAGATTACCCTTCTAGTTGTTTCTCTCTCTCTCACACACTCTTCACACACAAAAACACGCACACTGGACTCCTCTCTTTCTCTCTCTCTCTCTCTCTCTCACACACACACACACGTGGGATTCACATTTGAAGATTGACTTTAGCCCATTACTTAAAAATAAAATTTAATTAAGGTTTGGGGCTTAGCTTTAGAAAGTTGACTATACCAACTTCGTTACTCAGTGTGGGGGAGTAACTCAGTTTGTTGATCAGTATGCATGCAACATGGAATATCGTGACAATAACATTCAAATCAGATAAATCAATCAATCGTGAAGCATAATTTACATGTCAATCATCATGGGTCCTCCTAAATATATATGTATATATATCATCTATGGCTACGTATATATATATATATCCTCTCTGGTTTCTTCTTCTCTTCTTCTAACTTCAACTGTTCTCTATAAATCTACTTTCCTCCTGTCCAAGCTTTCATTTTCCAATTAACAAGCTAGCTATAAACTTATCATATTTTACCCAAAAACATGATGCATTTCTTTTAAGTTATTGCTAATATAATAAAAAAATATCAAAACTTCTGCTATCAAAAACCTGATGCATCCATTAAAAAACAAGAAACATAAGACACCCAATCAAGCAGTAGTGGCCTGTATTTTCTGAAGTCTAGAGAGTTGAGAGAGAGAGAGAGACGAAGAGTCTAGAGAGCGGTTGAGAGACTTGAGAGTTTGAGAAATGTGAGAGATATTTTTGGTTGCTCGACAATGTTAGAGCAAGGGCATTTTTGTCCTTCTAAATAAAATAAGTTACATTATCTTTCATGTCAGCAATTTTGGTCTTTAGAGCGAGAGTAAAAGTGTAATTTTTTATTCAAGTTTTAATAAAAAATGAACATAAGCTTAATTAAAAAATTAATAAATAAAAAGTTTTAAGCTGGATTAACCTATTTTATTAGGGTAATTTGACGTTCTCTACTCATGCCCTCTCTATTTTTCGTCTCTCTTTCACCACCTTTGACCTCCTTTGTTCTTCTTCCTCTCACCTTTTCTGGGACATCATCATTCAGCAGAGCCGTGTGATACTTTTCTTCTTCCTCTCATGCTCCATTGGATATCAAAAGAAGTTAAACTTTCGATTTTATTTGACCATTATTATTATGATTTATGCTTGATATATACGAACTACCTTTTAGCATGAGCTGTTTATATATAAACTAGGAATACATATACTTCTATAAGACTAACATACCCATCGTGTTTATATCGAATATTGATACTCTTCGAATACTCTCTTTTAACATGTATTCGATACTTTTCAAATATTTCTACCACGTATTGAATACTTCTCACATATTTCATAACACATATCTAACTAATTTTGAACATTAAAATGTAGTTTATCCAACAATAATACCTTAGTAAACTATTAAGAAGAGTTTAAAATTTATTTTGGGAGGTGATATTCACACTCTATTTTTTACATTTGCACTCCCATCTTAGGAAAAATATCACTTCTAACATTTACTTCACATGTGAATGAATAATTTTTTTCAAAATACTAAACTATCCTTTCAGACATCCTCTTTGTCTCTTATCTTTAATGTTTTTAGTCTCTTTTGATCGGATCTAAAAAAAATACTCGAAAAAAAATAATTCAAAAAAAAATTCTCTCTTTTTACGAGAACCAAAAAAATTTATCTATGTTAATAAATTATTTCTTTTGACAAAACCAATATATATATCTGTTGAAGAAATTATATCTTTTGTTGTGAGATAAAAAAATCTCTCTGTTAAATATATATATTTTTTTATAGGAGTTAAAAATTAAAAAGTACCCAAAAAAATAGTTATCCATGTTAACTAAATTCTCTCTTGACACGACCCGAAAAAAAAGTATATAAAATTTTTTGTTCTTGTTGAATAAACTATCTACATTGAGAGTACCCTTTTTTTTTTTTTTTTTTTTATCATTATTGAATAAATTATATTTTTTGATAGGTTCAAAAACAGAAATTATCTCTATTGAATAAATTATCTCTATTGGAAGAAGCCAAATTTTTTTTATATTTTTGTTGAATAAATTATCCATTTTGAGAAGACAAAAAAAACTACGAACAAGTACCCTCTTTTGAAAAGATTAAAAAAAAAAAAAAGTAGTAAAGAAAGTAAAAAAAAAAATGATCTCTTTTGATAAGATCCAAAAAAAAAAAAAACATAATAAAGAAACTAAAAAAGGTAAAAAAGAGTTTAACTTTATAGTATAAATGGTAGTTATAATATTATAAAATAAGTGATGATGTATTAATTAGTTTATGGGCCTTCTTGTCATTTTCTTTAAAAAAAAAAGATAAGTGGAGTACAATCGTAGAAAAGAGGAGTGCAAATATCGTCTCCCTTTATTTTTAAAAAAAAGTGTTGAAATATATGTTATGATTTAGTACAAAATTTATCAATGCTAATTATGCAACAAAATCCTTAACTTTTCTTTTGTTTGGTAATCATAATATTTTATAAAGAAATGTTAATAACTCACTTTTTTGTATACATAAAAATATATTTATTATTTTTATATTAGTGTATCTTGCTATACTTGTATCATATTTTTGAGATTTATCTTATCGTCGTATCTCTATCGTGTCATATCGGTGTCCCGTATTCGTGCTTTCTAAGATATAGACCATCGACCATTGAATATGCATGCAAGGAAATCAAGAATGCAAGTGATGTTGATAGCTGAGAAACGTACAAATCGAGCTTCTCAAGTTTCTATTATATATATATCGTATTACTCTGGTTGATTTCTTAATTTATCAGGAAAAAATATTTTATATATCACATTATCTATATATATATATATATATATATAACATAAATTCTATTATCCAATTAAGTCTGCATCAACAAAACCATTGAAAATGTTAAAAAAAAAAAAGTTTGTGAATGTGTTTGAGAATATGCATTATTTTTTAGATTTAGCTTCTTTATTGTTATCATAATCATGATTATCTTAGAACACTTACAAGAAAGGAAAATTAAGGCGTGATTAGAAAAAGTCAAATTACCCGAATGAAACAGGTCAATTAGACTTAAAACTACTTATTTATTAACTTTTCTAATTTTTTAATTAAGGCTAATTTGTTATTTTTTATTAGACCATGTCAGCGGTCAGGAGAGCTTACCTACTCGCTGGTGAGTAGGTAAGTATTATGCAGGTATTTCTTCAAAAGTTTCATTTGAGAGTGAAACTTCAAAGGAGGTCAAGATAATTCAACCAGGAAAAAAAAAAAGGTTCATGCCCCAAACAACAATGCCTCTACTTTTTTGGATTAACCAGGACATTCGAGACTTCGTCCCGACTAATTTTCAGAACCCAGAAAAGACGCCTCCCCACCCCAAGTCGTGTACTTTCAAATGTGATGTAGTCATTATAAAACTTTAGCTTTGTTTGTGTAGCTCTTCCCCTAAAGCCAAATTTGCAAACACAATAAATATATAATCTATGGAGTTTGTATTTGAGTGATACACATATTCACTGTACACCTCATTTTTATCTCCATCACCAAACCATTTTGCCACCAACAAGCATGGAAACAATTTAAGTCCTTATTACTAAAACCCACACTTCTTGGTACCCAGAGAGAAGCAAAGGACCCTCCCTTGCCTTCTCACAACCATAACAATCTTTTCTACCTCAGAGTCCAGGCTTGCTTCAGACAAATCTGTCTTTAACCCACACTCTGAGTTCGAGTGCAGGACTCTAATACACACCGCACATCTCACATGGAGCTAGAAAATGTGGAAACCCAAATTTGAAGACAACTTCACCAAAAATCCCCCCGCAAAGTCATAAGACCATGTACGGGGACTGACGCTTGCCCAATGCCGGAAGGTCAAGGAAGGTGAAGTTGGTGACCATGTATGGAAACTGACGCTTGCCCAGTGCCGGAAGGTCAAGGAAGGTGAAGTTGGTGACTTGATGACAGGAGAGCCAATGTATGGGGACTAACACTTGCTCAGTGCCAGAAGGTCAAGGAAGTTGGTGACCTGATGATGATAGGAGAGCCAGCGACCGAAGCCCTAGTGAACGGCGGCCATAACTATAACGGTCCATCTTTAGAGACCAATTCTACAAGACAAAATAAGTCCCTTCCAATTGATCAAATAATTCAGATATGAGCATTTTGCTGTGCAGAAATTCAGATTCAACCAGAAAATATCAATTGCTTGGCAAAGTTCTTGAGAGATCAAGTCTTCTAGTGAGCTTGAACACGTCTCAGAGACTGCAAATGCTAACTCAAGACCTAACAGATATTCATTGCCCAAAAGAGGTCCAATTTCAACCAGTTGATCATCATGTTGCGGAATTTACAAGGTATTTAAGAGGATTCAAGGTCTGGTTCATTGGCGAACCATTAATGCACCGCATTCAAACAACTTAAGCTTAATGATGCCATATCAAAATGATCAATGCAGACCATCAAATGAGACTGAGTTTTGGTTCCCATGCACTAATCACCTCTAGGGAATGTAATTCGCACTTCCTTGCACTTTTGTTCGCTACCTTTCTTCATTCTATACCATTACCAACCCAAAACATAGGGAAGGGAAAAAGATGTTATTGACACCATTGAAGCCATAAAACATAAGATCCATAAACAAAGCTAACTGCACTTTTAACTAAATTGACCCAAAAACCAGAAACAGTTCAACAGCTACTCGCCATTCTAAATTTAGCCCATTTACATAGAAAAATATGTGTGTATATATATATATATATATATAGTCCAACCAATAACAATTTAAGAACAAAACTAAAGCAGATAAATTTTTTTTCTGTTAAAAAAAGTTACCATGTGATCTTTATAGTAGTGCTGGCTTACTCTTTCCATATACGGCCAGCCACATTGAGCTTCAGCTCCTGTCTATCACCACCAGAAAAGAAGAGTGCCATGTTTTTCTGAATAATCAGTCCATCTTGACTGTCTCTAACTGTCTTATGACTATCACGAATGCTCCTCGGAACTCCTTGCCATATTAACTTTCTGCCATTTCCGCCAACTTCCAAACTGTAGCTGAATTTTTTTGCTTCGTAATCATCACCCATAAAACGTAGGAAGGCCATGTAAACAGGTGCCATTCCTAGATGGAAAGCCTCAAAGTGCAAGCAGAACTGGTGGCTGAAACAGGTGAAAACCTGTACCAATAAGAGAATCAAACATGTGTTTTAGTTGTTTCATTGTGATTGAATAACACGTTGTTTAAGAACAAAATGTATGAGGAAATTCTTTTCCAGAAAACAGAGATGGCTAACATAGAAATTGAACCAAGAATTGGATTTGATGGTCTGTTAAGTAAACAAGAAAAAAATAATAATAATAGCAGTTCCTCTATTTGCTGTCTTCTCTAAAACTAATAAATGCCCAATGCAAGATTGGTTTTAATGCCAACAGTTAGCTAGGCATCTGGTTTATTAGAAGGAAGAAATTAGTTGAATGAAAATATATCCACGTTTTTAATCACATGCAAGATCAAGTTTTCTGATAAGGCAGACAACCATAAACATGAACTTCCTACGATAAACAAATAAATCAGAAGGAAGCAGCATGCCTTCTATGCATTTTTCAAGTATTGTAATCCATAATTAGAACCATGATTAGAACCATGACAAAAAAAAAAAAAAAGCCATTATCCAATGTGGTTCCCACAAATTGAGGAAACTTAGATGGATGAACTATCTACAAACCTAACCTTTGACATTATTTGCACAGTGGCCGACACTCAGAACCTATGCACACTTGTCATACCAAACTTTAAACATTGTACCAAGCAATGACTCCTAACTAATGACAAAAATAAAGTGAGAATATCTTGCCAATTGAATGGCAAAGTTAGCAATTTATTGTTAAATACAACAATAAGGTAAGCGCATGTAAAAAATAACCCAATGCATGTCCCTAGTAGAAGGTTCCAGGTAGCTGGCTAGTAAACTCTTTGGCTATGTTCGGCTGGATGGAATTGGAGCCTTGGAATTGGAATTTGGTGGAATTGGAGAAAAAATTTGTTCATTGCATGAAATTGTCCATGAACAAAAAATTTTCCAATTCCAATTCCATGCAGCCGAACATAGCCTTTAGGTAATTGAACTATAGGTCTAGGAATCAAAGGTTCACAGTTATATGTATGGGGAAGGCAGCCTAATTTGTAGAGTTTGTGGACTTCTAATCAAACACATACCCAACCTACCGCATGGACAATATTAAAAGTCAGATCAGGTACTCACACCTAATAATCCATGCCTTTGATACTCCGAAAGAAGAGCCTTTTAAGAGAACTATGCAGTTCAAATTGAAGAATATTAATTCATTGGATGGGTAGAAGCAACTGAAGAACTTCTTGAATGGAAACATTATGACCACTTAGGATTTTAGAATTCTCTTCTCCAAGGAAAAATTTAGATTCTGAAACCGTCATATATTGAATAAGTCAGGAAATTCAAAAATCAAGTTGAAGGATAAGGAAAAAACATGTTGAAGTGGAGGAAAAAAAACAAAATCCTGCCATAGTATTATAAGAAAGAAATAATATAATTTGAATGTTGACTTGTTGAGAAATATTTTCACACAAGGGGAGAGAGAGAGAGAGAGATTACAGTCAACATCCATGTAGCATTTTCAACTTCTTGGGGATTGGATTGGACATATCGGTGATTGAAACTACACCCATCATGCATGTCAACCTTGTGATGATCCTTGAGATGTGCAAGGAGGAACTGGATATCACCAGTGACAGAGCACTCAGCCCCAGCATAAGGGCAATTATACGGGCGAAACCTGCAATTCTGCTCGTGCCTGAGCCTCCTTTGGACTGGAAATATGTCTTGACAACCCAAAATATGGTATTTGCATGGCAGTTCTAATGATTCTGCAACCTTCTCCAAAGCTAAGCACCTAATGTTTCCAAGATTTTGGCGGCAAATTGGGCATCGGTTGTGTACTTTGGCCTTGCAGTTTGAACAAAGAGTGTGACCATTTGGACACTACACATAGAGGAAAAGAATTAGAAAAAAAAAATAAAAAATGTCATAATATTAAAGTTGTCAACTTTGCATATCAGCACATATGTGCTTATAGCTGCAGGAGCTGGGTAATTTCCTATAATGAAGATAATGAAATAAAATATTCTTGCTCAATTTGTTTACTTTTAACATAAGAAAATTTGGGAAGAAGGTTAGCCTTGGCACAACGGTAAGGTGCTCCATAAGGACCTGGAGGTCATGGGTTCGAAACAAGGAAACAGACTCTCCGCATGCGGAGGTAAGGCTATGTACATCTGACCCTCCCCAGGTCCCCTCTTGCACAGGGTTTGGCCTTTTTTTTTACAAGAAAAATTGGGAACAATGTAAAATAATATTGGATAGTGTGTGTGCTGGTATAATGGTAGTGATGATTTGTTCTTGTATGGTTAAGTCAGAGGCAGACATTTGGGGGCTAGGGCCACACAAGTCCAAATGTTCTTTTTATAAGTTTGATGCTTTCCATTAAGTACTGCCTTCATATTTAGCAACTTCCCCACACGCCTCCCCGCCACCCCCCCCCCCCCCCCCCCCCCGGTGGTCTCCCTCACACACACAGATCTCTCTTCTTCACCTCATGTAAAATATGCATGATATCAGATAAATAAGCTATCTAAATCCAGATTATCTTTCCATGAAACAGAAAAGGGAAAAAAATAATAGTGAATTTTCTTCTTTCTGTTCTTCAATAAATTCCATTACAATGAAAACTAAATTGGTTATGCTTAAAAGAAGATTTTAGCAGGAGTTTTCTACAACCATGCCCCATATTCACTTTCCCAAGCAGCAGTGTAACCTAATTTTTTTATCAAAAAGATAAAAGATCAAGAATAAGTAAACAATGCCTATCTGGTATAAAGTGAAGAAACTCCTCAGGGACAATTAAGTATGCCTTTTGATTCATTAAGTCAAATATAAGAGGATCTACATGCTCGTCAGTGTTCACTGCGATTGTATTAACTAGATTACATTTTTTACCTATTTCACATATTCTGAATTATTCCTGGAAATAAAATTTCCTAAACTAAAATTTTGTTACCGTGGAAAGACTCCTTGATAGTGGAACAACTAAATATTGCCACCAGTTGTCTACTTCCTATTTGACATGAATCTTGGGGAGTTGAGATATTATTCTAGAATTGTATTAACTAGATTATATTTTTTACCAATTTCACATATTCTGAATTATTCCTGGAAATAAAATTTCCTAAACTAAAATTTTGTTACCGTGGAAAGACCCCTTGATAGTGGAACAACTAAATATTGCCACCAGTTGTCCACTTCGTATTTGACATGAATCTTGGGGAGTTGGGATATAAAACTGAATTTATACTTACTATTTCAGAAGCTACATTTAATGCATAAATTAAAAAGTAAGAACAAAAAATTGAAGAGGTGAGCATTTTTAGCTTGCCAGTTTAAGTAAATATACCTGATGAATGGAGGAGTACATTAAATTCATGCAAACAGGGCACTCAAGTAGGTCATGCACAGCACTGTTTGATGTCATTCCAAGCTGCTTCTTACCAACAACAGCAGAAGATCTCCTAAAAGGGGAACTTTCTAAACTTGAAGGTACTACACCATAATCAGCAAATTCAGTGTGAGCCTCAATTCCATCCTGGCGAATACTAACTCCAGGAATCATGTTTTAGCTTCAAAAATGTCAATATTTCTATGCTCTGAATCACACCGTGATAGTCTCTTCACTTGTTTAACCTTCTGGTGCCTTTGATTGCTCTATCCTATCCAACATAACCAACATCCTAAATTAAAATTGACAGAAGTTCCATTGTACAGAGAAACTTGCATAATATTGGATTAAAATGACATAGATTCTTATTTATATGGATTTTTCTTTCTCTTTTAGCTATTGTAGCATTTATATAATTGCAATACCAAGTTCGTAACAGCATATCAGATAATGAAGACAGATCTTTCTAAGCAGAAAAAGATAAGGTACGGAAAAGAAATGTATATTAATTCGTCTTGGCAGTAATTGAGAAGGAAGTCAGGAGGTACCATCACTTGGAGGAGTTCATAAGAGAGAAGTGGTCATGCATTTATATTCAAGGAGATGCTATGGCAGGGTGCAACAGTTAGTCACAATCACTGAAATCACAGCTTAACTAATTAAACTTGTGGTCCATTGGTTTAGATCAAAGCTTGTGTCCTTAAGCATGTGCTTCTCCATACCTTTTTTGGCACGGACGTAATGTTCCTTGATCACAGATTATGTCTGGGATAGAAACAAGATCATGGTCGAGAGGGAGAGAAATGTAAATCCAATAAAAGTAACACCTAGTACTAGCTCAAACTAAATTAATAACAGATTATATAAGAATAAGATTAATTTATAACTAGTTGTAAGATAGAAAAAGTTAAATTTACTGTCCAAAATGGCAATATATTTTAAAACTTAATTGAAATCAACATACAAAAATGTATATATATATATGAATATATATAAAGGACAGAAAGATATCAAGAAGAAGAATGTTGTTCAACTCACAAATTAAAATCATGGGCTAATAGAAAGACAGGCAGAAATCCAACAAAGGGGCATGGTTGGACTATCTAAGGACATAAAAACTTCAATTTGTCCAATTACATTCTTTGGAGTACCACTGTTCATTTTATCACTATGAGAGAAAAGATGTAGACTGATTAAGTTCGGACCGACTTCTCTTGACCTATTAATCCTTATCATTATGAAGTAGTCACTCATATTTAATCAAACCATAACCAATACAGCCATTCAGACCGCCTATTTTAGATCCCTTTATGAAGATCAATCTCACAAAAATGCTGGTCTAAATATCACTTCCAGCTCTTGAATCACTAATATAAAATGCTCCGATTGGTGCATCCTTGTGCATCTCCCACAGGGGAGATTGCTGGGGTTCCAAATGAACCAAACTCTTCATGAACAGTTGACTTGCTCCATTCCAAGCTTGAACAATGTGTGACTCTTATCCACATAAACCTGTCATCTACCATGCAAGTCCATCATCCACCCTCTGACTGAATAAGGTCCATTAATCCCATCAATCCGGAACATGCTGACTAAAAGATAAGCGAGAAGAGACATTATCTAAAGCAGATTTATCTATCATCTATGCTCAGCTCTCTCTACATGCTCTCATTTCTCTCTCATCTACACTCTCGCATCTGCT
Organism: Cornus controversa; assembly: GCA_026545225.1. Taxonomy (NCBI): domain Eukaryota; kingdom Viridiplantae; phylum Streptophyta; class Magnoliopsida; order Cornales; family Cornaceae; genus Cornus; species Cornus controversa. The sequence continues at coordinate 23,315,207 of CM048852.1, forward strand.
CTACTCTCACTCTCATCTTTCTAACCAACATTGTCATTGTTGATGGTTCCTGGGCGCTTATGGGTCAGACCCATCATCACCATCAAACTATCCACCATCACCATCTCTAGTGATGGTTGCCAACTATGTTACATGGATTCTTCAGAAGTAGGTGAAGTATCTGTATCGGACACATAAGAATCGGACATGGGCATGAGACATGTGTTCGACACTTTTGATTGGACATGTACCCAAAAAAACGTATTTAATTATTCAATTTTATCATATTATTGCTTCAAAAGAGTTAAATGCCTATACTAAACCCTATGTAACATAAAGGAATTATTTTAAACTACAAAACAAAATAGAAATATTAAATAATATGAATATTTAGCAGTGTCCATGTATCCTTCGGTTTGGGAATTTGATATATCTAACGCTTGGATACATACACGTACCTGAGTCCGGGAAATATACACTTGCCAGCATCACCCTTCAATTCTCACTCCCTTGTATTCAAACCCACCTGACCCATTACCTTTAGTCAACACCACCACTTTCATTACCATTGGCAGTTGAGGAAAATGTTTCATTATCTCTCTCCCCTATATATATGTACATATCATCTGATGGTAAATCAAATATTGGAGGGAGGGCATGAACATTCTACGCAAAGTACTGGTTGATGGCTTTCTATATTAGTTAGTGAAATTTATGTGTTTGGAAATTTGGGTACAAAGAAATTGAGTATCCAAATCTCAGTTTGTTTTTTCTTTCTTTATAGTGACTTATTTTCTTTATTTTTTAATTAATTGGGTTTTAGAAGGATTAGACTTGTGAAATATAGATGAAAAATAATCCTTTGGTGCAACACTAAGTTAGAAACTTAGAAGGACAGCTTTCGGATGATTGCTTTCTTGTTTACTTTCTATTGCTTGATGTATTGTTGCATAGCCTATATATGAATGTATGTTTTACCCAGGCAATCTGATATACGGAGTAATTAGTAATTGCAGATTTGCAATCCTAAATTCAGATTTGCTTATGATACTAGGCGACCCAAGACCAATCTATAACAGGAACTTAAATTTGAGCTTGAGTTTGGCTCATTTGTTAGATGAGCTAAAGCTGTAATCCTAGTTGAACGAGCCCAAGCTTGTGAAAACCGTGACAAGCCAAGCTCGAATTGATTCTTTTGAGCTCATCATAATCCTGAGCGAAGTCCAAACTGTCTCAAGCTGAGGTGACATCAGCTCAGCTCCATCATTTGCAGCCCTTGTGATTGCCTTCCCATGCCTCTGCCACTGTCACTATATAATTCAGCAAACAATTTCTGATACCTCACATGTCATAAATACCATAGTAAGATCAAGAACAATGACAATACTCTCAGATAGTGGATCAATAATGGTTCATAAGATGGGGACAATTTTTATTATAATTATGGAAAGCAAATATGGAAGTGTGCATAAATGAGAATTGAGAAGTGAGTTGTATGTACCCTTCATCTACATCCAGAAAGTTTCTTCTAAGAAAATAGAAAAGACGAACTCCTTGTCTTGAATTTTTAAATAACATAAAATTAGCTGATATAGAAATATCTAGTCACTCCTGTTTCCAAGGTTTAACAAGACAATAGCAACAGCTTTTTGAACCCTTTCCTGGATCTTCTTCAATTAAGTTCCAATAGCAGCCTTAGAATATTCATCGATAATATTGCCTTCCCAGAATTAATGGGTAAACCCTCTTTAGATGGAGCAGAAACATGGGATTGAAAAAGTATGGAATGCTTCAACAAACAAAAAAAGAAAAATATATATTAGTAATAGCATCTATTCAATTGATGGGGAAAAATTCCATATTTTGTTCATTACTTCAAAATTTAATAGGACGTCCATATAGCTACCAGAATAATAAATATCTCATTCACTATACTCTACAGTTACACTGAGCAACACAAAGATAGCACCTAATGCTCCTTTCAGAAAACTTAGCAACATTTTTGTCTATATCTCCCACTAAATGTAAGTGCTCTTATATAAACCAGAATTCTATAAAAAGAATAGACAGTGGCTGTAATAAAAGCATATTTTCGTTGCCCAAGAAGTGGGAAACTGAAATATTTTCTGCATCCACCACTTTTGACAAATTTACAACTATAAAGTACCCCTTTTAAATCACCACTAGGCAATTGCTGATGTAACATGGGCACTTCAATTTGTGTGGAGTACCTTACCGAACACAACACGAGACGGGTATAAGTATAGATAAGGTGGCTGACACATCTGCTTCTACTGGTGGAGGCTTCCCCAACAAGAGTCACAAAAAAGTAAAAGATCATAAATAATTCACTAAAAAATTGATAGGATAATTGTAAATATGTTCCTTTATTGCATGAAAATTAATAAATGAGCCCAAGTATCCATGTCCAAGATTTTAAATAATGGCTGTTGTATCAGCCCCAATGAATTTCATGGCCATAACAATTGTTATGGGCTGTTACAGATCTACTGCATCTGCAACTACATGGACAGGCTCAGATGTTAAACCTCATTATTTTTCCTTCTTTTTCTCATTTTTTTCCACAATTTCAGCTTCCAATCTTTTCTAAGATGCACTATAATTATAAATCTACTCTCCAAACTTAAAACACACAAGATCATAATTTATATCTTAAATCAAGACCTTCGAACATTACATTCAACTAACAAGTTCCAAATTTTTTTTTTGTTTTCACCCACAGCTCCTCTTCTCTAGAATTCATACATTCCTTATTAGTGAATGGACAACTATCTCTCGAGCACATGTCTAGATTTGACCCCAATGGGAAAATAAAATGGAGCACCTAACAACGCATCCTCACATACCAAGAACTACAAGATCACCCCTTTCATTTAGGGGTGCCGGAACTATTTGAACCATTTCTTTTTTCATGCTTTTCCCAGAGGTCTAAAGAAAGTTGCAATCAATAGGACTTCCCTAATATTCCCTTCGAAAGGAAGAGTGTGAAATTCTTTTAGCATATGGTAGCCTGGTTGGTTAAATGCTATTAACGAGAATAGATATTCACTATTCTGCGCAGCATCGCCAACTATGAAAAATCCACCAATCCACATGTGAGTGTGAACAATGACTAAAGGGGCCCTCTATGATCAATGATCATAGAAAAGGGATATTTTAATCCTTACCAACTTGATCTTGTTTCCAATCCGCGGGGACCAGGAGACTAGATCTAGCCATAAGAAGAATGCTTGGTACAAATAACTCAATGATCTGGCACGTACAGAACGAAAAATTCATTCCCAATTCTAAGAGAACTTTTATGAATTACAAAAGCCTTTCATTTGCTTCTCTTCAAGGGAATTTTTATTCTCCCAAAATGTATCTTAATTTTTGGCTTAATTCTTCTCCAGATCATCAATTCAACCTTTGATAATAAAAAATTCACTTCCCTTAATTGAGAGAATTTTGGGGGCATATTTTTCAAGCTTAACTCTACTAATTGTTTCTAGTTTTCCACGAGGAAGCAATGTATTTATATATAAAGCTATTTTTATGTAAAGTTGCAAGTGTTAAGCTCGATGCTTTTTAAATTATTATTTGTTGATTGTTTAAATATCTTTTAATTTTTGGACTCTAATTTTATTTTATTTTTCTATTTTGCATTTTCATTTTTCTCTTATTTCTTAATTTTTATAGTGTCAAACTGGTATTCTCCATTGCATCACCCTCCATTATGTATTTATGTGATGGGACTTGAATATTGTTTAAACACATAACTTTTATATATTCCCATTTTTAAGTGATTTTAGTCGTCACAAAAGTAATGGGAAACAAGAATTAGTACTTTTTTCTTAATGATGACAACTTGAAAGCTATATGAATCTCATCTTTATAATTTAATTTTTTTTTTAAAAAACCAATAAAAACCCAAATTTATCGGATAGTGGATTAGAACAAGTATGATTGTCCATTATGGAGTAGTTGTGTGGCAAAATACAATAAAATCTTGCTTGAACGCACCCACATCACATTACGTTGCTGTAACTCATGTTCATGACCTTATTCATTTCAAATAAGCAATAACCATCATTTTATCCTTGGTTAAAGATTGAGGGGAATGATCGTAAATTGACTGTGTCCTCACGTCTGTAGGGGTTCGGATGAATTCCAACTCTTAGACATACGCACCACTCTCAGCAATGTACCTTAATATGCTACCCTAGTAATAAATCATTAAATCTTAAAGATGAGTATGCAGATTTTTGTTATTGTAGAAACCAGCAATCATTATTCCACAATTGAACTCTGGGATTTATACTTTCAGAAACAAAACAATGAGACAGAGAGAGTAAGAAACAAAGAAAAAGTAAAATCACATAAACAAATTACCAAAAAAGAAAAAAAAACACATGAACAATGTACTGTTTACCTTAATATGCTAAGGCAGAACATAATCGAGAGAAACTAGGTTTCACAAGAGTAATAAAAAAGTTTTCCATAGAAACATTCAGCATGGGTAACACTTCCACAAAAATATTAGAAACACGGGTAGCACTTCCACTAAAATAAATATCATTATCTGATATTGTAACTATGCAAGTGTCCAGCTAACTAAAGAGCGCCTCTAAATATGGAATTCCTAAATATAAAACAATTCCTAAAACCAATAGGAATAGGAAAAAATCAATATCAACACATTGTTATATAAACCTTGACAGAATATAAAAAAGCTGAAAGATAGGACTCTCTCTTTCTCTAAAACTTCCTTTCTCTCTCTTGAAGTCCTCTAGTATGGGCAAGACACTGTCGGCTAAGAAGAAGAAGACGATCTTCCAGTTCTCCAGTGGACGACTTTAGCTTTCTTTATGACACCATGATATTCAGGCCAAGCAGTTCATGTGGTACTAGAAACCTTTCTAAAAGCTTTCAATGCTTTGTATAAGCCACTCATGAAGTGGTGGATGGCACTGAACAGCAACAACTGGGGCTTGTTGACAATCAACATCAGCTCTATGACAATAGAGGGTCTTCCACTTTCTTCCTTCCATGCTATTATGACAAAAGAACCCGCTTTGGGTGTGACAGGTAAATTGCAATCTCTTCAATGTCATCGTGTGAGCAGGTGGAGAAGACAGGTGCCAACCATGCATTAACAGTGCAGCGAAGTGTTGGACGAACTCTCTCCTAACAAACCAGGGAACTGTCAAATCTGATGCGGCATGAATCTGCTGCTTGCAATGCACCGACTGCTCAGCACTTGCCGCACAGAGAACAGTTGTATGGTCAACCTTGCTGTGCTGACTGCTGATGATTTGCCTCCTGATACAATACATTGTCCCAGCTCAAAATGTCGTAATGTCGGGCTTGGGAAAGAAGGAATATATGTGTTCCTTTGGAAATTTCAATAAAGGGGTTTCCTATATCCAAATGTGCTCTAGTGGGCCATTTTTCTGAAAAGGAAAAGGCTTCCTTTACATCTTGCCAGGTATTAGGCAAAGTAGTTTTGGAAGAGATGTCTTAATGAGAATGCTAAATAACAGTTTCTTCATTTTTAGAATTAGGAACAAGGAAGGGCTGAACAAAGTTATTGATGAGGGCCCTTGTTAGTTGGAGGGAAATTATTTCTTATTAGAAAAAAGCTTCCAGGGATCTTTCTACTCCTACCTGGGAGCACACCCCTTGACCCCCCTCCTTGTAATGGTCTCCTAATTCTAAGGGCCACAACAGGTCCTTCAATGCTCCTTAGCTGACTGACAAGAATGCCTTTTTGTTTGTTGTTCTTGCCTAGCCCTTTGGGCTTTGAAGGCATCTTTGTTGGCTAGGTTTGCCTTTCCACTTTGACTGCGAGAGAATTTTTGGACGTAAGGTTAAGGTTCTTCAGGGGCAGACCTAGAAATTTTCATTAGGGAGTCTAAATGTAATCAAAAATTTTGAAAATTTATAAACTAATTGTAGAATATTTTCCTTTACTATAGATACATGCTATATGTGTATGTATATCTTTTCCTTCTCTCTCTTAGAATTTCAATTCCTTTCGTACAATACAGTGGAGATTCATGTTGTACATATATATCTATAATTCTATGTCATGTAGACGGAGTTGATATGTGGTAGTGGGCTTACTTCTTTTCATTATGAATGGCCCATACATAAGATTTAAGACATGCTTTATATGCGTTTGTTGCACTTGAAGGTGCGCTTTCCATACTCAATGGTAAGTTTTTTTGCACTCTCTCTTTTTCTGTTTTAAGAAATCTCATCTTAATTCTTACCTTAAAAAGAAAAAAAGAGAATGGAGAAATTGATTTACTTCTCCAACACAATCACCAAAGAGATACTTCTGTAATCCAACAAACCAAAGCATTGTATCTTATGAGTTAAAACATCTAATAATTAATGGGTTTTCCACTACTTCAATACAAGATACTTTGTTCACGCATACAGAAATTAAATGAAAATAAAGATATGAAGCAATATTGGGAAAGTAATTTTCAGAATAAATGCCACACATTTGTAGTAATCATGAAACGGAAGACATAAGAACAATAAGACTGATTTCACCTAGACTAGTATATCCAGAAAAAAATGGCATATTCTGATATATATACATATACATATAGATCTTTGATTTTTCAATTAATCTTTACGCCTTCTGTATATCTAAGTTGCTAGCATCAAAATTCCATACCTAACCCATTACATCCACACTAATTCCCACACATAACACATTCTTAAATTTTCTATCGAAATTTTAGAAAAATAAATATCCGGGAAAAAAAACTGAACCTAATAGTCCTCAAGCACAATCAGAAAGACAGCACACAAATAGCACTTGCAATCAATTAAGAGTAACAGTACGAATCAAGCAAAGAGAGCAAAAACTGACCAAGAACAGCAATACCCAGATGAGAATTTGAGCCCCAAAAGCCTGACTAATCAACCCAATCGAGCTATAATACCCAGATGAGAATTTGAGCCCCAAAAGCAACTGACTAATCAACCAAACGGTGCAATCGATAATTGGATTGCGATTGGATTCCGAGAAGATGACAAGAACTGGAGGATGGTGAGCTGGAGGACAATCCGCGAAAGCCGTTTCCTCAATTAACGTGTGTTACCGGATATGGAATAAATATGAACAAGAGTCAAACATATGGATCTGTATCTATATATCGTAATGGTCATATAAAATATATTACATAAATATGTGGTATATCATGTATATATGGTTAAGTGGACTTTGAACAGTTCACATGATTTGTCTTTTAGTACATATATATTCGTGTTTACATTAATCTTTCGGTTGTACACTTTGACAGTTGCTCTCAATCTCTTCCTTCTATGGATAAATAATACATAGCATATAAATTAGATTGACTTCTGCCGACAATAAATCAAGTTAACAGGACAGATCTTTATGTTTTCAAACATAGCACTCCATCTTTTTGGTGGTGAGCTCAAAAGTAATAATAACTAGGTATGTACATAGTACCATTTGTTAGGTGAAACTTTAAATGTATTTATTCATATATTATATATTTTATATATAAATAGAACATTAAAATTTATAAGGTATTGATATTTATTTATATTTTATACTATTTTAACGGTTTCGGAATCGAAACCATAGTGAACGGTTCGATTTAGTTCAGCTAAGCTTCCTTACAATTCCGGTTATTTATGCATCCCTAATAATGACCACTCCAATCAACTTTTCAAATGCAAGTTATGCTGATGTTATGATTTTTCGCACTTGAAAATTTCAAAATGTCTTTAGAACATTTGAAATGACGAAATACCCTTTGACATAATTTTTGTGGACAAAGATTGTCATTATGTTACGTTTGGTACACAAGAATGAAATGGGCAATGAATGAAATGCCACTAAGAATGGAATGAGAATGAAATGGAATGATCATTCTTATTCTACTGTTTGGTTTGACATATGAAATGATGCTAGAATGGAATGATCATTACTATTCCAGTGTTTGGTTAGACCATTTTAAAATCTAGAATGAAATGATTTTTTTCCAAAATGTCCCTCTCATTCACCAACATTATTTTTTAGAAAATTATCTCAAATAAGTTCCAACTCAGATTCCAATCCTGCTCGCCTTTCAACAAAAGCACTTCACACAATATATATTCATATATAACACATACAACTTTATAATATTTTAAGTGTTATCTCAATTTGTGATTTGTAGACATTGAAAACCAAATGATTGTAAGATTTCAAAGTAGAAATCTGGTAAGTCATGGATGCCAATAATATTGCAAAGTCTATATTATTATAAAGAAATATATATATAGACGAAAATGACTCTTTTTTATATTTATTGAAGCCGAAGATTTCTATGTATCAGCAAAAATTAGACGATTAAGATAATGGATTTAGGATCATCATATATATATATATATATATATATATAGAGAGAGAGAGAGAGAGAGAGAGAGAGAAAGTATTATTGGCATTTTATGATTAAAAAAATACCAATTTTGCTCTCAGAAAAAGAAAAAAATATGAAATATCTAACTTCTGATGTTATATTTAAAATAGAAAAACAGCGTTTCTAAACACTTATCATTATAAGTTTTAATTTTATCATTCTACCAAATAATCGTAAGTCTACTGTAAAGTTGTTCAGTATAATCCTAAAACCAAACTATATAAATAGATTGATATATGATTGTAGAGATAAAATGATATGTGAAAAAAAAAAGTAGGAAATAGAGAATCCAAGTACTTGTGGAAAATCTCCTAATAAATTTTTCATTTCATTTGACCATGAGTAAGATTATATATACAGCTAAGCACATGAGCTTCATATGGACTTTACTAGCAATTATACCATTTGATTTTATTGTACCTTCTTATGGCGTATGACAGAAACTCACTTCTAGTAATAAGGTAAAAGTGATTTTAATACCCAGTAATAAGGTGAAAGAGATTTTAATGAGAAGGTAATTTTTTTAATGACACTTGGAAATTGAATGGGTATTCCATAAGTTAAGAAGTGGAATGCCAAGGAATGATTTTTGTGAAAATGGTCATTCCAAGGGAACGACTTGGAATGATCATTCTAACATTAATTTTTCGTACCAAAAAAGGGAATAAGTCCAAAATGATGGAATGTGTTTGGATTGTATGCCATTTATAGCACCAATTGGGATGTAATGACATTGATTTATCAAAAATAATCTGTTTGCTTATCAAAAAATACTATTTATATATTATGAATGTTATGTATTGTTTAGATTCAAGACCCGAATCGTGGTATCCATTGACTATACAATGACTTGGTGTGTGCATGGTATGGTTACCAAAGTCGGGGGCACAAGTCACTTATATTGCGTTATCATAAAGTGTTTTGTTCGTTAGATAATAGTGAGTGGACTCCCTATTAATAAAGAATAGAATAGGATCGCCGACAAGTCATTATCAAAGTAATTGTAAGGTCGAATTACTACTTGTCAGTGTTATGGCGAATGTTATCCTCAAGTATGAGAGAGTGATGAACCCTAGGCATGGTTGGTTAACACTTTGATATATGTGGTGGGCTCCAAGGTCTAAAATTCAAATATGTTGGGTGTTGGTTAATCATGTTCTTTAGAATATGCTCCCAACATTTACATCTATGCTAGCTAATTATTATGACTTGGTTAGTTTAATCAATGGTAAATCCAAGCGCTTGGTTCAGCTTTAATAAAATGGGTATGCACCTTGGCAAAGTGCATAAGTTTTATTAAATACATATTGATTGAACGAGAAGTAATCAAGTCGCTTAATAAATATTCAATCGTTGATATGGAATGAGGGCATTTATATGTTCATATCCAATTGTAGATAAAGGGGTAATTTCATATAATTAACACAAGTGTTGTGTGTTGAGGCAACACAAGGTTTAAAGACAACACATGGTTCAACCATTCTCGAGTTGGAGTGCAACCACACATATATAGTGGAATTAAGTTATGGTTAATGGATTATTATAATTTAGGGTCATGGGATGACTGGGCCAATTATAATCCATTGAAGACAATAAGAGTTTGGGCCCTTAAATAAGATCCTTACTTCTAGCCCACTGGGTCGATTTAAAGTCAACTGAATTGTTAAATGTGAATTGTGGCATTTGTAATTTAATTACATGCTAAGGGCACAAACAAAATTATATATAAATATATATTAGATATTTAATATCCTGAAATATATATATATATATATATATATATATATAATTTAAATATATACATAATATCTTATTTTCTGTAGGAGAATATAAGATATGGAGTGTGTATATACTTTCCTTTTATATGAAGATATGATTTATCATATCTTGCATATATGGAAAGAAAGACTTGACTTGGGAGAACTAGGTTTTTAGATAATCAACCTCAAGGGTCATGGCGGTGATTCTTACAGCCAGTGCACCAAGGAGATCGATTATTTCACTAACTGTTGAATGCTTCACCAACTATTGAAGACTAGGGGATTGGAAAATTATCCCCATCTGGTATATGATCTTTGAATTCCATATTCTCTATGCAATCATATTTGTATTCATTAGGAAAAAAATTTTGTTGTTTACATAATCTTTCATACATCAAGGGGCTCGATTTTATTTCAATGAACCATGCTTCCACAAATTATTTTTTATAACCCGCTTCCACTTTCCCCTGTCAAGTGGTATCAGAGACACCTTGATATTTATGAAAAATTATGTATTTAAGTTTTTCCTAAATATTCATGGGTTCTTAAAATCATGTTATGCATGTATTTTGCAATTGTTATTGATTTTATTGCCATAAATGGTTGATTGTATGGATTCATGGATGAGACTAGGATTTTTCGTTTTATTTTGTAAGGCTTTAAGCCAATTTTATTTCGATATTTTAATGTAAATATTGAAAAGCCTTGTAATCAAAGAACCCTAAATCGCGAAGAACACGATCCTTATCTTATATTTTTCTACAAAAAATAAGATATTATGTATATATTTAAATTATATGTATTAATATATATTCCAGGATATTAAAATATCCAATATATATTTATATATAATTTCACTTGTGCCCTTAGCATGTAATTAAATTACAAATGCCACAATTCACATTTAACAATTCAGTTGATTTTAAATCGACCCAGTGGGCTAGATGTAAGGATCTTATTTAAGAGCCCAAACTCTTATTGTCTCCAATGGATTATAATTGGCCCGGTCATCCCATGACCCTAAATTATAATAATCCATTAACCATAACTTAATTCCACTATATATGTGTGGTTGCACTCCAACTCGAGAATGGTTGAACCATGTGTTGTCTTTAAACCTTGTGTTGCCTCAACACACAACACTTGTGTTAATTATATGAAATTACCCCTTTATCTACAATTGGATATGGACATATAAATGCCTTCATTCCATATCAACGATTGAATATTTATTAAGCGACTTGATTACTTCTCGTTCAATCAATATGTATTTAATAAAACTTATGCACTTTGCCAAGGTGCATACCCATTTTATTAAAGCTGAACCAAGCGCTTGGATTTACCATTGATTAAACTAACCAAGCCATATAATTAGCTAGCATAGATGTAAATGTTGGGAGCATATTCCAAAGCACATGATTAACCAACACCTAACATATTTGAATTTTAGACCCTGAAACCCACCACATATATCAAAGTGTTAACCAACCATGCATAGGGTTCATCACTCTCTCATACTTGAGGATAACATTCGCCATAACACTGACAAGTAGTAATTCCACCTTACAATTACTTTGATAATGACTTGTCGGCGATCCTATTTTATTATTTATTAATAGGGAGTCCACTCACTATTATCTAACGAACAAAACACTTTATGATAACGCAATATAAGTGACTTGTGCTCCCGACTTTGGTAACCATACCATGCACGCACCAAGTCATTGTGTAGTCAATGGACACTACGATTCGGGTCTTGAATCGAATCAGTACATAGCATTCATAATACATAAATATTGTTTTTAATAAGCAAACAAATTCTTATTGATAAACCAATGTCATTACATCCCAATTGGTGCTATAAAGGGCATACAATCCCAACAATCGCTCACTTGCACTTTATAGCCAGTTTCCCTCACATCTAACTCTCATGTTATCCAAATGTCGATCAAATACTTTGATTAGCAACGCCTTAGTAAATGGATCAACAAGGTTGTTCTCCGATGCGATTTTAACTACCACTACGTCTCCGTTCTGCACTATATCTCTGATTAGATGATACTTCCTCTCAATATGTTTTCCACGCTTATGGTTTTTGGGATCCTTGCTTTGAGCAACAACTCCACTAATGTCACAATGAAGTAAAATAGGCAAGCTTATATGTCACACAACTCCTAAATCAGAGAGGAATTTTCTTAACCAAACTATTTCATTTACTACTTCAGAAGCTGCAACATGTTCAGCCTCCATGGTTGAATCAGTAATACATGATTGCTTCACACTCCTCCAACTTATAGCCCCTCTATATAGCGTAACCAAAAATCCTAAAGTAGATCTTCTAGAATCCTCATCTGATTCAAAATCAGAATCTGTATAACAAAGTGGTACTAGCTCATCACCTCCATAGACAAGCATATAATCCCTGGTCCTCCTCAAATATTTGAGAATACTCTTGACCGCAGTCTAGTGGTCTCGACCTAGGTTAGACTAGAACCTACTAACAACTCCCACTATATAGTATATGTGTCACGACCCGATTTTTGACTCTCGAAAAATCGAGGGTGATCATATTACACGTCATCACCTCACATCAACAATCTCACTATGATACCATATCCTGATACCAAGTTGTCACACCCCTGAATCCAACACCCAATTAAGAGTGTAGAAATGGGGTGAGTGATCATTGTATATAAATCGTCAATTGAAATCTCGTAACTGTAGAAGCATAATCATAATCATACATTTAAGATTATACGTATGCGTATACAAATCAACACCTGCATGTAGGTCCCTCACTAGGGTATATGTGTACATGATCCCTGTTATTCAAATTTATTCCAACTACCAATTGTGATAGATCGTAAGGTTCATTACGATGCATCGTAATCCTCTTTACTATACATCGTAATTAATGTTACGATCCATCGTTGATCATGATCCATCATTGATATTGCGTAATATATTGCGAAACACACTATTTTTGGAACAAAATTTCCCTTATTATTTCGATACATCAACTTGGCCATTTCAATATATCGTAGCATTTTGATGCATCGTAACGGGGATAACGATCCATCATAATGCCTCGACTGTGATGGCCTGTTTTGGTCTAACTTGCTCCTATGGCTCCCAATTCCCATTTATTTCTATACATACACTAAACATGTATTTATATACTCCAAGCTTGTATAATAACAGGGATATAATGATCAAAATTTAAATACATCACCGAAAAATGGATCAAGTCAATAATAAACATAAAGTATCCAAACCTCCGAATAGACAATCACAACCACTAGAATATCTAAGGCATATGTCTAAGTCTCATATACGAATTACAAAACCAATAATTGCCTAAGACATTGCATATGAAAACATAAGGTAAAAAATCTTGAACAAGAGATCTAGCTTTTCGAATCCAATGTATTTCAAGCTCCATCCACCACTGACGCCTTATCTGTAAAATGTTTGGGGGAGGGGGGGTGAACATCAACATACCTAGTAGAGATACCCAAACCAACTTATGCATCGACTCGACGCGACTTACATGAATGCGATCATGGCATCCCTATGTACTACATGACATACTTCCATTGATCATGAAATGCTATCATAGCATTCCTACACACTATATGGCATAGGACAATATACATGCTCATCAATACTCAATTGAAGTACAAGGCCATACAAGCATCAATATAAATATCACAATTTAACGATAAGACTTAAATACCAAGTTACATAGATTCTGAAATCAAACAAATAACACATAGATTCATAATCGTACAAAATGAGAGTATTCATAGAACCACCGGATAACCACTCATAGAGCCAATTATCCAAGATATCCAGCTTTATAGGTGATCAACCTGAGGGTCTAGAAGGAACCATATCTACTTTACGGGCTACTAACCCGAGGGCCTAGAAGGAACCACCTTGGCCAAGTTTGGGTTTCACACCCTAGGATCTATGCCCTTATTGCTTTCCGACTTCCTCCCAAAATCAACAATCAATCACATAACGTTCAAGTATGACAATACATACAATTCCAAGCGCATCATAAACCCCTTGTATTCCATGCTAAAACATATTTTTTCCATATATATAACAATGCAACAATTTCATATTCCAAGTGCATCATAAGCCACTTACTTTTCATGCTAAAACATGTATTTTCATGCATATATCAATGCAACATTTATAGAAAATATCATTTTCATACATTCTATCAAACATATAAAATGCATCATGTACAACATAGTCTCTACAACTATAACTCATGTTATACGACAGCATTCATCTACAATTGTGGTGACCCTTGTGGGCGGGTGTGAGAGACACTGGGCGAGCTACCCCCCTGGCAGGCTATAGTGTACTCAATCCCACATCGCCTGGGTGTGGCAAAGGGGTTGTGCTTATATGTAGTGTGTTCTCTCCAAACGATATAAGGCCTTTTGGGGTAAAATTCAAGAACAAAATCGTGCGGGTTTAGGCCCAAGGCGGACAATATCATACCATTAGGTGGAGTGGACTGATATAAATGTTATCAGAGCTAGACCCAGCCGGAAGTGTGCCGATGGGGACGTCAGACCTCTTAGGGGGTGAATTGTGGTGACCTTTGTGGGCGGGTGCGATAGATACTGGGTGAGCTACCACACTAGCAAGCTACAGGGTACTCAATCCCACATCACTTGAGTGTGGAAAAGGGGATATGCTTATATGTAGCGTGTTCTCTCCAAATGGTATAAGACCTTTTGGGGTAAAACCCAACAACAAAACTGTGCGGGCTTAGGCCCAAAGCAGACAATATCATACCATCAGGTGGAGCGGACTGTTACAACAATTGTTAACACATAAACATGATGCACAATTCATACCATAATTCACTTTGACACACATTCAAACACATTTGAATTCAATAATAATATCAATTAGCAAGAATTAACCTAACTAAAGATGCAAGACTCACTTTCTAGCAATTTTAAACACACTAACCATTTCAAATTACATAAATTCCTAGGGAATCAATAATAAGATGGAGAGAACACCCCTACCTCAATTCCAAGTCAAATTCTCACCAAACTTAACTTTATCTGAATTTAGTTTTGTTCGGACCAATCTCGAGCCCTTAATGTGTAGACCAAGTTTTTCTTCTTCGGCGCCTTCTAATTATGAACCCAAGTCCCTCAAAATCAATGGAGAAGGGAAGAAGATGATACTACCATATATAGATATATATTACTCTCTCTATGCGGCTGATGAGAATGAGAATGAATTCAACAATTCTCTACTTTACTATTTATAAACCTAGTTCACTTATTTACGAAATGCCACTAGTCTTTCATTAAACCTTCATGGACTCTGTTTTTGATTTTCATAACTCCTACGAATACGAAATCAATTTGGTAGCGTATCAAATATTTTATTTAAGCTACCCTCCAAATTTGGCGTCATTCCGACACTTTCCAACTTTCTGGGCCAGCGGAACCCGTATCCCAGGCACATTTGACCCGAAAAAGTCAATTTTTGCCAAACGCTTTCAAAACTTTCCCAAACATAGATAAAGGTCTCCAAACATGTATTTTACATTTAAAACACATTAATAATTATTTAAATGGTCACAGTTCTTACAATATGTCTGGTCTTGTACACAACATAGTGTACATAAGACTACTTACTGTCGAAGCATATGGTACATGTCTCATCTCCTCTTCCTCTTCAGGCATCTTGGGACATTGTCTTAGAAAGAGATACTCCATGCCTGAAAGGTAAGAAACCTTTCTTGGAGTTTTGCATAGCAAACTTGACCAGAATCTCATCAATATATGCAGTTTGGGATAAGTCGATCATCATTTTCTTCCAATTATGCAAAAACTTAATCACAAGGATGCAATTGGCTTCTCCCAAGTCTTTCATGTCAAAATGGCTAGACAACCAAATTTTTATTGATGATAATGTCCCTACATCATTTCTAATAAGAAAAATATCATCCACATAAAGAATAAAAAAGATCATAATGTTATCCTATACCTTCTTATACACATAAGGCTCATCAATGTTTTGATCAACCAAATGCCTTGATTGCTTGATCAAAATGCATATTCCAGCTCTTAGATGCTTCCTTGGATCTCTATAATTTGCACACTAGGTGTTCCTGACCTTTCACCACAAACCCGTCTGTTTGTTTCATATAGATGTCCTTTTTCAGATAACCATTTAAAAATGTCATCTTGACATCCATCTACCATATCTCATAATCATAATGAGCACTTATGGCTAAAAGAGTCCAAATAGACTTCAGCATAGCTACCGATAAGAATGTCTCCTCATAGTTAATCCATTCATATTGAGTGAAACCTTTGGTTACCAGCCTTGCCTTTCTATCTCAACATTTTCATCTATTCCTCTTTTCCTTTTCTAGATTAACTTGCATCCAATGAGTTTTATCCCAGCAGGTGGTTCTACAAGTTCCCAGACTTAATTGGAATACATAGATTCTAATTATGATTTTATGGTAACCTGCTAGTTTCTTGCATCCACATCATTGATAGCCTCTTCGTAGTTCATAGGGCCCAACTCATGTTTATCCAAGAAAACCTCGTAAGATTCTCCCAAAAACATGTATTTGTCGGGTTGTTGTGAGATTTTTCCACTACGATGGGGCATCGGTGTATTAGCCTCTTGTGTTCCATCAATATTATTATCTATGATTGGATCATCTACCACTAGTTCAATAAAGGAATCTAACATCTCATCTAGTACAACTTTACTTTTGGGTTTGTGATTCATAATATAATCTTCCTACAAGAATAAAACATTGGTGCTAACCAATATTTTCCTATCCTCAAGATCATAAAATAGACCACCATTGGTTTCCTTTGGATAGCCTACAAACAAATACACTCTTGATCTTGCTTCCAACTTAGTCACCTGTCCTATCCACACATGTACAGGACAACCCCAAACATGGAACTGCGTCAGACTAGGTCTACACTCTATCCATAGCTTATAAGGAGTTTTAGGTATTGACTTAGATGAAATATGATTCAGTGTGTAAGAAGCCGCATCCAAACTAAACCCCAAAAAGAAGGAGGTAACATTGAATAACTCAACATCAATCTAACCATGTCTAGTATGTTCTATTTCTTCTTTCTGCTACACCATTCTGCTGAGGGTAAACTGGTGTAGACAATTCACTAACAATACCCTCAGTAGCTATGTGGTCCTTAAACTATCCCAAGAAGTACTCCCCTCTACGATCTGACCGTAGTGTTTTGATGTGTTTACTTAATTTTCGCACTACTTCCGCCTGATACTCTCAGAATTTTCCAAAATCTTTAGACTTGTGGTATATCAGATAAACATATCCAAACCTGGAATAGTCATTGGTAAAAGTAATGAAATACTCCCTCCTCTTGCCTGTACAGTTAAAGGTCCACATACATTAGTATGCACTAACTCCAATGGTTCTTTGGCTCTATATCATATGGCCATAAACGACCTCTTGGTCATTTTGCCTTCAATACAGGATTCATAATTTGGCATAGGCACCTCTGCCTCAATAGATATTAAACCTAACTTCTTTAACTAGTCTTTGAATCCTATTTTGATTAATATGACTCAATTTAAGATGCCAAAGATAAATTGAGTCAGAAGAAACACATTTCCTCTTGACATTTAGATTCTTTGTTGCTACATTCAACTCATTATCATGTAAGACATAAGAGCTAGGAGTTAATAAATAAAGATTATCCACCAATGCACCAGTAGCAATAACATGTCCATCCTTTTTAATTAAAAAAACATTTGCAAATGTAAAAACATAGTTTTCAATAACAAGATTTTGAAACTAAATATTTAGACATCAAAATTTGTCACTCGTCTTGTGCATAAAGACAGTTTAAGATAAATAAAAAAAACTCCTCATACTCTAAAATGCATGAAAATAAAACACTCCTTAGAATTAGTCACTCCATTGGAATCTTCAGAAGTTCTGACCAACTTCATCTTTCTTGCCCTTTTGTTTGCAGAACATTCTCACATAGTTATGCTTATTGCCTGTCTTCCTTTTCTTGCTTGGTGCCCTAGACCCTTACGGTCCCTTAGACCTAGCATTAGAAGACATATTATCTTGAGAAGTGGATATAGAAGAAGAGTCGTAAGGAAATGCAACTATAATTATATCAGCAAACATCCTATCAAGTTCTATGATGATATCCCAAACATGACTGTACCACATGAAATTCTATTGCAGCTCCTCAGACATCGAAGTCATAATACAGAGAAAAACAATTTCATTGGACTTATGTCATTGCTCATATCTATCAAACTAAACTTTTGTAGATTAATCTTTATAAGGATAAAGTGGGCAAGGTGAATCCAATGCTATCTTGTGACCGATTCTCTCAAGTGCTCTGATGATATCTTTCTTCCATTGAGCATAATTAGTTGGTCCAGTTAGCATATGATCTTTAATAGTGGCAACAAGTGGATTGATGGGATTTGACAGATCGATCTAAAAAACACATATTTATATATATATAATGAATTAACATCATGCAATAAAACAAGCACCAAAATGGTTCCCTCAACCATTAAGCATGATAATCAGAATACTAATTACTGCGAAAGTAATACCCCGATTAGAGTACTACTCCCACTAATTAGTTGGTCATGCCCCATTATTCAACTTAGGCATCTCATGCCCTATACAAGTAACTCCTGATTTTTCTTTGGCCTCATTAGAATAATAACATTTACCATTTCGATGAGAACAAATGCTATTATTCTAAGTTAAGTGTGTACCATGATCGATCTCAATATTTATCCAAAAGAAATATTACCATTCTAATGAGAATAATATTCTAATAGAATAATATTGAAAAATCAATATTGTATGTTACATGCTTTATATTATCCCTGAATGGGATTAATATAAAACATCATACTATGATTGATAATGAAGGTCGTGGGACTTTGTATTGTAAGACCCCTTTTCCACTTGATATTTTAAAACTTTGAGGGTTTAGTTTATAATATGCTTGCATATGATAATTAATTTGAATCTTTTGCCCTATTATGAGAAAACTTAGACTTAACCAATTTCAAATTTTTGAAGGTTTTATCAAAAATAAAATTTCAATACTTTCCCAAAACAAAAATTCCAATTATCTTTTAAGAAAACTTTGAAGTCTATAATTTTCTCATGAACTTGCAATCATCAAATTAATACATAATTAGATTCAGGGGTCCTAATGCATATAACTACCTTTGTCATACATCCATACATTTAATTGCATACATAAACATAAACAAATAAGGAACAAAATTCATAGATGAGACATTTCTATAAAAGAAATACAATAGAAATTAAACCTTTTATTTCTAGTCAACTCCCTCCATGGTCTGCTCCTTAGTTTTAGAGAAATCATCACTGGGCCCACCGACAAGTAAAAGAAGGTCAAGTCATTTGCACATAGCACCCGAACTGCACAACCCATGGATGTTAATGCATGGGAATCACCTGTAGGCAACCCAGGCGTCATATAACCTGGTTCATGTTTGGGGCACAAAACACAATAAAATATTTTGCAATAGTGTCGTTGTTTTACACCTAGACAAAAGAAAATTTATAAATACGTACAAATACTCTACTAAAATTAGTAAAGTGGCGAGTAGGGGTCGAACCCACAGAGACTGCGTTTGGTTGGTTGTTAAGTTATCAAGATCTCATCTAATTCAATTCAAAAGAATTTGTTTTTGTGTTTTTATGCTAAAGTGCTGAAAATTAAATGACATAAAATAAAACATAAATTAAAGATAGAATTTAAAGAGATAAAGAAATGGAATAGAACTTTCACTACACCACTAGCCTCATAACATGTCAATATCATAGTAAACCAGGGAATTCATAGAAACGTGTACTAAATGACTTGTTTGGCTTGTGGCCTACAACGATGTCGCCAAGAGAATACATACACCTTCAATACTATAATCCATCTGCGATAAGTATAATTTTCCTACCTACCTACTTACCTAATTACCTAAGTGTAGCAAATTACCGTCTCTAAGCATGGACTATGCAAATCTAACTATGCATGTTATAGTGAAAACTAGTATAATGCTATCACTTATAGTTTTTGTGGAAATATAAGTGTTTGAGGAACATGTGCAACAACCTAACATTCTAAGACAAGAATGATGAATTAAAACACATGAACATATAGAATTTGTATACTTGTATTGAAGACAAGACACAAGGCTAAGTACATATACAAAAATGTATAAAAATCTCCAATTTATTACCATTAAAACATATTTACATGGCTAGGGCTTTGTCCAAGCCCTAGAAAGGAGTTAGTTGATTATGGTGAGGTGAAAGAACTCCATAGACATAGGCAATTCCAACTTCATCCGATCTTCAAGGCTTGTCACAGCCTTCTTTGAAGCTTTCCTTCTCTGGCCTTCTCTTTCTCTCTCTCGACAAAATAATAATATTATCTACATATCTCTATATCTATTACAAAATGTGTATCAATATATATGGTTACAAATGAGCTCTAAGCTCCTTCTATAAGCAAAATAAAAAGCAAATTCCAGAACATATTCCACGGCATATTCCAAAGAATATTCTTCCAAAGCACATTCCTTCATAGCATATTCCGTAGCATATTCCATAAGATAAATAATAATAATAATAATAATAAAAATAAAAATAAATAATAATAAAATAAAAATATTTATCTCATGGAATTACGTAAGAAGCTTGGACCGGCACATGGAAACATCATTGATGTCACGTCCCGATTTTTGATTCTCCTAGAATCAGAGGTGAATAGTGTTGTCACTTCGTCACCTCTCAACAATTCCATACAAGGGCGAAAGCTCAATACATACATACTCTAGGTAATCAATTTGTGTCTCGATGATCTCATAATCCTTATACAAGTCTTGCACAAAACATAAATACAAATTACATAAATGTAATTGCAATCTCTCATCAATATAATCCACATGCCACATGCCTGCATGGATAACCAAATATACAATTCATAACACCATATCAAAAGAGAAATTTAAAAATATTCTTTCCAATCACTCTAGCACTCTAAGCCCCATCTTCCAGTGGTGTTTTATCTGAAAAATAGTTTGTAAATAGGGGGTGAGCTTATCCTCTCTCGCTCAGTAGGAATGATCCACCCAACTCCACTCTAACTCAGGCAGCCATGCATGGATGCATATGAAATCATTACATTTTTACATGACATTTCTACATGACAAATATCCATGATTTTTACCCATAAACAATCACGTTTTTCAAATCATGCGTGATGCTTCATATTTCAATGCATATACATTATATATCAAATTGGACAAGTCACAATTAAAATATATAACTCACACTACATAAATTCAGAAATCAATTCAATGGGGACTATCTCATCACACGACCTCCATAGTAAGGGTCTCTTCGGCACCCAAACTCTATTTACGTTTCACGATTTACTAGTCCGACGGATGAGCCATCCGCTTGGCCAAGTCTTGGGTCTTTCACCCTAGGGGTCATCCCCTTATCTTAATTCTTAATGTTGTCATGCCCCAAAAACCTCGCTTTTCACATAGTGCATATAATCACATCAATGCACTCAATCAACACAATGCAATGCATTTTATCAAATCAATGCATTTTCCTTCCACTTCAAGATTGTCACAATGTCATCACACTCACATCATGAAAATCATCATGCTTATGCATTTTCAAGAAAATCATTACTTCATGCACAACTCTACATTGAAAATCATATTTTTATATTTTCATAAATGAACAAAATTTTAACAAAAGCATTCATAATCTCAGTTTCACATATGCAGCATATATAACTCCTAACTAACATGTTAGACATATACATATGCATAAATCACATTTCTGTAAATATATATACATAAATACACGAAACCCTAAACTCAAGGAATCACAATCCTATCTTTCATGTTATAGATAAGAAACCTATAGAATTAAAGTAAAGATGAGTCTAGCACCCCTACCTCAATTTGGAGTAAGAACTCCAAAAATCTCCAATTCCGTGAAGCGGAAAAGATCACCATCAACTGTTATGCCCGAATTTCTTTACACAGCCATGCGCATCCAAGGTCCATAGAAAGATTCTATTCTTAATACCGCCTAAATCACCAAGTCTACTGGCCCAAGTCCAAATCAAACACCATTCATAATGGGCCCAAAATAATTATCTAGCCCAAACTATGATTGCCCAAACATTAGGCCCATGAAACTAACCCAATCAATTGGCCCAAATCCAATTTAGCTGCCCATGTAACCATAATATATATATATATATATAACCATCTTCTGTGAACTCATCACCACTACTCGGCTACACCTCACCACACGGCTAACCACACTGCCGAGAACCATGCGCACCAGCCATCACCTATGTAACCACCATACACCGCCTCTATTGCTCACTACCAAAGCTCCATCCTTCAGCCCAAGTCCCGCCTTGCTCTAGTCGAACCCACCAAGAACAAGTAACCGTCAACCATCACCCAAGCTACTCGGTCCAACTCCACACAGCCAACCCAAGACCACCGCAACCTTCAATTTTAAAAAACCACCATGAAAACCATACTCAACTATTTAACCCTTTCCAATTCCTCAATTTCAACATAGACAATCCCATGGACAAGCCAAACGGAGCACCACTCGTCACCACTACTTCACCAAACACAACCCAAGTCGTGAACCCAGTGACTTGTCACCACCAAACCCATAGCTGCCGACCTTAGCTACCGTCCACCCGAAACAACCACTCAAAGCCATCTAAACTCAGCAGTGAACTGACCCACCATGAAACTCCAATTCACCATGTAAGCTCCATGCCATCAGCTGAACCAATGGCCATCTACAAGTGATGACCCAACGAGCCACCTTCGTCACATCTGAAACCAGTCGAAACCCACCAGTATCACCGTCAAAGAACAGCGTGCAACTGTCGGTCGACTGAAGAATTGCTTCAGTCGACCGAAATGATGGTTTCAACCGACTGGAGCATTTTGTCAGTCGACCGAAATGGCAGGCTGTTCAGCCATCTTCTGTTATCTTCCCGACCGTCCACCAACGGAACAACTATGAACAACCACTTGTTACTCCAACAGCTAAAGACCCATCACCTACACCAACCGTGCATGGTTGTTTGCACCACGCACCTTCGTCATCACCATGCGCTGTCAAATAGACCAACCAACCCCAGCCGAGTCCACCATCTTGTCACACCGCCCCCCAGCCGTGTCTCCACCGTACACCACCACCTTCTCACCGTTATAGTTACAACTAAAGCACCAAACAACCATCATGAAGGCCCACAACAGCTACCCAGGTATTCTACACTTCCACAACCTTCACCTCCCTCATCCTTTCTCTCTCCATTCTCGGCTCTCTCTCTCTCTAGTTCTCTACAACTCCTTCTCTCTCTATATTTCTTCTTCTCTTTATTTCTCTCTCTAAAACACACTTTGTTCTTTCCTTCTTTTCTCTTCTCTTTTCCTTCTCCCAGTCGACCACTTGGTCTGGCCCTTCTTATATTCTTGTCTACTCTTTTCTTTTGGTCCACATAAAACATAAGCCACCCTCAGCCACATGTATTGTATATATATACATATATATATATATATATACACATAATACCCACATGTGCATAAATACATTTCTCTCTACACATGCATAACTACATACATGTATTTCCATATAATTATAACAACATACTAACATATCCATTATATATATACACTCTCCAGTATGTATATATATATATATATATATATATATATATATATATATATATATATATATATTCGCACTGTCAAAATTAATTAATTCAAAAAAAATTTAATCTGGTCCAAAAATAATCCGGAACCGATCAAAAATAACCCGATCCTTACAATTGAAGTCCCGAAATTACCAGATTTGATTGAATTTTGGGAAAAATTCCTAACATCAACAAAAACAAAAAAATAATATAAAAATACCAATGTAAATATAATTAAGGAATTAACATATGCAATTAAAGAGGTTTAAATGTGCAATATTCAGCGCTTATCAGTTCATTTGTGCGCACATCGACTGCCTGAAAGTAGCACTATGCACGTGCCGAAGTAGTGCAATTTGCCCTACGTGTACACACGCAGTAGCTGCCCTAGGGCATCACCGTGTGTGCACTACAGTGACGCGAGTTGGCCTGAGCACGCGATTGCTGCCCTAGGACAGCGTTGTGGGTGCGCCATAACTGCGTGGGCTCGCCTGTGCATTGGCCGGTGTGCGTAGCCTACTGCTGCATGCAGCGGCTGCTGCCACCGCCGATGCGCATAGCCTACTGTTGTGGCTGCCGGTGCTCGCGCGCTAGTTGTCTTTCTTCTTCTTCGCTTATCCTCTATAGATACGTTCTTTGCCTTTTTCGTTTTCTTCACGAGCTAGAGTTTTTCGATTACAAGGCTTTCTAATTTTGTACATCACAAATATAAAATACATTGAAATAAAATTGGTCCAATGCCTTACATCATAAAGAAAAAAAAAACCTTAGCTTCATCTATGAATCCATACAATCAACCATTCATTGCAATCAATAAAATCAATAAATAATGTAAACGTATGCATAATATGATTTTTAGAACCCAGGAATATTTAGGAAAAACTAAACCCATAATTTTTCATAAACATCAAGGTGGCTCTGATACCACTTGATGGGGAAAAGGGATTTTGAGAGGGTGGTTTTTCTGAAAAAAATAATCAAAACAGTTTGCGAAAGCTTGGTTCATTAAAATAAAATCGACCCCTTGATGTATGAAAGATTATGCAAGCAACAAAAAAAATTTCTTATGAACACGAATATGATTGCATGGAATATAAAGGATTCAATAATCAAATACCTGATGGGGATAATTTTCTAACCCGCTAGTCTTCAACAATTGATGAAACAATCGATCTCCTTTGGTGTACTGCCCCGTAAGAATTACCACTACGACCCTTGAGGTTAATTCTCTAAAAATTTAGTTCTTGTAGGAGAACCCTAGGTTTTGTGAATTGATTTCTACGTAATTGTGTATCCTTCTTTGGAAGAGAACTTGACATATTTATAGGAGAGTCTCTCTCAAGTCAAGTATTCATTTCCATATATGCAAGATATGATAAATCATATCTTTATATAAAAGGAAACTATATACACACTCCATATCTTATATTCTCATACGAAAAATAAGATATTATGTATATATTTAAATTATAAATATATTAATATATATTCCGGGATATCAAATATATATTTATATATAATTTCACTTGTGCCCTTAACATTTAATTAAATTACAAATGTCTATACCACATTATAACAATTCATATTTAACAACCCAGTTGGATTTAAATCGACCCAGCGGGCTAGAAGTGATGATCTTATTTAAGGGCCCAAACTCTTATTGACTCCAATGGATTATAATTGGCCCGGTTATCCCATGACCCTAAATTACAATAATCTATTAACCAATGGATTATAATTGGCCCTGTTATCCCATGACCCTAAATTAGAATAATCTATTAACCACAACTGAATTCCACTATATAAGTGTGGTTGCACTCCAAATCGAGAATAGTTGAACCATGTGTTATTTTTAAACCTTGTGTTGCCTCAACACATAACACCCATGTTAATTATAGAAAATTACCCCTCTACGCACAATTGGATATGAACGTATAAGTGCCCTCATTCCAAATCAATAATTGAATATTTATTAAGCCACTTGATTACTTCATGTTCAATTAATAAGTCTTTTATAAAATTATGCACTTTGCCAAGGTGCATACCCATTTTATTAAAGCCAAAACAAGTATTTGGATTTACCCTTGATTAAACTAATCAAGCCATAATAAATTAGCTAGCATAGATGTAAATATTGGGAGCATCTTCTAAAGCACATGATCAACCAACACCTAACATATTTGAATTTTAGACCCTGGGACCCACTGCATATATCAAAGTGTTAACCAACCATGCCTAGGGTTCATCACCCCCCCATACTTGAGGATAACATTTGACATAACACTGACAACTAGTAATTGCAATGACGACCTTACAATTACTTTGATAATGACTTGTCAGTGATTCTATTATGTTCTTTATCAATAGGGAGTCCGCCCACTATTGCCGGATGAACAAAAAATTTTATGATAACGCAATATAAGTGACTTGTGCTCCTAACTTTGGTAACCATACCATGCATGTACCAAGTCGTTGCGTAGTCAATGGACACTACGATTCGAGTTTTGAATCGAATCAATACATAACATTCATAATACATAAACAGTATTTTTAATAAGCAAACAAATTCTTATTGATAAACCAATGTTATTACTTCCCAATTGGTGCTATAAATGGCATACAATCCAAACACTTGAGATTAAGCTTTTGCGTAATCAGAAGAAAATGATGATCGGCTTATCCTAAAGTGCATATATTGATAAGATTATGGTTAGGTTTGCTATGCAAATCTCCAAGAAAGGTTTTTTTTTACCTTTTAGGCATGAAGTATCTCTTTTTAAGGCTCAATGTCCCAAGATGCTTGAAGAGGAAGAGGAGATGAGACAGGTACCATATGCTTCAATAGTAGGTAGTCTTATGTACGATATGTTGTGTACAAGACTAAATATATGCTATGTAGTGGGAGTTGTTAGTAAGTTCCAGTCTAACCCTGGTCGAATCACTAGACTACGGTCAAGAGTATTCTCAAATATTTGAGAAGGACCAAATATTATATGATTGTTTATAGAGGTGTTGAGGTGGTACCAGTTGGTTATACAGATTCTAATTTTCAATCAGATGAGAATTCTAAAAGATCTACCTCGAGATTTGTGTTTACACTGTATGGAAAGGCTATAAGTTAGAGGAGTGTGAAACAATCGTGTATTGGTGATTCAACAATGGAGGCTCAATATGTTGCAACATCTGAAGCAGCAAAAGAAGTCATTTGGTTAATAAAATTCCTTTCTAATCGTGGAGTTATGCGCAATGTAAGCTCGTCTATTATACTTCATTGTGACAATAATGGAGCTGTTACGCAAAGTAAGGATTCTAAAAACCATAAGCGTGTGAAACACATTATGAGGAAGTATCATCTAATCAGAGACATAGTGCAGTGCAGAGACGTAGTGGAAGCTAAGATCGCATCAGAGAATAACCATGCTGATCCATTTACTAAGGCACTGCCAATCAAAGTATTTGATCGACATTTGGATAGCATGAGAGTTAGATGTGATGGAAACTGGCTATAAAGTGCAAGTGAGAGATTGTTGGGATTGTACACCCTTTATAGCACCAATTGGGATGTAATGACATTGGTTTATCAATAAGAATCTATTTTCTTAAAAAAACACTATTTATATATGATAAATGTTATGTATTGATTCGATTCAAAACTCGAATCGTGGTGTCCATTGACTACGCAATGACTTGATGTGTGCATGGTATGGTTACCAAGGTCGGGAGCACAAGTCACTTATATGGCGTTATCAAAAAGTGTTTTGTTCGTTCGATAATAGTAGGCAAACTCCCTATTGATAAAGAACATAACAAGAATGCCGAATCATTATCAATGTAATTGTAAGGCCGTCATTACAATTACTACTTGTCAGTGTTATGACGAATGTTATTCTCAAGTATAAGGGGGTGATAAACCCTAGGCATGGTTGGTTAACACTTTGATATATGTAGTGGACCTTGGGGTCCGAAATCCAAATATGTTAGGTGTTAGTTGATCATATGCTTTAGATCATACTCCCAACATTTACATTTATGCAAGTTAATTTATTATAGCTTGATTAGTTTAATCAGTGGTAAATTCAAGCGCTTGGTTCGGTTTTAATAAAATAGGTATGCACATTTGCAAAATGCATAGGTTTTATTAAAGGCTTATTGATTGAACGGGAAATAATCAAATGGCTTAATAAATATTCAATTGTTGATTTGGATTGAGGGCACTTATACGTCCATATCCAATTGGGCGTAGAGGGGTAATTTCATATGATTAACACGGGTGTTGTGTGTTGAGGCAACATAAGGTTTAAAGACAACATGGTTCAACCATTCTTGAGTTTGAGTGCAACCATACTTATATAGTGGAATTAAGTTGTAGTTAATGGATTATTGTAATTTAAGGTCATGGGATGACCGGGCCAATTATAATCCATTGGAGCTAATAAGAGTTTGAGCTCTTAAATAAGATACTCACATTTGGCCCTCTGGGTCGATTTAAACCAATTAAGTTGTTAAATGTGAATTGTTGTAATGTGCTAGAGGCATTTGTAATTTAATTACATGCTAAGGGCACAAGTGAAATTATATGTAAATATATATTGGATATTTAATATCCTGAAATATAGTTTAAATATATACATAATATCTTATTTGTCATAAGAGAATATAAGATATGGAGTGTGTATATAGTTTTCTTTTATGTGAAGATATGATTTATCATATCTTGCATATATGGAAAGGAAGACTTGTCTTGAGAGAGATTCCTATAAATATGTCATATTCTCTCCCATATCAAGTGTGCAAGTACGTAAAAATTAATTCACAAACCTAGGGTTCTCCAACAAGAACTAGGTTTTTAGATGATCAACTTCAAGGGTCATAGCAGCGATTCTTATAGGTAGTACACCAAGGAGATCAATTTTTACGGGCAGTACACCAAGGAGATCGATTGCTGAATACTATATGATCTCTGAATCTCATATTCTCCATGCAATCATTTCATGTTCATTAGAAAATTTTTTGTTGTTTACATAATCTTTCATATATCAAGGGGTTCAGTTTTATTTCAATGAACCACGCTTTCTTAAATTATTTTCTATAACCCGCTTCCATTTTTCCCCATTGGAATCGGCATTACATTCCATTCCATTCCACTCTAGCATACCAAACGCAACATTGTTTGAGTAGGATTCCACCATACCCCTTTGATAAAGGATATATACCATCCCTGTAACCAAACACATCATCACGATATACACCTGAATCATACTGGACATCCCACTATCTGATCGTTTTTCATACATATCTGATCCAACGTTGGACCTACTTCGACCACAGCTAGCATACCCACTTGAAGGTTCATTAAAATAACCCCAACCCATATCAAATTTAAGTTACTCTCATATGAATTCTCACATACTGATCAAACTGAATAGCCTATATAACTATAAGGGGAAGGGTACACCGTAGAATACATTGGATTCAAATTGGTGTTAGAGTTAGGGTTAGAGTTTGTGGGAATTGAATAGTAATTAGGGGTCATATATTGAAGATCATACAGTGGATAATAGGAAAAGTGTTGTGGTGGTGGTGGCTGGTAAGGCCCTTACAGACCGTAGAAAGAAGAAGGAAGACAGAGAGATGGATTGAGGGATTGGGATTACAAAGTAGGGTTTGTGGGAGTGTATAAAGCAGTTATCGGAGAAGGAGGAAGAGGAAGATCATGGTTTTGAGGATAGGGAGTAGTAAGAGAATATGTAATTGCAGAAGGATAAGCTGAGTAATCGGAAGGAGAGTAATTGGTGGTAAACGGAGGTGCAGAGGTGTACGTAGTCGACAACAAAGGGTTCGGGTGGTTGTGATGATCAATTGGATTTGGATTCGGCCTAGGGTTAGGGTTAGGGTTAGGGTTTTGAGGATATTGATAGTAAGAGACGGAGCTGTAATAATCACCTTTTTGCATAGAGAATGAGATTTCCACCAAAATTATCCTTGTTTGGGTTCACAGATAAGGTACAGTTGACAACAACGATAGTGTAGACGTGTCCTCGTTTGGGTTCATGTGTTTTTTGACGATAAACAAAATGGTAGCTTTGCATTTTACATAATAATATTTTTTAAAATTAAAAATAATAAAAAGTGCATGGGAATAATTGTCATTTCACCAATTTGGGTATCCGACACACTGATAGGAGAGTGCAGTGTTATTTATGAAAACACATGGGAGGTCACTGTTATTTAGCCTATTTATAGGGAGGTCAATGTAAACTAGTATATATTTCACATACGCAAGGATTAAAATATATTTTAATTTTAGATTGAGTGTTTTTTTTAACAAATAATTTATACCACAAGAAGACTTAAACTTTCAAGTGTCCACTTTAGAATATAGAGAAGATAACATTATATTAGGCCTACAAATAAATGGTCATTGTTATTTAGCCTATTTATAGGGAGGTCAATGTAAACTAGTATATATTTCACATACGCAAGGATTAAAATATATTTTAATTTTAGATTGAGTGTTTTTTTTAACAAATAATTTATACCACAAGAAGACTTAAACTTTCAAGTGTCCACTTTAGAATATAGAGAAGATAACATTATATTAGGCCTACAAATAAATCCAACTTAAGAATGGACTCATTTAAAGTTCGGGTCGAACTCGTTCATTAAGTACTCATTACTTAAGCACAAGATAATTGTACTATTTGATTTCTCCATAGCTTCATCTTTCTGCTCTTCTTTTATCTTTTCTAACAGTGCATCCCTTCCCTTTAGCACCTTAGATAATCCATGTTTAACCAACAAAGTTTGCATCCTAACCCGCCACAGGTTGAAATCATTTATACTGTTGAACTTCTCGATTTTCATAAACTTGATTGACATCCTAGTTTCAAACTGAAAGCTCCGATACTGGTTTGTTATGACAATCACTGTGAAAGAAAACACATAATAAAATGAACCAAACACTCAACCGAGAAACAAGGAAAAAAATAAACACACCACACACAATAAACACAAATATTTACATGGTTCACCCAAAGTTGATTTCATTATGTGAAAAAACAAGAGATTACAAGTTTCAGCCCCAAACCCTCATTTTCTTTTATGTAGCTATCAAAGTTCTATCTCTATTTCTATCCCCCAAGGTTATCTCACACCATTTTCTCTTAACCCTAGATGTCATTATATAGTGGGCTATAAGAGAAACCTAGAACCAGGTCCAAAAACTCATTTTTTATTTTCGATGATCAAAGTGTCTACACACAACAATCGATCGGAGCTTCAATCTCAAAAACAATTAGACCATAACATCACATATTCATAGAGAGATAATTCTCTATATGAAAAAGCCTCTTCGGTATAGTGTCTGTTTTGTGAAAATTAGGTATGCTTAAAATGGGAGAGCAGGGGCTGTATTTATAACATTTTCATGCTTCTCACCTTCAAGCACAGAAATAATTAGGCCATAATATCACATATTCATAGAGAAAGAATTCCTCTATATGAAAAAGCCTCTTGTGTATAGTGTCTATTGTGTGAATATTAGGTATGCTTAAAATGAGAGAGCAAGGACTGTATTTATAACATTTCCATGGTCTCACCTTTCTTCATCCTTCCAATATAGGATGGGAATACCTTTTATAATTCATCTTTACTCTCACTTTTCTTGTATCTTTCCAATGTGGGATGAGAATAAGGAGTAAACTAAATAGTTTTGAAGAATTTCACAAGGCTATTCGTATTTCAAGATATGGACACATTAAATTCATTTTTTTATGGTGCTTGCATCTATAGTTGTAAAAGTGTCTCATTTTATTGAAATTTAATGTGCACGCGTCCTCAAGTACGAACACATTTTAACTTTTCTTGTCATGCTATTAGTTCGTTCCACATTCTAGTTTTTGAGAGTTTATGATGTAATACATGACATTAGCTTAATGGCATCAGCTTGATTCTAGACTATTTCTTTTGACATGTTTTAATCGTTTTGACTCTTATCCTAAAAGTTTGTCAATCAAACACTGGGGGTGAGATTTCGATCCTGGATTTAGAGGGTACCCCGAGGTTTTTGGATGTTTCAGACATGATAGCGATGATCACTTTTTGATTCTACGACCGAATTTTCCTTCTTTTTTTTTTGCATTAGGGGAAATTACGATTTCACCCCTTTAGAATTTCTGGATGCAAAGGCAACAATCATTTTTTGATTTGATGTTTGAATTTTCTAAATTTTGTTAGTTTTGCTTAAACTAATGATTTGTAATGAGCAAAGATTATCATCCTTATCATAATTTTTTCGAAATGTCCTTACAAGTGAGTAGGGGCAAAATGGGGTGTCTACAAGTATTTGAAGAATTAACTTTGAATTTTAAACTCCATATAAACATATGTAAAGAGGTGTACGTAAAAAATATAAGAACGAAGGATGGATTTCACTCCGAGACTTGTAGAGGCCAAAAATAGGTTTTTCCCTATGACCCAAATGGGCCGCAGGTGGATCCTTCCCATGACTCGTTGGGTCATGGGTGGACCCTTCCCTGACCCAATGGGTCTTAGGTGGATCTTTCTCGTGACCTGGCGAGTAGCTGGTAGACTTTTTTACAACTCTAATAAATTATATAAGACTTTTTTATGGGATATGAATGGATCTTAGAGGCATCGGGGGTTCCTCAAATGACTTTGATGGATAATAGAGAATATTTAAATAAACTTGGTGGACTTGTTGAGGGGGCAAGTGAATTGGTTCCGAGGATTATATAGTGTGTGAAAATATTGAAAGCGGTCACAGGTGAGTTTAACCCGCGAAGGTATTGAAAGCGGTTGTGGGTGACTTTAACTCACAAAGGATAAAGAATGATTGGGGACAACCTCCCCTCACAGGTATGTTTTTGTTGCACATTGGCATACCCCAGGGCTATGAGAAATCATAGAAGAATGGGCGATCATGTGGATCCGAGATCAAGAATCCGAGTGATAAATCTCATATATAGCAGGGACCGTATGGAGGATTACAAACTCTTCTCTTCAAAATAAAAAGTAACTAGTCACGACATTACTTCTAGCCTTGAAGGGTTGGAGCTCGTATGAAGTCATAATGGTTCTTGGGTCATTTTTGGCATAGAAGTGCACTGTGATATGACCCTGGCGATTATGGTGTCATATCAGAGCATATGGCATCATAATCTTAGTTAGGAAGATGGGTTGAGTGTGGAATAGTGGATTGAGAGAAAAGCTTGTTGAGGTCTAAAACATACATGCATTGCTCGCGGAAGGTATTATATATTGTTCTATAAAAGCTCTAAGGCATAGGATAGTGCATAATATTTACTTGCGACCATGAAATAGATGTCTATAACCTCAACCAAGTATGGCAAGAGAAGGGACACGTGGCATGATGAGCTTGTGTCACGTAGGATGACAGTTGTCAAAGGCTTACACCTAAGGTCTATAAATACTCCATAGTGTGAGGGTAGTTGGTCAAGGTTGACCCCCTCCCTCTCCCAGTCATATTGCTTTCTCTCTCTTCCATCTTTTAACCAGCTTACTTTTCCTATATAGCTTGCTCATTTCATTCATCTCAGCACTTTCAGCTCCAGTCTAGCCTAGTATGAGTCACTCCTCTTAGCAAAACCCTTTCATTTACATTTAATGACTTCACTGGGGACGACTACCTCTCACAACGGCTGGATAACGGCGCTCCAAGAGAAAGGGATATCAGATTCCTTCAACTGTATAAATACCTAATGCAGAAGCTCAAGAACCCACTAGAACCAATGTTCCACAACTAATTCTACAACGACAACGCAAAACTCAGCGTGGTCAAGCAACATCTACGACTTTATCTTAGTCATAACCTCAGACCTCTATTTCTGTGGTGGTCTTGCAGACTCTCATGAACATTCAAGAAACACATATGCAAATTCTGCAATTTCTAAAGGCTCAATAAACAAAACCGAATGATCTTGGTCTGTCAGCTCCAATAAATCAAGACTTTGTCAAGGAATTTGTACAAATCCTTGAATCCAAACCTGATCTAGTAAAAGCATTGGAGAATTGTCGCAATAACCAAAATTCCTCACATCCTTCCTTTGTGACAGTTGAGCAATCACAGAAAATGTTAAGCTCCAAGAAAGATTCAGTGGTTGGCTTCGACATTTCGCCACCATATGACCCTATGATTTTGGCTCTCCCATATCTTGAAGGGTATATTGCTCCAAAGTTCAAGTAGTTTGATGTAAAGAAGGAAACGCGCGAGAATATGTTTCACTATTTATTGATGCATTGGGCGCTAATCGTAACAATGAACACCTCAAGCTCAGGGAATTCTCTAAATCTTTGGCAGGAAGGGCCTAAACCTGGTATATAAGTATTACACCAGGAACTGTCCCAGACTGGCCTGAAATGATGGCTAAATTCTATAAAAAAAATTTCACTACAAAGGAAAGGGTTATTCTGCTATCACTAACCAGACACAAGCAGAGGCTAGGGGAAGAAATAACTGTCTATGTCCAGTGTTTTCAGGAGATGACTTGTCATGCCCCAATTTTTGAATCCCAAAAATCAAGGGTGATTAAAGTAACTGAGCCACACTTCGAACCACGATCACTTTTGGTATCATATTTTGATACCAATACTTCACCCCAATACTCTCACTAAGGTACCATGCTCAGATACCATGTTGTCACACTTCGATTTTTGACTCCCGAAAACCCGAGGTGATGTCGTCCATTAAACCCTAATGAACCGTCTTAACCTTTAGTTTACCGCGGAAGCTTAATATTCATAGTCCACATGTATATTCATAACTCAACATACTTTTACCCTCAATGGGCCCCACACATTAATCCATACTCTGAGTTTCCAATATAGTGGGTGGACTACAAGTTCACACCATCGAAATGGTCTTTACAGTAATCCAGCAATTCTACCAAAGGCCGTCTTCAAGCCAACTCCTGATTTATCAATTTTTATATATTCTCTATAGGATACTAACCATTTTAAATGATCCATACATCTTTCACATAATCTCAACCCATACATTAATACATTCCTCAAGAGTTGCAAACTTGCCACACATACAACTACTCAATTCTAGAACTCAACTTCTGGTGTGATTGTAACTTAAAATTGAAACCTACACCACTGGATAGAGGATTAAAAAATACTCAATTTTAAAAAAAAGAATCACCTCAATTAGAGTTCTAACGAAAAAGTTATGCCCTGTCAAAGTTGTGACATCAAACAGTAACACATAGGAACTTCCAGGTATCTGGAAATTCTTTCAGGTGTCTAAAACCTTAGTTTTAGGCATCAAAAACTATTTTTAAACATCTGAAACTAGTTTCTAAAGCTAGTTTCAGACATTTGGTTTCATGCCTAAACAAGGTTTTAAAGTCTCGGGAACTTCCAGGCAACTGGAGGTCATAGTTTTAAATGTCTGAAACTTCCCCACCAACTGTGAAACCTCCTTTTTGGCTTCCAAATCCCTTCAAACCCAATTTCCATCCATAGCAAAATAACATGAGGAAACTTTAGACATAATCTAACACATTCAAATCACATACATTCCATTATCATTGACCCTTGAAATTCATATATGAGTCACATTCATGCTTTGAACCCAAATCATTCATTTGTCCCAAGTTTTCCTCATCATTGAACACATTACCAAAAATCCATTCTAGCTACCTAAAATCATCCATAGGCATCCACACAATCATTCAATCACAATTGAAACATAATCCCATCATATACATGTTTCAAATCATACATTCGTTCAGTTCATACATCTCATCAAAACGTACCAACCATCCATTTCATAAATAAGTTTATAATTTACAAGTCCTTCACAACGTCCTTAAATAACGTAGTCCAAATACAACAAGTTACATATTGTCCAAATGTAACCACAGTTACTACAAAATTTCATGCCACATGCCGGCATGGGTAGCCAAATACAAGGTATCCAAGATAAAGTAAAAATGCTACAAGGAACCCCGCTTGATCATTCAAGTCCCGTCTGTCATGGGTGCCTTATCTTAAAAAGTTTGGGAAAAATGGGTGAGCATTTCAACGGCTCAGTAGGAATACCCAGGCCCACCTAGGTGCCGACTCGACACCGACCTACATGAATGCATGTCATTACACTTCATGTCACATAGAACATTCACAAGTTCCTTCATAAGCAATGCATATATAAGAATGCATTAAAACATATATCATGCTTCACAATTTAATCACACAAGAATAAGGATATAACTCTCTCTCTCAGGTCTTATTCGATACCCCAACATAATTTGGACCACTCCAACAGATCATGTAATCCTTAGACACCTCCGACAACAAGTGCATGATTTGGACAACTTTGACAGTGCCATGCTTCTTTGGTTGGTTTTCCTTGAGGTGAGTGGACAACTCTGACAGTTCACCAATTGAGGATATACTCCGATAACAAGTGCATGATTTGGACAACTCTGACAGTGTCATGCTTCTTTGACAATATATTGGTTTGCCTTAAGGTGAGTGGACAACTCCGACAGTTCACCAAACATGGATATACTCTGAATTTAGGCCTTGACCTCGGTATGATTGGACCACTCCAACAGTCATAACTCCTTGGGCAATAATGCCACTTACTTAACATGGTTAGACAACTCCAACATCCCATACATGGTCCGTTTTTCCCGTTTCCTCACAATTACCCCATAAATGCATTTTAAGCATATAGTGTTTAGCATATAATTTCATGCTTCTCAAATGCACAAGCTAGTTTTAAAAGTACATAGCATGCATTTCACTCCACATAACTACACATAATCACATTTATTTCAAACCTAGCATATAAGTCACATATACCTACAATCTCCAACTTAGCATATATTGATCATGCTTCACCCAATGCATACATTTATCACAAGTAATTAGCATGCATTTTACATCACATTACCAACACATAATCACCTACATGCTCATCATTTCACTTAGTGGTACATGCACACAAAAACTAGCATATAAGTATACATGCTCTCATTTTCATACATTGGCATATACAAGTCCCTCATGGTATACACATCACAAGGCATATCAAAATAACATAGAAGAGAATCAAGGGAAGGAGAAATACCTCAAATTTCACTCCTCTCACCACTCTCATTCATGCAATACATAACCCTCACTTCACCGTTTCACTCGAAACCCTAGAATCGACAACTAAGTAAGAAGGAGAACCCCTACCTCGAATTTGGAAGCTTTCCAAGCAATCTCCAAGAATTCCACCAAGGTCTATCTTTCTGAAATGTGACTTTGTTTGGTTCAAACTAAAGCCCTTGCCTCCCTCTACGTATTGTCTTTCTTCGGTGAATTCCAAATCTAAGTCGAAATGTAGAGGGAAGATGGAAGGATGAAGTTGGGAGAAATCAGAGAGAGAAAGTGGCGTGAGAAATGGCTGAGATCTCCCAACCCTAGATATTTATAATATCTGGGGCGCCAAAAGACTAAAACGCCCTCGGACCACTTAACGTACCCTCCCGACGTCCGTTTTTTATTTCAAAAGTTCCTACTGATTCGAAATCACTTCCTTAACTCTATAAACATTTCATCTAGGCCAAAATCAAAATTAATTATTTTCTAGAAATTTTTGGATTCCCGGGCCCACCCGAACCGCATCCTAGGGCCCCCGTTGACCAAAAAGTCAAATTTTTTCAAATGTTCTAAAAATTTTCAAAAACCTTTAATCAATTTTCCAAACATGTTTTCCACTCTCAAAACATCCATAACATCATTTAAAACGTGTTTATGGCAATTATGATAATTAAAATGAAAATCAGACAAAATTGGTCATTGTCTCTACATGTCTTTGGAGTGTTCCGAGCCAACATCAGAGGCTTAACTCATAAAAATATGCATTGATGGAATGTTTCATGAATATAAGATACATTTAATCAATCATGAGATCAAGACCTTTTCGACCCTAATGAACAATGTCAGATGTCTTGGGGGAGATTATTTCTCCACCTATTAAAGGAACCATTCTTCCTTAGAGGGCAACAGTCATGGTCACTTAGAACTAACAGCAAAATGCTGGCACAAGCAGGCCTCAATGAACTAAACTGGCTCCACTTCCTTTCGGACTCAAGGAAGTAATTTCTTTGCTCAAGCAATGGGTGAAGGATGGTATTATTACTCTACCAGGAATGGAGAGGCTCCCAACAAAAGAGGAAAAAGGAAAGCCTAACTATTGCCCATTCCACCAGAACAAACAACATCCTTTGACAGATCGATGGGCCTTCAGAGGATTGGTACAATAAAAAATTGTCGAGAAAAACATAGATCTAAGTAAAAGCAACATTGCCACTAATCCATTCCCACGACATGCTACAATAGTTGGAATCACTACTCTCATGAATGAAGAGCTAAGTCCTAATTTGGAAAGGGAAAACATGATTTCTGGCCACAAGGTTGATTGTTTCTTTAATGGTTTGCCGATCAATGAGAAAATCAAAGATTTTTTTAAAGAATAGACAATCGCGACTCTAGGTCACCAAAAGAAGGACATGGGGAAGCACATCATACCCAAGCCAGGGGAGATTATTTTTCTACAACAAATAAACAAGTTTCATTCCCTCACAATAGGCCTCTTTGTGTTCCTACCACAATTATTGGCAAAGATCTGACAAGAGCCTTCTTGGACAGTGGGGCTTCCGTTAACATCATACCTCTAGAAACTTTAAAAGCAGTACAGTATCCCGAGTCAAAGATTGTCTATCAAACTATAAGTGTCATAGCATTCAATGGCGATCAACAGGCCACTGTGGGATATGTAACAGTTGATTTGAAGGTCAGAATAATCAAAGCTCCAACCAAGTTCCATGTCATTAATGGAGAACCATCTTAGTAGTTGTTGTTAGGCAGACCATGGATGCACGCGTAAGGTGTCGTGCCATCCTCATATCACCAAGTTATGAAGGTGAATTGGGAAAAGGGAACTATAACCCTTAATGCCTCAAAAGATCCTTTCTGCCCTTCAAAAGCCCATTTTTCTGACACTATATTTTATAATGAATATGATAATGAAAAAGCAGAAGATGAAATCCACGCTATATCTTTACCAAAATAAGAAGCTTTACAGGTAGAATCCTCACTCAAGAGACCCGCAGAAAAGGAAGTCAAATGGACTCGTGTTAAGATGGCTAACGGGCGTGTAGTGTACAAATTATAACGGGGTGGGGGGTCAGAGACATCGCCTACTATTTCTGACCCCGGGGAACAGAAATTGCTTCAAACAAAAAATAACACGTGCTTTCACGGTAGATGAAGAGTTAGAGGTGGTGGACATTGGTGATGGATTTTGTCCTCGATCGATGTTCACGAGCAAAAAGCTGGACCCCATATTAAAATCCTCTATAATTCAGCTTCTAAAAAGCTATCAAGATGTGTTTGCATGGAAATAAAGTCAAATGCCTGGTCTAAGCACAAGCTTGGTTACGCACCAGCTCAACATTGTCCCATCTGCGATGCCTAAAATGTAGCGATAGAGAGTGTATCATCTAGATCTGGAAATCCAGATTAAAGCATAACTTCAAATTTTGCTTGATGCAAGATTTATTAAGCCTATCCAATATTCCACTTGGTTGGCCAATATTGTCCCAGTGCAAAAGAAGAATGGTCAGATTTGAATATGTGTTGATTATCAGGCCTCAATAAGGCTTGTCCGAAGGATGAGTTCCCTTTGCCAAATATTGGTATGATGGTCGATGCCACTGCCTAGCAT
Organism: Cornus controversa; assembly: GCA_026545225.1. Taxonomy (NCBI): domain Eukaryota; kingdom Viridiplantae; phylum Streptophyta; class Magnoliopsida; order Cornales; family Cornaceae; genus Cornus; species Cornus controversa. Next base: position 23,354,991 of record CM048852.1, read on the forward strand.
GAGCTATTCTCTTTGATGGATGGCTTCAGCGGGTACAACCAGATCAAAATGGCTCCTGAAGATGTAGAGAAATCAGCTTTTTGTACGGCATTCGAAAATTTTCACTATACAGTTATGCTATTCGGTTTGAAAAACGCGGATGCTTACTAGCGAGCCATGACTGTAATTTTCCATGATACGATCCACCATGAAGTAGAAGTTTACGTTGATGACCTCATAGTCAAATCCAAGAAGTGCTTGAAACATATCCTAGACTTAGAAAAAATCTTCCGAATATGCCATGAATATGGACTAAAGATGAACCCTTTAAAGTGCGCTTTTGGGGTACAACGAGGAAAGTTTTTGGGATGTATAGTACACTGGTAAAGCATCAATTTGGACCCCACAAAGGCCAAGGCCATCATAGAAATGGAGCCAACTAAAACAAAGAAGTTCTTAATGTGATTTATGGGCAAAGTTTCAAACTTGAGGCGTTTCATCCCCGCGTTGGCAGAGGTCACTCACCTGCTAATTCCATTTTTGAAAGACAAAGTTCTTTATGTTTGGGGCGCTAAGCAACAAGTCGCATTCAAAAAATTCAAAATAATTTAGTATCCCCACAGACAATGATATCTCTAGGGCCCTACAAAGATTTAATCATGTATCTAACTTCGACAAAACACTTAATTAGTGCTCTTTTGGTGCAAGAACATAACGGGAAAGAGAAGCCCGTCTATTACATCAGCAGGGTACTCAGGGGTGCAGAGGCATGCTACTCACCAATCAATGGCATTGTCTTTCCTAGTATTTGTAGCACATAAGTTCAGACAATATTTACGCTCTCAGCTAGTGGAACTCATCACAAAGTGCAACCCAATTAGGTATCTACTGTCTAAACTTGTTATGTCTGGAAATCTAGCCCGATGGTTGCTTGCTTTGACTGAATATAAGATTATTTGTTCAACCCCAAATGCAATAAAAAGTCAAGTTTTGGCCGATCTACTAGCCATGTTTCTGCGGGAAAAGTCAAAACCTGAGGCGAGTGTTAACCTTATAGAGTCCATTGATGAACAAGATGAATGGAATTTGGAGTTTGATGGGTCCTCTATAGAAAAGGCCGGTAGTGCGGGTTTTGTCATCTCAAATGAAAAAACAGGAGAAGATGGAATTTGGAGTTTGACAGGTCCTCTATAGAAAAGGCCGATAGTGCGAGTTTTGTCTTCTCAAACAAAAAAACAAGAGAAGATTTTTTCATGGCATACAAACTGGACTTCCCCTATACAAATAACATTGCTGAATATGAAACTTTAATTTTGGGACTTTTCGCATACTTGTTCACGGAGTGTGAAAGATTATGGTCCTTAGGGACTCTAATTTGATTATCAAGCAAATTTTAGGTGAGTATGTGGTGAAAGAACCTCACCTTGCCAAAAAAATTACGTAGAACATGATGAGGGACTTATTGACTATTAAATTCGAACATAGACTAAGAACAAGTAACAGAAGGTCAGATGCCCTTGCTACTATGGGATCTCTGATCGATCTTGCTGACAGCATGATGACTTTCAACCTTGTCAGAAGAATACAACCCACAACTGTGCTAGATGCTTATCCAAAAGAGGAGGAGGGTGATTGGTGAAATCCCATCATCAAATATCTTAAAACCCTTGGTGAAACTCAAAACCTTCTACTTAGAAAGCACTATCAAATAGTCGCGAGTGATAAGTGTTGAATGTTAGGCATTCTTGCGCCTTTACTTATGTATTTTGATCCCATAGCTGCACATATTGTATTTTTTATGTGTTTTATATTTTTGATGATTTCAAGTTCAAACTCAAAGTTTGGCGCAATTCAACTCTTTTATCAGTTCAAGAATGCATTCCTATGTCCTATCGTGCTTCATGGAAAGTTCATATCAAGGAATAGTGAATGGCATGTCAAGACCGGAGTCAGAAAACTGAAGATTTCAAAATATGCAGAAGAAGGAGAGATCAATGCATCGAAGTACCCACTTCGATGCATCAAAGTCCCTACTTCAATGCATTGCCCAATCCTACAGAAGATATTATTTTGCAGATATTTTCTTCACTTGGCCACTTGTCTCAATTCTTCAAGAGGATGCCTTGGACAAAAATTCAGTGATATTTTGAGCCTCAAATCAGATATATAGCTAGGAAATATGTAATAATAGGATATATCACAATTCTTGTAAGAGAAAACATATATAGAATTCTAGAGAGAGAAGGTGAAGTTCTAGATAGGGAAAGCTTCAAAGAGGGCTTTGTAAGGCCTTGAAGACCATTTTGAGCATGGGATCATCTCTATCTATGGAGTGTTTCCAGCCCACCATGATCAACTAATCCTTCTCTAGGGTTTTGACAAACCCTAGTCTTGTAAATATGTTCTAACTTCAATGAATTAGAGATTTTTATGTATTTTTGTTTATATGTCTCTTGCCTTAAGCCTTATATCAATATAAATTTATAAATTCATGTTCATGTGAGTAATTTATCTTTCTTGTCTTAGAATGCTTACTTTTCTCACATTATCTTCAAACACTTGTAAGTTTCACAAGGACTACAAGTGATGGCTTGAAACTAGTTTTCATTATAACATGCATAGCTAGATTTGCATAATCCATGCTAAGAGATGGTAAATTAGCTACACTTAGTTAATTAGGTATTTAGGTAAATAGGTAGGTAGAGAATTTACACGTATCGAATATGGATTATAGTATTTTAAGGTGCATATATCCTCTTGAGGATAGCATTGTAGGCCACAAGTCATTTGCCTCACTTAGTACACAATTGCATGAATTCCCCCAATCTATTATAAGTGTAGCATATTACGAGGCTAGTGGTGAAGTCTCAACCCTAGTCCTTTACTCTTCTCTCAAATTTTGTGTTCTAATTATCTTTTATGCTTTTAAAGTAGAGTAGGAAAATAACCAACACCCGATTGTGATTTAAACAAGAACCAACCCTCAACCTTTAGCGAATTATTCCTACGTAGTCTCTGTGGGATCGACACCCTCAACTTAGAGCCCTATCCTTCAAGAATTCATTCTATTGTGAGTGGTAAATTATAAATTGCAAAAAGTCCGCACACAGCAATTTTTGGTGCCATTGTCGAAAACTACGATTTAATCGCTAAAATTAGAGGATTGAGTCAGTTTAAATTTTAACTTAACTCATTCTTTACATTCTTTAATTGTAATTATTTTTATATTTATTTCTTAAGTGTTTTATTGTAGGTACTTATATAATCAAAGCAGCAAAACTTAAGCTCGGACCCTTTGTGAGTATAATACCCAACTTTCTTGCAAGGTAGAAGATCATTGTCATTACCCTTGTTGTCGTGTGACCTTGAACTTGAAAGAACTCCTAGACAACATAGTAGCGTTCCTAGGGACCCTATATTGTTTAAAGAACATAAGAGAGAAACCATGGCAAATAATGATAATCCAAATATTCAACAAAATCTCGTTTTACCATCCCCACCAGGTGGTGAGATTATTCGAGATTTTTATGTTCCATCTACCTATGCATCACCTTCTTGTATTCTCTTTCTGAATATGGGGAGGAATAATTTTGAAATCAAATCCTCAACAATTAATCTTCTTAATTGTTTTCATGGGCTTCCTAACCAAGATCCTTATAAACATATTGATGAATTTTTAGAAGTTTGTTCGACTCTACAGTTGAATGCACAAGCAAAAAATAACTTAAGACTTCGTCTTTTTCCTTTCTCACTTAAGGATAAAGCCAAATAATGGTTTAACCCCTTAGAGCCAAATTCCATTAACTCTTGGGCAGAAATGCAACAAGAGTTTCTAAAGAAATACTTTCCAATGGGAAAGACTAATGATGTGCGGAGAGCCATCATTGATTTCTCTCAAAGGGAAGGAGAAGTTTTTCATGAAACTTGGGAAAGGATGAAGGACCTTTTGAGGTCTTGACTTCAGCTCATCAATGCTTAGCCTAGAGATGTCTTTGTCTTCTAAAATGATGAGCATGGGATTGAACCTATCAGCCATGGCGCACAGTATCTTTTTACACACCACTTTGTCTTCAATCTGTTCACCCAGGACCCTCATGTCATTTACAATCTCTTTGACTCTGAAGAAGTAATTTGTCACATTTTCTCTTTCGTACATCTTAAGAACATCGAACTTGACTTGATGAAGTTAAATCTTATTTTCTTTGGTGGTGTTCCTTCCTTCATGTGCAGTTACAAGTGAATCCCAAATTTCCTTTGCACTTTTACAATTTTTGACTCTTGTGAATTCTTGCTTTTGTAATGCTTTGTATAAGGTATTTTTAGCCTTCCCATCAACTAATTTGGCAATCTTGTCAGCTACTGAGGGGTTTGCAGGATCAAGGATGACAACCCCTTATAATGTAGCATGCGAAACATCATAAGAGACGGACAATAAGAAAGCCTCCATTTTAATCCTCAAGTGTCAAAGCTAGTGTCGTCAAAAATAAAAGTCTTGTGAGTAGAACTGTCTTCAGCCATACTTAGGATCTTTATTGCAGGTGGTTAAACCAAGAAATGCAGACTTGTGCTCTAATACCAATTGATGAACCTAGAGGGGGAGGGGGTGAATAGGTTCTTCCATTTTTCTTCCTAAAATTACTCTAAGTATAGCACACTCAAATCACAAAAACTTGACACAGATTTATAGAGGAAAACCCCAATATGGGGTGAAAAACTCTTGGCCCTCAGGCCCGAACTGAGCTCCACTATGTTTGAAAGGGTAGTATAGTAATCTTCCAATCACTCTCACACTCACCTATCTCACCATATAATCACTCAAGCTCTCAACCCAGTTCACAGTCTCCCTAGGCCTGAACCTCTCTCACTAATTCTCACAACAGTTTTTCCACTCTCAACCCAGCCCAGGCTTCCCAAAGCCGAAGCTATCTCTTACCAATCTCACCACAATCACTCACACTCCCCCTGTCCAAAGTATCCCTATACTTGGACTATAAATAGTGAAGGTGGAGTCAGTTCGATATAGTAAATAGCAACTCTTCAAGCTTTGATTGTTAGTCTTCAAAGTCTTGCTTGATGATGAATAAGGCACTTGAACTTTTGGCACACAATGACGCTTGAATTTCTTCAAAGATAGGCTTCAGTGCGAAAAACTCTGAATGTAGCTTCCAATGTCTTGTAAACAACTGCTCTTTCTATGAATCTCCTTCTCACCTATTCAAGCTTCTATTCAACTTAGTACATTTACTTTAAACAACTGTCTTTGCATTGCTTATCTTGATACCTGTTCTTAAAGTGGGCCCAGCTGCAACTAGAGTAGACTTTAGTAGCACAGAAATTATGAATGCAAGTAGCACTCAAATAACTCAAACAGGTAGCATTTAAACCAGCAATTCCATAACATTAAATCAACAATTTCAGCATTACAGAATCAGCGCTAACAGCCTACTAAATTAGCAATTTCAACACACAAAAAAATAGCAACAATTCAACACAAATTAAACCTCAAGACAGCACACTTTTAATACCCAAAAATAGCATATTCAGTTTCTCAAAACAGCAACAAGAATTTTCAAAAAACTAATTCAGCAATATGTATCATCAATTAAACCAAATAAAAATTGCTACAGATATTTCAGAACCATCATTTAATCCAAGCCAAAACAACAATATGTATCATCAATTAAACCGAAAACAAAGGTGATTCTTCAATGGCAAAGAGCAAGACCCAAATCAATCTCAAGTGATAAAATCATAAGCTCGAAATAGAGAGTAATTTGTCCATAGCAAAGAGTAATATCCAAATCTCAAAAGGTGTGTGTATTGTCAATAGCAATAACAAAACCCAAATCAATCACATGTAATGCCATCATAAGCTCAAAAATAGAAGTGTGTACATGCAGTGGCGTACCTACAGAGTCCCGAGTGGGTACATTAGTACCCACTTGGTTTTAAAAAAAAAATTTTATATATACAATAAACTTCTAAAGTCTACTATACCTCTGGAGAGTAACAGTGCTAAGTACCCACTTGATTTTAAAATAATAATATATATATATATATATATAATATATATATAGTATATAAACTTTGGAAGCTAGGTTTGGTTCAACACTTTAGCCGCTACAGCTCCTTCTTCCATTTTCTCCAGCCGTTCCAAGTTTAGCCGCTACAGCTCCTTCTTCCATTTTCTCCATCTCTCTCTGTTTCCTCTACTCTGCAAGATTGCTCCTTCTTCCATTTTCTCCATTACCTGGACATTGACAGTTGACAGTAAGTTCTTCATCTCTCAATCTCCATTTTATTGTTGCATTTACCAATTTATTATTTTAACTTATTATTTAAATGCATTTATGTGAAAATTCTGCAAAATAAGTTTAAAGCAGAAAATTTGTGCATCTTGAGTCTGAGTCATACAAATCTGTAGCATTAATTTTCAAATATTTTAATGTTTTACAACTCTAATATTCAAAACAATAGGTAATATTATCGAAAATCAAAAATTAAAGTGATCAGACTTGTTTTTTTTTTTTTTTTGAATGATAAAGCAAATATATAAATATATAAAAAAAATTACCGAGAAATATTTTTTTTCATCTGACTAGAATACATAGTTGATCAAACAAGAGTCTGAACCATCACATACCAAAACATGTTTTTATTAATTAATATTGAAACAAACAAAAGGCCATGCACCAGAAGGACTTTCCATTCGACATTTTATTTCCAAAATATTAGAAAATAATTTTATTCTCAAATAAGCTAAACTTTGCATTGGTTATGTTGCAAGCTAAACTTTCCATGCCCTTGAGTTTTCAGTTTGGTGATTTCTAATTATTATCCCATAGTTTCAATTCACTTCTCTTTAAATATCCTTGCTAAGTTAGTTGTCATTTGTGAGTAAATATTTTGTATGTTATGATTGAATATTGGGGAATATTGATTGGGTATTTATTATTTATTATTTCAGAAATAGTAATAATGGAGAAGTTTTTTAGTAGAGTGAGATCAGGATCTTCTACAAATGTAGGCTCTACTTCTTCAAATACGGTTTCTATTTCTCAAAATGTAGATTCTCCAAATGCTGTCCTGAAAAATTCCCCGCCCAACTTCCATGTTGAATATGATCCTGGTTTACGAAAAAGTATCTATGAATACGATGCTAACATTAGAGAGAATGTTCGACGAGCATATTTGCAACAAGGCCCTTGTCAGCCTAAAAAACATGATTTTCCTTGGAAGGATTATGGAACAGAGAAGCGTAGATTTATTCCTTCATGGTTCAATGACTATGATAATTGGTTGGAGTACAGTATAGCAAAAGATGCAGCATTTTGTTTGTTTTGTTATCTTTTCAAACCTGATCATGGGGGCAAAGGGGGTGGTGACTCATTTGTTGGAGAGGGGTTTAGAAATTGGAGGAAGAAGAAAAGACTTGATGTTCATGTTGGAGACCATGGTAGTATTCATAACACATGCCAGAGGGCTTGCCAAGATCTAATGAACCAACAACAACACATAGAAGTTTGTTTATCTAATCATTCTGATAAAACTCGAGCTGATTATCGTATTCGTTTGACTGCATCAATTGATTGCATTAAGTTTCTTTTGCGCCAAGGATTGGCTTTTCGTGGTCATGATGAATCTAAGGAATCAGTAAATCAAGGAAACTTTCTTGAACTCTTACGATTTCTTGCCGACCACAGTGAGGAGATCAATAAAGTTGTATTGTGGAATGCTCCTGAAAATCACAAATTGACATCACCTGTAATTCAAGGAGATATTATTAGTGCCATTGCGACAGAGACAACAAATGTAATCATTAAAGAGGTTGGCGATGGACTATTTGCTATTTTAGTTGATGAGGCCCGTGATATATCCATGAAAGAACAAATGGCTATTGTTTTACGTTTTGTGGATGATAAAGGGTTTGTCATTGAGCGCTTTCTTGGTATTGTGCATGTTAGTAATACTACTGCCTTATCACTTAAAGCGGCAATTGAGGCTCTTTTTTCCAAATATGGATTAAGTATATCAAGTCTACGCGGGCAAGGTTATGATGGAGCTAGCAATATGCAAGGAGAATTCAACGGTCTTAAAAGTTTGATTATGATGGAGAATCAATCTGCTTTTTATATTCATTGTTTTTCTCATCAACTTCAGTTGACACTTGTAGCTGTTGCAGAAAATCACTCGAAGATTGCTACATTCTTTGAGACTGTTACAATTTTGTCAAATGTTGTTGGAGCTTCATGCAAGCATAGAGACATGCTTCGAGATAAACAATTTGAAAAAGTTATCCAAGGAATTGGCGATGGTGAGATCTTGACTGGGACAGGTTTGAATCAAGAAACAACATTGAAATGGGCAGGAAACACACGTTGGGGTTCTCATTATGGTACACTTATGAGCCTCATTGCCTTATTTTCCTCAGTGATTGATGTGCTTTTAGTTATCGGAGAAGATGGAACACTTGCAAAGCAAAGAGCTCAAGCAGATAATTTATGAATACTCATTCAATGTTTTGAATTTGCATTCTCCTTGCACTTAATGAAAACTATCTTGGGAATTACAAATGATTTGTCACAAGCATTACAGAAGAAAGACCAAGACATTGTAAATGCTATGACTCTTGTTAAAGTAACCAAGCAACAACTCCAAAGCATGAGAGATGATGGATGGGAATCATTGTTGAATATTGTGTCTTTGTTTTGTATTAAGCATAAGATCACCATCCCAAACATGGAAGACTTGTTTGTAGTTCAAGGAAGATCACGTCGCAATGTTGAAGAAAGTACAAATCTTCATTATTATCGTGTTGAATTATTTTATACAGTGATAGATTTGCAACTTCAAGAGTTGGATAACCGTTTTAATGAGGTGAATACAGAGTTGTTATTGTGTATGACTTGTCTTGATCCAAGCAATTCATTCTCTGCATATGATAAGAGTATGTTGCTTCAATTTGCTAAGTTTTACCCTTCTGAGTTTCCAACATTAGAGTTAATAGCACTTGAGCATCAACTTGATAATTATATTTTGGATATGCGCTCCAACAACCAATTTTCTGAAGTTATGGGGGTTAGTGGGCTTGCTAAAAGATTGGTTCAATCGAAGAAGCATCGCACATATCCATTAGTATATTTGCTCGTGAAGTTGGCACTACTCTTACCTGTTGCAACTGCTACGGTTGAAAGAGTATTTTCTGCAATGAAAATAATCAAGACTCAACTACGCAATCGATTGGGAGATGACTTAATGAATGATTGCTTGGTGACATATATTGAGAAAGACGTATTTGAGACCATTGACAATGAAGATATTATTCAACGTTTTCAGAATATGAAGTCTCGAAGAGGATTGTTATAAACAATAGTTACAATATCATGTTATTTTGGTATTTTGTTGTGTAAAAGATATTAAATCTTTATATGTGCTATTTTATTTTGTGGTATTTTTAGTACTTGAAAAAAAAAATTTACTTGAGCTCCTTCGTTCGTACCCACTTGTTCAAAATCCTGGCTACGCCCCTGTGTACATGTATATATGTAGTGAAGAGGAGTATACCAACTGGATGAATCACAGACAGACCGAAAGTGATGAACCCAACAGTAGACCCAAGGATGATGAGCCAGTCATGCCAGCGAAGATGGTTTCAGTCGAACAATGAACAGCACGAGACAGAGCATGGTTCTGTCTTCAAGATCGACGCCGATGATGATTACGAGCTGAAAACGCCGATGAAATCGATGAAGACGAACGAAGCAATCTCATCGCAGCAGCTCCCTCTCTCTCTCGGTTGCTCTCTTTCCCTCTCTAAGCTATCACAGTCATCAACAATTCTCTCTCTTGCAGTTGCTCTCCTTCTCTCTCTAAAACTGTTACAGTCATCAACGTTTCTCTCTATGTTACTCACTTTTCTTTTCCTGTTCTTTGGAAAAGTCATGTAACCCTGATGATGTAAATTCTTAAAATACCCTTACGGTTCCTTGCCCTAGAATTAAAACCCAAAATGCCCTTCTTCGATAAATTGACAAAATTACCCCTGCATTTAAGTTAGTGCATATACATGGAGACATATAATAGAACAAATAATTAGTTAAATCATGAAATTAAGCACAGCAAATATATTTGAAGACAAATGACATTAATGCCACTGCGAATCCTTTTTGACATTAAAACTTGGGCAAGCATGCTCATGGGCTTCTCGAACCATCAATTTATTGCTTTTTAAATAATTTATTTCTTCATGTGTTTAATTTAAGTAAGAGGTAATTATATAAATGCCGACTTCGGCAATTTTTGAATGAATTTTTGTGAGTAGGGAATTACATCGTCATGACGTAATCAACATAATGACGTCATGATGATGTCACACTCTACTCACGTAATTTCATTGGGAAACAACAAAATTCAGAAGAAGTATCATTTTTCTTTAAGTAATTATAATTAAAGTTGGTTTAAAAAGAAAATAAGACCTATTCACCCCTTTACATTTTCTTCGTATATGTTTCTCATGCTTCACTTCACTCGTTATAGAAAAAATGGTTAATTCTTCTTTTCCTTCTACTTCCAACCTAGCCAAGTGCCTCAGGAAGCCATCAGAGTCAAACTTCAAACAACGTGTGTTTGGCTATAAAATCTTCCCAGTCAAGGTCCGTTGACCCAAGTACTGGGCATTTGTTCCATGAGAAAATTTTCGTTGCGTTGGGTGTACCATGTCATCAATATTATCAATCAATTATATCTTATCACATAAATAAAAATACATCTATTTTTGTGGATCATATCACTGCGTGTCCGTATTTAATTAGTGTATGATATCATATTATCACTACTCTTTGCTCATTAAAGTTTTTCTCGTGTCCCATGACTCAAGAGGAGTGCAAATATTGTGACGTGAGTATGTGTGGGTGTGACCACCTCTATGGGCGAATGTGGTGTAGGCGAACACTGGCAGGCTACAGCCCACATCATCAGGGCAAGTAAAGGTAAAGTGTTATATGTATATTCATCACTATTCTATGACAACGCATTTTAAAGTGTTAATGACTGTGAACCTATCAAAACTCTACAGTTAAACTTACTTGGCTGAGAGTAGTATCAGGATGGATGACTCCCTAGGAAGTCTCTGATTCGGGTCAAGTTAAAAGTTGGCAATATTGTGTTGGACAAGAGTGGGCGTTACAGTGGGGATAGTGTAAATAACCAAACTGTATCCCTTTTTTTTAATCAAAACTTTATTGAATAAATTCAAAACAACATTGATTAATACGACTAAAAGCCATATTCGAATATGTCTAATTAAATACAATGGTGTTTAAATATTACACCAAAGAGCAAACAAATGAGTGTTTGAAGTAAATGCTACCAACTAAGAACTAATAATTAATTAACTAAGTTTAGGCTAAACGAAGCTAATTAACCAGAACTAGTAAGAAATATATAAGTTAGTATTTTATGTGATCGGGGGCCCTTCTTTTTTAACGCTTATATTTACATAGACTTCTATGGAAAAAGGAGCTATTTGGATTCAAGTGTTGTTTATCAACCAAACACTTGAATCCAAATAGTGACAGCTTCTCATTCTTCTTTTTATGTCCTTGCTGTCAGCCGACACCACATCCACATCCAACTTATAATTTTATAAAGTTATGCTAGGCTTTTTCACTTACAAAGCCTATTTGGTCAAACTTTCATTTTCTGTTTCTTGTTTTTATTTTCAATTAATGTTTTTATTTTTGAAAAAATAAAAATAATGTAAAAATTTTGACAATCGTTCAGACATAATTTGAAAGCTTCAAAACGAAACTTTTAAAAATCGTTGCCAACCTCCTAAACTAATAAACGAAATAAAATAATTAAAACTCCTAAACTAATAATAAAAAATTCATTCAGGAAAAAAGAATAAAAAATAAAACATTTTTTTATAAATGAATAGTAAAAAATAATTATTATTATTTAATAATAATGATTATTTAATTAAACAAAATAATAATAATAAATAATTATTTTAAAAAATTAAAAATAACAATTATTATTTTTTATATTTATTATTTAATTAATTAATTATTATTATTAAAAATATTTTTTATTTACTTAAACAACATAAAAGCAAATTATCAGCTTTAAAAAAATTAACAGAAATGTAACTCTACTTTTAACAGAAATGACAGCACAATAGATTTTTAATTTTTAATTTTCAGAAAATTAAAAAATGAAAATGACATTGTTACCAAACAGACCCAGAGCCTTGTATTGTCTGGTGATGGGTCAGTCCACTCGTTTCATGGGTTTTGATCCATTCATTAACCCAATTCAACGTCCCCATCTTTTCACTGGCCCAATTCCCTGTTGGCCCATTTTGCCTTTTGCCCAGACGGGCATAACGCCTCTTGGATTAATTTGAGATTGAATTTAGTTTTTAGTGTTATAAGCACCCCTAAACACATCATGAGAGTGGCTAGAATATGGAGCTCATGGTCAAAGAAAGTTAAGGCTTTGTTTGGATAGACCGGAGAAAAAATAAAATAAAAGATAACATTAATTATGAAAGAAATGAAATGAAATGAAAGGAAAAGATAACACTAACAATAACAATAACAATAGCATGTATTCATATTTGAAAATCTCTCATTTGCTTCATTTTAAAAGACAGAGAGGTATGATTGTAAATAAAAAGAGACATGATAATAAATTGGTTAAAATTGTTTCTCTCCTTTTTTTCTCATTTAGGGTTAGTTTGGTAAGAAAGAAATAGAAGGAAAAGAAATGAAAGGTGATGGAGAGAGATGATTTTGTGTGTTTGATATGAAATTTTAAATGAAAAGGAAAGGAAATAGAAAGATTTGAAAGAATAAATTAAGGATGGATAGTAGCTTTTGTTATCCTTCCAAAAATGGAAAGAAATGAAAAAAAGAGAAAAGAAAGATTACCTTTTTTAATGAAACTTTGTTAATACCAACTTTGCCCTTATTTTGATAAAAACTAAAATTTATTCTTTTAAATATAAAAGGGTATAATGGTAAAAAAATTTAAATTGTTTCCTTTACTTTCTTTTCCCAAACAAGTTAACTATTTTTTCCTTTCTTTTCCTTTACTAATCAACCAAATGCAATAAAAGTTTAACACTATCATTTCCTTTCTATTCTTTTCTCTCATTAATAATGTTATCATTTCTTTTCTTTTTCATTCCACCAAGCATAGCCTTAGTTTTTCCAAACATATCAATTCCATCAATCCAAACTAGCCCTAAGACAGTCAAGAAGCACATTATGCACACATCTAATCTAACACACAGTAGAGATAACGCCTGTCACCTATAATTGTTCAAATAACTGTGACAATTTGACTATGAATGGTGAAGGCTTCTACATATTGTATATGGACTGTTTGTGATCCATGGTTAGTAGATGCATTAAAGAAATTGCTACAAAAAGATAATATTAAGTTTGACAATAGGGTTTCCAAAAAACAGATTCACAGCACTCCATTGGGAACTCTGTAAGGTTCCATGAGCTTTATACAAACTAGGATTGCTAATTTGTTAAGAGCAAAATAAATAGCAGAAACTGGTAATCTTATGTACAAGCAGAGCACAAAAGCTTCTACCCTAGTCGAGCAGAACTCCGAGTTGTCCTCCTTGTACCAGAATTGGGCAAAGAAGACTGAGAGGAACCAGATCCAACCGTATCGGCCCCATCAACAATCCTGCCTGTTCTAGACCTCTTTCGCTTGGAGGGTTGAGGAGGTCGCTGCTTCCGAGAGGACACATTTGGTTCTTCCTCTTCCTCTTCCTCTTCCTCTACAGCTTCTGTTTTGCACATTGGGATCAGCCACTGAGTGCCACAGCCTGGACATACTTTTTCAACCTGAATCATATAGAATTAGCAAATTAGTTGAGATCAACAAGCTCAAGCTCACTTGTTCATTGCAAATATGACAACGGGAATGTTTAAATTGATACCTTTCTTTGAGAATATTTCTTTTGCAGACAATATTTATGCATTCGAACAGTACATTCTTCATTATGGCATAACTCTGCCTGTCCAAAATAATCATAATAAAACATATCAAATTCAGTGGCACCACCAAACAACCTTCTGCACACAAAGAACCAATAGAAAAATGAAATATATATATATATATATATATAGATTAAAAAAAAAAAGGAAAACTATCAGTTGAGCAATAGTTATTTAACAACCATATGGCAAATGCCATAGTTGTTAAAAGGCTCAAGCCGCAAAAAGGCGCTAAGGCTTCCGGGAGACTGAGGCACAAGTCGAGACGCGGGCCTGACTAAAGCGAGGCGCAAGTTGAAAATAAAATAAAATTTGTAACCAATAATACAAAACTAGCAGTAACAGTTGCTCAACAGTCTCAAACTACTGTTTAGCCAAAACCATGAGAACATTAAACCACAAAATAAGAATACATAATATTCCAATTTCAAGATTTTCAGTGTTTTTTGTGATAATATGTTTTAGCAACTATTATACGCATTAAAGAAATAAACTACAAAACATAAACAAATTAAGAGTTCATACAAATTTAAAAAAAAAAAAAAAAAGAGAGGAAATAATAGAAATACCATAAAAAGAAGAAAAAAAAGTGAACAGAGAATAAAAAACAGAACAATAAGGATGAAAAAAAAGAAACACAAAACAGAAGTTGCAAGAAAACTCATCACACTACTGTATAACTTCCAGAAAGCCTTAAATCGACTGATTGTATCGAATCTATCGATTAAACCATTTTTATTTCTTTTACCATTAGGGATTGTATTATATGATTAGAGTCCACCGTAACACAAAAATACATTACATGCTAATAAGTAAAGAAAAAAAAAATAAGTGTTTTATGTTAGGCGCGCCTGAGGCGCGACTTGTGCCTGGGCCCCAGATGCAAAGGCACGCCTCTGATTGAAGGGGCCTAGCCTAGCCTTGGTCCAAGTGCAACTATTGAGCCTTGAGGAGCCTTGAGCCTGAGGCACGTCTTTGACAACTATGGTAGATGCAGAATATCAGATTTTGTAATTAATATTATCTTAGGGTGTAAGGTCATTATATTATACTACTACCCAAATATATGGTGGATGCAAATGTCCATATATTTATATTTACCATAAGATAGACGCTTTTAGGAGCTCTCTTTCCCCAACAACTTTCCTTTTATACCTTATCAAAAAGTGAAAAAAGGAAATGGTACAAGATTTTTTTTTAGCAAAGTAACCGGTCAAACCACTTTGGCAAGCAGTCGCTTAAGGCAGTCAGGCTTTGAAAGATTCTCTACATCTAATGGTAGGCAAGATTATAAAAAAGAGTTTTAGTAATTGAACACAACACAGGAAGAAGAATTCATATATTCATATTCTAAAGTCAAAGAAATTACTCCCTATTTAAATATAATTTACAGCTAGTACTCTACTCCTACAATTATGGTAACAGATAATAATCTACTCCTAACAATATGGTAACAGATCTGATCTACCTAGCTGTACAATATCTAACTGCATAGTTGTACATTATACAGCTGTATACAATCTTAGAAATCGTTGACTCTTTCCACACTCCCCCTCAAGCTGGTTCGAAGATATCAGTCATTCCCAACTTGCTAGTTATTGATTCAAAAGACGTTTTTAGTAATCCTTTCGTGAGAATGTTAGCAAGTTGTTGTTCGGTTGGTACGAAAGGCATACAAATCACACCCCTTTCAAGATTTTCCTTAATAAAATGGCGGTCCACCTCAACATGCTTAGTACAGTCGTGCTGAACAGGATTATGAGAGATGTTTATAACTGCCTTGTTATCACAATACAGTTTCATAGGGCTAGACATAGGAACCTTTAATTCTCTAAGTAGCTTTTTTAACCATAACAGTTCACAAACTCCCGTGCAACTGCTCTGAATTCAGCCTCAGCGCTACTTCTTGCAACCACAGACTGCTTTTTACTTCTCCAAGTCACTAGATTTCCTCCAACAAATGTACAATACTATCTTCTATCACAAACTGATCCAGCCCAGTCAGCATCAGTGAACGCCTCAACTTGCATATGATTATTCTTCTCAAAGAATAAACCTTTCCCTAGAGTTCTCTTCAAGTACTTAAGAACTCTATAAGCTGCTTCAAAATGTTTCTCATCTGAAGAGTGCATAAATTGACTGATTACACTAACCGCAAATGCAATGTCTGGTCTAGCATGAGAGAGATAAATCAACTTCCTTACTAATCTTTGATATTGCTCTTTATCTCCAGGGCATCCCTTGGTTTCACTACCGAGTCTGTGATTAGGATCAATAGGTGTCTCAGCAGGTTTACTACCAAGCAAACCGGTTTCCTTGAGTAAGTCAAGGGTATATTTTCTTTGTGAGACAAAAATTCCCTTCTTGGACCTTGCAATTTCCATACCAAGAAAATATCTCAAAGGGCCTAGATCCTTTATCTCAAATTCACCGGCCAAAATTCGCTTCAATTTCTCTATCTCAACACTGTCATTACCAGTCATAATTATATCATCAACATACACTATAAGAATAGTGATTTTACCATCTTCCATGTGTTTGAAAAAGAGTGTATGATGGTATCCATGTTGCTGAATAGACTTGGTAAACCTCTCAAACCATGCCCGTGGTGATTGTTTCAATCCATAAAGGGATCTCTTTAGCTTGCACACCTTATTACTTCCACGTTTCTTCTCAAATCCAGGAGGTAAATCCATGTACACTTCTTCTTCTAACTCCCCATTTAGGAAAGCATTTTTTAAGTCAAGTTGGTGGAGAGGCCAATCAAAATTGGTAGCCAAAGACAAAAGAACTCTGATTGTATTCATCTTTGCCACTAGTGCAAATGTCTCCTGATAATCAATACCATATGTTTGTGTAAAGCCCTTCTCAACCAGTCTTGCCTTATATTTTTCAATAGATCCATCAGCTTTGTACTTGACTGTAAACACCCATTTACATCCCACTGGTTTCTTATCTCTTAGAAGTTCAACCATCTCCCAAGTCTTATTCTTTTCCAAGGCCCGTATTTCCTCCAAAATGGCTTTCCTCCACTCAGGAACATTTAGAGCCTCTTGCATAGACTTGGGAATTTCTAGACATGACAGATTAGTGGCAAAAGCTTTAAAAGAGGAGGACAGTCTATGAAACGAAACAAACTTGGAAAGGGAATGTTGTGTTCAAGTTCTAATTCCTTTTCTAAGAGCAATGGGTAGATCAAGGTCATCTGTTGATTCCAAATTAGACATAGGAATGGGAGAAATGTTACCTGATGAACTTGCATTTGGTTCAAACTCCTAGACATACTGAGAGATAAGGTCGTTTGCTATTTGAGAATTTGGTTGTCGCCTTGAGTAAACACAGAGCTCAGTTGGTGGAGCAACATGCGGTGACACCCCCCTTGGTGTTGTGGTCACTGTTGGTTCAGTTGCGGGCGAAGACAGAGGTGAAGCTGAAGGTTGTAGAGACATGGGTAATGAAACTTCCCAAAACTTATCTTCAAGCATATGATTCTCCCCCTGAAGAAAAGTTGCGGGAAAGAAAGGCTGATTTTCAAAAAAGGTGACATCCATAGTAACATAGATTCATAGAATCTGCGAGAGATAGGATCATAACACTTGTAACCTTTCTGAGTTGGGGAGTAACCAAGGAATACAGATTTTAAGGCTCGGGGATCGAGTTTGCTTCTGTTTGGACTATGGTTATGGACAAAGGCAGTGCACCCAAAAATTTTTAGGGGTAACGAGGTAAAGAGTCGAACATTGGGAAAGGATTGGGTAAAGACAGAGAGTGGTGTTTGAAACTGAAGAACACGAGTTGGCATGCGATTGATTAAGTAAGAGGCAGTAAGGACAGCGTCTCCCCAATAATGTTTAGGAACTCCAGAATTAAACATTATAGATCGAGCTACTTCCAATAGGTGTCTATTTTTCCTTTCAGCAAGCCATTTTGCTGAGGAGTGTTAGAACAAGAAGACTGATGAACAATTCCATTGTGTAACAGAAAGTTGCCAAGAATGGAATGAAAATACTCTTTGCCATTGTCGGTGCGGAGAATTTGAATTTTTCTTTGAAATTGTGTTAGCACCATGGAGTAAAAATTTTGAAATATTTTTCCGGCTTCAGATTTTTCCTTTAACAAAAAAACCCAACAAACACGTGAGTGATCATCAATAAATGTTATAAACCAACGAGCACCCGTAATGGTAAGAGTGCGAGATGGACCCCAAATGTCACAATGTATCATGGAAAAAGGGGAAGACTCTTTATATGGTTGTGAAGGAAAAACGTAACGTTTATGTTTAGAAAATTGACAAACTTCACACTGAAATAATGAAAAAGGTTTATTTTTTAATAACAGTGGAAACAAAGTCTTTAAATAAGGAAAGCTCGGGTGGCCTAACCTACGGTGCCACAACATTATTTCACTATTAGCAAAAGAGGAAGTGTCACAACTTGTTGTTAGAGCTTGTCCACTCAAGGTAATTCATCCTCAAAATAGTATAAACCTCCATACTCTTTAGCACTGCCAATCGTCTTCCCCGAATGCAAGTCCTGAAATTCACATTGAGTTGACGAGAATTTAGCAACACAATTCAAATCCTTTGTCAGTTTACTAATGGATATTAAATTGCAAGATAGTTTTGAAACATGGAGAACAGACTGTAAAAACAGATTTTTTGAAAGAGGGATTGATCCTGTTCCTGCAATAGCTGAGAAAGATCCGTCAGCAATTTTAATTTTTGAGTTACTAGGACAAGGATTATATGTTGTAAACAAGGTTGACAAGCTGGTCATATGATCGGAGGCACCTGAATCAATGATCCAGGGACTTTTTTTCAGCTAAAGCACTAAAAGCAATCAAAAGATTACCTTGGCGAGAGACAAAACAAGAGGAGGTACCAGAATTGGAATTAGAGGAGGACTGACTCAAAAGTCTACACAGGTGATCCATTTGTTCCTTACTAAATTGGGGAACAGATTCTGAACTCTTTGCTGGTCGTGCACTTCCTGAGTTATCAACACTGGCCTGCATACCCCGATTGTCTCGGTTCTGTGGTCTCATACCTTTCCAGTTGGCTGGTTTACCATGTAGCTGCCAGCAAGTTTCCCTTGTGTGACGAGGGCGATTACAGTGATCACACCATACTCTTTCTCCCTTTCGTATGTTTTTTTGATTGCTAAAAGAGTTATTGTTTGGTCCTTTAGAAACCAAAGCTGAGGTCTCCGGATTTGTTGGGGCAACAGCCGTTAACATGACTGACCGGCGACTTTCTTCCCTCCTAACTTCTGCAAAAGCTTCTCCAATTGATGGCAGCGGTTGCTTTCCAAGTATACGACCTCTTACTTCATCCAAGTCCTTATTCAGACCCATAAGGAACTTGAATACTCGATCTCTCTCCAGGCTTTTTTTATATTGAGTACTATCCATGGTACAATGCCATTTAAATTCGTTGAACAAATCCAACTCCTGCCATAAGCTTTGTAGCATGCTGCAGTACTTTGTAACATCATGATCTCCTTGTTTAAAATCATATATCTTGGTTTGGATCTCGAACATTTGGGCTGAATCTTCTAGATCAGAAAAAGTCTCCTTTACTCCATCCCAAATATCCTTTGCTGTAGGAAAAAACATGTGATTATTTCTTATTTTAGGCTCCATTGAATTGATGAGTAGAGACATTATCATGGAATTCTCCGTATCCCATGTATTGTACGCTGGATCCCCTACATCTGGAGCTTTTGTTTCACCAGTTAAGTAGCCGAGTTTTCCTTTCCCTCTAATGAACAACATAATGGACTGAGACCACCTTAGATAATTTTTTCCATTCAGTTTTTGTAGAGACATTTGCAGAGACATGTTGTCAGTTAAGGGAATTTGTAAAGGACTGAGACCAGCAGTTACAGGTTTATTGGAGCCACTCGGGGTGCATGGCAAAAGATTAACTAACAATAAATGTTGTAATAATTTGAACGAAAAAAGGGCAATAAGTGCCACGAACAGATTGATCAATGGTCTGGAAAAAAAAGGCAACAAGTGCCACGAACAGATTGATCAATGGTCTGAAAAAAAGGCAGTAAGTGCCGAGAACAAAGCAGAAAAAAACTTCAGGATTAAGCAGAAAACAAAAGTTGGTTCCAGTGGAGAACCTGCTCTGATACCATGAACACAACACAGGAAGAAGAATTCATATATTCATATTCTAAAGTCAAAGAGATTACTCCCTATTTAAATATAATTTACAGCTAGTACTCTACTCCTACAATTATGGTAACAGATAATAATCTACTCCTAAAAATATGGTAACAGATCTGATCTACCTAGCTGTACAATATCTAACTGCATAGCTGTACATTATACAGCTGTATACAACCTTAGAAATCGTCGACTCTTTCCACAGTAATTATATGTTAGAGAATATAAATACTTAAGTTACACCCTCTCTAATAGCTTAAACCTAAAAATTATAATTAATACACGTGTTGAACCAAAACCGGGCCACACATGAAAGAACACGTTAGAGAGTATAAAATATTAAATTTGCACCATTTTGAGTAGCTTAAACATTTAGAGTAAATGTTAGTTAACATTCTAGAATATCAAATGCAAGGAAATACTTGCTATTATGTCAAGGTGTGGTTGCATGATATTCTACTAGACATACAACATGACTGATGCAACAAATGTTTATTTATTGGGTCCTTACATGGAACCATCTAGAATCTCTCACTGGCCAGCAGTATCTCAATCACATTATCTCTATGATACTAAGAGATGCTACTTGCTGGATCCTCAGGGAGAATTAGCGGCAATGGAGAAAAAAGTTTCCACTTAAGGGACGGTTCAGAACTTTCAATTGCATTGGCGCATCATTCATGGACAAGAACTTAAGGTTTGCAAGACATTTACATGTAATAGGCAACTTTCATACAGATCAAACAGTATTCATTCAGTATGGAAAAGTAATATAGCAAAGATAAAGATACCTTTAGTCCAGCCTCATTGCAAACTTCACATGAAGGAATATCATTATTACGGAACCAACTTCGCAGATCGAGGAAGGATCTAACACCAAGTCCGATGTTACCATCTGGGGTGGAACAAAGCCACTGATCCCGCACGAGTTCCTCAAGAGTTTTTTCCTTTTGAGATAATGAGAAATTCCTGAATGCTGGGGGGACTTGAGATGGACCACCTTGTGACTGTGACCCTGTTCCCGTCACAGCCTGGAGAATGACCAAAAGGATTTTCAAGCAAACCCAATTGGTGTTTATAAAATGGAAAGTGCAAGAACTACACAGTGAGGATATTTCGCATTGCTTTATGAAATGTCATCATATACATTACTTGACATTGATTTATAGAACGTCACCATATACATTTACCGAAGACGCACTTTTAGCACATAAAAATGCATAAATGAAGTATACGACTGATTTCTTTAAAAGTGTTTGTTCAGGCCAAAAATAATTTCCAGGAAACTTAATTGAAAACCTCTCTCTAAATGCTCCATTTATCTCGATGAAAATCAAAATTCTATTTCAACAAAGCTTGGGAAAAGTTTATTGTCTTTTCACTTAGTTTAGAGGGAAGTCACTTTCATCTAGAATTTATATTTTTCTCGGGATACATTTATCCATGAAAATATTTTTTTTGAAGTACATGTAGTACATACAACAGTCATTTTTGACAATCACAAAAACAAACATCTTAATAGTTTCATCAGAAATTGTGTTTTCTGCTGTAGTAAGTTCAGAAGAAAGTGAAATATGTAACAAGTAAGCAGCTGACTATAACCTTGTAAGACATATGATATACTAGAAAATAATATGCATTCAGAACATATATACCAAATATTGCTACGATAAGAACTTTAATTTTTATGAATATTTTTAATTATAATAGAGCTTTACAGAAAGAAATAGGTCAAGTGGTCGTTCTAATTTTTCCACAAAGCAAATACAAGTAACTCATATATCCTTTAAAAAAGCTGTGAGGCACTTAATTACAATACTTCAATCCCAGGAGATTAAAATAGAGCACATTTGGTGTATGGCTGGGCAGATTTTGGATATTATACTGGAAAATCCCTCATTAGTGCTGTTCTTGCAGCACATGTACACAGATTTTTGTTTATAATATGTTGCACTTTCACAAGATGATGGTAAGGCTTCCTTTTAACACTTGAGTGATATTTTCCAGGAAAAAGGCTGCTACTCACCAGATTCATCAGGTTTATGTTTATGGAGATCTTCAACGATATAACTCAAGATACTCAACAATCTTGCAACCTCAGTGATCGGTTGCCACATTCAATGTGGGTTCAAGCCATCACAGTAGCCTCTTTGTTCAAAATAATGCCAAAGGTTAAGTGTTATCTCTTGTCTTCCCCTCCCAGCACCTCATGTAGGTAGGACATACAATAGGTAATGACTTTAGTCAAAACAAGGGACCATACATAAAATCCCAATATACATGAAGATAGAGAATATGAGATGGAAAGTCAATAAGTCCCTTTCGCGAATAAGAGTTTCTGCCCTCTTCAGATCCTATCATAGGTCCTATAACTCTTTTGAAGCAACTTTGATAGGCAGATTGTTCAGACCATCACAGTTCTCCACAACTTCGCTTCCTATTATTTTTAACACAATACATTTCTAGAAGTTCACCAAAGGTGTGCCTTAACAAAGATAACATAACGGGGCACACATTAGATTTTTTAGTATCAAAGCATTTAAACATGTTATACAGTAATGTTGTACCCAAGTCTAACATGAGCTAGACTGAAACTTCTCATTTATCACTCTGCATAAACGTCTTGTAAGTGCAGGTCTGGCCAAGTCCATGTACCCCATGGAGCCAACGTCTGGCCAAGTCCATGAACCACATTTGACCAACCTTGATATGATCATGATTTCCAAATCCAAGCCTAACCCCAATCTGACTATCTCAGCTTAATCTAACCAACTTACACCTTAATAGCATCCCATCCATGAAACTAAATAAGTAGTTTGTTCAGTGTTATTGGCAAAAGAAGAAGCTATTTGCAGTTAAGAAAAAACTTATGGAATTAAATAATAATTCACACAGATATCTGAATACATGATGTGAGACATCAGTACGACGACACTGAACAGGATGCGCAGGCGATATATTTTTCTGATGGGAGATTACTTATAGTAAGCAGAACTCAATCAAACCTGATTCTCCAATCGTATATTGAGAGCATTTAAATTTGATATGATACCCTGAGCAGTCGCATCTTGCACAATGGCTTCTATCTGATAATTCATATATAACATAAACACTAAAAATCAGATAAATTAAATTGAGATAATGCAATTCAGAAATGGTTGGCAAGGAAACAGCAATCTGCAAGTGAAATAATATCTTATGTTTATGCAGAAGTTATACAGCACAAAAAATGGGAGAAGAGAGGGTTCTTAATCTCAATAGAGATGCATTTGAACTAGAGTTGAACTGTAGGTACACTCAACAGACACTGTAATCTCGTATATCATCATAAAAATTTAGATTTGCTAAATTTCCAACAATAATACACATTACTACCAATTAAGAACCAATGTTCTGAACAAAATGAAGATGGAAAAAAGAGACAACAATAAAACAAACAAAATTCACGTTCAGCTATAAATTTATTTTGGCGTTCTTAGACATGATGTAAAGTACAAACAAGCACGCCATTTAATGGATTAAAACAGTATACAATGGTAAACTAATATATTCATGGGGAAGAGTTAAGACTTCGTGCTAACATAATATGTTCATAGTAACATAACATTTCCTACACTGGTTGTTAGTTGTTACGACCACAAAACATGGTGTATCACATGTGCAACTTGTTAAAATATAGGGTAAATTACACTGACACCCCTGAGGTAAGGCCTGATTAACAGAGCAACTTAGATAAGTCATATGAACTCGATTGTAGGAAAGACAACAGATCAAAAAATTACCAGATGATGATCGAACGATCAAATATTCAGATTACAGTCTTTCACATCGTACAAAGTATCAGTTCCAACTGTTTATTGACAGAGAAACAAGTAAGGTAAATAGAGTAAATTCGCTACCTATAATACAGAAGAGTCTAAAGCATCGGTTTCACATAGAATGAAAAAGCTTCGTGTGTGTGTGCAGAGAGAGAGAGAGACAGGGTGGGGACCGCGGGGGTGAGAGAATGAGTGGTAGAGAATGATCATTTGAGTTAAATGAACTGGGGTCAAATTCATCATTTCTTATTGAGATATTTTATCATTTGGAAAGAGTTATCATATCGAAGGGCAAAAGTGTGATTTCATTAAAAAAAAAATGTAATGGGCGTTAGGATCATAACTCTAACAGAGGGTCTCAGTTTAAGTTTTCACAAAATCTGCACCTGCTTGTAATTAGGCTTTACCTCTGGCGGCATCAGTGTAATTTACCTTAAAATATATGTGCATAAATGTAAGTGAGTTTTTTTTCCAAAATTTTTTCCACTTGCGTCAATCTAGGGTCTGTTTTCCATGATGACGCAAAAGCAGCATGAGCATGAGTTGAACAGGACATACAAATATTGCCTTCAATATATTTTAGCTTCAAATTGGAAAAGGGAAAAAGAAGGCAATAGGTAGTCTCAGTAGTGTTGAACAAGGCAGAAAAATCTAAAACAGCTTTTTTGGGAAATTATCCTGTTTGGTTCAGTTTTCTAAAAACAATTCTCAAGAACTCAAAAACAGAAAACGGTTTTTAGAGAATTATAAAGACTGTTCTCTGAAAACAGGTCTTCTTTTAATTAAGATTTTAGGAAACAGTTTTCAAAATACTATCAACCAAACAAGTATTTGAACTATTTTCAGTTCTCAGAAAACACAAAACTTTTCAGAAAACAGAACTAAACAGGCACATATATATCTTCTCTTATTTGGTATGTCATGACAATTCCAACACAAAGTTTGAGCACAGGACAAAACCAGCCCATTTACATTCATCCAATATGGTAAATAATTGAATAAGGCCATTCTATACCATCATGAATCACATAAGCTGCAACCATGCAAATTGTGTCTGAATATCGGCAATGGGTTTCATTACAACTTGGTCCCTAAAGATACACTAGGGCATACAAGAAAAATGCATGAAATATTAAAGAATATCATTAAACAAACAGAAACAAAAATCAGTACAACAAGCAACTAATACATATGATATCGTTAAAAGTATCTGACATTATTCGAAAAGGCTGATACCAAAGCATTTTAGAGTTGAGACGATGTGATCAAACATGCTCACATTTTGTTTCAAAACATAATTTAACAATGCAAAACATATTTCCTTTTACATTTTCTATTTTCCCTTTCCATAAAGCAATATAAAAACAACAAAATGGAACTTTTTGTAATATAAATATTCAAGAAACAAGAAAAAAAATGCAAAGGCTACACAGCAGCAAGAGAGCAACACAAATAGGAAAGGAGTAGTTTTGTGCTCTAACATGTTAAATTCACAACTAATATGTTTCTGAAAATGAGTAGGAAACTTTGCGCCCATTTAAGTTAATGATTTCTCAATCCTATTCTCTGGGTTTTAAAAAGAAGAAAATGAAAAGGAAAAACCCTCTTTTATTTGAAGCTAACTTGTCATATTTCAATTTCTAAATGAGTGTTCAAAAGAAGTCTATCCAAACTATAACACGTCCAGGGATAAGTGGTACCATGTACTGATTCCCGTCCCACATGCCTAACAAAAATTGTTCATTGCTTGGTGCAATAAAAATACTCGGGTTGTCAAGCATGAGAATGCTGGTTCATTTTGATGGGACCAGTGGTGGATAATGGTCTTTTTCCCTTGGAGTTATTTTAAGAAAAACTAATATCACAAATTTTAGTAATTACACTTAAAAATACCTTTATAAAACCCAAAAGGTACGATGGGGATAAGGGTTAGATTATTATCAATAACCTTTGGGGTACCATAAACTTTGGGTTAAGGATTAGATTGTTATCATAATTTGGCTGGTTCACAAGGCTTGCAAGAATTAGGAATGAACACAAAGATCAAGCAAGCATGGAAAAGTATCTACCTCCTACCATGGTAAATTTGTGCAATGACTTAAAAGCTTCAATGATTTTTTTCCGCTACACCCAGTTTGAATCAGATAATATTATGTCTTCTTTCACCAACCCACAGACAAAACCAATCAAATTGCTAGCCTGACCATTGGCCACAAAGGAAGTTTCTGATCTAAGTGAGGATTCAAGGGAAAATACATGATTTGCAGTCCAATGCAAGCCTATTCTTATATTTTCAATAAAATTAAATTAGCACATACTCCAACAGCATTCACAAAAATATAGTAAGTTCTTGAAAAAATAAAACATTAAAGAATTAATTATAAAATAATGGACAATTAAAAGAGAAGCAATCAAGGACAAGAAGACATTAAACACCTCATATAAGGCCATCAAAGAATATGATGGATCAAAAAACTTCTAAGACTTGGATGCATGCAATTTTGAACAACTTAACAGTCAACCTGAAAATGAACAAGTTACACATAAAATTTGTCATTAATCTTGGAAATGTCCGTCCTGGTACATGCAGCTTCAACCCAGTTGACATTCTTAGGAGATGCATGAAACTAAAAATGGAACTTTAAAGAGCCGTGCTCTGACTAGAGATTCCAGAGAAATTTAAAATTTGCTACTTCAAGAAAGTCTTTTTTCCCAAACGTGCTGTGATTACAATACCTAAATTCCTTTAAGAAATTATTTCCTTTTATTATTCCCACTTTACGATCTCCTGATCTTTTTCTTCGAAAGTGCTTCGAGTAATACACCTAATTCCTTCAAGAAATATCTTTTTTCACTTTTCTTCCTTTTATTATATTTGTAATCCTAACAAATATCTCATTGGTATTATATCAAGTAAACACTGCATCAGCAAAACTTTTAATGATTACAGAAATTTCAATATGATACAAAGGTGCATAAGAACTTACAATGCCCTTATAGAAAGCAATCTGAGGCACTGTATATTTTGTTCCAAGCTTTGACTGTTCATCTGCAACATTATTGACTACACCATAATAAACATTGCCATCATATTGATTTCTACATGCCCGCAACTCAAACTGAACATATGAAAGCTCCTTGTTTATCTTTAGAAGATAATCATTGAATAGCGGTTTATGAGTACCTGTAACAAGTATAATAAGCATAACCAAATGTTTGACGAATGGCCATCTATTAGTACTCTAAAAGTCCTTTCCTTTGTATAACGTACGATCAAATAATACCTATACTTTTTGTTTCTCCAAAACAAAAACCACAAACATTAACCCAACATCTACCCTATTGGAGCAATTCTCATAAAAAAACATCATCTTCATCCAAGTCTAAAGACAACTGTTGTGTGGTGTACAACAAAAGCAATACAGTAATAACTAAATCAAACAAGAAAACTTGTTGATGCAGGCTTTACAACAACATAAATCTGAAATGTTATACAGTGTAAATTTGAGTTTTGTTTGTGATATGAATGTTTTTTTGCTTGAACAAAATCCAAACTCTCTCAACTGTACTATTACTGCAGGATGAGTTACCCGGTTTACATGCATGATAATTACGTATTTTATTTATATTTTGTAACTTCTAGGAACTTTATTTTATTTTATTATTCTTAATAGCTTTTAGGATACTAATAGTCAGATTTGAGTCCTTATAAATTACTATATTGGTAAGGATAATTTTTGAATTGTTGTTACTTACATTCCAAAATTTATAGGGGCTACTGGATATCCAAATTTTATAGGAGCCAGTATATAGGCTATTCAGGGAAAGAACAAAATGAAAATTAGTCAGTTTCCGCCTATAAATTTCGAGAGATTTCTCTTTCTTTGCCTGGTGGATTCAAAGACCATTAATGGATTTTAGGATTTCAGGTTCTTCCACTATATTAGTTGGTATCAGAGCTCTAGCTGACTTGGTATAATGGTAAATGGGGAGCTAGATCTTACGAGGGCTGAGTTTATGGACTGCTTCTGTAAAATCAGAAGGCATTGCAAGAGATAAGTGTGCTAGGTTAAACAGTAGTCATAGAACCATAGAGAACACGTATGCAATGGGGCTAGTTGTCATCCTCTGGGAGGACACACTCTTGCACCAACACGTAGGCCTCAAGTTCACCCAAAAAATTCAATAATACAGGCACTCTAATTGGGATAAATAACTTGTTGATATAAAGACCAACATGCAAGCACTTAATAATCTTAGCAATGAAAGGTTATTTAAGGTGACTATTGATATAGACAAGAGTTCAGGTAATAAATTTACTATATCATATACTATTATTGGTTGATATTATCATTATGAAGTTTTCAGACAATTGTTCCAATGGATCCAAGTCACCAAATTATTGTGGTCAAACAATGGATAGATGAGAGAGAAGCAAAGTATATTTCTGAAAAGCAAGCATATAGATTCAGAAAATCGAATTACTTGGCAGCAGTTAAAGAACACAATTATCCCTAATGAAACACCTCATGAGAAGAATCAAGTTGTGTGTGAGCAACCTCTGGAAGATTTAGTGCTTTAGAACTTGAATGAAAACAGAATTCAAAAGTAGGACTTATTGGTCTTGAAATTTTATAGAAAAAAGTAAGATGTACCAGTAATTTTACACACAAAAAAAAAAAAAAACACTTTAGGCGTTGTCTTGTTTTTGTTTCTGCAAAATGAAATATGAAGCTCGACAAAGTTTTTTTCAGTTCACAACAACTCAAAAGCTTCATATATAAAATTCCAATTAACTCTCTATCAAAGAACAATAAACAAAAATAAGCATTAATTTTATGTTAAATTTCGAACGCATTAGAAAGGAAACAAAAAGGAAGCGAATTGAAACAGTGCAAAGCAAGACCTGGACTTTTCCCAGTAACGTTGGAGAAGATAGAATGGAACTCATCCTCCTTGAGCGGACCTCGAGATAGCAGAGCTTGAATTAGCGTGTGGTGTCTCCAGCATAATGTAGCCGACATTTTCGAAAACCCTATAAAATTTCCACAAAAACGGAGAAGACTTGGAATTCGACTACACGATCAGTTCAGAAACCCTAGTTTCAGCGAGAAAAAGGAAATCTCCAGGAAAATTTTGGGGTACATGACGTGTGAGAATCAATTATGGTCGACAAACCCTAGCAGAATATTGGAAGTGAAAGGTAAGAGACTTGATGAGATAATAGAGATTTTTCTCTGAAAATTCAAGAGGTTATGCGTTTCGAGAGGTGGCGGGAAAATTAGGGCCTTTATATAGATGGAATAGAGAGGAGAGTTATGAATTTTTTTTTTTTTTTTTTTTCTTCCTGTTTCAGTACCAATCCTTAAAACTCCCTTATTTGAGTGTGAAAATTGCAAATTAGTTGAATTAAGAACCTATGGAAATTATAAAAAATTAAGAACCTTTAATCTTAATGTTACATGGACCAACTTCGAATCCCGACCGTATATTAAAGAGTCATTTATTTTTAATTTGAGTACGATCTTTTTATTTGACAGTAACACGACACAAATATTTTTTTTATATATAACATAAAAATAGCAATTCTACACGTCGTGAAATTATTTTATGAATTTCTGTCATGAATAATGTAGTAGATAATAATTCTATATTTATAAGAATCCCACCAATAATAAATCTCTATTTTCTATTATTATTTTTTATTATTTTAGGAGATAAAATTAAATGGTGAGTTAGTATTAGTGGAATTCTCCCATATACAGAGTCCCAATGATATTATCACCTGCCATATCATTCATGATAGAAATTCAAGAAATAATTTCATGAAATTTAACATTTCTCATATAAAAAAAATAGAACACTGAATTTTAAAATGGCTAAACTTTTCACTTTTGTCTCAATAAATCTGATTATTAATCAAGGTTTCACTATAGTCGCCTAAGGCCCCCATCCAATAGAATGCCTCTAAAAAATAAACTTTCTTATACTATAAAACTTTCTAAAAAAAAAATTTAATCTACTATTATTAGATTTATTTTAAAATAAATTCTCTTATTATTAAACCCCAACTAATATGGCAATTTCTTAAAAAAAAATCTCTCTCCTCTCATTACACCAGCCCAAATATTATATTTAATATATACTAACACTTGACTTTTACACGATACACTAACCAAGAAATTTAGGAAATTGAAAAACTTTCCATCTCTTATTAACTTTTTTTTTCCCTTTACACATTTTTTACTTTTTTCTTTCTCTGTAACATTTATCTTTTTTATTCTTTCACGGACTCTCCAATCTCCATCTTTCTCTTCTCTCAATTTCTCATTACAACATATTTTTCTTTTCCACTCATCACAGCCATAAAATTGTTGGAAGATTTCAAGCTACTAGCTACAAAATAATTGAAGGAGCATTATAGTGGATTTTTATAATATCAGGTTATATTGTTCTTTAATTTAAATTATTTTTTAGTCTTATTATTTTTTGTTATCATAAATTTGTATATTTTGTTTGTAATTATTGTTATTTATATTATTGGAATTTGGATATCAGAATATCATAATATGTCTATTAGAAAGTATGAATCGGAATATGAAAAACTTAGAAATAAAAGAAAAATAGATAAACTAATTCAATTTCAAAAAGGAGGATAAATTTGTTTGCCCTAATAACAACAAAAAAATTAGGTGAAAATTCTACAAAAGAACAACAAAGTCATCTAAAAGAATTAGAAGATTGTACAACAATAAAAGAAAAAGATATTAGTGACTTGATTCATAATGATAATCAAATGTGTGATAAGAAAATTATTTATGAAGAACATCAAAAAAAATTGAAAGAAAGTTAAACAAGTAAAAAAAAACGAAGATGTTAATAAAAAAATCATATTAAAGTTGATAAAATCATATCTAAGATCAACTATGCCACAAGAAATATTAAATGGACTCGCTATATTATCTATTGAAAAAGATATTTTAACAAAACTTGAATACAAGAATCTAATTAGTAACTTTGCATCTCAAAAAGCAAGAAAAATATTTTTTAAATAAGTATTATTAATTATTATTTGATATTAATATATTAACTATTAAAAGACCCTTTTATAATTTTCGCCTAAGGCCTCAAATTATGTTAAGCCGCCCCTAGTCACATGTCAAGTTTAAAGAGTTCAAACATCAAATATAATATGACACAATTAATTAAATAAGTTAATTGAGTTTTCATGATTACGACAAGAGTATCAAGTTCAACTCATTAATTTCTAGTAAAGTTTTTGCAGATTTTATTTTTGTACGAAGTGTAGAGAAGTAACGACATCCATTCATTATTCTACACTCGTCACTGGTCCATCATCTTCACTGAAATGTAATATCATTTCTGAGATATCTTTTATCATCTTCCACTCATGTATAGCTATGCTTGCCAAGCTACCACGTGACTTCCTACTTAAGGCATTTGCTACCACATTAGCTTTTCCTGGATGATATAGTAAGTCAAAATCATAGTCTTCTATGTACTCCATTCACCTTTGTTGCCTCATATTCAAATCTTTTTGTGAGAAAAGGTATTTGAGACTTTTGTGATTGGAGAACACTTCAAATCTTTCCTCATACAAATAATGTCTCCACATTTTAAGTGCAAAGATCATCGCTGCCAATTCCAAGTCGTGTGTCAAGTAATTTTGTTCATGTGTTTTCAGTTGTCGTAAATCATACGTCACTACTCTTTTAGTTTGCATCAACACACATTCCAAACCAAGTTATGAAGTCTCATAATAGATTATGTAT
Source organism: Cornus controversa (assembly GCA_026545225.1). NCBI lineage: Eukaryota > Viridiplantae > Streptophyta > Magnoliopsida > Cornales > Cornaceae > Cornus > Cornus controversa. Next base: position 23,386,776 of record CM048852.1, read on the forward strand.
CCTACCCCACGTTCTGGAATAATCAATATTGGCGCCGAAGTCAATCGACTCTTTAATTCCATGAATGCATGCTTACAAGCATCATTCCACACAAATTTAACTCATTTCTGGGTAAGCTTAGTCATTGGTGCCCCTAACCTCGAAAAGTCCTTCACGAACCTCCAGTAATACCCAGCTAATCCCAAGAAACTACGTATTTCAAATACGCTCTTTGGTCTTTCCCATTTATTACCACCTCAATCTTGAATGGATCTACAAAAACCCCTCCATCGGACACAACATGGCCAAGGAATTTCACCTCCGCTAGACAAAATTCACACTTCTCGTATTTGGCATTGAATTGGGTCTCTCTTAAGAGTTACAACACAATCCTCAAATGACCCTCATACTCCTCTTCCGAAGACGAGTACATTAAGATATCATAAATGAACACCACCACAAACTTGTCCAAATAAACATTGAATACATGGTTCATCAAATCCATGAACAATGCCGGTGCATTCGTCAAACTAAATGGCATCACCAAAAACTTATAGTGTCCATATCGTGTGCGAAAAGTAATTTTCTAAATGTCTTCATCTCTAAACCCCAACTGATAATATCCCAATCTCAAGTCAATCTTTGAGAAAACACTTTGAACCCTTGAGTTGATTGAACAAATCATCTATCCTTGGCAAAGGATACTATTCTTGATCGTTACCCGATTCAACTTCCGATAATCAATACAAAGTTGTAAGGACCCGTATTTCTTCTTGGCAAAAAAAACTGGAGCTCCCTAAGGCGAAGTACTAGGACGTACAAATCTCTTATCTAGTAACTCTTTTAATTGGTCATTTAACTCTTTTAACTCAACCAATGCCATTTGGTACGGTACTATAGAAATGGGCGTGGTACTTGAAGCAAATTCTATAACAAACTCCATTTCACATTTTGGAGGCAACTCTGTCAAGTCCTCCGAAAATACATCCAAAAACTCATGTCCTACACGAGGAAACTCCCCATGTGTCATATCCTCACCATCTACTAGCAAGATTGCTAAGAAATTTCCAAGTCCTTTCCGATCACTAGGACTATGCGAAGAATACAAATACAATTCATCTCGCTCACCCACAAAACAAATGCATTCACCCTCCGATGTGCCTAAGGATACTCTCCCCTGATAACAATCAATGTTAGCTTTATAGGTAGATACGTTTCGGAGGCAACTCTGTCAAGTTCTCTAGAAATACATCCAAAAACTCATATACTACGCGAGAAAATTTTCCATGTGTCATATCCTCACCATCTACTAGCAAGATTGCTAAAAAATTTCCAAATCCTTTCCGACCACTAGGACTATGCGAAGAAGACAAATCAAATTCATCTCGCTCACCCACAAAACAAATACCATCACCCTCTGGTGTGTATAAGGATACTCTCCCCTGATAACAATCAATGTTAGCTTTATAAGTAGATAACTAGTCCATACCCAATATCACATCAAAGCTAGACATGTCGAGAAGAATGAAATCAAACACTAATCGGTGTCCCAAAATCTCAATCTTGCAAGACCAATATACACTACCCAAAGTCACTTTACCTCTAATTAGTGTATCAATGGATAATGTCGTGTCCAAGGATGACACCTCTAACCCCAAAGCACAACAAATGTAATATAAATTAATGAATGAGATATACCCGAGTCCACTAAAACCTTAACCCAAGAGCTAGAAATTAGGAATATACCTCGAACTACTGACGGTCATATCAAGGTCTCTCCTGGGATAAGAGTGAAGGCACGGCCATGTGCTCTCTAGCCCTGCTGCCTAGTACCCTAATATCCAAACTACTGACTAGGAACACTAGACGTGACTCCTATAGTCGGTGCTCGTGAACTCTGAACAGATGGCACTGTCTGTGGTGATGGCAATGCTCTAAAGCCCTACTGTGGAGTAGTAAGCTACGTAAAACGCTGTTGTGAACCAACCCCACTCTGTGTACCCTTCTTCTGGGGAGAATTCCAACTAATGTGCCCCATCTACTGACAATGGTAGCACTTTTTTTCTGTCACTGAAGTAGCCTACCCTTGAGTATATTCAAATCTATAGTATTCGGGCTTCTGACAATTAAAATATACCACTTTAGATCGTAAAGATACAATGGGTACAGTCACAGATGGCATCGATTGGGCTTGTTATTGCCCTTGTAAGAACCATCCACTATCCATTTGCTTCTTCTTAGCACGATTATCTAGAAAGGACCCCGTGTTTTCATCTAATTCTTTGCATCTATTACCCTTTGATTATCATTGCTGACCTCTTCAGCTATCAATGCTCTCCCTACTACTATAGCATAGCTTCTCAAACCCAAAACTTCAATTTTATCCCTTATAAAAGTTCGGAGACCCCTCATGAACTTCTTCACTTTTAGCTCCTCTGTAGGGATTCCTTCTTGTGCAAAATGAGCTAATGAAGTAAATTTGGTCTCGTATTCCATCACCGTCATAGTGCTTTGGTGCAATTCATAGAATTCTTGCCTCAAGATGTCCTTCATCGTTATCAAAAAATACTTCTTAAAGAAAAGTACTTGGAACATATCCCAATCTATCGTTTCAATGTCATGGTAGTTTCTATAAATTTCCACCAGCGGTTGGCCTCACCCGTAAGATAATGGGCGGCCACTTTCACTCTCAAGTCCTCCTTTACTTTTAGTATAGTAAGGAGCTTGACTATCTCATCCAACCAATTTTCGGCCATCATAGGGTCAAACCCTCATGCATATGATGGTCGATTGTACTTCTTGACATGTCCTAATGCAAACATCATCCGACTAGGAGCTGCTTTTGGTGGAACCTATGTCTAAGGATGACAATCTGCCCCGCCCAGTTAAAAACCCATTTATAAAACCATTTAGTAAAATTGGGTGGGGATGGGGTTTAGGGGGAATAACCCGGGGGGGGCGGGGTGGGGGTGGCGACGGGGTAAGGCCATAACCCGATGGGTACCTGCCCCACCCCGTTTAGGTATATACATTTATATATATATAAATATTATATATATCATATATAAAAGAAAGCTAGCCCCAAATCTAAATCTCAAATATTTTCAGCTGCTAGAGATTATCACAGAGCATCGCTGCTTGCCGCGCCCCCACTCCGCTGCTGATCGTCGTCGACCTCCAACATCCAAGAGATCAGCTTCATCTCTATTCAGTAAGAACTCTTTCTCTTTCTCATACTCACAAACATATACACTGAATCACTGATGCACACATATGATCTTTATATGTATAAATTGGGCCCTACTCCGCCACTGATCGTCGACGACCTTAGACACCCCAGAGATTGGCTTCATCTCCATTCGGTAAGAAATCTGTCTCTCTCTCTGTCTCGACCTCGGCACAAAACAGAAGGGTACAATTTTTTCAGAACCATGGGCCACTATGCATAAAATTTGAAGATATTGAGAAACCAAAGTTCAAATTTCTAAATCAAAGATCTTGTGGATCTTTGATGATTTCTTCTCTGAATTACCAGATCTGTCCCTTGTATTTATTTTTGGCTATGAATTGAAGTTCCTTTTGTGATTTATGTAAATGGTTACATGGTTTCTCCACATTTCTTTTTGATTATTAGAACTTTTAGTCAACTATTAGATGTCGTAATTTGTATTACTCCATGATGTGCTGTTTTGGTTGCTAAGAAACTGTCTGAAAGAAATATTATATTTTGAGTCTTAGAAGTTATCGTTACTCCACTACTCCTAGTAGAACAGAGAACAAAATTAAACCTAGCTAGTAGAACTAATTTATTTTTAAGGAACTATTTTCAACTCCATAATGTGCAAACTAAAATGCTGAAATATAAATTTTTTGTTGGTGAAGGTGATAATTTTAATTGAAATTTTAATGCTTGTTTCTGTGCCAGCTTGGTAAATTGGAAGTGTCACAAGGACATAATCACAGTAAATTGGTAGATTTTTCAACAAATGATGGTTCATCTCCAACCAATTCTACTCCCAATTCAACTCCTATTTCTGCTTCCGCTCCCAATCCTCCTCCCATTACAACTCCCAATATAACTATCAGTTCAGTGGTCGAGTCATTTGATGAATCCATTCTTGATTCAACAATTTTGTCCGAAAAAAGAAAATTAACATCAATTGTTTGGAATGATTTTAAGAAGGTAACCATAGATGGGATGGATTATGATATTTGTAACCATTGTACTTCAAAGTTGAAAGCACCTAGTGGAATGGAACAAGTAACTTGCGTGAACATTTAGCAATGTGTCCGAAACGAAAAAACAAATATACCAAATAACAAGTTTTTCAAGCTAATATAAGAAAGAATGATGGACAAGTGAAATATCGTAATTTTGTGTTTGATCAAGAAGCCGCACGAGATGAGCTTACTTCCATGATCATTGTACATGAGTATCCACTCTCCATCGTTGACCATGCCCGCTTTCAGAGATTTTGTAATTTACTTCAACCTCTATTTAAGGTGGTTTCTCGAAACATAATCAAAAGTGACATCATGAAGGTTTATGAATATGAGAAGGCTAAAACAAGTTGGTTGTTAGACAATCTTGATAGTAGAATTGTCATCACTTCCAATATGTGGACTTGTAATCACACAAAGAAAGGTTTCATGGCATTAACAACTCACTTCATCGATGATTCATAGGAGTTGCAACAAAAATTTTTGAGGTAGTATTACTTTCTTCTTCTGTATCTTTCTCTTTGGTTATTTGGAATTCACTTATTTTCTTTAATTTACTTGTTATATTTTTGTTAATTATGTATTATTTTTATTTTTAATTCATTTTAGGTTTATGTATGTGCTTACTCCACATAACAACAAAGTTCTTTCTGATGTTTTCATGAATAGCCTTTTGGATTGGAATATTGATAGGAAGTTATCCACAATTACTTTGGATAATTACTCCACAAATGATGCCATCATTGGTAGTCTTTTAGATAAGCTTAATTGTAATTCACTTTTACTCGAAGGAATAGTTTTTCACATGAGATGTTGTGCACACATCTTAAACTTGGTTGTGAAAATGGGTTAGAAGTAATTGGGGATGGGATAGAAAGAATACGTGATAATGTTCATTTTTGGACAACAACCCCAAGTAGAATTGAAACTTTTAAAGAAGTTGCCCACCAATTAAAGATCACGTGCACTAAAAAGTTAGCTCTTGATTCTAAAATCCGTTGGAACTCAACATATCTCATGCTTCAAGTTACTTTGCATTTTAAGGATGTGTTCCCATGATTAAAACAACGTGAGAGACTTTACACTAGATTGCCAACTGATTAAGATTGGAAAAAAGGAAAAGAAAATTGTGAAAAATTGAAATTGTTTTACACTATCACAGAATTATTTTTCGGTACTAGCTATCTTACTACCAATTGTTATTTCCATAAAGTTTGTGAGATTAAAGAGGAATTGTCTACATGGCTTCAAAGTTCAAGTGAGATCATTAGAGTGATGGCATCAAAAATGATGGAGAAAATTTTAAAATATTGGGATGTTTGTCATGTGATAATGGCAGTGGCTGGTGTTTTAAATCCACGATATAAGATGAACCTAGTTGAATTTCATTTTCGAGAAATTTATGGAGATGAAGATTTTATTAAAATTCAAAAAGTTCGCCAAAGTGTTTATGATTTGGTTTGTGAGTACCAAAGCAAGGCAATGTCGGATGGAACTACTAATGTTGGTGCTTCTTCTTCTAAGTTTCCTTCTTCAAGTGGAGCTACTAATTCAGAGAATACTAGTATCGATAAGTATTATAAGTATGTCAAGTTGAGTGCGACTAGTGTGTATACAAGGACTGAGTTGGACTTTTACTTGGAAGAAAGTGTGCTGCCTAGAACTGATAATTTTGATGTGTTGGCTTGGTGGAAGTCGAATGGAGTCAAGTTTACTATTTTGCAAAAGATTGCTCGAGATGTTTTAGCTATTCCTGTGTCTATCTTTGCATCAGAGTTTGTTTTTAGCACTAGTGGTAGAGTGATTAGTCCACATCGTAGTAGACTTCATCCATCTACTTTGGAGGCTTTGATGTGTGCTCAGAGTTGGCTAATGTCTCAGAAGATAATGGTAATTGTTTATTAAATTTTTTTAATGAATTATTTTCTAATGCAATTGTTAACTAAAAAGTGTGTTTTGTTTTTAGGATCTCCTCTCATCTTTGAACCATCCAAAATCAACATATATAACGACAAGGATGATGATTGTGTTTCCGAGATTTTTTCTCAATAAGGTATTATTTGTTATTATTAACTTTTTGTTTTCACTATCTACACCTTATAATAAGGTATTATTTGCTATTATTAATTTTTTGTTTTTATTATGTATACCTTATAATCTAACATGATTAATAGTTCTATAAAAAGTTAACTTTCAGTTTTGGGCAAGAAATAATTATGCATATTAAATAATCCTATTAGTTTAATTTGATCTAACCTTTATATTATTTTATTTTCAGCTCTATAACTCATGGAATGCTTGTGGAAAGCCTTTGAAGAGATTTGAAGAGACTTGAGAGTGACTTTTTATGAAATTTGATGTTGAAGCTTTTTAATTAAGACTTTGTAGTTTGATTTTGGAAGAATGTAATTTGGTTTGTTTAATTTAAAAGACAAAACTATTACTTTGATTAGTAGTATGATAGTATCGTTTGTTTAGTTGTTAAATTTATTTTACTTGGTTAGCTTAGTGTGTATGAGTTATTAAATTTGTTAGCCTAGTATGCTATGAGTTATTAAATTTGTTACTTATAAGGGATAATTGGATATCAACATTTGGATAAAATAAAATAAAATAAAAGATAAACGGGGTGGGGAAAGTTAAATGGTTACGGGGGCGGGGAAGGAAAAACCCGCCCCGCCCCGTTGCCATCCCTACCTATGTTTCTTCTTGCGTTTCTCTAGCAATTTGACGCATAGTAAGAACCACGTCGCGCATAAATTGCTCTCCATCAATAGGAACTGTTGCAACTGCTCCTCCGCGAGCTCTTCGTAGTGGCATCTTGCTATATAGATACAAGAAGACACTTTAAAATCCAAAGCATGAATATAATCAACCAATTCTCTTCATGCTTACACAGCACCATGCTAAGTCACTTCATAAATAGCATGTCATACCAAACACGTAAATACATAAGCATATTCCATGCAATATGTACTATTCTTAAATCTACACTCATAACCTCGGTGGCTCCGATACCAAGTTGTCACTCCTAGATTTCCAACACCCGGGAGGGCACGGGGAAATAGGGGTGATTAAGTTGAACATTCTCACTCCCAATCACAATTACACTTTGATATCGTGTTCTGATACCCAGTTGTCATGCCTCAATTTTTGAGTTACCGGAGATACCTTCTCTAAGCCAGGATCTCAAGGGTGAGTTTATTCATTAAGTCCTAACAAACCACCTCAACCTTTAAATCAATGCGGAAGCTTAATTACATATATACGTTTACCTACGTATGACTCAACATCAATCACTCACTATGGGCCCCACACGTGGCTACACATACAAAATCAAGCTGTAGACTACAAGCTTTGATTAATCGAGATGTACCCTTCGATTAATCGAAATTGGCATTTCGCACAATCGAACTTGGATTCTCGATTAATCGAAGTTTCAATCAATCGATGATGTATCGAAGTACTATCGAGATTCTATTGGAATTGGACCCAATTCCATCAAAATTATTTTGATTACAGTTCGCTTAATCAAACGCTTTCGATTAATTGAAGAGGGGTCTTCAATTAATCGAATAGCACTTCGACAGAATTCCTGCTATTCCATACTTAAACAAATTTCTTGCCAAATTCCCATTCTTCAACATACATACATTCTCTACATTCTCTATAAGATGTGAAACATCATAAATGATCCAAGACATCCTTAGCATGGTCCAAACACAAAAGTTGCATCTCCAACGCTGAAACACATACATTTGGGATTTCCAAAACTATACATCATACATTTCATTTCTCAAAAGTCATACATATGCTACACATGGCGAATACACTTGAAACTCATAGCATAAAGGTTATCCAAATGTAAACAACATTTCTAAAATTAGTCAATATGCCACAAACCGACATGGACATCTATCTATATACCCAAAGGAAATGCCAAAAGTTCTTCCTCATGCCAATCTAAGCCTCATCCTCCACCGGTGCTTTATCTGAAAAAGGTTTGGGAGAAGGGGGTGAGCATACAACTATGCCCAGTAGGAATGATCCACCCGACTCAACCTTGACTTAGGCAGTCATGTATGAATGCATAATGAAATCTCTACTTGACTAAATGGCATACTTCAATATTTTTCGTGTACAAAACATAACCATTTTGGAAATCATGTTTGATGTCTCATTTCTCCAATACACACAGGCAATTCAAAAGGAATCACGTTTACAAATAAACTCAACGCCATGTATAATCTAAAATCACTTCAACTGGGGACTTTTGCTTATCACATTTTCATAATAAGAGTATTTTCAAGACTACATACTCTACTTATGCTCTACGGGTTATTGACCCGACGAAAGCAACATCCGCTTGGCCAAGTTTTGGATCTTGTACCCTAGGGCTCCGGACCCTTCTTAATTCTCACACATGCCCCAAAAACCACAAATTTTCACATAAATGCACATTTATCACATAAATGCACAAAATCAAGATTATCACTAAATTCTTTCAATGCATAACATTTATCAAGTTAATGCATATCAATTTCAACTCAAGTTTATTACAATACAAATCCAATCATCTCATGGAATCAACAATCATGCATTTTCAAAAAAATCTTCTTTTATGCATGTCTTATAATTTCACAAATACTTCTCAAATGAACACAATGTTTCACAATGCATTCATAAACCATAAACAACACATACATAATACATAAATTCTATTTAAGGCACGGTAGACAACTTATATATGTAAGAAACACCAAATTTCACATAATAACACATGGAAGAATTTCACGTCACAAGTATGTGACCTGTAGAATCAAAATAAAGAAGAGATTCATACCCGTACCTCAAATTTCAAGCTTTTCTAGCCTTTCAACTTCACCCAAATTGGATTTTTTTTGGTTCAATACATAGCCCTTGTCGAGCAGAGCAATCCTTTTGTCTTCGGCGTTCTCTAAATCCTAGTTTGACTTCCGAAATGAAGAGAAAAGGAAGAGAAATGAAGTGGCAGAGTGAGAGAGATATATCAGCTGTATGTAATGGTTAAGATCTCAGCCCCCATATATTTATAATATATTAGGGTGAGAAATGATCAAAATGCCCCCGAGTCATTTAACTTACCCTCCCGACCTTCATTTTCGATTTCAAAAGTGGTTATGCCTCTGAAATCGCTTCCTTAACTCATTTAACATTTCATTTGGTTTAAAATAAAAAATAATATTTTTTCAAAAAAATTTTGGGTTCCCAGGCCCACCCAGCCAGCGTTTGAGGCCCTATTGACTTAAAATTCTCAATTTTTACCAAATGATTCCAAAACTTTTCAAAACCTCTAAAAAACTTCTCAAACATGTTTTCCACATTTAAAACATGCTAAAATTCATTTAACATGCATTTATGACAAAATGATGAATAAAAAAAATTCGGTCAAAATTGGACCCGGTCTCTACATTTACAACTGGGAAAAGATGTTAGTGTAGTCAATCCATTCCTTTCGTTGAAAGCCTTTGACCACCAATCTCGCCTTGTATCTCTTAGAGCCATCATGTTCCTCTTTTAACTCTACACACCAATTTGTTACGTAGAGTTTTCTTCCCAATGGGTAATTCGGCTAGCTCCCATGTATGATTAGAGATAAGGGACTTTATCTCATCTCTTATCGCTAGATCCTACTTGCTCAATTCCTCTACTTGACATGCCTCATTGTAGTATTCAGGTTCTCCACCATTTGTTAGCAATAGAAAATTCATGTACTTTCGGTTTGGTACATGTGGACGAGTGGACCTTTTGGGTGCGGATGTCAGAGTTGGGCTCTGTGGAGCTTGCTGTTCTATAGGTTCTTTTGGTTGAGGACCCTCATCAACCTGTTGCACCACATTTCTTATCGGATCATCATCCAATTCGACATACTCTTGATTTTCTTGTACTAGGCTAATGAGTTGTGCAATAACTCTATCCTTATACATCACTTTTCATTAAAAATCACATTTATACTATAAATGATCTTCTTATTTTGGTAATCCCAGAGTCGATAACCAAACTCATCTCCTCCATATCTAATGAAGGTGCACTTTAGTGACTTGGGGTCCAATTTTTCCCTAGCATAGCCACTAATATGCGCATAAGCAATACAACCAAACACCTTCAGCCATGAAAGATATACCTCCTTGTCACTCGAGACTTCTTCTGGTATTCAGTGCTGTAACAGCACTACCTCGTCCCAAAACTGTTTGGGTAGACCTGATTGAATGCACATGTTTTTGATTTTTTCCGTCAATGTTCAGTTCAACCGTTTACCACCTCGTTTTGCTGTGGGGTTCCTTGCACAACCCGTTCTAAACAGATCCCATTCTCAAAATATAATTTCTTGAACATAGTGTCTTCATACTCGCTACCATTTTCTGAGCTCAACCTCTTAATCTTCAAGCTCATCTCATTCTTTACCATAGACTTCCACTTCTTGAACACCCCCAAATACCTCAGATTTGTGCACCAAAAAATAGACACATACCTTTCATGTATAATCATCGATGAAAGTCAAAAAATAAGACTTTTCGCTAATAGATGAGGCTGGGGCTGGCCCCAGACATCTGTGTGAACTAACTCAAGCTTCTAACTCTTGAGAACTCTACCACTCTTCTTAAACTAACCATATTCTGTTTGTCGTATACACAATTCTCATAGAAGTCAATATCAATTGATTTCAGCCCTGATAGTTTCCCTAACGAGTGCATGACCTAGTCTCTGGTGCAACATGTTATGATCTTCTTTGCTTTCAGCAATCACTATGACACATTAACACTGACAATTGTCTAGAGAGAGCCATTCTTTTTACCATGTGCTATGATCATAGTGCCTTTGGAGACTTTCCATGAATCTCTAATGAAGTTAATAGCATAACCTTTATCTGACAATTGCCTAATGAAAATCAAATTTTTGCTCAAGTCTAGGATGTGTCTCACATCTTTCATCTTCCAAATAGATCTAGCCAGCTTGATCTGTACATCACCCTTGCTGACTACGTCACATAACTGGTCATCATCGAGATACACCTTACTAAGGTTTCTATGTGAATAGCTTGTAAATAGTTCTCTGTTTGAGGTAGCGTAAAACGAGGCCCTAAAGTCAATCACCCAAAACTCTGCCTTGCTCTCCAAAGAGCATATCAACATTTTATCTGAATCTTCTGAGACAATGTTTGCTTCGGTCTTCTATTCTTTTCTTTCCTTCAGGACTTTGCATGAAGTTCGGTAATGACTCATCTTGCCACAATTCCAACACTCGACGTTTTTGAGATCTAGGAATTACCTTTGGAATTTTGAGACTTTGATATGTCATTCTTTAACTTGGAATAACCATGTCCATTACTGCCTTTCTTCTTATTCGAACTTCTGTCTCTACTTTTGATGTTCAACATGGAACCACCGGTAGAAACGTCATCTGATTGCCTTCTAATTTATTCGGTCAAAATCATGCTGACAATGTCGTAGAACTCCAACTTTGATTTCCTTATAGAACTACTGATTGTAGTAACTGTGCCACTCCAACACTCAAGCATCTACCCTAGAATTGGAAATGCGCGGACCTCATCTTTGAAGTCGATTTCAACAGATTCCAATTATCCAACGATCTCATTAAACACATTGAGATGCTCATTGAATCTTTCACTTTCGGACATCTTTAAGTTAAACAACTTCTTTATAAGATATACCTTGTTTGCTACAACAACTGTTCGTACATATAAAAAAGGGTTTCCATGAGAGACGTCGTCGTCTTCTCATTTTTGATGTTGAAGACAACTGATTTTGACAATGTCAATCTGATCGTTGCAAGAGTCTTCCAATCAAGCTTGATCCATTTATATTTTTTTCGTCTTTGCTAGCTTCTTTTCAAGTGGTAGATCTAGATCTTTTTGGACCAGATAGTCCTCTATCTGCATCTTTCAAAAATTGAAGTTTGTGCCATCAAACTTCTTAATCCTTAATGCTCTATCTTCTGACACCGTACTCCCACTCAAACAAATAGATCTGTGATGAAAAACTTCATCAATCACCTGTTGTGACCTTGATACGCAAATCAAGGCTCTGATACTAGTTGTTGGGAATATATGTGGAAAACCAATCAAAAAATAAAACAATCACACAAAAATACAAGAGATTTACTTGGTTCACCCTAACAATGGGTTATGTGCAAGGAGCACACCAAACAATTTCACTATGAAAATTATGATGGAGGATTATAATCACTCAAACTCTCTTCTCGTTTGCTCTAACCAATTTCACAAAATTGGATTTCTTTGGCTCATAATTGTTCTCACAATTTGATACACATCTTAAGGTTACACAAAACCCCACTTTATAGAGAGATGTTTTGATCACCAAGTCTTCAAGTTTCAGAAGGAAAGTTCAATTAGTAATTGAATTCTTAAACAAGTCTCATAATAATAGGAAACAAATCTTCCAGCAGTCAACATTCCAAAAACTATCGTCCTCAAGCTCCACAACCACAACACTTTTACAATTAAATACTGAAGTATAACTTTTTCTCACTCATATAAATAAATAAAAAACTCATTTAGATCTATAAAGAGTATTTAATTAAATTTGTTCTTTTTGTAGGAATAGAAGACGACTGAATTTCATAGCAAAGTGACAAGTTACAAAAGAAAATCGTTCTTTTTCATGGTGAAGATAAACAATAGTAAAAACAAATTAATTACAAATTCTTTTGTGCGAGTAGATGTCAAAGAAGTTTCTCTTGAAAATGATTTATTTGAAGAACTGGAATACAAAAAAGATAAAGGGTTGAGAGTTTTCAAAAGAGGGCAACATAGAATTTAAAATTTGTTTGTATTATAAGGATCACTAGAATTGTAGTTTTTACTTTGTTATGGTCATCGAGTAAGTAGGATTATTTATTTTTCTGTTCAATTCGGCTGAGAAGCATTTTTCTTATGTTATATAGAATTATATTGACATTTTTCATGAAATCATATTAGAGATTCGAATATTTCTGAATCAGTTTATGTGAGAGAAATGACGACGTTATCGAATATCTCCGAATTTCGGATAATTTATCATTTCCCTAGCCTTTATTGTTGTATGCTAACTGAATAGAAATTCTGAAATTTAACAAAGATGTTGAAGTCAAAGCTTTTTATTAAAAATATGATAAACATAAGCAAATAAAAATTTCCTCCTGCTAATTGATGTGTCACTTTTAGATTAATACAAACATTTTCTCAACTTCTATTTATTTTTTATTTTGTTTTCTTTAAAACTATTTACTACATGTTAAGTTATTGCTAAATACATGCATCAATATCAATATTTATCAAATTCATCATTTTTAGTACAAATATTATTACCCTTTATGTTTATTGTTACAGAATCAAAGATATACTACCAGTAGCTTTACTGGGAAATCACCGTCTATTTTCCCTTTTAAAACAAGCAAATTCTATCAATTTTTAATAAGACTAACAAGTCTTAAATTTTTTTTTTTATTTCATTTGAGTTATAAGCCACTATATCTTCTATTATTGTCAAAACCAAATAGAAGTAAAAATTTGCAATTATGATTTTATTTGAAAATTGACATGTGATCCTTTTTCTTCTTCTAAATTCCCTTAAGTTTTAGCTAATTAATGACTAATACAATATGAATTAAAAATTATAATTAATTTAATTTGAATCAATTTAAAAACCTTGTGTAAAAATCACAAAGACTTTAATTAAAGAAAATTAAAATTATACCTCATTTGACAAGGGAGTAAATGAAAATCCAAGTAAGTTTATAGCTTGAATAAATAAATAAATAAAAGTTTATAATTGTGGGGGCAGAATTTTCGCCTAGTCTAGTTGGTCGAATTGATACACAAACAGATCAGGCCCAAGTCAGCTTAAGTCCAAGTATCAGCAGAAATTTCAAAAGGCTCGGTAGATGAAATTAGAGGGCCTAGTCATCCCATAAAAGGGTCTAATCGCCTTCATTTAAAGGCTAAAAAAGTTCAATCCAAATACAAGTTTAAACTCAAAAAGAATTCAAATTCTTTAAGAGTAAAGATAGCTGTAAATAAAGAAACTACAATCTTAGAAGAATTGGGATTTCTACTTGTATAAATATCAAAGATATGTGAATGAAAAGATCCGAAAATCCACCACTAAATATTGTGTTTTTTATTTTGAATGTGTGCATTGAATTAATCAGCAGCAATGAGTGAGAATGGTAATTTTGTGTGTTTGAATGGCTATTACCAAAAACCGGTTCACTGGGATTCCAAATTACACCATGAGTTTGATGTTCACTTTTTGTTTTTCTAGTTGTTAGACACAACTCCAAAGAATTGTTTGCAATTAAGGACTTGATCCTATCTTTCTCACTTCCAGGCTCGCGGCAACGGAACATGTCGATGGGTGCCACCACAACCGGCGGCGTAACCACCACCAGACCAAACCCTACTCCACGTATCCGACGAATACATCGTTTTTCTATCTCAAGACACCCTCTCTCTCCAAACCCTACCCAAACCCACCAACTCCACACCTCCGACTACATCGACTCCGACGACGAACACCTCTTCAACACCATCCTTGATCGCATCGCCAATCAACACCACGAGCACCAAACCAATCGGTCCTCTCCTACCTCCAAATCATTCATCGATTCGCTACCAATCCTCAAGTTTTTCGCCGCTTCTTCATCCAATTCTTGCCCTAAATCCTGCTCAATCTGTACGGATGACTTCGAATTTTACTCAGAAGTGAATCAATTGCCGTGTAAGCATGTTTTCCATCACGACTGTATCGTTCCGTGGCTTAGTAGGAGCAATTCGTGTCCCTTGTGTCGGTACAAGTTACCGGCGGAGCCAAATCCGAGGCATTTGAAGAGGTATGTGGTGAGATTGGGGAATGTGCATGTGGAGGGGTGGGGTGAGGATCAGGAGAGCGGTTTACATGATGCAATGTTAAGGAATGGATTTGTTCAGGCAAGGATACGATCGTCGCCGACACCTACGGGGCCGATCCGGAGTGGTTTGGCAGCGGCAGGAAATAGTGAGGACTCGGTTTCAAGCCCGATGGTTGATGAAGATGGTGACACTATGATGCTTGATGCATGACTCCTTTTGGGGACTATTCGGCCTTTTTGGTATGTTTTTCGTGACTTCCTGGTGTTTGATACTTGTACTGTTTTATGCATTGAATTTGATATATGGGTATGTGCAATTTCAAAGTGAACGTAGTTGTAAATCTTCAGTAGAAGTTTAAGACTGTCATTGAGTTTGAACTTTTTGTCGAAATAATCTTCTTAAAAAGAAAAAAGAATTTTAAGTGTACTAGTAGTTGGGGTTGAGAACTATAGAACAGTTAGTATCTTTGATATGATAACTAGAAGCAGAACATCGAGTCTCAACTGCTTGTCATTCTTGTTGTTTGAATTATTTATTTTATATTTTGGGGTTGTTAGATGTATTGCCTGGTTTTAACCAAAGAATTGACTGCATGTTGATTTTACTGAAAATGAGTCAAGTTGTGATAGCAACGGTTGCTATTATTCAGAAATAACAGATGGCACTAGAAAGGGTATTATATTTGGCCATGTGTAGAAGAGATGGTAGCTAGCTTGATGTTGATTTCTAGGTCGATGTACTGAAAATTCACTGGCTACTGGTTCAGTCCAAAATTTTTTTTATTGAATCTGATATTCAATTATCTTAAATTTCTAAGAGTTTTTTGTTTGTCCGCTTGAATAGAATGAATTAGTTCACCATTTTATATAGTACTCCAATGTAGAAACTTAGCATCCTGAATGGATCCATATAAGAAAATAGTAGCCACCTTAAAAATGAACTTATGCGAAGAAATATTGTGAAGTTCCTTATATTTTTAATGATTCCATACAAGATGATGGAAGTTTTACACTGAAATGCTAAGTAGATTGTAAATGAGATCATTCAAATTTAAGGGATACCCAAATTTTTCCCAAGAGTATTCTTACATCACTTTTTAAAAGTTGAATGCTATGATCAATCAAGTTTCAAATCTTTGATTGAAATCACATGGACTCAGCATAATTAGCAAAATGAGTTTAGCACAATGGTTGAGGTTTAAAATTGTGAAATGTCTTCTGAATTGAAATCATATGATGACTAGAAGGTGAATGTCTTGCATTGAGGAAGTGGTTTTATTGTATAATTTCTGCATGTTGTCTTCATTATCATTTCTTTGTATTTGTTTCTTTTAGCTATGTGGTGGTTTTGTTTAAGCAAATTATGTCATAATGCCGAAGATCCACTGAGTGCTCTGCTTTTGATTGAGCTGAGTGCAGAAGAGAGTTGCTTGCTTGATTTTGTTGTTTCTGGTCAAAGAGATTTAAGTTCTCAAAACTTGATCAATATATGTTGCATTTGCCTGTTGGATACGGAAGAGGGGTCTAAGTTTAAAAAAAAAAAAGTAAGAAAAAAGTGGGGAAGGAAATGACATTGATTTGTCAATATTGCAATGTTCAACTCTAATATTGTCCAACTTACCTTTTTAAATTCATACAAAAATTGTCGAATAACAATAATGGTACTCAAATCAGTTTTATTTTACCAAGGGTTGCAGGCTTGTAGCCCACTGGTATTTTCTCTACCTCTCAAAGTGGAAGGTGAGGTTGCAGTCCCCTTGGGGACAAATGGGTGTGTGAGTTTTTTGCCGAGGAAAAAAATATGTTCCTCTTTCTCTGTATATTCTCCATAAATCATGTCCTTCAAGCTGTTCTTCATGTGCCTTTATAGCCTTTAATTACTATTGTCAGTTCACATGGCACAAATGTTGATGAAGTGGAAGTTGAAAGATAGATCTCACACCGAGATATTAACTAAGCAAAAGCTTCAAACTCAAAAGAGTTAATAATATTTCTTACTCTATTCTTCGTTTCAAGTTGTCTTTTCTCTTCAAGCTTACATGTATTTTTATAGTTTGTCCTGTCGGATATTGCGGATCTGCAGTTGGTTTCTTCACTGTGTTTTCTGATTTCTACAATGATGCGGCAAACCATGTTTTCTTCATTCTCCGGTATCACAATGTTTCTTTATTGGCTTTGCACAACATGATTTCTTCTTCTTTCTTCTTTATTAGTGTTGCACACTACCATGCTGATGCAGGAGCATCTACAAGGCTCTCCAAGACTAATCGGGCCCTCTAGCCAACTAGGCTTGGGTTATCTTAGGGTCTTTATTATTTGCTTATTTTTCTGTGTCTTTCATTTTTATGTTTTATGTCATTTGGTAGATGATATTTGTAGTCTTAGTCTCTTTTAAAAAGTCATGTGACTGTCATGTGAGTTTTTAAGTACTTTGGAGGGTTAGGATTTATTAGTTATGGAAGTGATCAAGGGCTAGGATGTTTAGGGCTGTTGTAACCCTAGTATGAATAGTCTTTTAAGAGACTTTGTAGGCAGTTTTTTTATTCCAGCAGATTAAATCTAGAGTTTCTCTGAGCCTTTTGCCTTAGAACTCACCCATCTACGTTCCAACTTCGATTTTATTGCTTTGTATCTCTATTTTCCTGCCTGTTTTTGTGGGAAATCCCTTTCCTTTGAGGTTTTGCACTATTACAGTTGTCGGACAGCAGCTTATCGCTACTGTTTCTACACCACATGCACAGACCATTTTGAACTATTCATCATCACACCTTAACTATTTGCACATTTTTCTTACAGCTCCTACAAATGACACACACAAACTTATATGTATATGTTATATATATCTCTCTACACACATAGACGAAACACTTTTTCTTTCTCTCTTTCACATTTATGGGGTGGACCCCCCACGTGTTTTCCTTTCATTATTACTTTTGAGTCCTCAATGATTGGACTAAAGGGTTTAATATCAATTTTGCGAGCTAATCTAGACACGTCTTTTGGTTTGACTAAATGGAGTGGGATAGCGAGTATGAGAACGCCAACCGTTAAATTTCTTTGAGAGTAGTGAGTGTTTCTAGAGTATGTACACTGCACTTATATATGTACTTTACTCTCCTTAATATCATCATCATCTTTGCCTTTATCCCATATGAATGGGGTCGGCCACATGAATTCTCTTTTTCCATTCTTTCTTATTATACACCATGTCTTCACTTGAATTTAAGTTTTTTAAGTCGTTTTCAATAACTTCATCCCACGTAAGCTTTGGTCAGCCTCTTTGTTGTTTAGCTTCTAAACAAATAAGTCTTTCTCTTTTAATAGGTGCATCATCAGGTCTACGTTGAATATGACCATACCGTCTAAGTCCACTTTTTCTAATTTTATCGTTTATAGGCACTATACCTAATGTTCACCTCACACGTTTATTATTTATCTTATCTCTTCTAGTGATTCCTATCATCCAATGTACAATCCTCATTTCTGCTACATGAATGCATTGTATTTGTTTTTTTTTTAACGCCCAACACTCCGCTTCATACAATATTGTCAGTCTAATAACCGTTCTATAGAATTTTCCTTTTAATTTATTTGGTATTCGTTTGTCACAAAAGATACCATTAGCTTGCCTCCATTTTGTCCATCGGATTCCAATCCTACTTACTACATTATCATCTATCTCCCCATTTTTTTGAAGTATTGATTTTAGGTAACGAAAATAGTTCTTTTGGGTAACTCTTTGGTCTTGATCTTGAAGTGTTATATTTATAGTCATCTTTTTCTACTTTATCAAATTTGCATGCCATATATTCCGTTTTAGTTCTACTAATTCTTAGGTCCCTTGATTCTAATGCTTTTCTCCATATTTCTAATTTTGTTGCTTAGGCTTACTATGGGATGTTTTCTTGAATATTTTTCATTATTTCGTTTAGTATTATCGCAAATAGGTGTGGACTTAACACCAATCTTTGGTGTAATCCCACCTTTATAGGAAAGTCATTAGTTTTCCCGCATGTAGTGTTAACTCTAGTCAACGTCTTGAGTACCTTGATTTAGTATTGTGTACCTTGATCTGCGTGTTATGTCATACTGGGCTACTCTGTATGGATGCAAGACTACTGGAACACCCCTATACATGCTTGAAGCTAATGGAACGATTCCTCCCATGTGGATGTGCCAATTGTAGGCGAATTCGTTCTCAATCTGGTAATTTGCACGTGGAGCTTGAGAGTGACCCATCCCTTCCATGAATAATGCAACAGAGAGTAGAACCATAGAGTTTTTGTGACATGATATTTAGGAAGCAGGAGACGAGAACTTTCCAACAATACATGACGGGGATCAATTTGGTAAGTACCAAGGTGCATGTAAGTGATTCACCTAATTGATATTTCTAACAGACCATTTTGCACTAGTTTAAGCATTTCTTTGAATATAATTGTAGCTTTTTGACCAAACTAAATTCAAGTGAAAATACTTTCTAAACTTTTTGATAATTCGTGGATCTTGAGAATTGGAGTTTTTACGACAAATAGTCGCGCACCAAACACAATAACGAAACACGACAGAAAACAAAACAAGCACCACACATAGGACAAGAATTTACATGGTTTAGCGATGTGCTTATGTCTACGGCGAAGATCCGGCAAAAGTTTTCACTATGAGAAAATGATGAGATTACAAGCCCCCAAACCCTAGCTCTCGCTCTCGCTCTCTCGCCCTCTTTCTGCGATTTTCAGTGTTTTTCTCTCAATCCCACTCCAAACCTTAAGTGCCCTTATATGCTGGGTTACAAGAGAGTCATAAACAGGGTCCAAAACTTGCAAGCGAAAAAAATGGTAAAAAAAAAGCCCATTTTTGGGGTCAAAACTGGGTTGCGACGCGACTTGTGCCGAGACAAAATTTGGGCCACAACATCCTAGGAGTAACTGAGATGAATTATAGAAGTTGGAGGCGAGAAATGTTTTTGAAAAATTTAAAATTCATGAACACAAAGAAGAAATGGTAGTTGTGTGGGACCCTGTGGGTGTCATGGGTCCTACAGGAGCTGTGTGGCACTTGTTTCATTTTTGGTGGTCCAACTTTCTTTTTTAGTTTTGTTCAAACTGGCCATCTGATAATTAGTTAAATGTGACTCCTAGGTTTAGAAGAAATTCAAAAATACTCTAGAATTGGTCTCTTAAGGTGGCAACTTTAAGGCGATTGGGAAAGAATCACCCCCCAAAATCTTAACTTAGCCACAAGAAGGCCCCCTTAATATAACTTCTCTTTCCCATTAAATTGACAATCAAATTGCATGGCTCTCAACCATTGTGTATTGTGTACGGCCTAAAAGTTACCTAACTTACCTAGGCTTCTGACCCACCTTGGTGTACACTGAAGAGGCACCTATAGAAAAGCCTTATTTTAAACAAAATGCTTTTTAAAGTGAAAAACTAAGCCGAATGAACAATGCAGAAGGAAGATGACAAAGCGATGTTAATGTGATGACATCTTGTAAACCCCACATGTCCATTGATAAATTTTTGGTCAACCTTTTTGGCTTGAACAACATTACTTTGTATGCATGATTTATTACTTCTCGAAGGAAGTCCTCCCCGCCACATCGCTGTGCCAATTTTCTTTTGGACCTTTTGGAATTCCTTTCCTCGTATGTCCCCATGTAAATGGTTTGCTTGGGAAGCTGTATTCATTCTAACTTGTTTGGTTGACATGCTAAAATCTAAGTGTCCTCTAATCTTGTTCTTATCAAATTTTCTTGGAATTAAGAGAGGTTTGTTCAAATCCCCCATCGGTCCATATATCACCACACACCCACCTCTTTTGAGTTCATTTGACAAATTTTCACTGTTATAGGATTTTGATTGCCATAAACAAAAGATTAGTTTTTTTTTTTTTTTCCAGGGTTCAAAATGGAAGGATTAGTTGGTGACATGTTGAAAACTCAAACGAACAGTTATTTAAAATTATTGGTGACACTTATCGTCAAAAAATTATTGTACTGTCAAAGCAATCGTAGTACAGTGGTCAAAATTGTCGGTGTCGTGTCTGGAAGGAATGGGTGGGTTTGTTATTTGATTCTGATCCTATAAGAAATTTGGAAGAATTACTATTTTTTTTTTTTTTGGTAAATGAAGAATTACTACTGTTGCTTTGTTCTTCAAAGTGTTTTGTTATTATTGTATAGCCTTTCGAGGGTTTACCAAATTGCCTAATGTCATGGGATTAAATAATCTTAGTATGCTCTTAATGGAAAAAAAAGGAAGTTATTCTATTATGCTCCTGTGAGTTTATGATTTCATCTGTTCTCTTTTTTTTTTTTTACAGTATGATTTTTACCATGACAGTATAATTCGCATGCATGACTTTGTTTTCTCGTCTCTTCAATTTGCAGTTTATGTACAGTCTCTTCAGATAGTGTCTGGTTACTTTCACTTCGATTATCCCGAACAAGGTGCAAATTTGGACCTGAACTGAAGACCACACTACCATCTCTTTTCTGTATATATTTCTTTCTTTTTGTTGAGCAGATGGAACGACCTTTAGCTATTTACGCATTTTGATGTAATGTTCTCTATAAGTTCAAATATATAAATCTGCCAATATGGAAATTTGGTTTTTCTTGTTCAGCTGTGTTGGAAAAGTTTGAAGAAAATAATATATATACATATACATATATATGTAGAGAGAGAGAGATGTAATTGTTTATTGGATTGGTATGCCACTGCCTTACCTTTTTCAATACGAAACGTAATGTTAGGTGAATGTGCATGTCTTTCCCATGCATTCTGGCCAGCTTAGCCCCATCACAGCTCTTTTTTTAGGGGTCACATTGCTTTCCTCGTGATACTGAAGTGCTACACAAGACTTTCCTTGGACATGAAAAAGAGATAGAAAATAAAGAAAAAGCAAAAAAAAGAAAAGAAAAAGTCCTATTTTTTACAATTGATCACAAGTAGGGGTGCACGAAGAACCGTGGGAATCGGAATCGTACCTAAACTGAACTAAACCGTCGTTACGGTTTCGGTTCTATTTTTTAGGAACCGTTGACTACGGTTCTGGTTCCAGGTCCAGGTCCATTAGAACTTAACCGAATTGTTACTGTTTACTATATATATATATATATTATAATAGTTTGTATACAACCCTAATTTTAAGCATCTCTTGTTTAGACATTCTCTCACTCATGGCTCTCACTCCTCAGACATCTCTCAAGCTTCCAGTGACATCTCCGGCGAGTTACACGAGCTCAAGAGTATTTTGGCATTAGAGAATGTTTTCGATCCAAACCCGAGCCTTGCCAAGGGTTTTTGCAAGGCGATAACTTCTCTATCGAGAGCATATCGTCGGAGGACCTCCAACAGAGGGTCAAGATCTGAATCGATAGACTCTAATCACTGTTAATCGAGCTTTGATCGGTGAATCTGGTGCGATTCTAACATTAATTCCACTCCTTTGGTGTATCGATCCATGGATGCAAGAACATGTTGTGATTGCCTTGCTTAATCTCTCACTCCACAAAGAAAACAAGACCCTGTAGGTTTGAATTTGTAGTTTGCTTTGATGGCTAAGATTTTAACAAGTTATATTAATACTAAATTCTTGTTTTTGCTATGATGATAGGTGACATAACAAAATAGATTTTCTTCTTGTTTTGCCGCGGTGATTGATTTTCTTCTTATTTTGCTTTGGTGACATAACAGAGTAGAATTAGGTTTAGTTGGATAAAAAAATAAAAAATAAAAAAAAAGGAAAGAACTGCTGAATCGAACCGTTTACTACGGTTCGGTTCGATTCGGTTCTTCAACGGTTCTAATTTCGGTTCCAAAATTGAAGAACAGTTAGGAACGGTTTCGATTCTGGTTCCACAATAAATCGAATTGTGTGCACCCCTAATCACAACCGTCCACCCAGTGTGATAACTATCGTCATTTTGACGGCTAAAGAAGCTAAAAAGCCATAAGGTTTTTGTTGAATTTTCATTCAAAGATTACTACTATTTGAATTCTAGTTGCAACCCCTTCATCAAATCTTATTTTAAAGATAATGTTTGAACTATTAAACTTTTGGGATTCTTTTCTCTGCATTAAAATATTCTCGATCTAATTGCCTTAGTTATTTTATATTGTACTAATTTTTATAAATCAAATCAATGACCAAATACCATTTCAGGTCCTTCTGGGTTTTGGGTAGGCTAAAAGGCATTTTAAATCTCAACTAATTCACGTGTATGGTCATCAAATAACAACTTGTTGGACAAGTCACAGGCGGCTTTATGAGCCAACCTCTCATTCTCTCTTGCTTAATCTACTTTACAAACTTCCATACATGCATCTATGTGTTGGTGTGTATATATATACACATATATATAGGTCTCCTAAGCATTTCTTGTTCACATCTCACATTACCCCTGTGCATTTCACAAGTCCTGCACTTGACATTGCTGCATTTTACAAGTCTTCACATTTTTCTGGTGAATTTGGATATAAGAAATGGCATTGGAGATGTCAATGGCAGATATGATGACGAAGGTGCTTGTTTTCGTGCTTGTTCAAGCTCTGGTTTATTTAATCATTTCCAATTCATCGGACATTTTCTCGAAGAAGAAGAAGAAGATGAGATCGTCACTTAGCTTCAAACCTGCTTGTTCTGCTAGCATTTACTGGATTTTGGCTGCAATCTCCGACATCCCACAGAGCGGCGAGGCATCATCGCCTTCATGCCGGAGCGTACAATCACCAACCCAGAAGTCCCACACCACCGAGGATTGTATGTAGATCCAATTGTGTATTATTATGCCTATTTAGCACTGCATGTGCTTTGAACAAATGTTAATTTGATATATTGATAATATCTTTTTTATTTTTATTTTTATTTTTATTGTATTCAAACATCCTCTTAAAAATATCATTTATAGACATCCTCTTAAAAATATACCAAAAAATATTTATAATTATTATATTTTATTTTTAAATTTTAATTTTATATTATTAATTTGACCCTCCAAATGAATATCGGAGGTAAGACGTTGAAGGCGAGCAAATTTGGAGAAGAGAGGATATAGAAGGACGAGAGAAAGATAGGATAAAGAAATAACATAATTTTGTTCTCTTGGGCTAGATAGGTGGTGAAGAAAAGCTTGAAAGAAGGGACAAAAATAAGGATAAAGAATAATATAATTTTGTGGCTAAAGTCGAATCTACTATGGCTTGAGTGGGTGATGTCTCGAATCTTCGTCATGAATAGCTCACCATGTACTCTCTTGTAAAAATATGATGTCAACAAGCCACTACGAATACGGAATCATAAATACGACACGATACGAATATAATAATATGATAAATTTTTAAGAAATAAGATACAACACGATAATGATACATAAAAAATATATATATATATTTGATTTTTATATATTACAAAATTATAATATAAAATAAGATTAAGACACGACAAGAATACATCAAAAAAATAATAATATATTATATTTTTATATATTACAAAATTAATTTTTGATTAATTTTTCATAACATTATGAATGTAAATGTAATCACAAACGTGTTCATAAATAAAGAGGCAATTGCATTAAACAAAAAAAAAAACACTCTAATCTTAGAACATGAATGACCCAAATTCTTACTAGACATCGGATCTCCTCATCTCCCTTCTTCATCATCTTCTTTTTTTTCTCTTTATTCTCTCTCGCTATCAATTGGACCTTCGTTTTTTTAGAAAAATATTTATAATTTTGTCTAGATGTATCCCAAAAGTATCTTGTCGTATCCCAAAAATACCATGTTGTATCCTAGCCGTATCGCAACTATATCAAAATCTTAGTCGTATCCTTCCATATCCCAACCATATTAGGCACGTATCTGGCGCGTATTTGTTACGACCACAACGATCCTAGGGAAGTATCGATAGGATATAGTTGATATGACCACAAAATAGTGGGTTAGGAGAGATGCCTCATCCCTCCATCATTTCCTTCTCTCCAACTTTTACTTCTACCAAATATGAAAACTTGCTCCTTACAAAAATGGATAGGGCATGTGTCTTTTTTCAAAAAAAAAAGTAGGACTTAGAAGTAATTTTTCTTAAGATCAACTTTAACAAACTCCTTTATATATATATAACAATAGCTGACACTTAACCTCGACTGTGAGAGTGGAGGGAGTGTGTGCCCCACAAAATGTAGCTAGTATCTGTGGAAGTCATGGCCTTAGCCACGTCCCAAAGGCTATGCATTACCAAACTATGGCTTTAGCTATGCCCATGAGCAATGCCCCAAGTTTTGTGCTTGGCTTGGCAAGCCTTGCACGCATGGACTCTTGATGGTGGCCAACTTGCCTTAGGCAAGGTTGTGGGTTGATTTCGGTGACCCAAGGCGGCCCATAGTTGATGGCGACGTCACATGGCGAACACAACATATGGGAGTGCTAGGCATTTTGTGGGCATGGCAAATATGATACTTGACACTTTGTGGCTACATTGGACACTCTTTGTGGGCTTGGTTGGACTTTATGCGTGGCACCATGTGTGGACATGGCAAAGTAATGGCTTGATAGTGCATGACCTTTGGGGCGCAACTAAAACCATGGCCTTCACAAACACTAGTTATGTGTTGGGCATAGCTAAAGTATACTTCAGTGGGTGTTCTTCCCTAAATGCGATTAGGCCCTTGTGTCAATGATGCAATATTATGGGGATGAGACTAGTTCTTCCAATTAGAGGTGGGCATGTGTGGACGATTATGGGAAGTTAAGGATGTCTTGTTGTTAACAACATGTGACACAATGTCTGTGGCAGACCAAGATATTCTTATGGGCGGTTATGCTTGTTGGCTTTGTCTTATTGATTGACTTTCCTAGTAGTTGGGGATGCCAATTGAATGTGTGTGTTGGTTGACTTTTATTAGCTAGCAACCACATGTTTGTGCCTTGTCTATGAATAGACAAGCAGTTGAAAGGGCAACTGCCATTCTATATTGGTTGGTTATGATTGGCTCATATGTCTAAGGTGGTTGGGGTTGTCAACCACATTGTTATGTCTTGTTCAAACATATTCAAGTAGTTATATGTAATTTTGTCTAGAAGCGTAAAAACCAGGCCTAATTTCGACTGGTTTTCTTTTTATTCATCATTTTCATCATAAATGGAATTTAAATGATTTTTTGCATGTTTTAAATGTACGAAACATGTTTGGGAACTTGTTTAGAGGTTCGGGGTTGTCCAAAATCTTGTGACCGTCGGAGTTATCCACTCACAATAGGAAGACCGATATATTGTCGAGAATGTATGATTCTTCGAAATTGTCCAAATCATACGGGTGTCGTCGGAGTTGTCAAACACCACATGATCGTCGGAGTTGACCAATCATGTCTATGTATCAGATTATAACTGAAAAATATGTAAATATCTTGATGCTTATGTGTTTAATTGTTAAGCATTTTGAATAGATTAGATGCATTTTTACTTGAATTACATTTGAGTTGATTTGACATGAGAACATCGAATATGCCATGTAGAGTAGCGACATCATGATTGCATATCATGTAGGTCGGTGTCGAGTCAATGCCTAGGTGGGTTATGGTATTCCTAGTGAGCTCGTTGTTTTGCTCACCCCTCTTTTCCAAACCTTTTTACAAATAAGGCACCGACGATGGACAGGACTTGAATAGTCAAATGGAGCTCTTAGTAGTATTTTTGGTGTCATTTTTGGATATTGTACCTAATGTTATCCATGCTGGCTTATGGCATGTTGATATCTCTTTTTATGTTGCAACTATGGATAAGTGACTTGTATTTCATTTGGATTCTTTTATGTAAACCATATGGGCCAATTGTGGATTTTAGAGAGATGTTTAATGAAATGTATGTTTTGGACCAAATATATGATTGTGTAGCATTTTATTTATGTTGCAATGTGTATGAGTGAATTTGAGGATTGAGAACGTGTTTGGATAAGAATTGTATAGATTGTTGGTCATTTAAGAATTCTGCAAAATTTGTTTTCGAGAGATTAAGATGCATTGTAATCCTTATTATGATGTATTGTAATTCGACGATGCATCAAAAATTCAATGACGATGGATCGTAAAAATGTAGAAGAAAGTGAGTGAAAAATATTACGTTTTGCAAGATGTTACGATACATCTACGATGTATCATAGATTACGATGCGTCGTAATCACTATTATGAGGTATCGTAATCCATGACTGGGTTGGTAAATATGGAATGTTGTAGAGATGTACGTGTGGGGCCCATTGGGACTAGTAGATGATTAGCTATTCAAATATAACCATTTATGTATGATTTAGCTTACACGGTAATTAAATATTGAGATAATTCATTAGAGCTTAATGGATGGACTCACCCTCGGGATTCAGGTTTGAAGATGGAATTTTCGGTGACTCATAAATCAAGGCGTGACAAGAAGTCTATATAATTGCAATGTTGGGCTTGTTTAGGGCAGAGTGTGTAGGTGTGCATATAGTGAGTATGGCTGCAAATGAACCGAGCTATCGGCTCGCCTAGGCTGAAGAGGTGCTCAGGCTCGGCTCGAGCTCAGCTCGACATTTTTATGACGAGCTCAAGCTCGTGTATGTGTGTGCATATAACTATAATATATATATATATACACACACACACACACACAAATGCATTAACAAGTAAAAATACATTTTTTGAAGACAAAAATTACTACCCTTTCCTTCGAATCGGCTTCTTGAGCACCCATTAATCAACCAATCTTCTCTAATCGTCACCGTCTCCTTCATAATCTGCAAAATCCCAACCATCAATCTCGGATCCCACTAACAACATCAGTGTGGAAATATTGAGAGAGAGAGAGAGAGAGAGAGAGAGAGAGAGAGAGAGAGAGCAAAATTACCTTGATGTCGACAAAGAGAGAGCAAAGAAACCATGTTGTTGCCAGCGGAGTCGAAAAAGCCCGGTACAAAGGTTAGAGCGGTTGCTGCGATCGTGTTCTAACTTCCAAGGGTCTTTTGTGATTGTGTTCTAAGGGGTTTCTTATCTAACCCTATAACATTCATTCAACTAATCCAATGGTTGACATGAAACCTGACTTGGGCCAATTTGGATTATGAGTTAAATGGACTTGGGCTTATAGATACTAAAGAATTATTTGGGCCAAATATAGATATATATATATATATATATAATTGGGTTAAACATATATATATATGGGTTAGACTTTTAGAAACAATAAATTAAATATAACTTATTTTTTATAAACGAGCTTCCTTAGGAGCCAACAATCGAGCTTACCATTGCTTAAGCTCGGCTCGTTTAATAAACGAGCTTGAAAAATGAGTTTGAGTTCGACTCGTTTACTTAACGAACGAGTCCGAACTATTCGTGAGCAGCTCGGTTCATTTACAACCCTAATAGTGAGTGCTTGTAGCCCTAGTTCGTATTGTTCCTTTGTATGTTTTTTTGCAAGTAAAGTTATAAAGTTAAGATTGTTGTCTTGTAAATTGTGTGCGCTTTATTCATTGTTTAATGTGTACATTGTATTGTGTGGTGTGTTGGCTAAGACTTGTTGACAACCTTATAAAGTACGGACACTTCACTGAGGGTGCCGTATCTGTTTCGGATACTCGAACACTCATCGAACACGTGTTGGACACTTCATAGAAGTGTCTTGACATTTTTCTTTTTAGGACACTCCTCGAACACGTGTCGGACACTTTGTAATAGTGATGTATATTCAAGTATTTCGAAAGAAAATTATATGTGACTAAATTATGATTAAAATTTAAGTTAAATATATGTAGATTACTAAATAAGTATAGTTCTTTAATCTATTTATTTATTTTTGTTTATAAGTTTGTTTGGTTCTTAATTACTTGATGATGAATTGACGTATTTTTCTAATATAATTTTTTTTTTGTTGAATAATTAATATATATTAATATATTATATTATTATTTTATAGTCGTATCCTCACCGTGTCCGTGCTTCCTATTACAAATGAAAAAATTTGACAGAATATTATCTCTAACAATTGGTATCACCGTGTCGTGGGGCTTAACCTCTCACGGTCGGGTCGGGACTGTCTACTAAATACATTTAGTAGGAAATCACTTTTGTCCACTTACCATTTAAAATTAGTGGTGAAATTTAAGCATGGCGATTTTCATTACTAATTCCTAGATCATCGTTCCATTAATATATATAATAACTCATATATATATATATATATATATATATAAAATATATATAAATAAGTATATTTATTGGATTGGCTAGCGAATTATGGATGGATACGGATTTTTGTGAAGTTTACTTGTTGACCATTGCCTTGATTTTTTAACTACGCCTCTCAGTGTGGACCGAAGCCCGACATTTCCGGACCTGAAAGTTTTGGGCCGGACAAGCACATTTCTGTTTCCACCTCCCCAAGATAATAACAGTCTTCGATATCCGATGTTCTTCACTCTATTTTTCAGGAACTTTTATTTGAAGATAGATTTCATTGATAGATCTACAAATTGAAAACCCAGAAAAAATTTCCAACATTTTTTCATTCTAGTACAAAAATGAGTTCATCGAAGACTGTGAGGAAATTACAAGTGGTCTCACCAGTGCCAGCAGACATAGATATTGCCAACTCTGTTGAACCAATCCACATCTCTGAGATTGCCAAAGAACTCAATCTCAGCCCCAATCACTACGATCTATATGGAAAATACAAAGCCAAGGTGATATATATATATATATATATATATATATATATATATATATATATATCTTATTTATTTTTTTGGGTATCTGGATATTGTAGACCAAATGATATATAGTATGTTTTTGTGCTTATGGTTTTTATTTTTAGTTTATCTTTATGGTGGTTTATAATTGAAAATTTTCATTGTGGCTTATGGGTATTGTAGGTGTTGTTGTCAGTGATAGATGAGCTTGAAGGAAGGGGAGATGGGTACTATGTGGTGGTTGGAGGGATTACTCCAACACCTCTGGGGGAAGGAAAATCAACCACCACTGTTGGACTCTGTCAAGCTTTGGGAGCTTTTCTTGATAAAAAGGTAAATTTCTTGTACATATCTGTGCCATTTTGATGTTTTCTTTTTGTATTTTATGTAAATTTCAATTTGTTTAATGCTGACTTTTATTCCCTGTAGCTCAGTTGTTCTTTGTTATCATTGTTAGCTTTCCCTCCTCTCACTTACCGTCTAAAGAACGACATATTCTGAAATTCAAATTAGTTTCAATTTGATTTCAGTATTGTTCAAAAGGAATTTTAGTATTTTATATGAATATAATAATAAGGGGAAAAAAACTAAATGAATATCAAATCTCTTGATATTTACGAATATCTGATATTGAATAAAACTTTTGATGTTATATTGAATATAGAAGACAAAGGTATCCCATTGCATATGATGACAGCTGAAAAGTTTTTCTGAGGGTATATTGCATAATTTTGAAACAGAGTGAAGTTGTAGGAAATGTACATAAGCATCCAATTGAATAAAAGGTGAATTTTGAAGAGAATTACAAGACTTCTTAAGCCTGTGATGCTCTATAAGTAAACTTTATCACATTACCCTTTAGGGAAAATGTCCATTTATATAGGCTTTCCCTGAGCAAGCTCACTAGTATTTAGATGGGTTTATTGCTTTTGCTTTCTCTTGACAAAGAAGTGAAAACATTTGAGTGAAATATGAAACCATTGATATTATGTTTATTTAGTTAGAAGCACATTGTTAAATATGATTTATATAACTAACAAGACACCATTTAGCACACATTTGTAGGCTATATATTTTTTTTTAATTTTTTTTTCCTGAATTGTGATGTTGTCTTCACGGTTGCAGCCCAATTGCTTGAGTTCTATGTTACATGGTACCTGGACGTGGGTATGGAATATGTGTCCGACACTTTTGGTTGGACATACACCTAAAAATCATTATAATTCAATTTTATTATATTGTTACTTCAAAATGAGTGAAATGTCTATCCTATTGGGGCGATCAAGTTTTCTATTCTTAGTTCCTTGTTTTGTTGGGCTAAGGGAGAAATTGTAATTCTTTGGGAGAGTTAGTGGATTTTTTTGGATAGTTTGAGGGTTTAGGGACCCTATTTTGTCCTTGTGTTGTTCTTTGGGATGCGCTCCCTTTTTGAGCGCTTGTTTATAATATGTTACTTATCAAAAAGAAAAAAAAAATGAGTGAAATGTCTATAATGAACACTATGTTACAAAAAGACATTATGTTACTCTAGAAAATAAATTTAAAATATTTAATAATATGAATATTTAGCAGTGTCCATATGTCCTATTTGGGGATTTGATACGTCCAACATGCGGATACATACCCACACCCGACGCACGTACCCGAGTCAATGTAACATAGCTTGAGTGGCACCTTTTTCTTTTAGATGTCAATCTCGATCATATTTTTGTAACTTTTGGACAATGCTTAAATCTTGACATTTACGCAACAGTTCTCTTGTTGTGTCTCAACTTCTAGGTAGGGGCTCTTCTCTAGGGCACACAACCAGTTAGATTTCTTGGCCTTTTTGGTATCTTATTGGATTTCAAGGCATAAGGTCGTGGCAAAAAGTTGGATTTGATTCTGATGCTGAATTTCTCATTCTCTTAGAGGAAGTGATGAGCTCTCTTATGAATGTCCTTTTATTCCACAACAATTGTGCAATATCATCATAAATAACAGAACAAGTCCAATCATGTAACTATGTAAGTTGCGAAAAAAAGTTGTAATTTTCAATTTCCCAAAGGAACTTCCTTGTTAAGTTGCGAACAAAAAGAAGAAGAAAGAAGAAGTTGTAACTTTCATTGCCCCAATGGAACTTCCATGTTAATAAATTCATAGGAAACCATCGTCTTATGAATTCTTGGACTTCCTGGGTGATGGAGATCCCATTTCAAAGGTCAGACTCTTACACTTAAAACCAAAGAAGGATAACTTTCCCATAAGCACTATCTTTAGTTGATTATGTTTGCACTTCTGGGAAATGAGTGGTTTGAATGTGTTTTTCAATGTGAACTGAAATGTCATTTTTAAAACAAAGTAAATACGAAATTTCTCTGTTCACATATTGGAAAAATTGTACAGGAAAATGGTCGAATTCTGAAATCACTCATTATTATAAAAGTGAGTTTCCAATTAATATAGGCTTACATTAATTGATCAACATAAAACATATCTTTTCCCCTTAGTTGAATAAATTGACTAAATAAGTTCAGGATGAGGTTCCATGTAATATGCACTCTTTACTGAGATTTTATTTCAATTGATGAAAACAAATGTTTTGTTTGGATTATGAGAATATGAGTCATGTTTTGGCAAATTCCTATTCAATATTGGGTTATAGTGGTGTCAAGTGTCATAAGTCGTTCGTCTACAACCATAGAAGATGCTGGAGTTGAAAATTTGATAAGAACGCAGTGCAATTCCCTCAAGACAATCACAGATCTAGAGTAAAGGTAAATGAAACCATAGAGACCTTACTTGACCTAGATTTGATCTTAAACTAGTTCAAAACTATTTTCAATATTGTTTTTCAAAATTAGGATTTTGAATTAAAGTTTTCTCAAAATTTGAATTAAAGTTTTCTCAATGATTTTTGAAATTGGATTTCTCAAAAAAGTTATGTATTGATTGGGGTAACTCCAATATTCCTCGATTGATTTAGTTGATAGGTTCCATGAAAAATGTTTTTCAATACTAGAATGCCTCAATTGATATGTCGATCAATCGAAGCTAGTGTAGATTGTAGTCGATCAAAGACTCGATCAATTGAATCTTGCGCAATTTTATTTTTGAAGGCTCTCTCAAATCAGACTTTTAAAAGGATGTTACTTATCATACTACATAGGTTTTCTATATTGGCCATAAATATGAGGTTATAGTTCGTGTAGGATACCTCTCACGGGGACTTTCAACTCTTTACATGTTATTGTTGGAATTTATATCTTTTAGAGAGAGAAGGCTTTGAGAATCAATCTAGGTTTCTTCATCGCTCTTTACTTTACAGGGTGGTTCCCTTTATGGTTCAGGAATTCTTGGTTGGCTTACTTTTGTTTGTTTGGTTACAGTTCATTCCCACTCGTCATGAACCCTGCCCGATCTGACGCTGAGTCGCAACTCTTCCTGTAGAAATCTCCTTCAGGATTACCATACTATATATGATATAGAGAATCAAAGCAAGGAACTAAATTGAAGCTACCAGACATAGTATTAACCAAGTAATTCGTAAAGAAGAAGATGAATGGACATCACTAGTTGTGGAGATCGGAAGTTGCTGGAGAAGCAGGTTGTGTGAGGAATGAGTCTGTCAATGGATCAGCGGTTGGAAGCATCTGGAGAGATCTTGCATCTGAGTTGGGAAAGGACTAGGTTTTCTAGGGTGAATCTGGTAACTCAGATGTAACCTCTTTCTGTATAGTAGATTTTGATTTGCCTGGAGATCAGAAGTTCCTGGAGAAGCAGGTTGCGTGAGGAATGAGTCTGTCAATGGATCAGCGGAGCAGTTGGAAGCATCTGGAGATATCTCGCGTCTGAGTTGTGAAAGGACTAGGTTTTCTAGGGTGAATATGGTAACTTAGATGTAACCTCTTTCCTGTATAGTAGATTTTGATCTGCCTGGATTAGGTCCCCCGTGTTTTTACTTTTTAGGGTCTTTCACATAAAAAAGATTGTCTCTTCTTTATTCTATTTATTGCTTTATATATGTTTGTGTGGTTGCAATTGAGACATATGATTAACTAATTAACTAAATTTTAAATAAAGATTAACAATAATTCAAAAAGTTAGTTTCAAATTAAAATCCATGAGACCAATTCAACCCCTTTAAGTCTAATTAACACGTATCAGGGCCTTGGGTAACAATCCACAGATTTCACAATTGTTCTCAGAGCATATCGATTGTGGATTTCTCATGTTTAAATGCTAAATCTGAGGATTTAAAGGAAGCTTTAGAATCAAAAGGATTTAAGATAAGTTTGACTAAAATTGAACACATGAATTGCAATTTTAGCAAAATTATGTAAGAAAACGGGGAAGTAGTGTAGATCAAAGGTCTAGATAGACCAATGAGTGAACAATTTAGTTAGCTTGGCTTCATTATTTATAGAGAGGAAGAGCTTGGAGATAATGTTGCTCATGGTATTAAAGTAAGTTGGATTAAGTGGAGGAGTTCTTTTGGTGTATTATGTGATTGAGGTATATCAATAAAATTGGAAGGAAACTTCTGTTGGACCATTCTCTACTAGACAATTCAGTGGTCAAAAAATATGTTTATAAAATAAGCATGTTTGAAATGGGATGTTGGGATGGATGAGGTTGGTAGATACAAGAAAATATAAAATTAAAACAAGTGCATAATAAGACAATGGAAGTAGCACATGATGGAGATAAAATGAGAGAAACTGACTAAGTTGCTTGGATCGTTGATGCGGAACCAAAAACTAGTAATACTTAGTTATCAAATTGACAACGAACTAGAGAAAAAAAGGGGATGAGAAGACAGAAGATGAGATGAGGCTAGAAGAAGGAGGTGAAAAGACAGACGGAGGGGATGAGAAAATAGATTGAAGGAGAGAGGCTAGAGAGACTGAGGGATTAAGAATAGCAAGAACAAGAGGGAGAAGGGAAGATACTGGAGGAGTTTACAAACTCACTAAATATATTTAATCATCCAAAGATGAATTGTTTAGTTACACAGAAGCCTTTATATAGGCAAAACATAAATAAATCCTAAGAAACCCTAAAATATTAAAATACTAAAATACCCCTTAAAACTAAAACAATGACAATAAAAAATTAACCCTAAATTAAATTAAATCCCTAATTTCATTTGTCTCTGCCCTTTCTCCAAAAGTAAAGGCGTAACACATTCGGCTCATCCACATAAATCATAACTCGTCCTGCATCAATTGTGTTTAACAAATATCAATAATTGTGCTACTGAGGGAAGAGTGACATCATGCACATTGGGATGATGGTAGGGAAAGAGGTAATCAGAATTAACCTGAATTAGAACATGATAGCATGTGGTTTAATTGAATTTATGGCACTTTGGAAACGAATTGTGAAATATGATTCATGTAACCGGTCCCAAATAGTTAGAACAGAACTTTAATTAGTTGAGTTGGATGGGATTGTAATTTCATTAACATTTAGGGTT
This sequence comes from Cornus controversa, assembly GCA_026545225.1. Taxonomy (NCBI): domain Eukaryota; kingdom Viridiplantae; phylum Streptophyta; class Magnoliopsida; order Cornales; family Cornaceae; genus Cornus; species Cornus controversa. The sequence goes on from CM048852.1 coordinate 23,422,070, forward strand.
AATTTATGATAATTGAAAACTTGGTGGAAAATGTAGTAAAAACATACTTGACTGTTTGACATTCGTCATAGTCATGCTCATATGCTTAAACAAGAAGAGAATGGATGCAGGCAAGTGGTCTACTTTCGCAATGTTTGCACAAAGTGGCCGTCATCAGACTCTTACCAACATTTCCGCACCTGCCCGAGTTTTTACCATTGCACCAAGCAAGGCTGCTTATTCTGAGCTTAGCTTCGTGAGAGCACTGTCCATGGATCATCTTGCTGTTGTTTTACTGCAAGAGCTTTTGTAGATAATTAATAATACTTGGTGTTATTCTGCACCATCTCTTCTATCTGTCTATGTCTATTTAAAGTGCCAAATAAACTTGTGTCCCTCTCTGTGTTTGTGTGTGTGTGTCTGTCTGTCTCTCTTCATGATCATATGGGTACTTGATCTCCCAATCAATTATTACTTACTGCTACAACATTGTCATCTTCAAGAATTTGTGAAGGTTAGCCACTGTAAGCAAGTGATTGGGGCATTTGCCTGTTGATTTTCCAACTGCAAAATGATCTTACGAATATTCAGTCACCACTCGCCTGTGGGGCTTACTCATCCATCTGGTTGAGAAATCTCCCTGTATCTCTGTCTGAGTGCCACAGAAAAAGTTAAAATAACTTAGTATCTCGGACAATTGACCTGGAGTACGTCTTTTACCGATTCTTTCCAAGAAAAAAGTTACACAAAATGATTGCCAGAATTTAAATCTGTTTCCTTGCTTCTTTCAAACTGGTGTACTGATTTACTTTGTCTTCCTCTTTATTGTCTATCTGGATCTGCTTTCATTAAATTCGATATTTTGATTGGAATGTTATAACTTAAAAAACTTCAGTTCTTCTATATTTATCTTGAAGCTATCTTTACCTTGCAAGTTCTACATTTTTCGTGAAAAAATACACTTTGGAAATTACAACTGGAAGATGCTTCATTCTTTATTTCATTCAAAGGATTATTGAGTTCTACATTTCCACTTTGTGCGAATCGTTTTTGTATTACATGTCCCACTATAAGTACATTTCATGCTAGCTCATATTGGAAGTATTCTTGCCTTGCGCTGCATGGTGACTCCATAAATACTCAATGCAGTGCTCCAAATTTGTATATTGAGCATGAAAATGTCATGGTTCTGGGCGGTTACAATTTAATTATATGTTTTAGCTTGTTTTTCAGATGGAACTGTGGGCGGTTACAATTTAATTATATGTTTTAGCTAATTTTTCAGATGGAACTGTTCCAACTTCCAATAACTCCTGAAATTAAGAACCGTGTTCATTTCTATTTGCTTATATGTTAGGAGTAAGAACATTCCTTTCCTACATCATGTTTAAGTGAATGCTAACTGTTCAGTTACTTAATAAGACAGCACATCCCATCATGATCTTGGTGAGTCTAGGTTGTGCAATGAACTGTCTGATCAGATTTTTGCATCTGTTGCCTCTTGGTAATGGTATCTGCCATATGTAGCTCTGACAGGTCAGTTTTCCCTTGTGCTTAGGTTGTCACCTGCCTTCGTCAACCATCACAAGGACCGACTTTTGGTATTAAAGGGGGTGCTGCAGGTGGTGGTTACAGTCAAGTGATCCCAATGGATGAATTCAATCTTCACTTAACAGGGGATATCCATGCAATAACAGCTGCAAACAACCTTTTAGCTGCGGCCATCGATACCAGAATTTTTCATGAAGCATCCCAAAGTGATAAGGCTCTTTTCAACCGGTTATGTCCACCAAACAAAGAAGGTAACCGCAGCTTTAACAATATAATGTTTAGGCGTTTGAAGAAACTTGGCATCTCCAAGACCAAGCCTGAGGACCTTACTCCACAAGAAGTCAAAAATTTTGCTAGGCTTGATATTGATCCTGATTCTATCACATGGAGAAGAGTTATGGACGTCAATGATCGGTTCTTGAGGAAGATTACAGTTGGTCAGGGCCCTGAAGAGAAAGGGATGGTGAGAGAAACTGGATTTGATATTTCTGTTGCTAGTGAAATAATGGCAGTTTTGGCTCTTACAACTTCTCTAGCTGATATGAGAGAGAGGCTTGGGAAAATGGTGATTGGGAATAGCAAGGCTGGTGACCCTGTTACTGCTGATGACCTTGGTGTTGGAGGTGCTTTAACTGTTCTAATGAAAGATGCCATACACCCTACTTTGATGCAGACTCTTGAAGGAACCCCTGTTCTTGTTCATGCGGGTCCTTTTGCAAATATTGCTCATGGGAATTCTTCTATTGTGGCTGATAAGATTGCTCTTAAGCTGGTGGGACCAGGTGGCTTTGTGGTTACTGAAGCAGGCTTTGGTGCCGATATTGGAACTGAGAAGTTTATGAATATAAAATGTCGATATAGTGGGTTATTGCCTCAGTGTGCTGTTATTGTGGCAACAATCAGGGCCCTCAAAATGCATGGCGGAGGGCCAGAAGTTGTAGCTGGGAAGCCTCTTGATCGTGCCTACATAACTGAGAATGTCGCTCTTGTTGAAGTTGGTTGTGTGAACCTGGCTAGGCATATTTCAAACACAAAGGCTTATGGCGTCAATGTTGTGGTAGCCGTGAACATGTTCTCAACTGATTCCGAAGCAGAACTAAATGTAGTAAGAAATGCAGCAATGGCTGCTGGGGCATTTGATGCTGTAGTTTGTACTCATCATGCCCATGGTGGAAAAGGAGCGGTTAGTAGCTTATTTCAATATTTATTTATTTATTTGTGGGTGAGGGATTTCAATTTACAATTTAAGAACTACAAGGAAGATGGTCATGAATGTTCACTCTTGACGAACATAGCATTGAAATTAAAATCACATTAAAAGTCTACCAAAACTCGGGAATTGACTCGCAGTAACAACTGATGGCCTCTTCATGGGATATAACCTGACTAAACTCTAAATATAGTGTCTAGAAATTAGAATCACTTTGGATTTCAAGAAAATTATTGGGAAGTATATTTTTTTAAGGCTGTTTTTGTGAGGTTAATTTTGCTTTGGTTGTTGGTGTTATTCTTGCTACCTCATTCATCAATGGAGAAGGTTCCCCTGCTAAAATCAGCGAGGCAGGAATGGAGGGACAGATAGAGAGCCCCTTTAAAAATATCAGTTCACCAATATGCTGTTGTGTTTTCTCTTAAATATTAGTATGACTAACAATTAACACATTACATAAAGTAATAAATGCATTTTAATTCTGGGTGTCATGCATAGGGCCTCATCTCTACACAGCCGGTTCCAAGCTCCAAAAAAGAGGAGGTTGGGTTAAGTAAAACATCCGACAAGTCTATATGAACATCTATATGAACATGATTTCTAAGAATATACCAAGTAAAAAGCGGTATGGTAAAACATAATTCATTTAGTCGACCCTAACTAGTTTGGGAAAGGATTGTTGAGTTGTTTATGATGGAATGATGAATACTTCACTATGGTTGTTTTGCCATACATTGTCAGCTTTGTTGGCTTTATTTTACTGGTACATGCGTTGTTAAATTCAGTTTGTGAAAAACTTGATGTTGACTTCAAGAAACGAGCATTCTTGAATCTCATTTGATCTCCTTTCAATTGGAGCTCTGATGGTCAGGCCATGGGCAATCCACTTTCTGGTCTTCCAAAATTCGCATCAAGAGCCTTGAGATAGTCATTTACCTGAATCAAACCCGTAAATTTAGTTAAAAGACAGAGTTACCATTGCTTGTCTCGCTTCTCCTTTTCTTGTCTGGTGTATATCTCGCAATGAGAACATCGGGAAAAAACACTAACCCTGATTAAAGGTCATCAGAACTATTTTGTAGTTGGGGGATGAGAGGAGAAAAAATTTCATTTCTATCAGAGGATCTTATCTAATCTATTGGCATCTGTTAAAGATGGACAACACTCCTCACGTAGCAGATTTCCAAAAGATAGCCCTGCTTGTGCATGTTATTCTAGCACAAACTGTCATCTCCCCGTCGCTACTAGAGAGGTTTGGCTAATTAATGAAACTGTCTTGTGATTTTCAGGTAGACCTTGGCATTGCAGTTCAAAGAGCCTGTGAGAATGTGACACAAACACTGAAATTTTTGTATCCTTTGGATATTGGCATCAAAGACAAGATAGAGGCAATAGCAAAATCATATGGGGCCAGTGGCGTTGAATACTCCGAACAGGTAATCTCTTTAAATGTTTTAGCAATTCATTTTTTGTCTACATGATAAGTTCAGTAAAATCCTATTCAAAAAGTTGTAAAACTTTTTTGACATCGATTTCAGTGATATCGAGAATGAATTTCACGATTTTGATTTTCTTTTATTTTTACAAGTTTTATTAAAATTGGTTGTTTAGTAAGGGTAAAGTCAGCTGACATTTTGATTTAAAAAAAATTAGTATAGTTTGTGCGGAAGCATGCTGGACTTTGCACAGCCAGAAAGTGGCATTTCCAATGTTTTTAAAATCGACTAGATACATTTTGAAAACGTGCAGAACTAACACTAGTCAATTTCTTATTTAAAAAGTACTCCCACTGTGCCATATGTTTAATTATTTTGAGCATAATGCCAAACTTCCTTGTTATTGTTAGAAAATTTTTTACACTTGCTATTGACATGCATTCATTGTTACTGGTTGACTAGGCTGAGAAACAGATTGAGATGTACAGCAAGCAAGGGTTTTCTGGTCTGCCAATCTGCATGGCAAAAACCCAATATTCGTTTTCACACACTCCTTCTGCAAAGGGAGCCCCAACTGGGTTCGTCTTACCAATCCGGGATGTAAGGGGAAGCATTGGCGCCGGATTCATTTATCCTTTAGTTGGGACAATGAGCACAATGCCTGGGCTTCCTACAAGGCCTTGCTTTTATGAAATTGATCTCGATACAGCCACTGGAAGGGTTATTGGTCTTTCTTGAAGGTCATGTGAGCTCTGTGGAGTTTGGATGACTCCCCAACTTGATTATATGGTGGCAAATTTTCGAATGAAGGCCAACTTGGAGCTCCCTTCCCCATTACAGTTGCGCAAACATTTGGTACTGTTCTTTGCCATCTTGTTTTCTGTATTAACTCACAGATACAACGTGCGAATAAAGATAAAAATTCTTGTCTTTCCTTTTACTATTGGTTTGAAGAATTTTTAACTGAAAGCATTTCAAATGGTACTCCTTTTGTTTATTCTAGCTTTCGCGCTTTCGATGGAGGTTGGAATGTTGGGGAACTCCATTGATAGTGTTCTAGTATGAGCTTGATTTTGAATTCTCTTAAAAGTATGAAATTCATGTGGAGAATGCCTAACTATGAAGTTTGGTGGTGCCTACTCTTGAATTAGGAGTGAAACTGACCTCACCTTTGTTTTAAAGGAGGCATGAGAGTTGGTCACATTGAGGTTACTTGCATTTTATGGTAACTCAAAGAATAATATTTAGATTTTGTGATCCCACAACCTAATTCTGCCTGCCATAGGGTTATGAGATGGTATCAATCATCTAAGTTACTTTGATAGGTTTGTTAAAGAATTTGTTTTTGATACAAACTATAAATTTGTTGAGTTGGTTTCTAATGGGTTGAATTCTGAAAATGTATAGGATTTTTTTAGATGGATGGTAAATTTTGGTACATTGATTCACTGGAGTGGTAATAATAAAAGATTAATAATGGCTTTGTACTTTTACACTCCATTCTCAACTTGTTTTTCTAATAAATAAAAGGGTAAAGTGCAAAAAATCTTTGAACTATTGCTCTTTTGCAATTAATCTTTTTGAATTACAAATTGCTCCTTCAACTAATGATTTGTTGCAATTAAGGACAAACACATCACAAAAGACAAATTTACCCTTTCTTATTAAATTTGTTTTTTATTATTAAATTATCTTCGTTATCTTTTTTCTTATAAAAATATTAATTATACCATTTACTTTAATTTTATAATTGTATTAATTTATTATTACAATGAAAAAAAATACACAGAGTTATAATTACTACTAAATTTAGCCATTTTTTTAAAATAATTAACTTATTATTAAAACTTTACTATTTATAATAATACTTATTATATTCAGTTTAAACTTTTTTATGGTAAAAAAATATTTTTTTCATACAATATATTCATGAAAAATTAAGAAATTACTTAAATAAAAAGTACATTTTCTTTCATGTAGTATATTCATGAAAATTTTAAAAATTACTTAATTTTTTTTAAAAAAATTTACTTAAAATTTTTATTAAAAATTTAATTTCAAAAATTAAAGATAAATTTATGCAAATTTGATGGAGAATATGTCATCAAAATATTATGAATTTTTTGCATAATTTATTTTAATAAGAAAAATGGGTTAAGTGTAATTCAATAAGTAATGACGTTATGATCATTTAATGAAAAATAACTAGGCATGAGAGGTTAAGGGGTTGTGTACAAAATATAATTTAAGAAAGTTTTTTACATTTGCTACATAAGGTAACACTCCAGTCTCCACTTTAGGGGGAAATTGTGTCAATTTATTTATTATAAATTCAAGTGAAGTGAAAAAAAAATGTAAATATCATCTCTTTTATAACATAATTTACAAGATTAGGAAGTGACATGAGTATGCTTTCTATTTTAATTTAACTAAACTAAGAAGTGGGCAAGTGACAACCTTTTTTAATTGTGAATCTACCTCCTACATGAAAAGATAAATAAAATTTGTACTAAGAATACAACATTTTTTTGTTTTTTTGAGATGTGACCTTTAGATGTATTCATATTTTAAAATAATTTGTATTAATACAAAATGATATAAATACAGTTTAAAGTGTCCTATTTATTATTTTTTTAAAAGAAAATTAATATTATATACAGGTCACTTTACATATATAAACTATAATTATAATAACACATATAATACTAAGATATTCATAAATCTCTCTTATAAATTATGTAATTAATTTTTAGTTAACGTTCTAGCTATCTTGTTTAATAAAATTATAAATAATAATTAATTTATATTAACCGTGTTATTATCATATCTTTTTAATATTCTTATCCTATCCTGTGGTCGCCCACTCGGGTAATGCAAACCCTAGAAAGAAATGCTCTCTCTCTCTCTCTCCTTCCTCGGAAACAGTATATTTTTATTTGGTGTATTAATATGTATCAAAACATCCTGTTATTGTTGGTTGTTATGGTAAGGATTTAAGACTATTTGATTTGACATTTCTTATATTTTCTCTCATTCTTACCTTTAAAGTTTCTCTACGAACTAATAGAAGGAAAAAGGGAATAATTTCATATATATATTTTTCTCCAATTTCATATAAATTCATGTGTAAAATCCCCAACTTGGAAGTTTGGTGGTGACTACTCTTGAATTAGGAGTGAAATTCATGTGCATTTTCTGGTAACTAAAAGAATTCGATGTAGATTTTGTGATCCCACACAACCTAATTCTGCTTTCGAGATAGGCTTATGAGATGATATAAATCTAACTTTGAAGTTTGGTGGTTCAAATTTTTGTTAAATTGGTTTCTAATGGGTTGAATTCTGGAAAAGATATATTTCTTATGGGATTGAAAACAAACACACCAAAAAAAAAATTATTTTGGTTGAGAGTCTAAATGGGTATCATATGTAGGGGTGTATACGGTATGATTCCTTATGATTCTTGGTGGAACCGGAACCAGAACCGTTGAGTTCGGTTCTGGTTTCTCAACGGTTCTTTGTCATTTTTTTTTTTAAACATTGACAAGATATATACTAATACTTGTGCACCTCTAATTATAACAATAGATTAAAAGCTAGTATTTATTTATATATCTTATATTATATAAATATATAGAATATAAGAACTTAGAAGTTAAATATATTTATCTATATATTATATATTTTATAATTTATATATAAATAGAATACTAGAATTTAGAAGTTATTAGTATTTATTTATATATTATATATTTATATAAAACATTTTATTTTTAGAAGTTATTATTATTCATTTATATATTATATATTTATATATATTTTTTCTAACAGTTTCGGTTCCTTGACTTAGAATCGAAATCAGAATCGTAATGAACGGTTCAATTTAGATACAATTCCTTATAATTCTGGTTCTATTTTGATTCTTTGTGCACTCCAAATCACATGACAAAAGCCATAAAAAAAAATAAAAGGTGTATGGTACGACTTTGCTTTTTCCATCTTTCAAACTTAGTGGGCGGATATAACATTAGTTTTACCTCAAAACTCAAAAGTGTCATTTCCACTTTATTGACATATATTTCACTTTTTCTAGAACAAAACATGGTTGATTGCTGCATTCATTGTTTCACATTTGATAAACAGAATTATATAATATATAATAATATATTAACATATATATATATATATACACAAATACAATCTTGGACCGTGTATATATATATATATGTATATATATATATATATATATATATAATCTTGGATCCGTGCACATTTGTCAAGGGTCAGGACTACCAATTTAGACTATGATTTGGACATCGGACTCGTAAATAACTATAATTTATGACAATTATCAAAAATATATAAATGCATAAAAATGCATTTATTAATTAAATAAACTAAAATAAAGTCCTAACAAATATAATTTTAGAGGAAAGAATATACATAAAATATTTAATATTGCATTTATGTTGGTTAAAATGAATTGGAATCATATTAATAAAACACAATTTTTAGTCAAAATAGTACTAATTTTTTTCTTCATATTTTAAGCTTTCTGCTTTCAAAATTTCAACGGTACATGAAGTTACCAAATGTATTATATTTTGCTGTTTTTGACATAAATAATAGCACAACTAATTTTCAGATTCCATTTTTCAAAAATCAGAAAATGAAATCTGACGGCGTTACCAAATACCCTTTAAGATAAGGATCATAGAATTTTTTGTATGTGGCAAAAAAATCATGACTTCGCCATTTAAGTAGAATCTACTGTGATTGATTGAGGTTTTGCATTCCATGGTTGCCTAAAGCAACCATAAGATTTTTTGACTGCAAAAACTATAAGATTTTATAATTTAGGAAAAATCAGTATTTTTTTCTAACTTCATTGAAGTGGAAAATTTGGCCAGATTTGGTGTCCGTTTGGGGAGCGTTTTGGGAGATTGAAACAGAATTTTAAGTCAAAAAAGTCATTTTTTAAAAGGATGTTAATGTTTGGTAAAATAAGAAAAATGTGTTTCTAATAAAAGTCGAAGTTTTATAAAATTCGTTAAAAAAAAAGCTAAAAAAGCTTGCTTTTGGAAGAAAGGCAAAATTATTTTAAATAACAAATTTTATAGACAATTTTGTCTCGTTTTTATTTTATGAAACTTGTTTATTGTGACTATATTAAGGATAAATTTGTTCAGTTAAGATTGTGTTAATTGTTGAAGGAATTTCAAAAAATGAATCTACCAAACAATTTTTTTTTTTACATTTTTTTTATTGAAAGTATTTTTCAAAAACTTCTTAAATAGAAGAAATTCTAAAATCAGAAATCTCTTCCAAACAGGGGTGCCGTTTAACGAGAAAGTCTTGACCGCTTACAAAGCTAAGATTCACTAGATACACGAAAATGATAGCCGTACAAAATTCTTCTACCAAAAAACAGGAATAGCTTAACATAGAGCCTTTTAATTAGTATACTGGCGGAGATTAGAGATTGAGCAGGACTTTGTTGAGCATTATCCGAAATTGTTTAGTCCCAATCAAAATTAGTTTGTGTCTAATTTGCCTATTCCGATTGACCTTTAGATTAATTAAGCTCACTATTTGGAGGGGATGGTTACTGCATCTGAAGTGAAGTCTATTGTGGATATGCTTGCTCCTAATAATAAGAGCCCAGTCCCAATGGATTTAGGCATAGATTAGTTTAATTACACAACAATTATATCTATGTCTGTCATTTATCACATCTGTATTTTCTAAGAATTAGGTGCGTGTCATGAACGACTTCCCTCCCTCGTAATAAAATTTTAAAAAATAACTTAAATTACTACAATAAAATAATAAAATACTATTAAAACATTGGTAAAATTACTCATCACATATGCAAAAAACTACTCCACATATGTCTATATATATATATATATGGTGGGCAAAATAGGTATTTTGCATTAAAATATTTCTCTTTAAAAATATTAAAAAATAAAAAAAAGATATTTGAAACATTTATCATGTAATGAACGTGAAACATAATTGTCGTGAAGATAGCGGGTCGTCCAAGTGGATAGATGTAACCGGTCGGGTTCTTGCCCTCTATCTAAAAGTCTAAACTATTAGATAGTGCTGTATACCCATCTATTTATATCCAATCCCTTTTTCATCAGAATCGAATGCGGGACAAGACTCTCTAACAATAGGGCACTTCTCCTCTAGGTGAGAGAACCCGTCACCCACTAACTAGTAACTTCCTTGCCATTTAAAAAAAAAAATAATAACTGTCATGTATAATTACGCTTGTATTTTACCCAACTCTAATTAACATTCTACCAATCTTATTTAATAAAATCACAATTAATAACTTACATTTATTTTAACTCCTTTTTTTTAGTATGTTTTAACGTGGTGTCTGATTTCCTCCGATAAATCCAAACGCTAGCGTTTTAATTTTTTTCAACTAACTAATTGGGCCGGCAAGTGAAACCCAAGTGGGTCCCGTTTAATTGCATTCAGGGATGCAAATGAATAGGCCAGCCATTTCGGTTGGTCTATATATATTATTAGGTTTAGGTTTGGTTCTCTTTCTCTCTGTCTAGGGTTTTTTTTTTTCCTCCCAAGGCGTCATATTTTTTCGACGGCTATATGTGCATAGCGGAGATTCCATAGAGTCGAGGATCGAAGCTTGAATTGATGATTCGGTATTCGATTCACAGTGCAATCGGATCTTGATATTGATCTTGATCTGCGGCGACAAACCCTGGTGAGAGAATGAATCATTATACCATAAATACAATCAAATGGTCCTCCAAATCATTATACCATGCTGGTTACCTCCCAAAAGGTACTTGTATTGCTACTATTCTCTCTCTAAACCCATTTTCAGCTCTTTCTACTCTTAATACACTGCTGTCATTTCAGTCTCATACTGATACTACTTCAATTTGCAATAAATCACTCTTGAATAAGCCTGCAAGAATTGGGTTTAACAATATTGATAAAGTTGAAGAGTCTCTCAATTTATTCCATCGAATGGTCGGAATTGTTGAGCTTTCTAAACTGCTAGGGTTTATTACCGACATTATTCAACTGTTGTTTCTCTGTACAATGAAATGGATTTTTGCGTTTAAACTTGAGTGGGTTGTCATGATTCGAGAAACTTCCATCTTCTTAACCAACTCAACTACGGTGCTAGTGTTTCTGTTTTGCACAACCCATTTATAAACGCTTTCGTTATCCTCCACATGTTTATTTTTTTTTCATCTATTTGATGTTTTTATCATCCTTACTCAGAATATGTTCTGAAGGATTAAGTTTAGATGTCACGATACTATTCATATTTTTATACTTTATTTTTGGAATGAAGAAAGTATTAATTATTAAGTTTTTTTCCGTCTATTTTTTTCATCTATTTTCTATAGGTTTCTATCTATTGATGTTTTTATACTTTGTTTTTGAAACGAAAAAAGTATGAATTATTACGTTTTTTTTCGTTTATTTCATGATAGTTATTGTCTATCCTCATTTCGTCTTAGTAAGAAATTAATTTTTTATAAACTTTGTCCAAAATATTAATTTTTGGTATCGAAATCTTATCCATCTCTGGAGAGCCACACTGTACCTTGTGGTTGGTTGGACGGAAGAAAGCAATTATTGCACCCGCGATCATGGCATTTTCCTCTGCTTTGGGATATAATCAAATCTACTTATGGTGGTGGCGGCATTTTCAGATCATATTAACCATCAAGATAGAGAAAATAGTTTATTTTTATTTGTCTATTAATATGTATCATCAAATGTCCTGATGTATGTGACCATTGTTCCTATGGTAAGGATTTAAGGATTTAAGACTATTTGATTTGACATTCCTTATTTTCCCTCTCATTCTTCTCAAAATTGGTTCGGAATTAATTGTAGGAAAAATGGAATGACATGTAAACTAGTACTTTCTTATTTTCTTTCATATTTTTGTCAAATTTTCCATGGTAATCAAACAAAGAAAATCGAATTTCTTCTTTCCTTCGTATTCCACCAATGTCATTCAGATTGAGAGTATTGAAGGGGATGAAATTAGCATAATCATAACCTTCGATATTATTTGCAGAGTGAGTAGCCTTCTATTTAAACAATGGTACTCCTTTTGGGGAACTCCATTGATCGTGTTTTGTTATGAGCTTGATTTTGAATTCTCTAAAAAGAATGGAATTCATGTGGAAAATCCCTAACTTTGAAGTTTAGTAGTGAAACTCATCTCACCTTTGTTGTAATGAAGGCATGAGAGTTGATTACATTGAGGTACCTGCATTTTGTGGTAACTCAAAGAATCAGATGCAAGTTTTGTGATCCCACAACATAATTCTTACACTTGTTTGTAGATCAGACTAGAAATTTAAATTGCAGACAATTGAAAACACTTTGACTTGACTTGGCTTGACTTGACTTCACATTACACAGAAAAGATATGTATAGTTTTATTTGTTCCAAGTTTTAGTTTCCTCAAATAGTATTCATGTAGGACATCAGGTAAAATTAGAAATAACGTCATGTACTTTGTTGATCTTAAAGTGTGACTTGCTGGATGTGGTTAGTGAGGATATGGGTATTGAAAAAACACACAAAACAACCAATCCTATGGTGGAGAGAGAATTTCTCTAATTCCAAACTCTAATTCAATGCAGCCAAAACATCTCCATAATTAATTTCAAGACCATTTTTTATAATTAATTTCGAGACCCATTTTTGTCTTTGCAACCAGGCAAATTTGTCATTTTGATTTAACCAATGCCACTTTTGTACAATTTTCAAAAGGAAGGGGTTTTGTTGTGGGAGCAGGTATTTATTGCACCGCACCTGGCGCACCGTGTCTCGAGTATAATCTAGCCCTCTATGCACTACACGCACCTGCACGTGTGTGCATGCGTCGGGTGCACTTAATATCTACGCTAGTTGTAGTTTTCAAGGAGATTTTAGGCAGCTTGGGTAATAGTTTGATGGCAATTTTTTGAGATAAACCTTAAAAGAAAAAAAAAAAAAGGAAATACTTTCGAAAAATACAATCACATTATCAAAAATAAATTTGACATTTCAAAACCGTGTGACATGATCAAGTATTGTAGGCTTCTATAGAACCAACACAAAAAAGCATCTATACTTTAATTTGAGATTGGAGTGCAACCTAGCATTAAGAGTGGTTGGATGTGCAGGCACCACATCACATGATTTCAAATTTTTTTTTTTCCTTAATGTGGTTAATTTATTGATAAAATATATAAAAATATACCATAGAAGAAGAGGGTCTCCCTCTAAAAAACCAAAATTCTAAAAAAAAAAAGATAAAGAAGAAAAGTATTTATGTTCTTGAAATGAGAAAGTTGAAACGGATAATAAATTAATAAATATAACTAATTACGTATGACACCCATTAACAACCAGGACTGCTATCGAATGAAGTTGTTATTTAAAGTTTGTTTAAGCTCGAACTCATCTCGTAAACATAACTCATTTATTAGGTATTATTTGAATTTATAGATATTTGTTCCCCTTACCAATTTTGATTTCATGCCCGAGTTTGAGTTAGAACTCGAGGATGAGTTCGAGATCAAAATTGAAATTAATTAAAAATTCAATCTGAGGCAAACATAAGCTCGACGAGTAATGTGATACTTAGTCGGTAAGCAAAGAGGTAGGCCAAAATTGACTAGTTAAAAGGACCTTAATAAAGTAGATATAACAAATGTATTGCCAGGAAAAAAAGGTAGATACAACAACTGATACGACTTTTAATTAAAAAAAGAGAAATCTTATGATCTGTCTTATTCAGGTTAGACCTAGCAATATATGTAGTTCCTTATTAAAAAAAATTATTGTGTTGTCCTTTATTCTAAGAATAAAATCCATTTATAGAGTTCTTCATATACCTCTTGTGATGTGATTTTATCTTTTTCTCCAAAAACATACGAAGTATACTCTGTAGATCAATGAAATAATAATAAAACTTGAAATCCAAATGTTTGAAACAACATATGAATACTATATCTTCAATATTTGATCCAAAAAGGTAGAGCAATTAAACAATTAAAAAATAGATTTTATTGTAAACAGAAAAAAAAAATGATTCAAACAAGTCCATAATTCATATGTAACCCAACGCTTTGCCGGAATGAAGAAAAAATTCTACAATTTTTTCTAAGAGTATTTGTTTTACTAATAAGAGATTTGGATGAAAGATTGTTATCAATATTTATTCGAAGGCAAAGATGGAGTTTGAGAATGTTATTAATTTTTTAAAAATTTGTGTAATAATTTATCTGGCTTCTTTTGATTGGTTGTTACTCTTAGTTTAAAAATCAGTTTCTTACTCTTAGTTTAAAAATCGGTTTCTTACTGTTCCGGTTCTACCGGTTGTTTGTACACTTTTAGTTGGAATGTTGGGGAACTCCATTGATAGTGTTCTAGTATGAGCTTGATTCTGAATTCTCTTAAAAGTATGAAATTCATGTGGAGAATGCCTAACTATGAAGTTTGGTGGTGCCTACTCTTGAATTAGGAGTGAAACTGACCTCACCTTTGTTTTAAAGGAGGCATGAGAGTTGGTCACATTGAGGTTACTTGCATTTTATGGTAACTCAAAGAATAAGATTTAGATTTTGTGATCCCACAACCTAATTCTGCTTGCCATAGGGTTATGAGATGATATAAATCATCTAAGTTACTTTGATAGGTTTGTTAAAGAATTTGTTTTTGATACAAACAATAAATTTGTTGAGTTGGTTTCTAATGGGTTGAATTTTGAAAATGTATAGGATTTTTTAGATGGATGGTAAATTTTGGTACATTGATTCATTGGAGTGGTAATAATAGAAGTTTAATAATGGCTTTGTACTTTTACACTCCATTCTCAACTTGTTTTTCTAATAAATAAAAGGGTAAAGTGTAAAAAAAATCTTTAAAATATTGCTCTTTTGCAAATAATCTTTTTGAATTACAAATTGTCCCTTCAAGTAATGATTTATTGCAATTAAGGACAAACACATCACAAAAGATAAATTTACCCTTTCTTATTAAATTTGTTTTTTATTATTAAATTATCTTCGTTATCTTTCTTCTTATAAAAATATTAATTATACCATTTACTTTAATTTTATAATTGGTATTAATTTATTATTACAATGGAAAAAAATACACAGAGTTATAATTACTACTAGATTTAGCCATTTTCTAAAATAATTAACTTATTATTAAAACTTTACTATTTATAATAATACTTATTATATTCAGTTTAAACTTTTTTATGGTAAATTTTTTTTTTTTTTCCATACAATATATTCATGAAAAATTAAGAAATTATTTAAATAAAAAATACATTCTTTTTCATGCAGTATATTCAAGAAAATTTAAAAAATTACTTAATTTATTTTTAAAAAAAATTACTTAAGATTTTTATTAAAAATTTAATTTCAAGAATTGTCACGCCCCGATTCCCGAGGCCCGAAAACTGAGGTGTGAACTCCGTGAGATCGCCCTCACGCTATAACTACCACCTGATCATACAATCTCAATTTCCTATTATTTTTACGAAAATTGGGCATGACCCATTCTAAATAATCAGATCCTGGAGTGTTATACCTGCTTTCAATTCAAATGGACACTTCTGGGCTCGTGTCCCCCCAGCATTTATATCTAACAATAAAAATGGACACTTCTGGGCACGTGTTCGTCCAGCATTTCTACAACATACATAATCATTCTAATCTACAAAGCAACATTAAAGTCACAATGTCCATATACAACATCTCAAAATGGAAGTTCCTGTATACATGTCTAAGCGCATCATGTCCACATCTCGGACGCGCATAACATAAAAGATTAAAAATAAGAATTTCTTCTAACTCTAAGTCCAACTGACGATTTCACACCCCCAACCATCTCCTTGTCATGCCCTGAAAGTGTTAGTGTAGGGGGATGAGCAATTTTCAACGGGCTCAAGGTAATACGTTGTGCAATCCGTCCAAATTCATATCTCATATCAATGCATAAACACAAATCAACACGCACCGCTTACTACGTGTCATGCTTCCTAGCATTCTAGTCCAAAGCTCGAAACTTTCACTTCACATGGCATAGACATCAAGATCCTTGACTAACACAAAATTTTCAATCTAAACATGCAATAATGCACAGTCTCATCATATCTATAACATATGACCAAAATGGGATTTAAACACAAGTTTAACGGAATCATCATAAAACTCACATTTCTACTCATTTCTTTCAAATCATAGCATATTGCATCAAATGTAAATGGACAACCACATAAATTTACAACATACTTCATTTCGCAACCCATCATATCTATAACATATGATACACACGAATTTATCAACAAATTCACTTACTTCACATAAGTCACATCACGTCACATAATTCAACACAAAAATCATACTATACTCGGAATTGAACTCACACTCACACCACACACCCAAGATATGTACCGAAGTCCCACATCTTAAAAACCCTTTGGCTATTTCGGGCTACTAACCCGTCCGGTCACCACCCACTTGCGCAAGATAGAGGACTTTCAACCCCAAAGAGGATGTTTTCCTCTTCTATTTTCTATGAGTCATTCCCGAGTATTCATCACAAGCACAAAATACTTCACATTTCTACATATACATTCGCACATTGGATGCATTGCACTCAATACATGCCCTATATCCATTCTAGCATGTTATTCAACCATTCACAATGCCAAAAGAACAAACTCGGTTTTCATCATTTTCTCCAAAATTCTACACATGCCATACATATACCATTTTTCATATATAATCAACTCATGCATTTTAACACATAGAGCAATCTTTTCAACACAAAAGAAACTCATTCATCTTCTTGTAAAACACAATTTTCAACCAAAAGGTCCATATATGTGCTACATGTCACATAAGGTATAAACAACAATTCATACATCAATTTAAATCAAAGATTATGTTCCAAACTTCATTTAATCACAAATAACATAAAAACATATACTTTATGTCATTAATATGAAATTAAACTTGGAATGAAAAATACAACGCACACCCCCTACCTCAATTTGGAGTGAGAACTCCAAAAATCTCCAATTTCAAGAAAGTTGAAATGACCACCAACCATTGCTATGCCGGAATGGTGTCACACGTCATTGCGTATCCAAAGTCCAAGGTAGTCCACAAATCGGTCCAACCCAATGTCAACGCCAAGTCCAATTTAATTTCCAACACTACCAATTTTCAGCCCTTATTCAAGAATACTCATTGCCTTCATCTAAGCTTACTGGCCCAATTCCTTCACCACAATTAAACCCAATTCAGCCCGAAAATAATTATCTAGCCCAAATCATGATTTGCCCAAACACTAGGCCCATATAACAAGTCCTATTCCCATGGACAAGGCCCGATCAAAATCTATTTCAAGACAACCCAATTTCAATTCAACTTTCCAGCCCATGGAACCAGCCCATGAAACTAACCTAATCCATTGGCTCAAATCCAAGTGGGCGGCCCATGTAACCATAATATACAACCCTCTTCAGTGAACCCATCACATACCTCACCACACTGCCGGAAACCATGCGAACTAAACCCATTCTCATCTTCAACTTGAAACAACCAAGACCCAACACAGGAACCCATTTTTATCCAACTAAGCCTCAACCAAACACAAAGTTAGCCCAATTATTTGCTCCATTACTTAATCATACACTAAACCAAAATTTTCCAATATAACCCAACTGTCTAGACCATTCAGCTACCAACAGCCATAGCTGCCGGCCAAACCACCTAGTCACACCACCATGTACGGCCAACCACCACTTCTCCGAAACCTATGAACACCACACCCATGGCTAGCCCAAAGATGCCCAGCCGTGAACCAGCCAGTTCCTCCTCACAAAGACTCATCAAGAGCCACAATTGAACCACCCAAGATCGCCGACCACCATAGCCACTGCCAAACAGACCCACAACTATGACCGCTACAGCCGAACCCAACCCAAAAAACCCAGTCGAGTCGCGCCGTGAAAACCCAGCTCCCAAGGTCGAGTCTCCACCCACGCGCCACTGCCGGAGCGCCGTTACCGGAAGCCGAAACCACCTGTGAACCGCCACCCGTAGCAGAGCCTCTACCGTCGCTCATCGTACCAGCCGAGAGGCTGCCTTCAGCTGCGCCAAACACGGCTCAGCCGTGTCTCCACCACCGTCGCCGCCGCAAGCCACTCCCAGCCACCTCACCTTCGTGAACCCGAAGGCCCACCGCCGGTGCTCCTCCCCTCTCATGCTCCATCTTCTCTCTCTCTCTCTCCCCTTCCCGATTCTCTTTCTTCTCTTTTTTCTTTTCTTTCTTCTTTTCTTTTCTTTCTCTTTCTTCTTTCCTTTCTTTTTCTTCTTTTTCTCTTTTTCTTTTCTTTCCCTCTCTTTTCTCTCCTCTCAACCGACCACTTTTGGTCCACATATTTCCCCCACCATCTACATCCACATATTATTATTATATATATGTATATAACATATACATAATACTATATGCTTCTAATACACATACACATATACATAAATACATTTCTCTCTACACATGCATAACTACATACACGTATTTATTATACACATGCACACCCATATATTTATAATTAAATATAAATATATCTATATGTATATTCATACCCCTTCCACTTATATATATATATATAATTCCATATATATATATATATACTCTCTCCTTCTCTCTCTATATATATATATACAATTCCATATATATATATATATATATATATATATATATGCATCTTTTCGAATTTAATAAATTCGAAAAAAAATAAATCCGGTCTAAAAATAATCAGGTCCTTACAAGAATTAAAGGTAAATTTATGCAAAATTTGATGGAGAATATGTCATCAAAATATTATGAATTTTTTTTCATAATTTATTTTAATAAGAAAAATGGGTTAAATGTAATTCAATAAGAAAGAACATTATGGTCATTTAATGAAAAATAATTAGGCATGGGAGCTAGGAAGCACGGACACGGACACGGGACACGGGTACGACACGACACGGACACGGCGATACGAGAAACTTTAAAAAAACAGGACACGGACACGGCGGGGATACGGTTATAAAATAATAATATAATATATTAATATATATTAATTATTTAATAAAAAATACTACATTACAGAAATAATTCAATTCATCATCATGCAATTAAGAACCAAACAAACTTATAAACAAAGATAGACAAATAGATTAAAATAAATTAAAGAACTAGACTTATTTAGTCTTCTACGTGTATTTAGCTTATATTTTAATCATAACTTAGTATCATACAATTTATATTCGAAATATTTGAATATCTATCATTGCTATGAAGTGTCCGAGAAGTATCCTAAAAAGAAAAATGTCAGGACACTTCTACGAAGTGTCCGACACGTGTCCGAGGAGTGTCCGACACGGTGTCCGAGTGTCCGACACGGGTACGGCACCCTCGGTGAAGTGTCCGTGCTTTCTAGCATGGGATGTTCAAGAGGTTGTGTACAAAATATAATTTAAGAAAGTTTTTTGCATTTGCTACATAAGGTAACACTCTAGTCTCCACTTTAGGTTGTGATTGTGTCATTTTCTTTATTATAAATTCAAGTTAAGTGAAAAAAAAAATGTAAATATCATCTCTTTTATAACATAATTTACAAGATTAGGAAGTGACATGAGTATGCTTTCTATTTTAATTTAACTAAACTAAGAATTGGGCAAGTGACAACCTTTTTTAATTGTGAATCTACCTCCTACGTGAAAAGAAAAATAAAATTTGTACTAAGCAACTGTATTGAAAAATGTCTAAGAATACAACATTTTTTTTTTTTGAGATGTGACCTTTAGATGTATTCATAATTTAAAAATAATTTGTATTAATACAAAATGATATAAATACAGTTTAAAGTGTCCTATTTCTTTTCTTTTTTAAAAAGAAAATTAATATTATATACAGGTCACTTTACATATATAAACTATAATTATAATAACACATATAATACTAAGATATTCATAAATCTCTCTTATAAATTATGTAATTAATTTTTAGTTAACTTTCTAGCTATCTTGTTTAATAAAGGGAGGCGATATCCGCACTCCTATTTTTTACAATTGCACCATACCTACCTTTTTCTTTTAAAGAAAATGACAAAATGATCCCTAAACTAATTAATATATCGTCCCTTATTTTATAATACCATAACTACCCTTTATACTATCAAGTTAAACTCTTTTTTACCTTCTTTAATTTATTTTTTTTGGGTCGTATCAAAAGAAATAATTTTTTTTTACCTCTTTTACTTTCTTTAGTATTTTTTTTTTTTGTCTTGTCAAAATGGATAATTTATTCAACAAAAATAATTTCTTTTTGCTTCTTTCAATAAAAATAATTTATTCAATAGAAAAAATTTCTTTTTTGAACTTATCAAAAGATATAATTCATTGAAACCCTAGGAACCAAACGTTGAACTGATTTGAATCCTGAACTTTGACCTTGGGCCATCATTCATAAAAAGGATGGGTTCACGGACAGTAATTCAACAAGGATAACTATTTTTTTGGGTACTTTTTAATCTTTAATTCCTACAAAAAGAAGTAATTTATTCAACAGAGATATTTTTTTTTATCTCATGCCAAAAGATATAATTTCTTTAAGAGATATATATCTATATATATTTTGGTCTTGTCAAAAGAAATAATTTATTCAACATAGATAACTTTTTTTTGGGTCTTCTAAAAAGAGAGAAATTTTTTTTTTTGATTAATTTTTTTCAAATATTTTTTTTGAATCCTATCAAAAAATATGAAAAATATTAAAGATAAGAGACAAATAGGATGTTAGAAAGGGTAGTTTAGTATTTTGAAAAAGTTAATCATTCACATGTGAAGTAAATGTTAGAAGTGACATTTCTCCTAAGATGGGAGTGCAAACGTAAAAAATAAGAATGCGAATATCGTCTCCCTTAATAAAATTATAAATAATAATTAATTTATATTAACCCGTGTTATTATCATATATTTGTAATATTCTTATCCTATCCTGTGGGCGCCCACTCGAGTAATGCAAACCCTAGAAATTCATGTGCATTTTGTGGTAACACAAAGAATTAGATGTAGATTTTGTGATCCGACACAACCTAGTTCTGCTTTCTGAGATAGGCTTATGAGATGATATAAATCTAACTTTGAAGTTTGGTGGTTCGTTAGAGAATTTTTGTTAAATTGGTTTCTAATGGGTTGAATTATGGAAAAGATACATTTCTTATGGCATTGAAAACAAACACACCAAAAAAAAAAAAAATTGTTTTGGTTGAGAGTTTAAGTGGGTATGACATGGCCTCAAAGCCATAAAGAAAGGGTGTTTGGGACGAGTAATTCTACAATATTCCGGGAATTCCTTAAATATAGGAATTCCACCCATAATAAAATACAATTTTTCACTAATATAAGAAATTATAAGACATGAAGTTTTATTAGTGGTGAAATTCCTCCAATACACGAAATTTCCGTGGTATTAAATAATTTCTCGTTTGGACCGACTTTGCTTTTCCATCTTTCAAACTTAAGTGGGTGGATATAACATTAGTTTTACTCTCAAAAGTGCCATTCACTTTATTAACATATATTTCTCTTTTTCTAAAACAAAAAATGGTTGATTGCTGCTGCTTCAGATTTCATAAACAGAATATATATATATATATACACATGCAATGTTGGACCCATACATATTTATTTAGACTACAATTTGAATATCAGACTTGTAAATAGCTACAATTTATGGCAATTATCAAAAACATATAAATGTATAAAAATGCATTTATTAATAAAATAAACTAAAATAAAGTCCTAACAAATATAATTTTGGAGAAAATAATATACATAAAATACTTAATATTGCATTTATGTTGGTTAAAATGAATTGGAATCATATTACTAAAACACAATTTTTAGTCAAAACACTACTAATTTTTTTTCTTCATATTTCAAGTTTTTTGCTTTCAAAATTTCAAACCTATTCTATTTTACTGCTTTTGACAGAAATGACAGCACAACTAATTTTCAGATTCAATTTTTCAAAAATCAGAAAATAAAATCTACGACGCTACCAAATAGCCCCTTAAGATAAGAATCATAGAAATTTTTAGTATGTGGCAAAAAAATCACGACTTTGCCATTTAAGTAAAATCTACTATGATTGATTGAGGTTTTGCATCCTTGGTTGCCTAAAGCATTTTTTAATACTATAATCTAGAGTTTTCACATATAGCATATCAGTTGATAATAATGGTCAAGTAGAGGAATTATGTTAATTTGGACGGCAAAAACTATAAGATTTTATAATTTAGGAAAAATCAATATTTTTTCTTTCTTCCTTCTGATTGAGTTATGATAGGAGGGTAATCAGAGGTGAGTTTGAGATGTTTTGGTTGTATTGGTGAGTGTGGTTTCTCAATCCCAGTCTTGGCGAGTGTCTGGTGAGGCTTTGTTCTAGCTATACTAAACATATCAGTTGTTTGAATCTAGGGAAAATTTAGCTAATCTGCAAATGGAGTTGTTGAAGCATCCATGTAATCTTAACTTCGTTGATGTAGAAAATTTATAAGAAAAATGTACTTCTAATAAAAGTCGAAGTCTTAAAAAGTCTGTTCAAAAAAAGTTGAATTTTTTTTTTTTTAGAATAAAGACAAAATTATTTTAAGTGACAATTTTATAGACAATTTTGCTTCATTTTTATTTTGGGAAACTTGCTTATTGTGACTAATTATTAAAGATAAATTTGTTCAGTTAAAATTGTGTTAATTGTTGAAGGAATTTAAAAAAATGAACTTACCAAACAACTTTTTTCTTTTACATTTTTTTTATTGAAAGTATTTTTCAAAAACCTTTTAAATGGAAGAAATTTTAGAATCAGAAATCTCTTCCAAACAGGGCCGATTATCGAGAAAGTCCTGACCGCTTACAAAGCTAAGATTCACTGGTTACATGAAAATGATAGTCGCACAAAATTCTTCTACCAAGAAATAGGAATAACTTAACATATAGCCTTGTAATTAGGCCATGTTTGAATTGACTTTTGAAAAGCGGCTTTCGACTTTTGAAGCTCAAAAGCTGTTTTGGAGAGTGTTTGGATTGGTAAGGCGAAAGAGTTACGAAGTCCAAAAAGAGCGTTTAAAGGAAGCTGGTGGGTACCAACTTCCTGATTTAGTTTCTGCTTCTCTTTTTCTTCAGCATAAATGTTGAAGCAAAAGTTCTGCCAAATACGGCCTTAGTATACCGAGTAGATATTGGGTGAGCCGAGTATACTATATCATTTGTATACCAAGCCAATTAAAATACACCATTCAAGTTAGTTGATAGTAGTTGTTATATGTAAGTGGGACCCATTCATTGAACATTTCATTAAATAATGCATTTTAATTGGCTTGGTATACAAATGACATGATATACCCGGCTCACCCAATATCTACTCTAGTATACCAGCAGAGATTAGAGATTGAGCAGAACTTTGTTGAGCATTATCTGAAATTGTTTAGTTCCAATCAAAATTAGTTTGTATCTAATTTGCCTATTCCCATTGACCTTTAGATTAATTAAGCTCAGTATTTGGAGGGGATGGTTACTGCAGCTGAAGTGAAGTCTATTGCGGATATGCTTGCTCCTAATAATAAGAGCCCAGTCCCAATGGATTTACGCGTAGATTAGTTTAATTACATACAACAACTATGTCTATGTCTGTCATTTATCACATCTGTGTTTTCTAAGAATTAGTTGCATGTCATGAACGACTTCCCTCCCTTGTAATAAAGTTTTTAAAAAATAACTTAAATTACTACAATAAAATAATAAAATACTATTAAGACATTGGTAAAATTACTCATCACATGCATAAACTACTCCCCATGTGTTTATATATATATATATATATATGGTGGGCAAAATAAGTATTTTACATTAAAATATTTCTTTTTAAAAATATTAAAAAAATAAAAAAGATATTTCAAACATTTATCATGTAATAAACGTAAAACATAATTGTCGTGAGGATAGCGGGTCGTTTAAGTGGATCGATGTGACAGGTCGAACGTTTGCCTTCTACCTAAAAGCTTAAGTTATTAGTTAGTGTTGCATATCCACCCATTTATATCTAATCACTTTTTCATTCGGATTCGATGTCAGACAAGACCCTTTAATAATAGGGCACTTCTCCTTTAAGTGAGAGAACCCGTCACCCACAAACTACTAACTTCCTTGCCATTTACAAAAAAAAAAAATATATATATATAACGTATAATTAGGCTTGTATTTTGCCTTTAACTCTAATTAACATTCTACCTGTCTTATTCAATAAAATCATAATTAATAACTTATATTTATTTTAGCCCGTCTTTTTAGTGTATTTTATGGTGGTGTCTGATTTACTTCGATAAATCCAAATGCTAGCGTTTTAAATTTTTTCAACTAATTGGGCCGGCAAGTGAAACCCAAGTGGGTCAATAAAATCATAATTAATAACTTATATTTATTTTAGCCCGTCTTTTTAATGTATTTTATGGTAGTGTCTGATTTACTTCGATAAATCCAAACACTAGCGTTTTAATTTTTTTCAATTAATTGGGCCGGCAATTGAAACCCAAGCGGATCAATAAAATCATAATTAATAACTTATATTTATTTTAGCCCGTCTTTTTAGTGTATTTTATCGTGGTGTGTGATTTACTTCGATAAATCCAAACGCTAGTGTTTTAATTTTTTTCAACTAATTGGGCCGGCTCATAATTAATAACTTATATTTATTTTAGCCCGTCTTTTTAGTATATTTTATTGTGGTGTCTGATTTACTTCGATAAATCCAAACGCTAGCATTTTAATTTTTTTCAACTAATTGGGCCGGCAAGTGAAACCCAAGTGGGTTCCGTTCAATTGCATTCAGGGATACAAATGAATAGGCCAGCCATTTCGGTTGGTGTATATATATTATTAGATTTAGGTTTGCATAGCGGAGATTCCATAGAGTCGAAGATCTTGATCTTCATATGCGGCGACAAACTCAGGTGAGAGAATGAATCCTTATACCATAAATACAATCAAATGGTCCTCCAAATCATTATACCATTCTGGTTACCTCCCAAAAGGTACTTGTATTGCTACTATTCTCTCTCTAAACCCATTTTCAGCTCTTTCTACTCATAATACACTTCTTTCATTTCAGTCTCATACTGATACTACTTCAATTTGCAATAAATCACTCTTGAATAAGCCTGCAAGAATTGGGTTTAACAATATTGATAAAGTTGAAGAGTCTCTCACTTTATTCCATCGACTGGTCGGAATTGTTGAGCTTTCTAAACAGCTTGGGTTTATTACAGACATTACTCGACTGTTGTTTCTCTGTACAATGAAATGCATGCGCGCGACCAATTTTGGGGGTTTTGAGATAGATTAAAAAAATTTTCATCTTCTTAACCAACTGTTCTGTTGGTCTTTCTCGTGCTTATTTTTTTTTCATCTCTTATCGTTCTTATCTATTTATGTTTTTCTCTATCTTCACCCAAAGAACATGTTTCGAAAGATAAAGTTTTGATCTCATAACACTATTCATTGGTAAAACTATTTATATTTTCATACCTTCTTTTTGGACAGAAGAAAGTATGAATTATTGTGCTTTTTTCCTCTATTTTATGATGTTATTGTTCATCCTCATTTGATATTAGTAAAAATTTTTCTCCCACCTTGTCCAAAAGATTAATTTTTGGTATGGAAACACTATCCATCTCTCCATACCATCTAATGATGGTAGTGTGTGGAGCTACACTCTACCCCTGGTGGTTGGACGGAAGAAAGCAATTTATTGCACCCGCGATCTTGTTTGCATCATGACATTTTCAGCTGCTCTTCTTCTAGATCAAGCAGATAGAGAAAATAGTTTATTTTTATCTGTCTATTAATATGTATCATAAAATGTCCTGATGTATCATGTATGTGACCATTGTTGCTAGTTTAAAGTTTCTCAAAATTGGTTCGGAACTAATTGTAGGAAAAAGGGAATGACATGTAAACCAGGAGTTTCTTATTTTCTTTCATATTAAAGGAATGACATGTAAACTAGGAGTTTCTTATTTTCTTTCATATTTCTCTTTTTGTCTAATTTTCCATGGTAATCAAACAAGAAAATCGAATTTCTTCTTTCCTTCGTATTCCACCAATGTCATTCCGATTGAGAGTATTGAAGGGGATGGACTAAGCATAGTCATAACCTTCGATATCATTTGCACAGTGAGTAGCCTTATATTTAAACAATGGTACTCCTTTTGTTTATCCTACCTTCTGCACATTCGATAAAGGTTGGAATGTTGTGGAACTCCATTGATAGGGTTTTGTTATGAGCTTGATTTTGAATTCTCTAAAAAGAATGGAATTCATGTGGAAAATCCCTAACTTTGAAGTTTAGTAGTGAAACTCATCTCACCTTTGTTCTAAAGAAGGCATGAGAGTTGATTACATTGAGGTACTTGCATTTTGTGGTAACTCAAAGAATCAGATGCAAGTTTTGTGATCCCACAACATAATTCTTACACTTGTTTGTAGATCAGACTAGAAATTTAAATTGCAGACAATTGAAAACACTTTGACTTGACTTGGCTTGACTTGACTTCACATTACACAGAAAAGATATGTATAGTTTTATTTGTTCCAAGTTTTAGTTTCCTCAAATAGTATTCATGTAGGATATCAGGTAAAATTAGAAATAACGTCATGTACTTTGTTGTTCTTAAAGTGTGACTTGCTGGATGTGGTTAGTGAGGATATGGGTATTGAAAAAACACACACAAGACAACCAATCCTATGGTTGAGTGAGAATTTCTCTAATTCTAAAGCTCTAATTCAATGCAGCCCGAACATCTTCATAATTAATTTCAAGACCATTTTTTATAATTAATGTTAAGACCCATTTTTGTCTCTGCAATAAGGCAAATTTGTCATTTTGATTTAACCAATGCCACTTTTGTACAATTTTCAAAAGGAAGGGGTTTAGTTGTGGGAGCAGGTATTTGGTGCACCGCACCCGGCGCACCGTGTGTCGGGTGCAATCTAGCACTTTATGCACTACACGCACGGTAGGGTCCACTGCACGTGTGTGCATGCGTCGGGTGCACTTAATATCTACACTAGTTGTTGTAGTTTTCAAGGAGATTTTAGGCTGCTTGGGTAATAGTTTGATGGCAATTTGGGCGCACCGTGTGTCGGGTGCAATCTAGCACTTTATGCACTACACGCACGGTAGGGTCCACTGCACGTGTGTGCATGCGTCAGGTGCACTTAATATCTACACTAGTTGTTGTAGTTTTCAAGGAGATTTTAGGCTGCTTGGGTAATAGTTTGATGGCAATTTTTTGAGATAAACCTTAAAAAAAAAAAAAAAAAAATAATACTTTCGAAAATATACAATCACATTATCAAAAATGAATTTGACATTTCAAAACCGTGTGACATGATCAAGTATTGTAGGCTTCTATAGAACCAACACAAAAAAGCATCTATGCTTTAGTTTGAGATTGGAGTGCAACCTGGCATTAAGAGTGGTTGGATGTGCAGGCACCACATCACATGATTTCAATTTTTTTTTTCCTGAATGTGGTTAATTTATTGATAAAATATATAAAAATATACCATAGAAGAAGAGGGTCTCCCTCTAAAAAACCAAAATTCTAAAAAAAAAAAAGAAAAAGAAGAAAATTATTTATGTTCTTGAAATGAGAAAGTTGAAACGGATAATAAATTAATAAATATAACTAATTACGTATGACACCCATTAACAAACAGGACTGCTTGATTTGATTTAAAGTTTGTTTCAAGCTCGAACTCGTCTCGTAAACATGACTCATTTATTAGGTATTATTTGAATTTATAGATATTTGTTCTCCTTACCAATTTTGATTTCATGCTCGAGTTTGAGTTAGAACTCGAGGATGAGTTCGAGATCAAAATTGAAATTAATTAAAAATTCAAACGGAGGCAAACATGAGCTCGACGAGTAATGTGATACTTAGTCGGTAAGCAAAGAGGTAGGCCAAAATTGAATAGTTAAAAAGGACCTTAATAAAGTAGATATAACAACTGTATTGCCAGGAAAAAAAAAGTAGATACAACAACTGCTACGACTTTTAATTAAAAAAAGAGAAATCTTATGATTTGTCTTATTCAGGTTAGACCTAGCCATATTTGTAGTTCCTTATTAAAAGAAAATTATTGTGTTGTCCTTTATTTTAAGAATGAAATCCTAGTTCTTCATGTGCCTCTCGTCTTATGTGATTTTATCTTTTTCTTTTCAAAAACATACGAAGTATACTATGTACATCAATGAAATAATAATAGAACTTGAAATTCAAATGTTTGAAACAACATATGAATACTATATCCTCAATATTTGATCCAAAAAGGTAGAGCAATTAAACAATTAAAAAATAGATTTTATTGTAAACAGAAAAAAAAAAAAATTATTCAAACAAGTCCATAATCCATATATAACCCAACGCTTTGCTGTAATGAAGAAAAAATTCTATAATTTTTTCTAACAATATTTTTTTACTAATAAGAGATTTGGATGAAAGATTGTTATCAATCTTTATTTGAAGGCAAAGA
The DNA here is from genome assembly GCA_026545225.1 of Cornus controversa. Taxonomy (NCBI): domain Eukaryota; kingdom Viridiplantae; phylum Streptophyta; class Magnoliopsida; order Cornales; family Cornaceae; genus Cornus; species Cornus controversa. The sequence continues at coordinate 23,450,922 of CM048852.1, forward strand.
TGGAGTTTGAGAATATTATTAATTTTTAAAATCTGTGTAAGAATCTATCTGACATCTTTTGATTGGTTTTCATGAATGTAAAATACAAAAAAATAAAAATAAAAAAATGAAGAAGTTCTAATTCACAATTCAGATGATAAATTAGGCTAAAGAAAAAAAAAAAGATAACGTTCACAAATCTAAGAAATATTTGGAGGGTAAATTAGGTTTTTTTTATACAAACACAATTTAAGGCACAAGAGATGTTTTGTGGAGCGCCAATAGCACCACCTTATTCTTATTATATTAGTCTATAATACAGAGTTTTCATATATAACATAACGGTGGATGGTGATCTAAGCAAAGGAATTATGACAAATCTAAGAAATATTTGGAGGGTAAATTAGGTTTTTTTTATACAAACACAATTTAATGCACAAGAGATGTTATGTGGAGCGCTAATAGCACCACCCTTATTCTTATCATATTAGTGTATAATACAGAGTTTTCATATATAATATATCGGTGGATGGTGATCTAAGTAGAGGAATTATGTTGATCTTGAATGCAAAAAAGTATAGGAACTATGGTGATCTGCAATCATATGCTTATGACCCTGCTTGAGAAGAAATGAAAAAAAAAATCCAGAAAGCACAGTAGAATTTAATGCTAATAATTACTTCAGTATTGAAACCAACAATTGAATTGAGAAATATCCAAGAAACATAGACACTGTTATGAATGTGTCATGTTTTATGTCATACTTCATGAATACTTCTTCAAAACTTGACCAATACTTAATAGACTTGTTTAAAAAATAATTTTTATTAATTTGGTCACTTGACTAACACTGATAAAAAACTATAATTATAAGAACACATAAAATGTTAAAATATTCACATAAATCTCTCCTATAAATTATTTAATTAACATTCTAACTATATTATTTTAATAAAAATTATAATTAATAATTTATATTTATATTAACCCTATCCTTAACATATCAGTGTTTAATATTTGAGTCCTGATAGAAAATTCAAATTCAAAATTGGAAAGATTTCAAATAGTATTCTACTCGGGTAATTTTATTTGAAAACTACAAAAATATGAAAAAATATTATTTAATTATTTTGATTGTGGTGTCGGTGCTCGTTTGAGAAATGCGAACATTTCTTTTTAGATGAACCCTACCATTCAATCCTCTTTTTTGGCCAAATAATTTGGGTTCACATGTGAAATTCACGTGGGTCCCGTTAATTGCATTTAGGGATGCGAATGAATAAGTTAGATGAAAGCTATCTATTAAGAAAAAATATTGGTTGCACCCGACTCACATGCTCGGGAACATTTTGACCTTTCGTGCCATGCACGTGCAGTGAATCTCACCCCACGTGCATTGCACGGACAATTCGGATGCGCTGGCGCACCAATATTTACTCGTCTATGAAGCCTGAGTATCATTTTTCAACGCGCGCGCGCTCTCTCTCTCTCTCTCTCTCTCTCTACACTTCCAATACAGAACTTCCTCTTTCTTTCCTAATCTCTCTCTTGGGTTCTTTTTCTCTCTCTAGTGTTCTTGTTTCCTCCCCAAATCTATCAAAGTAACCCTTAGGTTGCATATGTTTTTTCGACGGTGATATGTGAAAAACCGTTCAAAGGGAAAAGAGATCCGATAGGAGTCGAAGCTTGAACTCATGATTCGGTATTCGATTCACAGTGCAATCGGATCTTGATCTGCGCCTAACCCAGGTGAGAGAATGAATCATTTTTCCATGAATATAATCAAATGGTCCTCCAAATCATGATTACCCCCAAAAGGTACATGTATTGCTACTATTCTCTCTCTAAACCCATCATTATCAGCTGTTTGTACTCTTAATATACTTCTTCCATTTCACTCTCATACTGATACTACTTCAATTTGCAATAAATCAATGTTCAATAAGCCTGCAAGAATTGTGTTCAACAATATTGATAAAGTTGAGAGGCTCTGAATTTATTCCATCAAATGGTCTGAATGCGACCCCTGGCCTCGATTGTTGGGTTTTCTGATCTGCTAGGTTTTATTCACTCAACTGTTGTTTCTCTGTACAATGAAATATGAGTGATGGGTATGATAGGATTTGCTATTTTGGGCGAGTTCATGCACCAGTTGGAAGCGGCGTTATGAATCTTTTCAAAGATAAAGTATTTCTGATGTTTACCATGTCGGATGCACTTGCTCTTTATTCATCCACTTCCTCACTCCATATTGATGTTGTTATCCATCCTCATGCTTTTAATTGTTTTTATGTAAACCTGTTCAAATTTAGCCACAGGGTGAAATTGAGAATAAGAAGATTCTTAATTTTTTTCTTCACCTTGTCCAAAAGATTAATTTTTGGTTTGAAAAACCGAATTCATATACTATCTGATGTAGCTTTTGGAGCGACACTCTACCTTATCTTTGGACAGAAGAAAGCATGGATTGTCAATTTCCTTCCTCTGCTTTGGGAATATGATCAAATTCACCTATGGTGGTGGCATTTTCGGCAATCATAACGATCGATTGTTCTTCTTCTAGATGAATGAAATAGTTTTTTTTATCAATTCTATTATGGAGTAATATGTATGATAACATCTTGTTATTGTTGCTATGATAAGGATTTAAGAGTATTTGATTTGATATTTCTTATATTTCCTCTCATTCTTAGCATAAGCTCTAGTTTAAAGTTGATCAAAATTGGTTGGAAAATAATAGAAGGAAAAAGGGGTATGACATGTTAAATGATAGAATGAGCTTGATTTTGAATTCTCTTAATGTGAAAAATCCCTTACTATGAAGTTTGGTGGTGACTACTCTTGAATTATCATTGAAACTGATCACACTTTTGTTGTAAAGAAGGCATAAGAGTTGGGTCCTGACATCACATCACATAAAATAGATGTGTGTCCACTTTCATTTGTTTCAAATTTTAGTTTACTCACATTACATAAGAAATAACCTTAAGCTTAAAGTGTGACTTACTGGTTGTGGCTAGTGAGGATATAGGTAAGGTTGTAATACGGGCAGGTTAGAGGTACAACTCAGGTCTAATCCAGTCTCCAACCCTAGCTACTCAATTCGAGTCTAACCCATCCTTGAATTTTTAAACTCGGGTTTGCAACTAAAGTTGAGATTTTGAGTTAAAAAGTCAGGTTAATTAAGGTTATCCATGCGGCCAATATCCACATCGAAAATTTAAAATGATTTTTAGTTAGTTTTAGATTAGATAACTTCTAAACATAAATTTTTTTAAGAATTTAATGCAAATATTTAAAAATTACAAATAAATTTTTAGAAAATTAATTCTCCAAATTTATAACATAAAATAAATTAAGATTTAAATAAAGGAAGTTAAAAAGAATAAAGTGATCATTATTTAAATATTCTATACAATATATTTAAAATAAAAAAAATATGTATAAAAATAATATTACAATTCGGATCAAATTATTGGCATTTCAATTCAAGTCAAATTTTAATTATTCAACCTAAGCTCAACTCTAATTGTAAAATTAGTTACTCAAATCCATAAAAAATCAGGTTATACTTGGACCTTCCAAATTGCACCCCTAGATATGAATATTGAAAACAATAACACACCTGCACAAAATAACCTTATGGTTGAGAGTCCAATTGGGTATCACATGGCCCAAAAGCCAGTGGACACAGTAATATCTATATCACAGCAAAACCCATAAAGAAAAGGTCTTTCATTCAAACAAAAGGGGTGGACATAACATTAGTTTTACTCTCAAAACTGCCATTTTAATATTGATTGCTGCATTCACTGCTTGATATTGACTCTCTAACTAGTGTTTTTATGGTTACCCTGTTATTGACTCTACAAAATATGAGGACCAAGGAAAACCCTGGTTACAGTCTCCTTGTTATAATTGATAAAAAAATAATAAAAAAAAAATCTTAAAGAATGAATATAGTAAATCAAAATTCTTTTGACACTTGTAGCAATTATAGGAAACAACCTTATGTTTGAGAGTCCAAATGGATATCAAATGCTCACAAATCTTTTGTAAGGTTCAGATTTTAGAAAATGAAAAACAATTTAGTTCTTTGAAATCTAACTCTTTTCCGCTCAGTTTTTTTTTTTTTTTTTTTTTCTTTTTTCTTTTTCAGTCAGTACTCCAGAGATGCTTTGTTAATAGTTTTTAATTTCTATAACACCAAAATAGTTAACCAAACAAACCCTACATTTTTAGAGAAATCATTTCTCTGCTAGAAAGGGTCTTTGAGATGACTTTGCTCTTCCATCACTCCTTTATTTTTCTTTTATCTAACATAACTTAATGATTATTACTTAAGTTTTAATCTCACCAACATTGTCATCAAATTTGTAGCATTATAGAAAAAAAAAACTTAAAAAATATACACTCACATTCTCATAAATAAATTTTAACGTTCTGAAATAGCTTTGAATCAATGTAAGGATGATGATTTCCACCAAATTAAGATAAGGGTATCATGTAATTTAAAAATAATTTCAATAGAATCTACTATGATTAATTGAGGTTTTGCATCCCTTGCTTGCCTAAAGCATTTTATCATACTATAATATAGAATTTTCACATATAATATGTCAGTGGATTGATCTAATAGAGGAATTAGGTTGATTTTGACTGCAAAAAGTTTACTTACTATCGACATGGTGGTATTTCATTGGTGGAATGTGAAAGATATAACTACCAATTCAAACTACTAGAAACTGTTGATTGGAAGTTATATATATATATATATATATGTAACTAAGAATCATTTGCAAACTATTCCTCAACAACACAACATTTGCTTTTCAATTATCTCTCAATTAATACAAAATGTCTTTCAATTATCTTTTAATCTAGCACTTTAATTTCTTGTAATGCATTTCAATTCCTTCAATTAATTTACTTACTATCGGTCATTTTTCTTTCAAGTCTTGCACTTCAATTCATGTACTCGCTTTCACTAGTATAATCTTCCTTTCCATTTGCAATTTCGAAGTCCTTTGTTCTAAAAGGCAAACAAGAACCTTTGAGAGTGGTAATTCCAGAATTTCATACCCTTCTAGAATATTGTTAGGTTCATTTCTTATTGGAATTCCTGGCACGCCCACACTTTCACTAACCGAATCACCCATGAGCCAAACACTAAGAAGTGGGCAAGTAACAATCTTTCTTTATTGTGAATCTGTAACCCAATGCTTATGGTCCTAAATGGAGAAAAAATCGAAAGCATAATGGGATTTAATGTTAATACTGAATTGAAAAATACCTAAGAAGTATAGACACTTCTATGAAGATGTCATGTCCATGTTAGATACGACATTTCTTGGACATGTTTCCTAGCTAGAAATAATTTTTATTAATTCGGACACTTGGCTGAAACATTCTAGACACTTAATGGAACACCCGAACACTTGACCAACACTTCTTATACTCTCCAATACAAGTCTTATATAATACAAATATATACCGTTCGAAGTGTCCAACCTCTTTTTCTTGTACAAAAATATTGTAAAAAAAATAAAAAAATTAGGGCAACTCCCCTGTGGTTTGTCTAAATTATCCACGGATGAAACTATTTGTGAAATCACTTGGACAACTCTTGTCAGAATTAACTCCGTTAATTTCTTTAGCGGCAACTGCAAAAGTACCATTTTGCCCTCAATTTTAATAAACAAAATTTCTTATGTCATTATTGATGTCATCAAAAATATAAGCTTACCTTTTTACCCTTCTAACCCTAAATATCTTTCTCCCTCTCTATCTCAGCTAAGCAATGATCAATCCCATAAAACCACCACAATCTGATGACAACCCATATTTTTCTGCCACTACATGTTCTAAGTAGCTTATCATTTTTCTAGAAACGTCGTCACCACCTTATTGAAAATCTCGATTACTCTCTCTCTAGCTCTCATTTCTCTCTCTCTCTCAAGCTTCTAAACATAGTGAACAAGATAAAGTTCTTCCCAATATTCATTTCTAGTTCACATTAGCATGTTCTTTGTCTCCAATTGTTTATCATCACTGTGATTTTGACAAAAAAATTAGGTCTTTACTTAGAAGAATTGAAGATCATCGAATAGGATTCGCTCCTCCTTGTAAGCTGAGATGAAATAAAATTTATTTTTCTATGGGTGCTTCAATGCACAATCTAGTGTTCCAACGACTCATTCGTCAACGGACAATTTGTCGACTATGACAGTCTTTGCTTAGTCAGGTCGACCTTATCTAGCTTTTTCAATGTATAAATGTTGAGGTAACAGTCGGGGGACTAGTTATAAATTGATAAAAGGCTCAATTAGATAACAGGATCTAGTTATTATCACAGAATGATTAAAAGCATCAAATAAAACCAACCCATTCGTTTCTTAGTTAAAAATATACATTTTGATGTATCAAGCTGCTAACAGTAAAAATATAAATTATTTGTAATTTTTCCTTATATAACCAAAATTTTTGTCTCTTACCTAAAAAAAACAGTGACCCCAAGTTTGTACTTTCAGAGATTGACTCAGTTAGCATTGGTGGGGTTGTGTTGTCTTTTTCGGCTGTTCGAGGTGGTAGCACTTTTACCTAGCAGGTACATTTTTGTATATACACGGCAAATGTTCAATGTTTTGCCTCATTGAAGTTGGTTTGTTTATTTTGATTGTTTATTAACTTTTTTTGGAGTAGTGGGTGTTCTCTTCATTCTTTATTTGAAATAGTTAGGATGGTGATTGTGCGAATATATAATTAATGGAAATCTACAAGTTTTAGGTTTACAGGTCAAGTTAGGAATTGGAAATTCAGCTCAACAAGCCTAAATTGATTTATTGGATTTTAGTTTTTGGAATATTTTGGCTTTATGAGTTCCAATATCTGATCATTTTAAAGAATTTAGAACTCTTGTTTATTCTTCGATCATATATCTTCCAAGTGTGCTTATGTATATGTCTTGTAGTGCATATTAGAAACACTTGGTCCTTATATTCAACAGCACCAACATTTCATTCATATTTAGTCACATAAGCTCCATAATAAGATCGAAAATTCAAAGACTTGTCCTTGTGTCCAAGCTAAAAACTTGACTGCTTTCATGGTTGATCCTTCCTGGATGCTTCATGTTGTTAGTTTGAAGAAATTGATATATTAAAAAACACATGTCTTCACATTTTTTCATTACATAATAAACAAGGAGGAAAATGATTCTTAGGCACACTAGCTATATAATACGTTTGTATTTATGTTATGAATGCCAACATTTTTAACTATTGACTTTCCTTTTGTTTCCAATTCTTTTTAGGTTTGGAAAATTGCATACTCTTCAACGTTGATAAACTTTAATATTTATCAGTGTCAAACCATCTTTGAATATATGACATTTGGTTACTTCTAAGAAGTTTTTTGGGACCAAGGGTTGCAGGCCTATGGTATTTCTTCAACTCAGAAACAACCAGGAAACTTCATATGCAGAGAACATATATGACCAATTTTTATGCCTTTAGATTATTTATTCCATGATTATGGGTGTAGAACTGAAAATGGAATAGTTTCTGTCTTCAATATTTTGTAGTATCAATCACTTTTAATAAATTACCATGAGGCCTATGGCCTAGTGGTGGTATTTTCTCTTCTTTCAAAGTGAAAAGTAAATGGTTCGAGTCTCTCCAAGTACATTGTGAGAGTTAATCTTGTCAGGACAAAAGAGAAAAAATCACTTTTAATAAATTCATTGCTCATGTTCAACACTTGATTTTTTGCTTTATGGAATAGCTCCTAATTCACGTAAATGTCTCACACTAATTACTATTGAAATTAAAAATGAAACCTGTCTTGCTTCATGTTTTTCAGTTGTGAAATTAGGGTGTCTTTCTTGTTCCATAGATCACTTTATGTTTGCTGAATTTCTCGCAAAAAATAACACTAATTATTTTGACGACTGGTGATAAAAAATTGAACTAATTTTTAAGTACCAAATGTCAATAGTTGTCAAACATTCTATCCCATTGAGAACTGATACTCAAAAATTAGTTCAGTTATTGATTTATTTATTTTTATCACCATTCGTCAGAATGATGTGCACAAAAGGTGGTATGTGGATGTACAAAAGATGGTCTTGCACAAAAGTGAATTGGTATTGAGACATCATTACTTGTACCAAGGTTTATTGATGTCGACAATGAAATGGTCCTGAGACAACTTTGCGTGGCATGCTAAAGAATCGACCTGTAAGAGACCATTATTAGGAATGACTTTTCCATCAGGAATTATAGCATTGCATGCTGGGGCCACAAGTACAAGGAGTTAAAAAATGATATAATTTTTGTTGGGTTGACTCAAATTTCTATTGTGATTAGGTTTATATTATAGAGTTGTATTTTATTAGGTAATTTCTTAGTAGGCAAGTTTTGGTCTCAAGGAAGGAAAGAACTTGTGAGACAAGTATTGGGCTCTAAGGAATTGTAATCCTTGTCCATCAAGGAATTGGATTTTGGGCTCTAGAAATAGTTACCTATGTTATAGGTTGAGATGAGTGAGAAGAAAAGAGGCAATATTCTCATTATATGTGAGAAGTCACTCTCATTGTTTTGAGAGGGCAACTCTTGCATAGAAATACTACTCTCATTGTTATTGAGAGGACATTTAGAGAGAGAATTTTTGTTTAGAATTTGTGATTTCCTTTTGAGTGAGATTGGGTGTACAAAGGTTAAAGGTTGAGAGTTGAGCGTACTCTTGATACAATCTTTCAACTTGTATTGTTACAATCTATATATAGAGAATTCGGGTTCTCCGTGGATGTAGGCTTGTTTAGTCGAACTACGTATAATTCTTGATGTGTTCTTGCAAATTTTTTCGTGCTTGTTTACTTATTATCACATCGTAATATTTGGTGGTTCGTGATTGGGGGCTAATTTCTCAACAAATTGGTATCAGAACTTCAAAATTCACACAAGGTGTTTGCTAAAAATCTTGTTTAGATTTTTTCTACACAACATGAGTGTTGTTTGTCTTGGGTACTTGAGACAATCATAGTTGATAATATTGCTACACAATACAAGATAGAGAGATTTGATGGTAAGGGTAACTTCACCCTATGGCAAATGAGGGTGAAGGACATCCTAGTTCAACAAGGCTTAGAACGGGTGTTAAAAGGAAATGATGAAAACCGAAAAAAAGTTAGTTGATGATTGGCAGGATATAGAGTCAAGGTGTGTAAGCATTATTCAACTCTGTACTGGGGATGTTCTTACAATTTCCAAAGTTGACACTCTTACTCTACATGAGTGATTTTTAGATTCTGGTTCATCGAACCATATTTATTCCTTGAAAGAATGTTTTGATTTATTTAAAGAACTTGATGGTAGTTCTGTGATATTACCTAATGGTGACAAGTGTGCCGTTGAGGTTGTGGGAACGGTGAAGTTCAAAATATTTGATGGGATGGAACGCACTTTGGGATATGTTGTTTACGCATCAAAGTTGTTGTGTAATCTAATTTCCTTAAGCCGGTCGGACTTCATGAGCTGCAAGTGCTCTATTATAGGGGTAGTCATGAAGTTCACCAAGGGCTGCATGGTATTAATGTAAGGAGAATATAGTGGAAGTTTGTATCGTCCGGTGGGGAGTGCCAATGACACTCAAACTTTGATTGTGGATAGGAAACAGAGTGCACATGGTAACAAGATCTTGATACGTCTTTCGTTTGATTTATCGAAGACACGGGTTGTACATTTACAGATAAACGTGGGTGAGATGAAAGTTCTTGCTTGGAGAGGGGTTGCATCGAAGCCCCCTTCTAAAGTCACTTGATAGTGTTGACTTGATATAGCTGCATGAACACATTGGCCGTGTGAATTAAGGGGAGTATTCTTTCATTATTGATTCAGGTTATGTAACTGGAGTTTGAAAGGCCGATGGATCACATTTGTGGATTTGTAGATAGGAGTCACGTTCATTGAATACTTATCAAAATTTTTGCCAAAAGAGAGATTTACTGGGTTGGCTCAAATTCTTATTATGATTAGGTTTTTATTATAGAGTTGTATCTTATTAGGTAATTTTTTAGTAGACAAATCTTGGTCTCAAGGAAGGAAAGTACTTGTTAGGCAAGTCTTGGGCTCTAAGGAATTGTAATCCTTGTCCACCAAGGAATTGAGTTTTGAGTTCTATAAATAGTTACATATGTTATAGGCTGAGATGAGTGAGAAGAAAAGAGACAATACTCTCATTGTATTTGAGAGGTCACTCTCATTGTTTTGAGAGGGCAACTATTACGTAGAGGTAATACTCACATTGTTATTGAGTGAACACTTAGAAAGATGATTATTGTTTAAAATTTATGATTTTCTTTTGAGTGAGATTGGGTGTACAAGGGTTAATTGTTGAGAGTTGAGCGTACTTCTTATACAATCTTTCAACTTGTACTGTTATAATATATATAGTGAAATCGGGCTCTCCGTGGACATAGGCTTGTTTAGCCGAATCACATATAATTCTTGATGTGTTCTTGCAAATTTCTTCGTACTTGTTTATTTATTATCATATCATAATATTTAGTGGTTCGTGATTGGGGGCTTGTTTCTCAATAATTTTGAATGTTATAAAGAATTGACAATTAAGGAACATTATAATTTTGATAATATACATCAACAATGGAAGATCGAGGAATGATTTGTGATTCAAAATAGTGATTGATTTGCAACAGACAATATTTAAAACACTCTACTCCCCATAGGGCCATAGATAGTATATGAATTTCTAATAGAAAAGAAAAATTAACGGAGGTAGACTATATAGGTGGTGATTAGAGAAAGTTTGATGATTTTGTGAGTGTGGAATCCATCTTATATAGAGAGGGAAAATTTAGATGACTATAGTTGGCAAGCCTGTGAATGTGACTTGTTCTATAATCAAATTCTGACAAGTACGAAAGTACTTGTGACATGCATAGAGTTGTATTGTGATTATGTTTCTATTATAGAGTTGTATCTTATTAAGTAATTTCTTAGTAGACACGTCTTGTCCACTAAGGAATTAGGTTTTGGGCTCTATAAATAATTACATATGTTATAGGTTGAGATGAGTTAGAAGAAAAGAGGCATTACTCTCATTGTATTTGAGAGGTCACTCTCATTGTTTTGAGAGGACAACTCTTGTGTAGAGGTAATACTTTCATTGTTATTGAGAGGACACTTAGTGAGAGAATTTTTGTTTAGAATTTGTGATTTTCTTTTGAGTGAGATTGTGTGTACTAGGGTTAAAGGTTGAGAGTTGAGCGTACTCTTTATATAATCTTCCAACTTGTACTGTTACAATTTGTATAATGAAATCGGATTTTTCATGGATATAGGCTTGTTTAGCCAAACCACGTATAATTCTTGATGTGCTCTTTCAAATTTCTTTGTACTTGTTTACTTATCATCACATCGTAATATTTGGTGGTTCGTGATTGGGGGTTTGTTTTCAATAATTTTGAATGCTATAAAGAATTGACAAGGAACATTATAATTTTGATAATGGACATCAACAATGGGAGATCAAGGAATGATTCGTGCATGATTCAAAATAGTGATTGATTTGCAACAGACAATATTTAAAACACTCAACTCCCCATAGGGCCATAGTGAGTATATGAATTTCTAGTGGAAAAGAAAAATGAACGGAGGTAGACTGTATAAGTGGTGATCAGAGAAAGTTTGATGATTTTGTGATTATGGAATCCATCTTATATAGAGAGGGAAAATTTACATTGCTATTGTTGGCAAGCTTGTGAATGTGACTTGTTTTATTATCAATTTTTGACAAGTATAAAAGTGCTTGTGACATGCACAGATTTGGGAATGCTTTGGGAATCATTATAACTTTCCCTGCATTGTCAAATCTAAGTGAAATAACCATTTGAATTTATTGTGTGACCAACTTCTAATAACCAATGTGACTTGTTCTATTATTTTTTTTTAAGCATCGACGAACTTTTAATTCACGGGCCTTTGAAGTAAACAGGGACGAGAAGATATTCGCGCCTGGCACACAGTGTATGCATCATAGTCCTACATGCACAACACCTGCGGTGGGGTCCACAACACGTATTGTACACGCAGAGTTATGTAAGGACTTGAGCATATAATGATGGGTATGCAGCACTACCTAATAGCTTAGGTTTTTGAGTTAGAGGGCAAGCGCCCAACTTGTTACATTTGGTATTAGTGCCAAACCCAATCCTTGATTATGTGTTAAAAAATTGAAATATGTCAGCAATTTTTCTCTCTTTAGGCTTCACATCAAAAGACATTGTAATGAGGGTGAAACTTTGTTACATGGAATTTCTACATCAGTTTAGGCCTTGTTTGTACCACTTCTGATTCTAGATTTCAGTTTTCATTTTTATTTTCTTTGGAAGTCACAACAGAAATCGCGTTAGGTAACACACTTTTCATTTCTAAAAAAATAAAAGTGATGTCAAAATTTTGACAATCCTAAGGCATAATTTGAAAGCTTCATAATGAAGCTTTCAGTTTCAGATTTCATTTTTCAGTTCAAATTTTCATTTATGATTTTTTTATAAAATACAATAAATAAAAATTTTGCTTGCTCAAAAATATAATATAATATAATAAATTAAAATTTTATAAAAAGCAAGAATAAAAAATTATAAAATACAATAAATAAAAAATTGGTTACTTAAAAAATATAAAAATAAAATACAATAAATACAAAATTATAAGTTAATAAGAATAAAAATCTTTTATAAAATACTATATATATATATATATCTATATATATATATATATATATATAGAAAGAAAATATAGGATAGTTTGAATTTATGACAATTACCAAAAATATGCAAATGCAAAAAAAAAATTTTTTTTTAATTAAAATGAACTAACATAAAGTCCTACCAAATATAATTTCAGAGGAAATAATATACATAAAATATGTAATATCATACTTATGTTGGTTAAAATAAGTTAAAACCATATTACTTAAACACAATTTTTAGTTAAAGATACTATTTAAAAAAAAAAAAAATTAATTTTGGATTACCAAACATATTTTCAGATTTGTGCTTTCAAAATTTCAACAACATATGATATTATCAAACGTATTCTGTTTTTGACAGAAATAACAGCACAACAAGATTTCAGATTCCATTTTTCATAAATCAGGGGAATCCGACAATTTTACCAAACAGTCTCTTATATTTCACATTATACATAGCTAAACTCTAGGACGTGTGTCATCGTTTATTCATGAACATTCAGGTTAGAATTACATTTTGATCCATCGAAACTCGCAACCTAGGAAGCACGGATATGGATACGGATACCGGACACAGGTATGACACGATACAACAAATTAAAACAAACAAGTTGCTACAATATAAAGATAATAAATTATATTTTTATATATGCAAAAAATAGGTTATTAACATTTCTTTATAAAATATTGTCATTAACAAACAAAATAAGAGTTAATAGTCATTGTATAATTAGCATGGATAAATTTTGTACTAAGTCATAATATGTATCTCACCACTTCCTTTTTAAATGAATTTTAAACTTTTATTAACAATTATAATATGATATAATTTTGGAAAAACTATATTTTCATGTTCAAAACATGTTAAAAATGTGTTTTGAAGTATCGAATAAGTGGTCGAAATATCTGAGAAGTATCGGATATACGTGTTAGAAATAAAAAAATATATTTTAAAATTATGGATACGCTTAGGAAGTATAAGACATGTATCTGGGAGTATCTACGATACGGATACGTTACTCTTGTAGAAGTATCCGTGCATCCTAGCTCGCAACATCCATGTTGTGGTCAGACCGGCCTACCCGGTGGAGATTCGAACATTTTTCGGGATTGGGTCAAACTGTGAAGTTATGATAGACTAGTAACTAGTCAACGCATGCTCTCTGACCCAAAAATTTAAACTATTGGATAGTGTCAGATACCCACGTATATATAATTAACACTATTTTTATTCGAATCCTTTGTGGGGCAAGAACTAATAACACTTATCCACGAGCCACTAAATTTATTGATTTTTTTTTTCCATTGCATTTCTCTTTAACTAAGAAATTAAAATTATTATTCAAGGGATTAAGAACTCCTCTTTTCCTCCCTCATCTCCAATTTTTTAATAGTCAATGAATCATGAGGTAACCTTTAAAATTAATACCATCTACAACTAACACCTTTGTTCTTTTGCACACAATACAAATTAGTATCTAAAACAACCGACTATAAATTACCTGTCGTTATTTGGTTGCACTCAGAATGATCAAATAAAGTTTTGAAATATATTATTGTTTTGGTCAAGGGAATCGAAAGTAAAATGAACGCAAAATAAAGAAATATTATTTCACATTTGATTCAAAAATACATAAAAAAAAAAAAAAAAAAGAATAGTTTGATTATACAATTGAATTATACGAGTAAAATTGAATATATAAGAAAGTGATTCAGTGCAAACATAATTTTTTATTTATTTTTAAATATCCAGAGAAAAGCCACGTCGTTAAAACTTTGCACTGATATATAATTTTTTTTCAGATTCAGCTCTCCCACGTGACGCTCTGCTGCATGATGAGTAGTTGACAGAAGTGTACATCCGGCTTCGACGTGGAAGAATGGAATCCATGAATTAACTGGGTGTTTCAGAAAGTAACGGACCCCTAATTTTATATACATAATATGAGAAAACAGATATATATATATATATATATATATATATATATATATAATAACATTGCTCCGGCGGTAGCAATACTCTTTCTAGATATATACGAATACCAATATGCAACACATTGTTCCGGCCGCAAATTCGGTGCAAGTGATGGAAACTTGCCGAGTTTCGCCACCACCAGGTGCCGTGGTCGATCAATTTCTCCCCCTAACTTTTTTCGACCTTTACTTGCTACCACTATGTCCTATGCAAAAACTTCTCTTCTATGAGTTCCATCACTCTAAGACCCATTTCACAGAGACCTTCATTCCTCGTCTCAAACACTCACTCTCTCTCGCTCTCAAACACTTTTTCCCCCTCGCCGGTAACATGATAACTCAGTTATCAAGTTCTAGTAAGCCCCAAATTCGTTACGTAGATGGTGACTCAGTTTCACTGACCTTTGCTGAGTCAGGTGACGATTTCAATTACCTTACTGGAAATCAAGCACGAAATGCTGATCAATTTTATCCTCTGATCCCTAACTTGTCCGAGGGATATACCAATGTGTCTGATTCGGGGACAGAAGTAGTAGTAGTCCCACTTGCAGCTCTTCAGATCACACTTTTTCCGGGCTCTGGAATTTGTTTCGGGTTCGCCTACAGCCATCTTCTTGCCGACGGTAAGGCATTCCACTGTTTCCTTAAGTCATGGGCTTCCATTGCTAAATTTGGCAGTGATGCAGAATTGTTCGCTGGTGGGTACCTCCCATTTTGTGACAGGAATATTGTAAGGGACCCAGATGGGCTAGATACTCTATTTTGGAGCCAACTTTCTGAGGGTAAATTTCAACAGCCGTGTTCTAACAATGTTCGAGCCACATTTGTCATAGCCCGGAGTGATGTTCAACGACTCAAGGAATCAGTTATGGCCCATCCACGGCGACAAAATTCGACCGTGTCATTACATGTATCGACATTCACGGTGACCTGTGCGTACATGTGGGTTTGCATTCTAAAATCACGTGCACGCACTAGGGTGGACAATGAAGATGATGAAGAAGAATTATTGGAACACTTTGGTTTTACAGCAGAGTGTCGAGAACGTTTGGATCCACCCATACCTGCAACTTACTTTGGTAATTGCTTAGCACCTTGTGTGGTAACCGCAAGACATAGCCAACTAATGGAAGAAAAAGAAGGCTTTTTTGTAGCAGCAGAGTTGATTGGAGAGGCCATTGCCACAAGGCTTCACAATGGAAAGCCAGAGGGAGTGTTGAAAGGTTCAGAGACTTGGCTGTCCTATTTTAAATTGAACCGATTGATGTCAGTAGCAGGGTCACCCAAGATTGGCGTCTACGAACCGGATTTTGGGTGGGGAAGGCCACGAAAAAGCGAAATTGTTTCAATAGATTTTTCGGGGGCCTTCTCCATCTGTGAGTGCAGGGATTCTCAGGGAGATGTGGAGATTGGTGTGTCCTTCCCAAAGATCACAATGGATGCTTTTGCTTCAATCTTCGATCGTGGCCTTAGGCTTCTGTAAGCATTTAACAAGCTCGTTTCAGTGACCAGGTCCATGAACCCATGTCTGGCTACTCTGAATTGAAGAGGTATGCAGATATGTATTCCCTAATGAGTTATGTTAATTTCGGGAACTAGTATTCTAATTTGGATATTAGTGGTTGAGAGAGACCCACTTGTGTTTACTTGCATTTATAAGTTAATTCATCATATCATAGGTTATATATGTATGAATGATTTATATTTCCCTAATTGTGTTGATTGGAAACACAATCTGAATATTGTACTAACTGTTGAGGGGCATGAGGAGGTGCTTACTTCATATTGGCTTTTTCTTTCTGCGAAGATGTCTGCTTTTAAAGAAAGCCTGATGAGCACTAAAATGGATGCAAGAACTCCAATTCTAAAAACATGTTTTAAAAATGGTTTCTTTTCTAACTGAATTAGAGTCCCTGGACATCCATTTAGATGTATATTGATTCATTTAATCATTTTGTTTCAGATTTTGAATCGAAATAAGAAACCTTGTTTTTCCTTGTTAATTAAAATTAATTTTTGAAAATAAAGTTTCTGTTAAAGAGGGCTTCTCTGGTGCAATAAAGATGATTTATACATGGTTACACCTAACTCTTATATACTGCAAAATACAAAAATGAATAGTTCATTATTTAAATATTGAAACAAAGATTCCTTTCACAAATTCAACAAATATTTGGCATCTATTTTTCAATTCATTTTAATCAAGATAAGATTCATGGTTACACCTAACTCCTAGTATACATGTGCCTCATCGTAATGGGAGAATTTCACAACCACTTGACAAGTTTATGTTTTTAGGAGAAACTTACGAGGTTGTCTCAGATAAACTTGAGTCAAATCCAGAGAACTACAAGCAGACAATATTCAATATAGATGCGGATCATTGGAAAAGTGCCATGAAATCAGAGTTGGAATTGTATTCTAACAATGTTTGGGAACTTATAGAACCACCTACAGGGATAAAACCCATTGGTTGTAAGTGTGTCTACAAAAAGTAAAAGAAGAATAAAATGGATTTGGATCCATTAAAAGAGAGGTTAGCTGGAAGAGGCTACACTCAACCCGAATGCGTCAATTTTGAAGAGATTTTCTCACCGGCAGTGATCATTTTGATTATGAGATTTGACATACATTTGGATCAGGGAATCAAATCTTTTGATTTGGATCAAAACATATATGAACATTGTTTACATAAGAGAATTCATGATAGAGTGGTAATCTTTCTAGTTCTCCATGTTGACGATATACTAATCATTGGGAATAATGTAGAGGCATCGTCAATGGTTAAGGTATGGTTGTCCAGCCAATTTGATAAGGACTTGGGAGAAGCTAACTACATCCTTGGGATTCAGTTTTTGTGAGATCGTAAGAAAAAGGATAATAGCTTTTTCTCATGCTACACATATTGATAAGGTTTTAGTTAGATTTGCTATGCAGGATTCCAAAAAGGATTTATTTCCCTTCAGACATGGAATTCCTTTAACCAAAGACGAGTCCTAAGACACCAGAGGAAGAGGAAGTTATGGGACTAGTAATATATGCTTTGACAGTTAGTAGCCTCATGTATATTATATTTTTTACTAGATCGGATATCATTTATGCAGTTAGCATGGTCAGCATATTTCAATCCAATTTTGGAAAGGAGCATTGGACATTTGTAGAGTACATTTTAAAGAATTTAAAAAATACTAAGGATCACATGCTAGTTTATGGAGGAGATGAACTAGTTCCAGTCGATTACGGAAATTTTGATTTTCAATCAGATAGTAATTAAAATATTCCTTACAATTTCACGCATGAGGTAACCAGTCTCACACATAAAACATAAGGGATACCTGATAGCATATAAGTATAGAATACAAGGACAAAAGAAAAAGAATTATATAAGGAAAGTTTAATTGAAATAATAAATAATGTCAAATAAATATAATACGAGTCTAAACGATACAACTTGAAAGTCCCATAACTCAAGGATCACTTAACCAAAAATCATAAAAGTAAATACTTTATGAAAATATCTAAGTCCCTACATTGAAATCTGGTAAGGAATAAATGACTACCATGCTTTGTGAACTCCACGCTTTAACCTCGAGGTGAAAACTGTCTCGGACCTGAAATATTAACAAAGTGGGTTAAACTCACGAGCAAGTTTCCTCTACTACCACCCAACAGAGGATCGATATGCATACCCTTTATATAAGGGAACAATAAAACATATAGATATAATATACCATTTTATCATCTAATCTCTTGTCCTAGAAATAATTAGAACTAGATTCTGAATCAATCCATCCATTATTTCAATAAAGGTAAAACAAGTTTTTAAGTTCAAACGAGAGGCAATCCTAACATGCCTGAACACTTAACTAAAATTCTTATTAAGTATTAGGCAATTCTGACATGCCTATACTCGTATTTTATGAATACCTTATTAGGTATTAGGTAATCCTGACATACCTTAAGTATAATTTATAAATACCTTATTAGGTATGAGGCAATCCTGATATACCTCAAATATAATTTATAAATACATTATTAGGTATTAGGCAATCCTGACATGCCTCAAATATAATTTATAAATACCTTATTAGGAATTAGGCAATCCTAACATGCCTAACAATCCTGACATGCTTCCCTTTTAAATGTATTACATGCTTCATTAAGTATTTGGCAATTCTGACATGCCACTATATTACTTTTAAATTAATAATATAACATACTTAAAAGCATGCTAATTAATACCATGAAAACCCTATTGCCACATTAAATAATTAAACAAATAAAATAACACAATATGCCATGAAAGTAAATGAGTTAACATACTCCCATATGCTGATTTAAACATCATACAATTAATCAAGTACGTTTATGATAGCAAAGAAACAATTAAAGAAAAAGAAGTAATTACAACTTTAAATCACAAATTTAAAGTACACTTTTTGTGCTAAATCTACAACTAGGAAAACTTATTTCATCATGAAATTATAGTCTTAAGTATTTTCTGTCCAAAAAAAAAAATTTGAATTTTAAAAATTTTCTGAAATTTTAAAATTAAAAAAATATATCTAAATATTTTGGACTGGGCCCAAACTGGGCCCAATGGTTGGGCTCGGTGAGTGGGACCGGACCACTACTTTTTTGGTCCTCATTGGCTGCCAGAATAGGGCACACGTACCCCATGTACCGGCAGCGTGTGTGGGCTTTGCGGCCCCTGTTCATCTTCTCCATCTTTTTTTCTTTTTTTTCTCTGCAACTCACTGTTGTGCGCCCAACTTATTTTGCCCCACTTCTCGGCCTTATTCCGGTCACCAATTCACCCCTTTTTATATACCATTCGACTCCTCTTCGCCCAAGCTATCTATTAGAACAAAAATCACCTCTTTTCGTGGCCTAAATAAAAAACTCCCAATTCTCAAATTTTAGGGTTCTTCATCTAAAACTTTAAATTCTCTCTAGTTTCTCGACGATCTAAGTTACAAAGTTCAAGGATCATTCACTAGAGCAAGAACAACACAATAATCGGAACAAAATTCTTCAAAACAGAGTTTAAAATTGCATGTACGAATTTGCATGCTTATATATATATATATATACAACATATATATATATATTATATATATATATACACGTATATAATTATTCACAACTTCCTCCACAACAACTAGTACATTGATTTGCATTTAGATATACCAACGTCAATCCCATATCATCCTACATATTCATACAGAACCCATATATATATATATAGACACACACACATACAAATCAAATAACATGAATAAAATCTATGTTTATAAATCCAAAGGGAAGGTGTAGAGTATGAACTTGCCTTATGATTTTGAGTAAAATGACATTCTCTCCCTTTTTCCAGCTTCTACCGTTCTTTTCTAGAAAAATCAAAATAATTCCTAAATAATTAAAATAATAATTATATTTAGCCCACACACACACACACACACACACGCACACACACACACACACACACACACACACATATATATATATATATATATAGCCCAACTTAATAGTCTAGCCTAAACTCTCCCCAGCCCAACCTGAAAATAATTAAAAATAAAAGAACAATGTAACCAAAAAATTCACATATTTTATTTAGACAAATTTACATTTAATACAAAAATTTCACGAACATTTAAAGTCAATCAACACTTAGCACTAAATTAATCAACCAACTACATTAAACAAAAAGAACAGTCATTGACAAAAATAAACTAAAGCATTTAAAACACCAAAAAATAAGTGATTTAAATAATTAAACACTCAAATTAAATATCCTCAAATTACGGGGTATTACATTCTTCCCCCCTAAAAAGAGGAATTCCGTTCTCGGAATTTACCTCATACTTGAAATAAAAAAAACTCTGGATATTTTGCCTTTATTCATCCTCCTTTCCCAAGTGGACTCCGCCTCATTGTGGTGGCTCCACTGAATCCGAACTAAAGGAATAGTCTTGGAACGAAAGACCTAGTTCCTATGGTCAAGAATATAGTAAGGTTGCTCCATATATGTTGCATCTGGTTGTAACTCAATCTCCCCAACCTCAATGTGCTGATAAGTAGCATCATCCCTAAGGAATTTTCGTAACATAGATATATGAAAGACATTATGCACTATGTGTATTGTGTCTGGTAACGCCAATCTATATGCTACCGCCCTGATCTTATCAATAATCATAAAAGGACCCACAAAACGAGGTGACAACTTTCCCTTTTTTTCAAATCGCATTATTCCCTTCATGGGAGAAACCTTGAGTAAAAACCTGATCCCCACCTTAAACTCTAATGCTCGAGTTCTGCCATCAGCATAACTCTTCTGTATACTCTGAGCAATCCTATACGATCTCTAATAAGAGTGACTTTCTCTGATGTGTCCTTAATGAATTCAAGGCCCAAGAATCTATTCTCTCCAACCTCCAACCAACATACATGTGACCTACATGGGTGCCCATACTAAAGCCTCGAATGGTGCCATACTAATAGTTTTCTGATAACTATTGTTATAGGCAACCTCAACAAGTAGCAGATAAATTTCCCAATTACCTTTAAAATCAAGTACACATGCTCGTAATATATCCTCCAGAATTTGATTAACCCTCTCAGTTTGAGCATCGATTTGAGGGTGATAAGTTGTAATGAGATGCAGTGCCATACCCATAGCTTATTGAAAGTTCTTCCAAAATTCTGAAACAAAGTTCGAATCTCTATTTGATATAATGGACAAAGATACGCCATGAAACTTCACTATTTCTGTAATGTAAAGCTTCGCGTATTGCTTTGAAGTGTAATTAGAGCGAAATGGCAAGAAATTATCTGATTTTATCAGCCTATCCACTATAACCCAAATAGTATCATGATTCCACTGTAAGGTGGGAAGTCCCACAATAAAGTCCATTGAAATGCTCTCCCACTTCCACTTCGGTAGAGGCAGTGGCTGCAAAGATCCCGGCGGTCTCTGGTGATCAATCATGATCATTTGACAAGTGTTACACTTAGAGACAAATATAGCAATGTCTCTTTTCATGTCTGCCCACCAAAATTGTCATTTCATGTCTTGGTACATTTTATCCTCTCCTGGGTGTACCGTAAACTGTAAACTGTGAGCCTCACTCATCACTGCCCTCTTCAAGTCATCCTTGGGAGGAACCACTAACCGCTCCTTGTATCGCAATCCTCTATCTGTACCCACTGTATAAAACAGTATCTCTCCAGATTTTAACTCAACCACTTTTTCTCTGCACTGTGAGTCAGTAAGCTGATCTGAAATTACCTTCTGAATGATAGTAGATGTAACCATTACACATATTATAAAAGCATCAGCTAAATCATCAACGCTTCTCAAGTCATTCCATTCTACTTCAAATAGCAATGAAAGACTAGCATAGGGTCGGCGACTAAGTGCATTAGCTACTACATTCGCTTCCTCTGGGTGGTATTGGATGAAAAAGTGATAATCTTTCACAAATTTCAATCACCTACGTTGCCTCATATTCAGCTCCATTTGTGAGAACAGATATTGCAAACTTTTATGTTCGTTGAATAATTTGAAAGTCTCCCTTAAGAAATAATGCCTCCAGAGCCTCAAGGCAAAGACCACAGCTGCTAACTCTAGATCATGAGTTGGGTAATTAAGCTCGTGAGGCTTAAGCTTACGTGAAACGTATGATATTAGCCTCTCCTCCTACATCAACACACATCCCAGACCCTGCAATGACGCATCGGTATATACCAAGTACTCAATGCCACTCTGAAGGGTAGCTAGAACAGGTGTAATTGTCAACCTACTCTTCAACTCATCAAATGCCGCTTGACAAGATTTATCCCACACGAAAGGCACACCCTTTTTAGTCAGATGGGTGAGCGGGCTAGCAATCTTGGAGAAGCCCTGAATAAACCTATGATAATAACTAGCTAACTGTAGAAAACTACAAATCTCCGTGGGTGAGGTAGGTTGCCCCCACTTCAACACTACTGACACCTTGTTTGGATCAACTGTTATCCCCTTCTTAGATACCAAGAACTTCACCTTCCTCTGCCAGAAATCACATTTCTCAAAATTTGCATACAATTGGTGATCTCTCAGTGTCTGTAGAACAATACTAAGTGTTGACCCGAAGGTTTTTGACCTAAGGGCAATCTTATAATTTTGATGATTACAAATCATTTATAATGTTTTTATTTCTAATGTCTTCATTTGAGTAATTATGCTAGTGATCATATATAAAGACAAATTTCAAGAAATACCATCACTTTCAAGCTCAAAGAAGTGACATACGAAATCAAGAACGGATCGTGAAGAAGCATAAAAAAGGAAGCATTCAAATTTTCAAAGTCTTCCAGGATCAAACATCTCAAACAAGTGTCCATTTCCTTCAAGAACTCAATCAATCAATCCACTTTGAAGAAGGGGTAGATAGGATGGTGAGCACTTAGGAAATAATGTTAAAATTCATTTGAATTTAAGTAAAGCTCAACTACTTCAATGATCTTTCATTAAAAATCTTTTCAAAATGTCATTTTTGATCATATATTAATCTTGATCATCACTCATAGTTCATCACTGACCATCTCATCTAAATGACCATTCAAAAATCTGTTCCCTGGCATATACATGCAGTTTCGGTCGACTGATGAAGTCCTTCAGCCGACTGAACAAGTCTGGAATTAAATTCCAGTAAGCTTTACAAAACAGGAGAGTTTCAGTCGACCGAAGATCAGCTTCAGTCGATCGAAACTAGAGTATCAGTCGACCGAATCTACTCATTAGTTGACTTATAAATACTGGAAATGAATTCTAGTAGGGTTTTCAAAACAGAGGAGTTTCAGTCGATCGAATCTAAGCTTCAGTCGACCGAAACACTTGGTTCAGTCGATCGATGAAATAATCAGTCGACCGAAACCTGGTGGTTTAGAAAATTAACGGCTAGTTTCTGCATTTAATGCTTCAAATCACTTGTGCAACCACTTTGAAACGGACTTGTTTGATCTCCTCTTTGTAAAAGAAATGGCTCTATAATTCTTACATACACTGAACTTGAGAAAATCAATTCTTATATAAAATCATCTAAGCATTCGTTTCATAAACTCTGTTTTTCAAAGACTTGAGCTTTAAACACTTGTGATTCATTTATTCTCTAGACTGTAAGCTTATACTTGTGTATCTATCTATTGTGAGAGAAAAATATATTGAGAGCTTCAGATTGTAAATCAATCTTTTAGAGATTCTTGTAAAAAACTTTTTCATTCAAAAGGATCAGTTTGATCCAAAGAAAGCCTAAAGGAGGTTGTTCCTTTAGCAAAGGTGGTGTGACCCAAGGAAGATTAAGAGAAGGAGTTTCTCTTGTGTAAGAAGGTTTTGCACTCCACCTGCAAGGATTAGCTATATTAGAGGAGTAGGAATTTTGAACCTTGCAAAAATCATCATGTCAATTGTGTTTGATCTCTCTATCTATATCTTATTATATTGTGCTTTATATTGCTAAGTTATTCATTGAACATTTATTGCTTAAGTAGAACTAAAATTAATTCTGTCATATTGAAGATTGATAAATAAAAATTATTTATTATTACCAGAGACTCTATTCATCCCCCCTCTAGAGTCAATTCTTGAGTAACAATTGGTATCAGAGCCTCGGCTCTAACATTGTGTTTACCGACTTAGAATTGATCCATGGCTAACATAGGAAATCGTCAACATGAAGAAGGTCATTCAAATAATCGACCTCCTTGGTTTGATGGAACAAACTACAACTATTGAAAAAATAGGATGATAGATTTTCTACAAGCCCAAGACTATCAAATTTGGCAAGTTATTGTCAATGGACCTTTTGTTGTAATGAAAAATGTAGGAGAAGAAAAAGTTGAAAAACTTGAGAGTGAATGGAACTCAGATGATCTCAAACTCATCTCAATAAATGCCAATGCCAAAGTCAACCTCAATTGTGCCTTAAGTGCAAATGAGTATAATAGAATCTCTATATGTGTAACGGCTAAGGAAATTTGGGACAAATTGGTTGTAACCTATGAAGGAACTAAGCAAGTTAGAGAGTCTAAATTTGATCTTCTCATTCATCAATATGAGTTATTCTCTATGAAAGAAAATGAATCAATTAGCGATATGTTTACTAGATTCACTACTATTATTAATGGCTTATTGCATCTTGGTAGGAAATATTCAAATTGTGATATGAATTGAAAAGTTCTTAGAAGTCTACCTCTAAAATAGGATGCACAAGTGGCGGCTATCACACAATCAAATGATCTCAACATACTCGCTCTTGATGAACTCCTTGGATTTCTTCTAACTTAGGAGATTACCTTGAATAGCCGTGAAGAAAAGATTCAAGAAGACTCTAAACTAAAGAAGAGTTTAGCTCTCCAAGCCACATGCAAGGAAGATGAAAATGAGTCAAGTGATGTGGAAGAAGAACTTGCCCTCATTACCAATCGATTTCGGAAGATGCTCCAATTGAAAAATGCCAATCGGGGACATCATTCAAAGAATAACCAAACTAAGGATACTCCAACTTGCTTTCATTGTGGGAAGCCCGGGCACTTCAAAACCGATTGCCTTAAATACAAGAGAGATAAGGAAAAGAAGAAAGCGGCCATGAATGCTACATGGAGTGATGATGATGAATCATCTTTCAATGATAATAATGGTGAGGAAATGGCAAATCTTTGCCTCATGGCCTTCAGAGAAGAGATAACTTCTAACCTTGAATCTCAAGATGATCTTTATGATGAATTAATTGATTCTCACAATGAATTGCAAGATGCCTTTAGAGAATTGCATGATGAACTTAGAAAAATGATTTTAAAATGTGCTTCTCTTAAAGGAAAAAATCATAACCTCTCTCAAAGTCTTGCAAAAATTCAAAATGAAAATGATTCTTTGAAAAATGAGTAAGAAAATTTATCCTCAAACAACTCCTTCTTAATCGCTCTTAAAATTGAAAACGAAAATTTGAGAAAAACTATTGAGGATCAAATAGAAACTCTTGCAAAATTCACCAAAGGTAAAGAGAACTTAAGTCTCATGTTAGGAATGCAAAAATGTTCCTTTCTCAAAGAAGGTCTTGGATATATTCCTTACAACAAAGATTTATGTTTGATTAAGAAAAAAAAATCTCTTAGGGAGACCTTTGTTAAGAAACATAAATCACCTTTCTCCAATTATCTATGCAATATTTGCTTAAGAAAGGGACATAAAATTTTTGATTGTCCTTTCAAGAGAAAGAGATATGGAAAAATGGTGTGGGTTGTAAAAGGAACCTTTCAAAAGACTAACCAATATGGACCCAAAGATTCATGGGTACCAAAAGAAGTTACATAATGTTTTTTTGTAGGTATGCTTGAAATCTACAACCAAAGACAAATGGTTTCTTGATAGCGGATGCTCAAGGCACATGACGGGAGATCGTTCAATCGTCACCTCCATTAACCATTATGATGGTGGAAGTGTAACATTTGGGGACAATTCCAAAGGAAGAGTTGTTGGCATAGGAACTATTGGTATTTCATCCTTCCTATCTATTGATAATGTTTTGTTTGTTAAAGGATTAAAGCATAACTTGTTTAGCATTAGTCAACTATGTGATATTGGACTTAGTGTTACATTCAAATCAAATAAATGCATTGTTGAAAAAGATGGTAAACAAATCTTCTCGGCTAATAAAAATGAAAGTTTATATTCCTTGCTTTTATGTGAATTATATGATCAAGATGTTAAATGCTTTGTGTCATCTAGTGATAGTAGTTGGCTATGGCATAGAAGACTAGGACATGCTAGTATGGACTTAATCTCAAAATTGTCTTCAAAAGACTTGGTCAAAGGCCTCCCAAAGACTAAGTATGTGAAAGACATGACATGTAGTGCTTGCTAATTAGGAAAGCAAGTTAAATCTTTCTTTAAAAGAAAGAAGGATATCACATCTACTAGGCCACTCGACTTAATTCACATAGATTTGTTTGGTCCGAAAAGAATTGCTAGTCTTGGTGGAAAACTCTTTGCATTTGTAATTGATGATGATTTCTCTAGATACACTTGGGTTTTCTTCATTACTCACAAAAATAAGACTCCTTCCATCTTTGCAAATTTTTGTAGAAAAGTTCAAAATGAAAAAGATTTTAAGATTAAAACCATTCGAAGTGATAGGGGTAGAGAATTCAAGAATCAAGACATTAAAAGGATTTGTGATGAATATGGATATGATCACAACCTCTCCGCTCTTAGAACTCCTCAACAAAATGGAGTTGTTGAAAGGAAAAATAGGTCTCTTCAAGAAATGGCTAGAACAATGTTAAATGAGCATAATCTTCCTAGATACCTGTGGGTCGAAGCCGTAAGTAATTCTTGCTATGTGATAAATAGAGTGATCATTAGAAAAACCATTGATAAAACACCATATGAAATTTGGAATGAGAAGAAACCTATCATTGGTTACTTCAAAGTTTTCGGATGTAAATGTTTTGTTCTTAATGATAAGGATAATTTAGGAAAATTTGATGCTAAATCCGATGAAGGTGTTTTTCTAGGATATTCATCTAGAAGCAAAGCCTATAGAGTGTTCAACAAAAGAACTCTAACAGTTGTTGAATCTATACATGTTGTTTTTGATGAATCACTTCCCCCTCCTCCCAAAAGAATTTTAGATGATGATGATGATGATGAAAGGGGAGAAATAGTAGCATCTCATGAAATCACTAGCATTGAATCAAAAAATGATGAGCCTACGGTTGATGATTCCCCAAAAGAAATCTTTGACAAAGATCTTTCTAACGAAAAAGAAGATGATTGTCCTCCTAAAAGTTGGAAATTTGTACAAAATTACCCAATTAATCAAATCATTGGTAGTCCATCCGAAGGGGTTAGTACTAGATCCAAAGTTAACAATATGTGCAATCATTTGGCTTTTGTATCTCAAATTGAGCCTAAAAACTTTCATGAAGCCGAAAAAGATGAGTCTTGGATTCTTGCAAGGCAAGAGGAACTAAATCAATTTGAAAGAAATAAAGTTTGGAATTTGGTTCCAAGACCTAAAGATAAAACAATTATCGGCACCAAATGGGTTTTTAGAAACAAAAAGGATGAATCAGGGGTCATTACTAGAAATAAAGCTAGACTTGTAGCCCAAGGATATAATCAAGAAGAAGGAATTGATTATGAAGAAACCTTTGCACCCGTAGCTAGACTAGAGGCCATTCGAATGCTACTTGCTTTTGCTTCCTACAAAAACTTCAAGCTATATCAAATGGATGTAAAAAGCGCCTTCCTAAATGGTCTAATAGAAGAAGAGGTGTTCGTTGAACAACCACCGGGCTTTGAGGATCACAAACTTCTGAATCATGCTTTTAAATTATCAAAAGCTTTGTATGGATTAAAACAAGCCCCAAGAGCTTGGTATGAGAGACTAAGTGGGTTCTTACTTGAGAATGACTTTACTAGAGAAAAATTGACAACACTCTCTTCACCAAGAATGTAAATGAAAATTTGTTAATCATACAAGTATATGTTGATGATATAATTTTTGGTTCAACGAATGAAATCTTATGTAGAGAATTCTCATCTAATATGCAAAAGGAGTTTGAAATGAGCATGATAGGTGAACTCAATTTCTTCTTAGGTTTGCAAATCAAACAAACATTTGATGGCATTTTCATTTGTCAATCTAAGTATGTTAAAGATTTACTAAAGAAATTTGGCTTGGAGGAAGCCAAATATGCTAAAACACCTATGAGTCTTTCATCCAACTTGGATAAAGATGAAAAAGGGAAAGATGTTGACATAAAAAATTATAGAGGTATGATCGGAAGTCTACTATATCTAACCACTAGTAGACCTGACATTATGTTTAGCGTATGTTTATGTGCTAGATTTCAATCTTGTCCTAAAGAATCACATTTGAGTGTCGTTAAACGTATCTTCAAATATTTAAGCGGAACTCCCAACTTGTGACTTTGGTATCCAATAAACATTTCTTTTGATCTTTTTAGCTACTCGGATGCCGATTTTGCTGGATGCAAAATTGATAGGAAAAGCACTAGCGAGACTTGTCATTTCTTGGGACAATCACTTATCTCATGGTCATGTAAGAAACAATACTCCGTGGCCCTATCTATGGCGGAAGCCAAATATGTTGCCGCCGGAAGTAGTTGTGCCCAAACACTATATATCAAACAACAACTACAAGATTTTTGTCTCTCATTTGACCATATTCCAATTTATTGTGACAACACAAACGCAATATGCATTTCTAAGAATCCTATTCAACACTCCCGAACAAAACACATTAAAATATGATATCACTTCCTTAGAGATCATGTGACAAAAGGAGATATTGAACTCATCTTTATTTCAACCGATAAGCAACTTGCCAATATTTTCACTAAACCACTTCAAGAAGATAGGTTTAACATCTTAAGAAGAGAAATAGGAATGGCTTTGGAACATGAAGTTGTCACATATTGCTAATTCTGAGACTCTGCATTTATCAGCCGACTGATAGAACCATCAGTCGACTGAAGAGATGTTTCGGTCGACCGAAACCTCACTTTCAGTCGACTGAACAAAATGTAATTTTGTCAACCGACTGATAAACACCTTCAGGCGATTGATACATCAATCAGTCGACCAAAAAAGCTGATCAGTCGACCGAAAATTACTTTTCGCCCAAATTTAAGTCACAAACCCTAGGTTTTTAACATTTTTATCTTTTCCCTCCTTGCTTCAGGCGACCGACGAATAACTTCTCCCCTTCCAATTCACTATTCTCAAACATGCCACCTCGTAGAAATCCAAAGAGGAGTTCTCAATCAAAAAAGAAGACCAGAGTTTTTCACGATGGTGAGGCCTCACAGTCGGAACCCTTTCCTCCCACTACTTCGGGGATTCCTCCATCATCATCGATCACCTCTATTCGATGGTTCAAATTTGAGCATCATTGCCTTAAATATGAAACAAAGTTTCCGCATCATTGTAAAAGGGAAAATCTTGACTAGAACCGAATGTGAGTCTCTAAATCTCAACACATATGCACTATTTGATGCCATAGGCCTCGGGGATTTTGTATCCATGGACATCCTCTATTATCCAAAACTTGTGCGACTCTTCTTTGCTCATTTGATTTCGCTTACCGATATCCCCGTATCCACTGTCTACTCATATGTTGCCGGGATTAACATCATGCTTGATATAGCATCCATTGGATGGATTCTCAATCTTCCCCAAGGAGGTATCCAATACTATACCTCCCACATTTGGTATGAAGGTACCGTTTTCAATCCTTTAGAAGTTGTTCGTCAAATGAGTCAAGATAAAAAAACCACAAACATCATAAAGGTGAAATCGAGCCTATTAACAGTGGAAGCTCGCCTCGTCTACAACATAATCATGTATACCATCTTTCCCAAATTCGGTGGACGCTCTGATGTCTCATTCATGGAAGCATTCTTAGTATGGTGCGTACTAAACGGTAAGAGATTTGATCTCTCGTACCTCATTTTTCACCACCTACTCGATTGTAAGAAAAATGGTGTTCATCTTTATTATGCCATGCCTCTCACTTGAATTTTTACAACCAAAGGCGTAAATATGAACTCCTGTAATTCGGTCACTCATGGCCTACGAGACAGACTCAATTCCACAATGCTAAAAATGATGAAGCTAAGGCAAGATGAGCATAGGCATTGGTATGATCCAAAGCTTGTTGGTGGCAATGAAACTAGTGATGAAGAAAGTGAGGAAGAAGAAGAGGAGTTAGGCCAAAACGAGCCTACGGAGGCTGACATTCCTTCATCCCACCAAATGAGTACACCATCCACTCGCGATACTACATTCCAGTTCCCTCAAGATATTCGGAACATGATAGCAGAAAACTTAGCCATTACCAAGGACAATTGGAAGAAATTGGATGCTTTAACCAAGAAAGTTGATGCACTTACTATTTCAAGTATCAAGTAATCTGAATTGGAAGATATTAGTGATCGTATTGAGGAGATTGCTGGACAAGTTGGCTCACATGACGAGAATTTATCCGAGCTTCGCCTTGGCTTAGACCTTCCCCCTTTTTGATTTGACAAAGGGGGAGAAGTAAGAACATCTATTGTATTTGGCCTTTGTGACTTTATGTTGTGATTGGGTATTCTGTGTTATGGTTATTTTGTGCTATGATCATGCTCTTTGAATTCATATTTGCAAGCCTGAATATCAATGAAATTATCATTCTGCTAAATTCATGTCAAATTGTGCTTATAGGATAAATGATCACAAAATGATTGAAAAACAAATTCTTTCATTATTGTTCAATTAATATGCATGTTGACAGGGGGAGCATTGTCAAAAGCATTCCAAATATCACATAACATAAATGTTTTATCTTCATCAAAAAGGGAGAGATTGTTGACCCGAAGGTTTTTGACCTAAGGGCAATCTTATAATTTTGATGATTACAAATCATTTATGATATTTTTATTTCTAATGTCTTCATTTGAGTAACTATGCTAGTGATCATATATAAAGACAAATTTCAAGAAATACCATCACTTTCAAGCTCAAAGAAGTGCCATACGAAATCAAGAACGGATCGTGAAGAAGCATAAAAAAGGAAGCATTCAGAGTTTCAAAGTCTTCCAGGATCAAACATCTCAAACAAGTGTCCATATCCTTCAAGAACTCAACCGATCAATCCACTTTGAAGAAGGGGTAGATAGGATGGTGAGTACTTAGGAAATAATGTTAAAATCTATTTGAATTCAAGTAAAGCTCAACTATTTCAATGATCTTTCACTAAAAATCTTTTCAAAATGTCATTTTTGATCATATATAAATTTTGATCATCACTCATAGTTTATCACTAACCATCTCATCTAAATGACCATTCAAAAATCTGTTCCCTGGCATATACATGCAGTTTCGGTCGACTGATGAAGTCCTTCAGCCGACTGAACAAGTCTGGAATTAAATTCCAGTAGGCTTTAGAAAATAGGGGAGTTTCAGTAGACCAAAGATCAGCTTCAGTCGACCGAAACTAGCGTATCAGTCGACCGAATCTACTCATCAGTCGACTGATAAATACTGGAAATGAATTCCAGTAGGGTTTTCAAAACATAGTAGTTTGAGTCGACCGAATCTAATCTTCAGTTGATCGAAACACTTGGTTCAGTCTACCGATGAAATAATCAGTCGACCGAAACCTGGTGGTTCAAAAAATTAACGGCTAGTTTTTGCATTTAATGCTTCAAACCACTTGTGCAACCACTTTGAAACGGACTTGTCTGATCTCCTCTTTATAAAAAAATGGCTCTATGAATCTTACATACACTGAACTTGAGAAAATCAATTCTTATATAAAATCATCTGAGCATTCGCTTCATAAACTCTGTTTTTAAAAGACTTGAACTTTAAACACTTGTGATTCATTTATTCTCTAGACTGTAAGCTTATACTTGTGTATCTATCTATTGTGAGAGAAAAATATATTGAGAGCTTCAAATTGTAAATCAATCTTTTAGAGATTCTTGTAAAAAATTCTTTCATTCAAAAGGATCAGTTTGATCCAAAGAAAGCCTAAAGGAGGTTGTTCCTTTAGCAAATGGTTGGTGTGATCCAAGGAAGATTAAGAGAAGGAGTTTTTCTTGTGTAAGAAGGTTTTGCACTCCACCTGCAAGGATTAGCTATATTGGACACGGGAAGTCTCAAGAGGGGTCTTGAGCCGAGGAGTAGGAATTTCGAACCTCGCAAAAATCATCGTGTCAATTGTGTTTGATCTCTCTATCTCTATCTTATTATATTGTACTTTATATTGCTAAATTATTCATTGAACATTTATTGCTTAAGTAGAAGTAAAATTAATTCTGTCATATTGAAGATTGATAAATAAAAATTATTTATTATTACCAGAGACTCTATTCACCCCCCTTTAAAGTCAATTCTTGAGTAACACTAAGATATATGGCGTAATCCTCCTTTGACCTAGAAATATGCATGGTGCCCGAAGCTAAATAAATCACAAAGTCTATCTCACGACTCGGTGGTAACCCTAGAATTTTCTGAAAGACATCCTGAAAGTCTCGCACCACTAGAATGGAATCCATAGAAATTGTAATTCTTTCTAAAGACTGCTCACTAATAAAGAATAGTTAAGTACTAGACCTTCCATTTGATTGCGGCATAGCAACCAAATATATCCCCTGACTCAGTATAGCAAAAATAATTGCCTTATCATGACAATTAACTTGGGTATAATAATGTGATAACCGATCCATCCTGAATATGACATCATATGAATTCATGTCAAGGACCAATAGGTCCGCTAAGAATCTGAGTCTGCCAATGCCTATAGTGACTTAACTACAGCGTTCCCAAAAAATTGTACTAACTCCCAATGGGGGAGCTATAGTTAGTGGAGAACTATACGGCTGAGTAAGTATACTCGATAGCCTAACAAATGACTGAGACACAAAAAGAGTGAGATGCCCCAGTATCAAATAAAAACACGACCAAAGTTACCATTTATCAGAACCATACCCTCGATCATTTGAGGAACCTGCACATCATAGGACATGATGCTGTAGACCCTCCCATAATGCATCTGCTGAACAGGTTGCCCTGCTATTTCCATTTTTCTTTTCTATTGTCTGACTGGCGGAATATCTGTCATTTTGTTTCTCCCCCTATCCTTTCCTATAATCCCTCCTCATCTGATAGTGCTGCAATGTACCATCAACCACCTATACATAAGTGGAATAACCTAGATTACTCACAATGACCTATCGAGTAGGCCAAATCAAACCATTCACAAAATATCTCATCTTCTTCTTTTCAGTGTTCACCTCATTCGGTGCAAACAAAGATAAATTAGTGAACTCTTGCTCATATGTTGCAACTTTCCTATCCCCCTACTGTAAGTTTAGAAATTTTGTAACAACCCACTCTACCTAATGGTATGATATTGTCTACTTTGGGACTAAGCCCGCACGGTTTTGTTCTTGGATTTTACCCCAAAAGGCCTTATACCATTTGGAGAGAACACAGTACATATAAGCACATCCCATTTTTCACACCCAAGCGATGTGAGATTGAGCACCCTGTAGCCTGCCAGTGTGGTAGCTCGTCTAGTATCTCTTGAACCTGCTCACATCACACCCACCCACAAGGGTCACCACAATCCACCCCCTATGAGGGCCGATGTCCCCATCAGCACACTTCCAGTTGGGTCCAGCTCTAATACTGACGGAGCAGAAGCTATGAACGTTCGTACATGAACAAGATAAAAAACTTTGAATCCACAAAGTTAAAGAAAATTTCAAAGCAATTGGTATATTATTGATAAATTGATTGATTCATTTCTGCCCTATGGCAGTACATATATTTATAATAGAGAAATCATAATCCTAACAGCACTAGGAAACCTAAAACTAAAAGGAAACTTGTAAATATCCTAGTCCTAATAGGAAAGGAAATCTATTTCGAAAAGGAAACTAAAATAAAAGAAAATTAGTACCCAAAATTAAACTTTCTCTAAAAAAAATATTAAATATATATATAATATAAAACCTACTAAAGCTGTCCTACATCAGTCTCTCTCACTTCAAAAGAACTCGTCCTCGAGTTTTGCTACAAATAAAGTGACTTATCATATATGAGTATGAATAGAATTTTATACCACCCAAGACCTGATCTCAAAGCTTCATAAATTTGCCTCAATATTTTCTGCCATTTTTCTTTCCTTTTTTTCAACTTCTCAACGACACCATTTGATACTTCATATGGCTGAACTTCACTTTTAATGCCAAGATCCCAAATTTTAATGCTTGATTGTATCATTCTGGTAACTATAAAGTTTACATTTTCTCCACCTCTAAGTGGCCACTCAAGCCTTTTGGTGAATAAGGAATATACTGGGATAATTTCACAGTGAACATCCATGTTGGAATAACCATCAGTTAGGGTCTCATGGATAACATCATCATCCTCATTCTTAGTGCAAACCATGGAAGCATCCTCAACATATTTGATTATGTGCTCAAACTATTGAGTCATGTCATTACCTTGACTCCTTGAATATGAGTCCATGTCGTAAGTGTCCCCATGTTTCATGCCTTCATCCTTGTTAACTTTGTTGAACAACAAGGAATCACAGGAAACTTTTGCAACTGATTGTTCTTCCAAGTTGTCATTGAAATCAACATATTCTTCCACCTCCTTTCGGACATGCAATTTGAGATCTTCATTGTTTCGATCATCACCTAATTCGGAGTCGAAATCATTTTCTTTGTAATCTTCCGTTACAAGAGGTGAAGCAATATAATTTTTTTCACAATCAATCTCATTAAAATAACTAGTGACTCCAATAAAACTACCTTCAAACTCCTTAGTGCAGTCGTTGACAGACATATCCTCTTTCCTGTAATTCCGATATTTGTTATACATCATCTGATCATAATCTAGTGGTAGAAATTTAGCTTTAATCAACCTTTTCATCTTGTACCACGACCGCACACGTTGTTTTTCTTACCTCATCCGGTTAGTTTGTGTCTGATCCCATCAAGCTAAAGTACATCCTTTAAACTTGAAGGCTACAAGCGTAACTTGCTTATTTTTTGGTACATCAAAATACTCAAAAAATTCTTCAACTTCTTCAAGCCAAGCCAAGACTTCCTCAATAATAAAACTTCCACGAAAAGTGAGTAGATCAAGTTTTCTTTAAAACTCATGATTGTCTAGATATCTATAAACTCTATCACATTTACCTCAATCACGTCAATCAGTCGCAACTCATTTGAATCCAAACTCCTCATTATCGAAATAATCCTCATAGGCTAGAGGGCTATGCGAATATACAGGAACATAACCCATGTTTGGTTGGCCGCGAGGAACATCGTTAGCGCGAACCCGAACTAGTTCACGAGCCTAACTGCCACCAATCCCAAGTTCAACGATAGCTTGTTAGAGATCCTGCAACATGCGTTCCATCTTTCCAAACTGATGTTCCTGAGCTTGCATGGCTGCCTAAGGGGCCTTCACTCTACTATTATCGTCAACAAAGTGGGTGTTACCAAAACAACCAATTGCGAATTAAGGCTCTAATACCAACTGACGGAGCGAAGGCTATGAACGTTCACACATGAACAAGATAAACAACTTTGAATCCACAAAGTTAAAGAAAATTGTAAAGCAATTGGTATATTATTGATAAATTGATTGATTCATTTCTACCCTATGGCAGTACATATATTTATAATAGAAAAATCCTAATCCTAACAGCACTAGGAAACCTAAAAACAAAAGAAAACTTGTAGAAATCCTAATCCTAACAAGAAAAGAAAATCTATTTCTAAAAGGAAACTAAAATAAAAGAAAATTAGTACCCAAAATTAAAGTTTCTCTAAAAAAATATTAAATATATATAAAATATTAAACATACTAAAATTGTCCTACATCAGATACAATTTATAACAACTCGCTGCACCTGATGGTATGATATTGTCCGCTTTGGGTCTAAGTCTGCACATTTTTGTTCTTGGGTTTTACCCCAAAAGGCCTCATACCATTTGGAGAGAATATACTACATATAAGCACATCCCCTTTTTTACACTCAGGAGATGTGGGATTAAGCATCTTGTAGCTTGCCAGTGTGGTAGCTCAACCAATATCTTTCGCACCCTCCCACATCACACCCGCCCACAAGGGTCACAACAAATTCTCTCTTGTGAAAGAATTTTGAATCTTTTCCTAACTGTTAGGCTGTTCCACTAGTAATGGAACATGAGCCATTTGCGGTGGCTGTTGATTCTGAAGAGCAGTCACCACTCCTGTAGCTATAGCCTAAGCAATAACGACTGGCAAATTGGGAGGAAGTTCAGCATTCCCACTTTGAACATTGTCCTGACCCTGATTGTGGTTATTCATCCTCCTAAGGGGTGGCATATGAATAATACCCCAATAATAGACTAAGACGTATATAGTATAATGAGTCCTATACGTGGATTCTATTTATCATAATACGTACCCAACGCGGAAGATACCATACGACGAACCCTAAAAATCCAAGAATACTTGAACCTGGAATGCTTTTATACCAATTGAAATATCGCCTACAATTTCACGCATGAGGTAGCCAGTCTCACACATAAAACATAAGGGATTCTTGCAACTGATAGCATACAAGCATAGAATACAAGGACAAAAGAAAAAGAATTATAAATACTGAAAGAAAAGTTTAACTGAAATAATAAATAATGTTAAATAAACATAACACGAGTCTGAAAGATACAACTTGAAAGTCCCGTAACTCAAGGATCCCTTAACCAAAAATCATAAAAGTAAAAATACTTTATGAAAAGATGTAAGTCCCTATACTGAAGTCTGGTAAGGAATAGATGGCTGCCACGCTCTAACCTTGAGGTAGAAACTACCTGGGACATGAAATATGAACAAAGTGAATTAAACCCACGAGCAAGTTCCCTCAACTACCACCCAACAGAGGACTGATAAACATACCCTCTATATAAGGGAACAATAAAACATATAGATATAATATACCATTTTATTATCTAATCACTTGTCCCAAAAATAATTAGAACTAGGTTCTAAACCAATCCATTATCACAATAAAGGTAGAACGAATTTCTAAGTTCAAACGAGAGACAATCCTAAAATTCCTGAACACTTAACTAAATTTGTTATTAAGTATTAGGCAATCCTGACATACCTATACTCGTATTTTATGAATACCTTATCAAGAATTAGACAATCCTGACATGTCTCAAGTATAATTTAATAATACTTTATTAGGTATAAGGCAATCCTAACATGCCTTAAACATAATTTATAAATACCTTATTAGGTATTAGGCAATCCTAACATGCCTCAAATATAACTTATAAATACCTTATTAGGTATTAGGCAATCCTAACATGCTTAACAATCCTGACATGCTTCCCTTTTAAATGTATTACATACCTCATTAGGTATTTGACAATCCTGACATGCCTCCATATTACTTTTAAATTAATAATCTAACATAATTAAAAGCATGCTAATTAATATCATGAAAACCCTATCGTCACATTAAATAATTAAACAAATAAAATAAAACAACATACCATGAAAGTAAATGAGTTAACATACTTTGATATACTGATTTAAATATCATACAATTAATCAAGTACGTTTATGATAGCAAAGAAACAATTAAAGAAAATGAAGTAATTAATTAAAAAGAAAAATTCTAAAAAAACCTACCTTTCAATTTAAACGTCAAATATATCTAAACCTAGCTTTAGCCTAGGTTTTTGTGCATAAACTGTTTTTAAAAGTCTTATTAAAATTTTCTGAAATTTTTCGGTAATTTAAAATATAATAAAAATCACAACTTTAAAGTACATTTTTTGTGCTAAATCTATAACTAAGAGAACTTATTTCATTATGAAATTAAAGTCCCAAGTATTTTGGGTCAAAAAAAATATTTGAATTTTTTGAAATTTTCTGGAATTTAGAAGTAATTTAAAATATTTTTCCTATTTTTTCAATTTAAAAATGATTTAAAAATTAAAAAATATATATTTAAATATTTTGGACTGGGCCCAAACTGGCCCAGTGGTTGGGCTCAGCGAGTGGGACCAGACCACTACTTTTTCAGTCCTCGTCGATCGCCGAAATAGGGCGCACGCGTCCCTTGCGTCAGCAACGTGCGTTAGCCTTGCGACTTTTTGTTCATCTTCTCTATCCCTTTTTCTTTTTTTCTCTACAACTCACTATTGCAAGCCCAGCCCGTTCCGCCCCACTTCCCGGCCTTATTCCGGCCACCTCCGGCCTCATGGCCTAAATAAAAAACCCCTAATTCTCACATTTTATGGTTCTTCATCTAAAGATTTAAATTCTCTCTAGTTTCTCAACGATCTAAGTTCCAAAGTTTAAGGATCATTCACCAGAGCAAGAGCAACACAATAATTGAAACAAAATCATTCAAAATAGAGTTAAAATTGCATGTAAGAATTTGCATGCTTATATATATACACACACACACACACATGTATATAATTATTCACAGGTTCCTCCACAGCAACAAGTACATTGATTTGCATGCATATATAGCAACGTCAATCCCATATCATCCTACATATTCATACAGAACCCATACATATACATATATATATATATATAGACACACACACACACACACAAATCAAATAACACGAATAAAATCTATGTTTATAAATCCAATGGGAAGGTGTAGAGTATGAACTTGTTTTACGATTTTGAGAAAAAATCACATTCTCTCTCTTTTTTCAGCATCTACCATTCTCTCCCCTTCTGTGCGTAGGATTTACTAAACCCTAATTTTATTTTTTCTTTATTCTATTATTTTTCTTTTCTAGAAAAACTAAAATAATTCCTAAATAATTAAAATAATAAATATATTTAGCCCACATCTATATATATATATATAGCCCAACTCAATAGTCTAGCTCAAACTCTCTCCAGCCCAACCTGAAAATAATTAAAAATAAAAAAACAATGCAGCCCAAAAACCCACATATTTTATTTATACAAATTTACATTTAACACAAAAAATTTCACAAAAACTTAAAGTTAATCAACACTTAGCACTAAATTAATCAACCAACTACATTAAACAAAAAGAACAGACATTGACAAAAATTAACTAAAGCATTTAAAACACGACAAAATAAATAATTTAAATAATTAAAAATCTAAATTAAATATCCTCAAATTACGGGCTATTATAAGAATTCAATAAATTCAACCTCTAGGTATGTGTTTACGCTTAATGGAGGAGATATGAGTTGGAGAAATATAAAGTAATCTTGAATATTTCTGATGGATTTTGAGGTTATACTGAATGCTACCTTGCTTGTTGTCATTTATTGTGATAATAGTAAAGTCATTGCTCAATGCAAAGATCCTGGAAATCATAAGTGTGGTAAGCACGTAAGAGGAAGTATGATCTCATTAGAGAGATAGATCTCATAACGAAGTACACATGCTTAAATCTTTGTATGATTGAGAAACCAAACTGAAATCGATCCCATTTAAAAGAGGGTTCTGAAATACTCAATTTTTATTTTTTATAAAAAAAATCGCTTGATTCAAATTTGAAACGAATGAGATATAGCCCCTCGAAGTTGTAGCTCAAGATGGAATATATATATATTTTTTGGAATGCGCTCAAGGGTTATGCTCAAGCGCAAAAATCTCGTGGCCAACACTAGACTGACACCCAAGTTTGTGCATTGCGCTCGAGCGCATTGAGGATTACGCTCGAGCACACATTGCCATACACTCGAGCCCAGTAATCTAGCAGGCACATCCTAATTTCACATTTAGCTAAATTTCAACCAGTTTTTCATATCTACACATTTGTCCC
Source organism: Cornus controversa (assembly GCA_026545225.1). Taxonomy (NCBI): domain Eukaryota; kingdom Viridiplantae; phylum Streptophyta; class Magnoliopsida; order Cornales; family Cornaceae; genus Cornus; species Cornus controversa. The sequence goes on from CM048852.1 coordinate 23,491,052, forward strand.
CAAAAGTTCATGAAGTAAAAGGAATGACCATAAAACATTCATACACTTGAAATAAACCGATATCATTGTAATTTACAACCAACTTATATCCAAATACATTCACCTCAAAATGGTATCCAAAGTGTCGCATTATACATTCCTGAGAATCAAAGAGAAGAGATTAAAAAATAATAACATAAAAAGATTAGATCAATATCGTTCCCCAATAAAATCTAATATTCTCCCTATTTGACCATACACATCTCATAATTTCAAACAACAAAAGTTTCAAAATGCCAAAATGCTCCCAAGTCTGAACGCTCCTACGCATCCCTGGTAGCATGCTCCTTGTTTGAAAATATTTGTTGGGGGGTGAGCGACAATGTGTCCAGTAGGACTGCAGAAACTAACTTAAACAATGATTCATGCAGCCATGCAAGTATAAAAGATATATTCATAACACATGATGATTCTATATTGCTATGTGACATGCTTCTCAATGCATAAGATGTTAACATCAAACTATACTAAGCATGTTTCAACATTATTGCCAAGGTAAGGCTCATTTTGCAACTACAAGAAGTCACAACATAGTATAACATAACTCCATATCAAGCTCAAACTTCAAACCACATTCACAACCAATATTTACACACCATGTCACAAATTTGAAATCACTCAAGACTGGGAGTAGACGCAAACTCAAGTACGTGCCTTTCATGCCAAGTACCTTTGTCCTCGCTTTGTGGGCTTCTAACCATAAAAGCTCAAACTTCAAACCACATTCACAACCAAGATATGAGTTATGTCTACAAATTCGACTAGAATTTCAATACTTTTTTTGGTTCACAATGTGCCCAAGGAATTGTCCTGAGAAAATGCTGAAGGTACATTTGGATAGGTTCAGTCTCATATTATGGCTTCTTAGGGTGTCAAATACTTCTTGTAGATGCTGCACGTGGTCTTCCCTTTTGGGGCTTTTCACCACCATGTCATCTATATATGCCTCAACTGTTCGGCCCATTAAATTTTTGAAGACTTTGTTGATCAGTCGTTGGTAAGTTGTTCCTGCATTCTTGAATCTAAATGGCATCACCTTGTAACAGTAAGTCCCTTTTTCGGTAATAAAGGAAGTTTTCTCCTGATCAGTCGAATTCATCGGGATCTGGTTATATTCTGAGTACGCGTCAAGGAATGTCAGTCATTTGTACCTAGTTGTGGTATCGACCATCTGATCAATTTTTGGCAAAGGAAAACTATCCTTGGGGAAGGTTTTATTTAGATTGGTAAAATCTATGCAAACCCTCCATTTGTCATTCTTTTCTGAACCACCATTACATTCGAAAGCCAGTTTGGAAACCAAACTTCCCTGATGAACCCTGCTTGTAATTTTTCAAAGCGATGATCTGATTCTTTTCTGGGGCAAATAGTCTCTGCTTCTGCTTGACAGGTAAGAAACTGGGGTTGACATTGAGTACATGGCACGACACTGAGGCGTCTATGCCAGACATATTTGTGTGGTCCCAAGCAAAAATGTCAACATTCTCTCTTCGCAGCTGTATCAACTGTGCTTTATCTATTTGGTATAAAAGGTCCCTAAGGTTGTGGAATCTTTGCTAGGAATGATCTCTACCTCCTCGAGTGTTTTCTCGATTCGACTTTCCTTTTCTCATTCCTGAGGAATGCCTTTTAGTAGAGAGTTTTGTGATTGGTATTTGGTCAGCTCTCCCTGCCTTGCTTTTCCCTTCAGCCTAAGGGCATAACACCTTTTGGCAGTAACCTGATCTCCTATGATGTCGACTGTACCTTTCCCGTTCAGCGCGATGTACCTCATAAGTTGGTGAAGCGTTGAAGGGACTCCTTGCATCCTTTATATCCAACCTCTTTCCATTATCATGTTATATAAAGAGCTGAAGTCCACAATGATGAAGGCCTCAGTCAGTGTTCTTGAGGTTGTAGTAACTGGGAGCTTCACAACCCCTACTGGGGTCACTTGCTTATTGTCAAAGCTTATGAGTGGTTCGGTGGTAGGCCTGACATATTCTGGTTCTAGACTCATTTGCTGGAAGGCAGACAAAGTCAGAACACTGATACTACTCCCAATGTCAACCAATATCATTTTTACCTCGTAGTTGGAAATAATGAGGCTAATCATGAGAGGATCTTCGTGAGGCGTTTGGACCCTGCTCATGTCTTTGTCCGTGAAAATGATAGGTGTACTGACTTAGCAATCATGTACTGAGCGAACTTCTCCAATTCTCTGGATCTTCTAGGCACTTCTGAGATTCAACTGCCTTTTAAACTCACTTTCTTGGTCTGAGGCTGGTCAGCCATGAATAAAATTGATAATCTAGACCGAAACGGTATTGAGCTGTTTGCTTACCTTTTGTTGGGGTTGATCACAAGTTCTTGCCTGTTCTTCCTGAGCGACGTACTTCGCCAAATCCCTTTTTGTGATCAGGATTTTGAATTACTGTCTTAAACTCCTGCACTAGTCAGTGGTATGGTCGAAGTGTGGAGGGAACAATGTTTATTCTTGTCCCTCTGCTCTAGCAGTTGCCTAATAGCCGGAGGGGGATGAAAAATTCCTTTGCCCTTGTTTTCATAGTAGAGTTTGGCCAAAGTTACTTTTAGAGGGGTGACCTTCTCCTTAATCTTCTGTCTTTTCACAACCTAAAGAGCAGATGAGGAAGGCGTGCGAGGCGGCCTCTCCTTGGCCACTTGGCTTTTGGTTTGCTGCACCACAGTGATCAAGGTCGATCATTGCGTTGTGGCTGCCTCATCCTCATCTATCCTCAGAAACTTTTGGGCTTGGAAGTTCAGTTTGCCCATATATTTTGGGATGTTCTTTACCAGGGATCGATGGAAACCTTCTTTCGGAGAGACTGCTATCTTAAATGTTTCCACTATAATGGTCTGATCACATTGATCTATCATGGACATCTCCAAGTTGAAATGGGTGAGGAAAGATTTCAACGTCTCTTATTTGGCTTGTCTCATAGTGAACAGGGAGGAGATTGTCCTTTTACGTTCCTGGTTTCCCGCATATTGGGCTACGAACAGACCGCACAATTTATCGAAGTTTGGTATCGAATGGGGTGGTTGCTACTTGAACCAAAGCAACACTGGCCCAGACAGACTGGACGGTTGTGATGTAAGGCGCTCAACGAGCAGTTGCTCGAGCTGGCCCCTTCGTTTCGTTGTCGCCTAAGGTTTCTTGCACTTTTGTTGCGTTTCTCCCTGTCCTGTAATTCTGTGATTTATTAACATAGAGCATCGTTCTGTTAGGTTAACTGTTGAACGCAAGGGCGTGCCAGCGGATCCCGAGCGTCTGGCTATATGGGTTGTATGGGTGGCGCCCTCCTTTGATTCCTGGGGGGTCGACCCAGCTCCACTGCATCATAGGTATTTCTCCTCGTATCCACCATGGTTACTAGCTTATTTTATTTGGAAAAACGACTAAACGCTTCCCATAAATGACGCCAAAGTGTAGGTACAGAAAATTGTTCAATTGATAATCGCTAAACAACTTAATGCATACACACAAAAATCATGAACATAATGTCTTTAGAGAAAGAGAAAAGATCTTGCAAGAGGTGGATTTGAGGATCCTTTTCATTGATAGTTTCATGAATATTTATACAAGTAGGAATTCAAATCTTTTTTGGACTTGAATTTCCTTGTTGACAGCTAATTTTCTCTTAAGGAATTTGGATTTCTTTTTGAGTTGTAAGTCGTCTTTTGATTTAGGCTTTGCAGCCATGGGGTGGGGCTACTAGGCCCTTGACAACTAACGACCTAGCCCTTTTGGGCTTTCTGTTGATACATAGGCTCAAGCCGACGCTGGCCTGGTTCATTTTCTATATCAGTTTTGCCCATTGGACCGAGTGTTAATTTTGCCTCTACAATTAGTAATAATCAAAGATCAGGGCCGATTAGATCCTACTTTGGCGGTTACCTAAGGTCCCAACTAATATAAGACCTCCAAATTATTTAATTTCCTTAATAAAAGTTATTAATATTTTTATTTTCTAATATTATTGGACTTTCTTAAATTTTTGTTTCCTTGTAGTGATAGGCCTCATCCAAAGGTAAAAATTTAATAATAGAACCAAATAATTTAATTGATTTTAAAACTTTTAATTTATGTCCTTATCTCAAAACCATCATCTTTTTTCTCTCTCTCACTCCTCTTATCATTTTTTTTATGAATTGTTGAATATATTCTTAATAGATAATTATAAAAATTAAGAATCATAAAACTTTCCATCTTCTCCTATTAACTGTTATCTTTTTCTTCTATTCCTCACGTTTCTATTTCTCATTACAACAATTTTTTGTTATAATTAATAATAAAATAACAAGAAATTTTGGTGAAAAATCAATAAATGAACAACCAAATCATCTAAAAGAATTACTAGAATATAATACAATAATGAAAGATAAATATATTAGCGACTTAGATTCATAATGATAATCAAATGTATGATAAAAAAATTCTTTGCGAATAATATGAAAAAAGAACGAAAGAAAGTGAACCAAGTAAAAAAAAATGAAGAACTTATTGAAAGGAATCATATTTTATCTCCACAAATATGTATGCACTTGAAAAATATCGTTGAAAATTAAGAAATTTATTAGTAGAAAATGGTTCAATTAAATATAATAATTTAATTAAGAATAATTTTTATATAAATATTATTAACTAATATTTGATATTAAAATATTATGTTAAAGGGCCAGTCTTATATTTTTCGTCTATGCCTCAAATTATGTTGAGCTCACCTATCAAGATTAAGGGTCTATTTGGTAACCGTTTATTGTTTAAGTGTTTATATATAGTGTGTTTATGTTACGATTTTTTTTTGTCCATAAACATGAGTATTGTTTGATAATGAAAAAACGTTTGATTTATTTTAAAAATCATAAACACAAAAAGATGTTTGTTAACCTTAAACTATTTTAAAAAAACAATCAACACAATAAACTACATAAAAAGTCAAGTTCTTATTATAACAAATTTATACCGCAAAACAGAGCAAGAAATATACATAAAAAAACTCAATAATATTAGGTTACATATATATTTACACGCTGCAAATTATATTGTAAAACTAGAATGACACACAACCAAGAAGACTCCCACAAGTAGGGGTGCACACGGTTCGATTCCTTACAATTATTGGGAGAATCAGAACCAGAACCCTTCCCAACGGTTCCTTCATTTTGAAACCGGAACCGTTGAATTCGGTTCGGTTCGGTTATTATAGGAGTTGTATTTAACCTTATAATAGTTATAATAACTTCATTGTTTAAACAATTTTACATAACAAAAGGTTATTATACCTATTACAATGATTTTATAACAGTTATATATATATATATATATATATATATATATATATAAAAAATAGAAAATCATTATAGGAGTTTTATAAGTATATATATATATATATATATATATATATATATATATATATATATATATATATTCAATGGTTCTCGTTCCGAGGCTTGGAACCGGAATCATAGTAAACTGTTCGGTTCAGTTACAGTTCTTTATGATTTTACCGGTTCTTTGTGCACTCCTACCAACAAGAACAAAATATATATAACCATGAAAAAGTTGAAAGTTTTTCAATTTGTATGGAGTGAGAGGAGTGATTTAAGGAACATACTCTTACTCTTAAACTTCTTCTGCTACTAACTTCTATTTTCCTTTCAACATTGAAAATGAAAGAATGATATAAGTACAAAATATCATTCTTGTTTCTTTGACAATGTGATTGTCAAATAAGGAGTTTTTTTTTAGCACGGATACCCCTAAGTAACTATCTCTTATTATCAAGTATATTAGTAATTATTCATATTGTACCCAATATTTTTTTCTCAAGGGAATTGATACTCTTTAATTTTGTCTACACTTGATAATTTTAATATTTTTATCATTGTATCAAGCAATAGTCTTTTATAATTTTTTTTCTTTTCATTTTTTCACTTTTAGTTTCAATTTTTAATTAAAATAATATAATCACCATTTTAGATAAAAATAATTTTTTTTAATAAACATAAACACTAAAACATCATTTTGGTATTTAAGATTTAAAGGTTTAGTTATAATGTTGTTTTAAAAGTGTTTCAACAATTTATAAATAAAACATAAATTATTAAATTAAAATTTTATTTTTATAAATAATAAACACTAAACATAAACGGTTATCAAACGGATCATAAGTTGTGAAAGAGAGGACGTGGTTTAATTTGGATAATGTAATCACTTTGTACTTTTATACTTTACTTTTTAAAATTAATTCTATAATACCTAAATAAAATAGCATAATTGGATTTCATATCGCACGTACTTTTATACCTTACTTTTTTTAATTAATTTTATAATACCTATATAAAATAGCATAATTGGATTTCATATGACACATAGTGTACTTTTATACTTTACTTTTTTTAATTAATTTTATAATACCTAAATAAAATAGCATAATTGGATTTCATATCACACACACTCCAATTTATCTGCAAAAAAGTAACCGTCCACTTTTAAAAGGTAAATTGTGTCATTTTATTTATTTAAAAATTCAAGTGGAGTGACAAAAAAGTAATAAGTGGGCAAGTCAGAATCTTTCTTAATTGTGGTTCTGTAATCCTATGCTTATGGCCCAACATGAATAGATAAATAAATAAATAAAAAGGAAGCTTAGGGGCATTTAATGCAAATAACTGCAATCGTATTCGAGAACTGACAATTGAATTGTGAAATATCTAAGAAGCATCATGAACACTACAATTCAATATTTTAAGAATGTGTTCATAATTTATTATGAGAAATACTAAACGTCATGAAATTAAGTTAGTATTGATGGAATTCAGTGATAATATCATGGGACAATGTGTATGGGGGAATCCCATCAATACTAACTCTCTACATTATTTGCCACATCATTCATGATACAAATTCATGAAATTATTTCATGACGTGTAACATTGCTCATTTATTAATTTCATACATTTAGCTGATATATTTGAATACATTCTAAACACTCGATCAAGATATACCACCACCTTCAATACAAGTCTTATATAATATAAATATATACCAATCTTAAAAACTATACAATGAAAGTTCAAAGATTTCAATCTCTTTTTTTTATAATAAAAAATCAACACCAGATGCCTGACATTATTGTATACATGTCATGGACACATCTCATGTAATCCTATGCTTATGGCCCAACATGAATAAATAAATAAATAAAAAATCGGAAGCTTAGTGGCATTTAATGCTAATAACTACAATCGTATTTAAAAACTGACAATTGAATTGAGAAATGTCTATCAAGCATGAACATGGACACTTTCTAGACACGTCTTCCATATTTTAATAATTTGTTTATAATTTTGTTATCATATACTATTAGTGGATATATTCTGATTCATTTTGAATGCTTATCAACATTTAGTATCATCTTCAATAAAGTCTTATATAATACAAATATATATCAATCTTGAACCATACAATGTATTAAAAAATCAACACTGTATACCTGTCATTATTGTATACATGACATTGCATATATAATAAAACTATAATTATAATAAAAAATATATAATATTATTATATTTACATAACTCTCCTTTGTTAAATATGTAATTAATTTTAATTAGCTTTCTAACTATCTTGTTTGATTAAATTATAAATAATAATTTATACTCGGTATTTAATATGAGCAATGCTATACGTCATGAAAATATTTTATGAATTTTTATCTTGAATGATGTGGCAATTAAATGGTGAGTTAGTATTGGTAGGATTCCTCCCATACACGGAATTTCAATAGTATTATCACCTGTCACATCATTCATGATGACAATTCATGATAAAATTTCATAATGTTTAGCATTTCCCATTTAATATTAATTGTTTTCTTATCGTATCATTTTTGGCGTTCGCGTCGAATCCATGCAAACTATCTCTCTTTCTATTAAAGAAATGCGCTCTCTCTGTCTGTCTACCCCAACACAGCAACTTCCTCTTTCTTTTCCGGTCTCTCTCTTCGGTTCTCTTTCTCTCTCTAGGGTTTCTGTTTTCCTCCCAGTTTCTATCTCAGTAACCCTTAGATTGCATATTTGTTCGACGTACGGTTCAAAGGGAAAGGAGATCCGATAGGAGTCGAAGCTTGAACTCATGATTTGGTATTCGAATCACAGTGCAATCGGATCTTGATCTGCGCCTAACCCAGGTGAAGGTGAGAGAATGAATCTTAATTTATACCAAGATTACCTCCCAAAAGGTACTTGTGTTGCTACTATTCTCTCTCTGAACTAATTATCAGCTGTTTGTACTACTAATATAGTACTTCCATTTCACTCACATACTGATACTATTTCAATTTGCAAAAAATCACTATTCAATAAGCCTGTAAGAATTGGCTTTAACAATATTGAGAAAGCTGAAGAGGTTCTGAATTTGTTCCATCGCATGGTCCGAATGCGATCTCTGCACTCGATTGTTGAGTTTTCTAAACTGCTAGGGTTTATTACTGAAATGAAACATTACTCGACTGTTGTTTCTCTGTACAATGAAATCTCCGTGTTGGATATGAACATCGTCACTTTGATTAGAGCATTGAAGTGGCCAAGAATAGACGAAGAAGGATAAAAGAAATCTGGTTATTATGATCAACTGATATTCTCAGGTGGAAATAATGACAAAAGCAGATTTCTGTTCCCAATTGAAGAAAAAGTTTCATATAAGCTTGCTCTTTTCTTGTCTATTGATGTTCTTGTCCATTCTCACGTCGCGTTATGCAGAAATTAATTTTCTCTTCTCTGCATATTTTTATTATATCAGATGCACTTACTCTTTTTTCATCTACTTCATATCTATTGATGTTTTTGTTCATCCTCACTTCGCGTTTTGTCCATCCTCACTTCGCGTTATGCAGAAATTGATTTTCTCTGTACATTTTTATCTTTATTATATCAGATGTACTTGCTCTTTTTTCATCTACTTCCTCTCTTCTAATATTTTTGTCTATCCTCACTTCGCGTTATGCAAAAATTGATTTTCTCTTCACATCTTTATTATATCAAATCCCCTTATTCTTTTTTCATTTATTTCCATCTTTAGTACCTTGTTTTTGGATAGAAGAAAGCATGAATTTGTGCTCCAATAAGCATTTTTTCTATTGCACCTGTGATCTTGTTTGCATCCTGCTCTGGGATATGATCAAATCTACCTATGATTGTGGCATTTTCGGATCGGTTGCTTTACACAATCGGTAGCAAGCTCGGATAAAGAAGAAATGTTTCGTTAGGTGTCTTGACAATACTCTCTTCAAGATCAAGTAGATGGAGGAAATAGTTTATTTTTATCTCGTCTCTATTCATCTGTATCACAAGGTCATGTTATTGTTTCTACAGAAAGGATTTAAGACTATTTGATTTGACATTTCTTATATTTCCTCTCGTTCTTCTCTGCATAAGCTTTAGTTTAGTTTAAAGCTTTAGTTTAAAGAAAAAGGAAATGACATGTAAACCAGTAGTTTCTTATTTATTTTTCTCTAATTTCCTTGGCAACCAAGCAAGAAAATACACCAATGTGATTCCGATTAAGAGTATTGTAGCCAAAGGGGATGCACTAAGCATAGTCATTACCTTTGATAATATTATTTGCAGAGTGAGTAGCCTTCTATTTAAATGAATAGGGATATAATACATTTGGTGTATCTCGGTGAATTTGGATCTTGCGTGTACAACGTTCATTGCGCGTGTATAACAAGCACGATCGAGATTTACATGTTGTAAATATTCCGGGTGTATTGTAGTTTTTTAAAAAAAATTTTTAGTTCCCTCAATAGTATTCATGTAGGACAACTGATAAAATTAGAAATAACTTCCTGATATCAATGCATTCTAAAAAATGAATCTAATGGATTCAATTATTATTTAGTCATCTGATAAAATTACACAACCTGGTATCAATGATGTACACTGTTGGCTATAACTCACATAAAACAACCTTATGGTTGTGAGTCCAATTGTGTATCACATTGCCAAAAAGCCACTGGACACAGTAATATCTATATCACATCAAAACCCAAAAAGAAAAAGGGTCTTTTGTAGGCTTCAAACCAGCCGACGTTTTGACAAAAACTCGAGTTTAATTAAATAGACAAAACGAGTCCAAACATATTTTAGGTGTTTGATTAATAAACGAGTGAATCGCAAACACTATTTGACTCGATTTGTTAGTTTGTGAACAAGTTCGTAAATGGGTTTGTTTTTGTGCCCATGTGTGTGTGTGTACATATATATATATAGATTAGGGGTGGCAAATGGGCTGATTTGGGTGGGTTATAAATGTGCGGGTCATAAACGGGTTAGTTACCATTGTCAACCCATCACAACGGGTCTTAATAAGGTTAGACATTAAATGGACAGGTAATAAAAGATGTGTCTATTTTTTTATTATTTTTTTAAATTTTAGATTCCTCAATAGTATTCACGGAGGACATCTGATAAAATTAGAAATAACCTCCTGATATCAATGCATTTTAAGAAATGAATTTAATGGATTCAATTATTATTTACTCATCTGATAAAATTACACATAACCTGGTATCAATGATGTACTCTGTTGGCTATAAAACATATAAAACAACCCTATGGTTGAGAGTCCAATTGGGTATCACATTGCCAAAAAGCCAGTGGACACAGTAATATCTATATCACACAAAACCCATAAAAAAGGGTATTTTTTACAGCCGCAAATGAGCTGAGGTTTCGACAAACGGCTCAGCTTGATTTGTGTTCGTTTCTTAAATAAACGAATCGAGCTTAAATATATTTTAGGTGTTTGATTAATAAATGAGTCAATCCAAATTCTCTCGACTTGACTTGTTAATTAGTGAACCGGCTTGTTTATGGGCTCTTTTTTAGCTCGTGTATATATATATATATATATATATATATATATATATATATATATATATATATATTCAATTACTAATGTATACTCTATAACTATATAATTTTAGTCCCATTTCATTTTAACAATTTTGGTTCATTTAAATAAAACATTAAGCCCAATCCATCCCAAATAGCTTCATTCATTTTAAAAGCCCAATAGCTCAGGCACATCCTTTATATTATCTAACCCTAACCTTATTAGCTCAGGGCTAATCCTCTGTAATATCAAACCCTAACCATATTCTCAACATTTTTCATTTCGTACAACAAAAACAAGTTGTCATAGACAAAGCGACGTTCCATCAATGCTGAAGGTTAGCGCTCTCTTTATCTTTCTCTTTCACACACATCTGATTTCAAAAATATTAACTCTCTTGTTTCTCTCATATGGTGTCCATTGCAACTTGCAACTCTATAAGTACTTTTTGATGGCAAAAAGTCATGGAGATCGAAGACTGAGATCACAACTCAATCACTATGAAGATCGCAACTCAGAAACAATTAGGTCCAAGCCTAATATATATATGCTTAGATGCCTAATTTGTTTATAAATTTATGCTTATGTATGTGTGTGTACATACATCTGTACTATATATATGTGTGTATTTGTAAATTGTAAATGAGTTTCGAGATGCTCGTGATTGGTATCAATTTGAGTTCGAATGCTGAAGTAAGAACGCGACTCGAGTTGAGCTCAAGCACTCTCGTGAACAATCCAGTCAAGCTTAAACATACCACTACTCAGCTCGACTCGTTTGTTGCCCTGGCCTTTTGAATAACTCCACCATCTCTCAAACAACAGGGGTGAATATAACATCAGTTTTATTGTCTAAAGTGTAATTTTCACTTTATCAACATTGTCGTCAAATTTATAAGTTAAAAGAAAAACATTCAAAAACAAAACATGATTGATTGCGGATTTTAAAAGCAGCATGCTAGTTTCAAATTTCAAGGAAAATCATGATGAGGTGGAGGGAGTTTTGTGCAATAAAACTTTAAAGAAAAAAATACATTTGAAAATATACATTCAAATTTTTAATAGAATCAACATTTTTGAATTAATTGATCTGAATAAATAATGAAAACGTGAGATTATCACTCCTTTCACATCAATTGAATGTCATAATAATGATATCACTTCTCTCACATCAATTTATTTTGAAACTTTAAAATGTCGCACCATTCATCGTCTCTCTATCTCAAAAATAAATTTCACATTTCAAATCCCCATGACATAATCTAGTATTTGCTCTAGTCTTCTATCGAATCAACACAAATAAAGCAGAAGAGACGTGGAGAGTAATACTATCGATACTCAAAAGTCAAAAGGTTCAATTACATCACACGATTTCAAAATGAAAAAGGATTCATTTTTAGTGCCCTTCCACATGCTAAAAGATAAAATCTAGGAAAGTGGGCCATAGGTTGAATAATAAGTAATTACAAAACCTACCTTCAAAGTCTATAGAATTATACAAAAAACTCAAAAGATATATTAATTATATAAAAATCCCAGTTTACTGAAACTTTATATCACCCCTCTCAAAAGTGGTATCGGAGCCAAACGAATGCATAATTTATCTATTGGCGAATTAGCTGAAATTCTTGCGTGTTATCAAGTTGCTTTACAAAATCACTATAGATCGTTTGAACAAATAAAAGAACTTATGAATAAAATAGACTATTTAAATTTAGATATAACAAAACCACATAAATCAAAATCCCAATAGATAATAATAAATTACTTTGTTATTTTGCTGTTACAAAAGAAAAACATTATATACACACAAATCAGCTTTCAGTAGAAAATACTATTTTAGATCTAATAATTAGTTATCCAAAAATTTACAATAGATTATCAAAAGATACAAAAAAAAAAAAACACTATTTGATTTAATAGAACATTTCAAAAGACACTCCATCAGGAGAATATGTGATAATTTAGACTATATGAAAGAACAGATACAAAATCATAATCAGAATCTAATTAAATTTCTAACTAAAAAATAAATTAAGGAATTAACAACCGTTATAGACTAGGGATGACAATTTTGCCGGCCCTATCCTGCCCCTAATGGGACGGGTATGTGAACCCTTTCTATTTCGTAGGGGCAGGTATCCGTAGAACCAACCACGGGTACCGATACGGGGTGGGTTCGGAATACCTATTGTTACTTATATAAACATATTTATATATAATAATATCCCTACATTAAATATATATATTGCTATATTTTTTAACCTAACCTAACATATCTCTTTTTCTCTAACATATACAAACATATTTACATATTTAATATTCTTACCTTAAATATATTTATTATTTACATCTTTTAAACTAACTTTAACTTATCTCTTATACTCTAACGTATTGCCGTCAAATTCATTACAATGAAACAGATTGTTCCATAAACCCATCCCCGCCTCGTCTCCCAATGGGGTGGAGGATGGGATTTGAGTTCTCTCCCATCCTATACATGCGGTGGATGACTATTTAAGGCAAGGGATAGGGATGGGTTTAGGTAAACCCGTGTCGTACCCGCCCAATTGACATCCCTAAATAAGACCAAAGAAATTGAAATTAAAATAAAGGAACTAATTAAAATTTTACATCAAGAGGTTAATATAATTCGAGAGACGAAAGCTCGTTTAAAACAAGAAATAGAGTTGTTACGTACAAAGGGATACTCAAACACTCTTGCAATAGGCTATGAGTAGTAGTAATCTAGAATATCTACAGACAATAATAGAAGTCCAATAGAATTTTTGACAGATGTTAAATCGAGTAATATTCCTATTATTTAAAATAATATACTTCTGCAATTCTTAATTCAATTAATAGAAAGGGTAAATAATCTAGAAGAAAATTATAGGTAATTCAAAAGAGTATTCCTGAACAGTCTAATAAAGAATTAGAAATTTTTTCTAGTAGAATAAAAGATATAAAGCTTGCAACATAAGTAGGATTATTCTTAAAACTACCAAAAAAAGAATTAATTTATTTTAGTCATATCAAGAATGACCCTTATTACCAAAAAATTGAAAAAGATTGTCAGGGTAGAAGATATATATAATAACGAAAGAGATGCCCAATAATATACCGAAAATGGCATGAAACAAATCAAAATCAAGTAAGGATATATGTTAATAATCTATTTGACTTTAAAAGTAAAATTTACAATCATTATAGTCAACGAAAAATTTGTGCAGTAAATTAAGAAGTAATCTTAGGCTTCATAACTTCGGAAGCAAAACATTCTTTTTAGAAAATGAAAAATGGAATTAATGCATTTAGGCAGGACGGAGCTAGGATTCTAAGATTTGGGAGGGGGGAGGATTATCAATTAGATGCATAAAAAAATATCTCTAGTCAAACTTTGGCCTATTTGTTTTTTTTTTTTTAAAAAAGATTGTGTTGACCTCAAGATTTCAACCCAAGGTTATTTGGGAGTTTTGATTATAACAACCTAATATAGTGAAGAGTTAATAAGTTTACTTGAGTGTGTAGTTTACAAAGTATCAAACTATCTCAAGTATCTTAAAGGTGTTGGACTTCAAAAGGAGTAGAAGAAGATATATAGAACCACATGATCGTGGAACTCAAAGATTAACTATCAAGATCAATGGTAAATTTGAAGTGAATCCAAAGCTCACATTGATCATGCCCACCTATGTCCAAAAGCTCATATCAAGGACATTGCAAAAGGATGAAGGCAATAAAATCAAAAGAAGAAGGCAACACCCATTGTCCATCAAGACATTAAAGATTGGGTACTCTAGTCTTGGGTGAGTGTTAGTTTTAATGTAAAATTATTTTTGAAATAACTTCTTTCGAAAGCTCATCTATTGACCTAGTGGACTTTAGGACCAATGCATATCATTCATATCATATCATGGTTCCTTGGACATATAGAATTATGCTATGAACTTCATTGAATCATCTTGAAGGCCTTTGTTGAAATTGAGTTAATTCAAGGTTATGATTAGCTTTGAAGAAACTCAATTCTTGAATAAACAAATTCTAGAACCTACACTTGAATTAAGAAATATCATTTATGATTCTTAAATACATTGACATAGGCTTTGAACTCAATTGACTCACTTTATATAGTCTTGTCATGCACAATTACTGTTTCAGAGATTTAGCGTAGAAATTTGACCAAGTGTTAGATTCTAGGGGCAAAAACATAAATATGAATTTTTCAATGAATCTTGACATAAAAGTTCCGATAATTGTACCCCATGATTTATCATGATCATATAATTGTTCTCAATCCCAAATGACTTGATTTGGTCATGTTGGAAATTAATCCATACTCAACTTGTAGAAATCAAGAATATGACAATTAATTATAGAGGAGATTTTAATTGACATACCTGAATGAAGATTAAGCTATACAATACCTTTGAATTTCTACAAGAGATCCTTAGAGAACTCTACCCCCTTTCTAAAAGTTGTTCTTCGATAGGGCTGAATAAGAGTTATGAAACCCTTATTTATAATAACAACAGGGGGAACGACTTCTATACAAATAAAATACCTAAGTCTCTTTTCTTATCATAGAAACCTAGATATTAACGTTTAGGATTAAATCCCATCAAATAAAGTTGGAAAATCACAATCCAACGGTGTAAATATTATACGGTCAATTAGACCACAATTGACAATTATAATCCCAACCCATCAAGTAACAATAATTACATTACAATCCAATTTTAGAAAGAGTGCATAGGACCATAAATACAAATATTTTATTTATTAAAATATTATAACAATCTCCCACTTGGTTCATGCACTTTAAGTTTTTTTAAAACCACTATGTAGATTGCAATACTTTAGAAAAGTTGAATGACCTCTCATTTTATTTTAGAAAAATACAATTATCGAAATAGATGAGTTGAAACTTTAAAACACTCTCTTCCATAGACTTTCTCAATAGTGGATCATGGATGCGTAGACAAGTAATATATTAGTCTAAGCAGTTCTATGGTCTAAAAATTGATTCCATCTAGGATTTGAGCAAATATAGTGGTTTTTACTGTATTTCATGAGATGCGCAAATTGCATGTGGTCTAAACGCACACCTCACTATCCGTCTTGCTTCATACCATCATGGTATGTCACTTGAACATATTACAGCAAACCGCCAACCTCTTGTCCAGTGTGAGGGTTTATCGATATAGAGCCAATCCCATATCTAACCCAAGCTCTTCTCATGGAGTGTGAAACACTCCCACAGGCACTTTAATAATCATGTTTGGATTTACCAATGTGGTGCTAATCCCACATCTAATCCAAACACCCTCATGAGTGTAACATCACTCCCAGGCAAACATTATAGCACGTACATGAACTATATATAAATAAATATAAGAATAACGATGCATCATAACTTTATTTTGCATGCAAATAACTGTCACCATAAAGTGTAAATAAACTGAAGGAAAATAACTTTCACCATAAGGTGTAAATAAGCTGAAAGCTAACTGCAATGTAACATGATGTAAAGAAAAATCAGACATCATTACACAAGGACTCTCGAACACCCATTTAGATCACGTGCTCCTTAAATAATTTTGGCTGAAGACCTTTAGTGAGAGGATCTGCAATCATCTTTTTTGTTACTATATGGGGAAGCTTAATCGCACCTTCCTTAACCTTTTCACACATGAAAAAATATTTTATTTCAATGTGCTGATTACGTTTGGTTAACCTTTCATTTTTTATATACTTTGTAACAACTTCATTATCAAATAAAAGTGTCAAAGGCTTGTGTATGGAGTCCATAACCTTCAAATCTGCAATAAAAATTTTCAGCCACATGGCATGTTTAGTTGCTTTATAACAGCTAACCAATTTTGCATATATGGTAGAATCCGTGATAATGGATTGCTTAGAGCTTTTCTATGAAATAACTCCTTGAGGTAGCATAAAAATAAATCCAGAAGTGGATTTTCTACTACTCGAGCAACCTGCAAAGTTAACATCGGAATAACCAACTATCTCTAAGCAGTCTGATTTTATGTAGATTAACATGAACTCTTTAGTTCTCTAGAGATACCTCAAAACTTTCTTCACTACCCTCCAATGAGCAATCCCTAGATTTTGTTGAAATCCTCCAAGCATACCAACCATATAACTGATATCAGGTCTAATGCACGTCATGGCATACATTAGACTCCCGATTGCAGATGCATATTCTTTGACATCAACTTGACTTCTCTCTATCTTATTTTTGGGACACTACTTTTTTGAAATATATCTTCTTTAACAACTGGAACCTCACCAGGTGCACACTTTTTCATCCCAAAAGTTTTCTACACTTTATCAATATATGTTTTTTGAGATAAACCAAGTGTGCCTGTAGTGCGATCTCTATGGATCTTGATGCTAAGGACATACTCTGCATTACCCATGTCCTTTATATCAAAGTGACTTGAGAGAAAATTCTTAGTATCATGTATCCCATAGATATTATTGCTAGCTAGTAAAATATCATCAACATATAAGACAAGGATAATAAAATGACTTCCACTGACCTTGAGATATATGCATTTGTCCACGACATTCTCTTTGAAACCATAACTAGTTATTACTTGATCAAACTTTAGGTACCACTATTGCGAAGCATGCTTAAGCCTATAAATGAAAATTTTCAATCTACAAACTTGATTTTCTTGTCCCTGAACCACAAAACCTTCAAGTTGAGACATGTAAATCTCTTCATCAAGGTCTCCATTAAGAAAAACTGTATTAACATCCATCTGATGTAACTCAAGATCATAATGCACGACAATGATAAGAATGATTCTCAAAGAGTCCTTTGATGAAATCGGAGAGAAAGTCTCAGAGAAATCAACACCTGATTTTTGCTTGAAACCCTTAGCCACCAATCTAGCTTTAAATCTATCAATATTTTCAACTGAGTCCCTTTTAGTTTTATAGACCCATTTGCACTCTACTGTCATGCGATGCGCAGGTAAACCAACAAGCTCCTATACTCCATTAACATCTATGGAGTGCATCTCATCTTTCATAGCATTTATCCAACGAGAAAAATTATGACTCTCCATGGCCTCATCAAATGAAGTCAGATCTTCATGCTCGCCAATATCAACCTCACTGATATATACCTCAAAATCATCAGGTATAGCAAACCTCTGAGCTCTAGTAAACCTCCTCAGCTGAACAGGCTCAGGAACTGGATTAGTAACAGAAGAAAGAGGCTACAAAGGAGTAAGAATGGCTGAAGGAGTGGGAATTGAAGCACTGTCAGAAACCAATAAAGGTGGAATAAAAATTGACGTAAACGGAATAGGCACTAAAAGTTGCTCTTCTCTAAAAGAGAAATTACGATGTTCTAGGCTCTTACTGGATTCACCAATCTCAATGAATTTTGCATGACATGTCTCAACAATCTCCATAGGTCTAGAGGGGCAATAAAATAACAAGTGACTGTGTGAGGATCAAGCTTTTTAATATCTGAATTGTACAACTTTGCCTCTGCAAGGCATCCCCACACATGTAAATGTCTGAGACTTGGTATATGACCCATCTAAAGCTTGAAATGTATTGAAGGAGCTGCTTTACATGGTACTCTATTAAGAATATAAACAGTTGATTTGAGAGCTTCTCCCCAAAAACTCTCAAGTAGTGAAGAATGACTTATCATACTACGAACAACCTCTTGATATGTGCGATTTCTCCTTTCTGCAACTTTATTTTGCTCAGGAGAACCAGGAGTGGTATAATGTGGCACGATCCCCTGCTCCTTTAGGTATGTATTGAAAGGACCATGATTCACACCCTCATGATTCATTTTCCCATAATACTCACCACCTCGATCTGATCTTACAATTTAATTTTTCTGCTCAATTATTTTTCAAATTCAACCTGATAAACCTTAAACACATCAAGTATTTTGGACTTATGATGGATTAAGTATAAATAAGCATACCTTGAAAAATCATCAATAAAGGTAATGAAATACCTTTGACGTCATCGAGCATGAGTAGGAAATGGACCACAAATGTTAATAAGGTCCAAAAGACTAGATGACCGACTAGTCTCAAAATTATGCTTCTTCTGCATCTTCCCCTTGACACAGTCAATACATAAATCATAATAAGAAAAATTTAGTGGTCCAATGATCTCATCCTTGACCAAGCATTCTAGTATCTTTCGCGAGACATGCCCCAAACTCATATGCGATAACATAGATGAATCCTCTCTCACAAAAGCATGTTTTGATCCAGAAGATATCGAGTCCACAAAAAAACAAGAAGCATGTATATGAGAATCATCCAACAATAACTGATATAAACCATCAACTAAATGCCCACGTCCAACTATATTACTACCATGATGAATAGTAACTAATCTGTCATTAAATAAAAAATGAAATCACAAGGCATTAAGCCTCGAAACTGAAAGTAAATTACGCCTAATAGTAAGAACATAAAAAATATCATTAAGTTCTAAAGTAAAACCAGTATGTAACACTAGCAAAATCGTCATAATAGCTTCGATACGAACCGCATCAGCAATACCCAACACCAATCGATCCTCAACCTTTGGATTTCTCCAGCTTCGTAGGCCTTGTAGTGAACATAAGATATGCACAGATGCACCCAAATCAATCCATCATGTATGTTCAGGAATATTTATCAAGTTGGATTCAAATATCACCATAGCAGTGTAATTTGAACCATTCAATGGTTCAATCCCTGTAAGTTGTTTCTAAAATGCGAAAACATCTATAATTGAAAAAATCTTATTATATCAAATAACATCACATAAACAACATATAAATTAATATGTCATAACTTCATGGATTATAACTTTAATTCGTGCTTGGGGTTTTAAGCTGAATTTATCAAGGTATTTTACTATGTGCAAAAATATTCCACCTTGTGGGACCAAGTAAAATGTCATCTAAGAATCACTTTTGGGCATAATTTTAAATACATTTACCTCCCAAATTTGCGATTAAATTGCAAATAGACCTAGTTGATTATGCTTAAATTATTACTAAACAGTTCCACTACCTTTGGGAAGGAGGGTTATTTAGTTCTAACCCAAAAGCTCTCAACTATTCTATTCACTTAACTTATATTAAGATATTGATCACCTTTGGGCAGAACAAATTCCCTAATGTGGGCAAGTGCACTGTGAGACTTTTAAAATTTTAAAAAAATAACTTCCATGAGTGAATGCCACATTTGGGCAGACATCACCCACTTTGGATACCACCTTGAAACGGTCACTTTACCAGTCCTCCTAAACCCTAATGAAAGACCTAAAATTTAAAATTCTATTTTATTTGGGTTCACAAAACTTCTCTATAATGCACAAAAAAAATAAACCCAAATATTGTGGAACCAAAAAAAAAAAGAATATGGATCACAAAAAACTTGAATATAAAGAAATATATTTATAATCATCCATGCACATAGAAATAAATTTCAAAAGAAATTTATAACAATTTTTTTTCACTGTTCACAAAAAAAAAAATCATTAAACACTATTCTTTTTTTTTTTTTTGTTATTTTCGCATATCACTTTATAAAAACATATAAAATTAATTACTACTAGATCCATTGAATCATGTAGTAAAGCATATATGCTTTAAACATATATAACTGTAACTTTTTGAAAGGTTTTATAATAACTGTAGTTTTTTTGAAAAACATAGCACATGTGACTATACACAAATTTCGAGAATCCAATGCATGTAAATAAAGTGATCATGAAATCCAAACATAAGTGAGATTCTAGATTAGCATAAAACTTTACATGTATATGTAAAAATGGTCCATGTGTACAACGCGAACACAGTAAAAAAAAAAATACATCCATATATGAGTTTGTTCATGCACGCAACTATAGGTACAGATAATTTACGCGAAATCGGAAGGAAATCAATTTTCTTAGATTCCTGCTTCTTGATTTCTAAAAGAAAAAAAAAACTCTAGCCCTAACCATGGCTCTGATACCAATTGTTGGAAATTAATCCATACCTCAACTTGTAGAAATCAAGAATATAATAATTAATTATTGAGGAGATTTTAATTGACATACCTGAATGAAGATTAAGCTGTACAATACTTTTGAGTTTCTGCAAGAGATCCTTAGAAAACTCTACCCCCTTTCTGAGAGTTATTATTCAATAGGGCTGAATAAGGGTTATGAAACCCTTATTTATAACAACAACAGGGGGGACGACTTCTCTACAAATAAAATATCTAAGTCTCCCTTCCTATCATGGAAACTTAGATATCAGCAGTTAGGATTAGATCCCACCAAATAAAGTTGAAAAACCACAATCCATGTCACGCCCCGATCCCCCGACTCCCGGAAGACCAGAGGTTAACCTGTCCATTAGTCCTAATGGACCCTTTTTATCCTAAAACTTAAATTATTGAAAAGAGGGTTCAAAAATACACAATTTCAAAAAAAAAATCATCTAATTTCGATTTGAAACGAAGTAGATATGCCCGTTAGAAGTTGGACAGAATTTTGTCAAATGTTTGCTGTAAAAGAGCTCAAGCGCTTTAAATAAAGGGATCGAGGACTTTCACTCCCGAGACTAAGCCTCCGGATCTTTTACAAGGACGATTGAGCGTCGTAAAAAGAGATCAAGCACTGTTAATACAGAAGCTAAAATTTTGCATCCTATTCTAGGCCAATTTTCAACCTAACTTCAAATTCAAATATCTCACAAACCATAAGTCCATTTGAACTGAAATTTAGCATGAATCATTCTCAACATGTCTACCTTCCAACCCAATTAGAGTCACTGAATAATTCAACTCACGACCCAAATTTCAGACAAATCAACGGGCTTACGTCAGATTACCTACTCTTGCACTAAAACATGCACATCTTACTCAATTTAAATCCAAACAAGGTCCATGACTTATCAATTAAAGTCCATTCCTTCAAAACCACATACCCGTTCCCTTCATTCCCAACTCATTTACTTGAGAAAAGTTCATACATAAAGTTATAACATAACAATAGATCATAATTTTGCATTCTATACATTTGAAAACATGAACCTTATCCAAGAAATACATTCCAATACAAATGGATTCCAAGTTTAAAGTCATTACAAGGATTTCACACATAAAGTCCAAAGATGCTAAAAATCCTACCATGACTACAAATACATAATCAACGTGCCATAAGCCGGCAATGATAGCCAAGAAGTACACAATGTCCAAAAGATCATCATACTCTAATTGAATTTCCAAAATGCCCATAAGAGCTATAAAGTCCCTGTAATCATCTTTAACGTATAACCTGAAAAATATTGGGGGGAACGGGGTGAGCACCACTGCGGCTCAGTAGAGAAGTGCCGACCCGACACGACCTACATGAATGCACGTTACTACATTTCATGTATCATCCAACATATACCATGTTCATTCACAAGCAATGCATATATATAAGAATGCATTAACGCATATCATGCTTCACAATTTGAAATGAAAGCATTTACATATCTTTGTCACTCTCTCGGACTCAACCCGATACCTTAACATGATTCTTAGCCAATCATATGACCAAGACACTTCCCACAAAATTTTGAAATTTACACCATCGAGAACATCGATCCTACCAGGTGATGAGAAAATTTTGGAACACACCACTGAGAACATCGGTCCTACCAAGTGATGAGATAATTTTGGAATACACCACTGAGAACATCGGTCCTACCAAGTAATGAGACTGTTTCAATACACACCACCGAGAACATCGGTCCTACCAGGTTATGAGGTAATTTTGAAATGCACCACTGAGAACATCGGTCCTACCAAGTGATGAGACCCTTTCAAGATTTTCACCGAGCATTTATTGCTCCAAGTGAACAAGTTTCTCTATCACTTTTTCCCGTTTCTCTCACAACGGCCCTATACGTACCTTTCGAGCATATATGGTGCAAGCATTTAGAATTTATGCTTAACAATGCATAAGCTAGTTATAAAAAGACATAGCATGCATATCATATTCACCAATCCTCATATATACTTTCCTATATATGCAAACTCTAGCATAAGTAACATATGCTCGCAAAATTCACTTAAGCATGTATTTTTTATGCTTCACCAATGCACACCATTTCTATATAAGGATAACATGCATTTTAAATCACAAGGTAGCATATTACACAATTATGCTCATTCAGAACATTTTTCACAAAATTTCACAAAACCTAGCATATAAATGTACATGCTCATTTCTCTCACTCATTCACCCTTCTTATCATGCATAACACCATATACATTTCCAATGTATATAAGAGACTAAAGAGAGTATAAAACTCACATCCCAATCCCCTTAACACTCTAAAATATGCAATACATAACTCTAGTTCTTACCGTTTCTCCTGAAACCCTAAAATCGACAAGTAAATTGAATTTTAAGGCCTTACAAGCACTTCCCAAAAATCTCAGCAATATCCACCTTGTAGAATCATGAGTTTGTTCGGTTCAAACCGAAGCCCTAGCCGTCCCCTATGCATCTCCCTTCTTCGGCAGATCAGGAATCACACCCGAAGGCCTCCGAAACTTAAAGAGAAGGGAGAGGGAGAAAGAAGAGAGAGAAAGAAGCCATGGCCGGCTGCTGGGACTTTAGAGATATGAAATATCTCTGTCACATCTGATATTTAAAGTCCCTAGGTCGCAAAAAGACCAAAATACCCCCGGGCCACTTAACGTATCTTCTTGGTCTCCGTTTTCGATTTCGAAAACTCTTACGGCCTCTTAATCACTTCCTCTACTCTCTAAATATTTCATCTAAGCCATTCTCAAAAATAAATATTTTCAAAAACTTTTCAGATATTCGGGCCCACTTAAGTCGCATCTCGGGCCCTAGTTTGACTAAAAAGTCAAACTTTTCCAAATCTTCCGAAAACTTTTCAAAATCCTTAAAACACTTTGCAAACATGTTCTCCACTCTCAAAATATGTTAAACACCATTCAAAATGCATTTATGCCAATTATGATGCGAAAAATGCAAATCGGCCAAAATTGATCACAGTCTCTACAATCCAACGGTGTAAATATTATACTGTCAATTAGACCACAATTGAAAAGTATAGCCCCAACCCATCAAGTAACAATAATTACGTTGCAATCTAATTTTAGAAATAGTGCATAGGACCACAAATAAAAATATTTTATTTGTTAAAATATTCTAATAGGTCATTCATATTCGCGATGAATTTTTATGTCAAAGTTGTGAAAATCTATTTTGTATTAAAATTAAAAAATCAAATTTTGATTAACTTTGAATTTGATTTTGAAACTATTTTTATTGAATCCAAATGAGAAGTATTTTGCTTATTTACATTGAATAACTTAAAGTAAATCGAAATATAGATTTATTTAAATGTTTTCATTGTAAATAAGAAAGCAGTGTACAGTGTGCTAATGCACTGTGCAGGAAAAAATGACTGAATCTGAGAATAGTTTTGACCTGGGGACTTTCGGTCGCCTGATGGATCTCATCAGCTGGCTGGTAGAAGTTGAAATTGAATCCAGAGAGTTGTGCAAAGCTGGAATTGATCATTTCAGTTAGCTGAAAAGTAGCTTCAGCCAGCCGAAATAATGTCATTAGCCAATCGACACTAACAGATTCAAAATTAAACAGCTATATTGACCACTAAATGTTGTCCTTTTTGTCTCAAATGGCTATATCTTTGAAGAACTCTATATATATGAGTTTGGGCTGCATTTAGCAAGTAGAGAAGAGAGTAACAAAGTTAGAGAGAAGCCTACCAATGAGCATACACTTGGGAACCTCTTGAATGCAAATAGTTGCATTCTACTTGGTAGAACATCTCTTATAGGAACCACTATTGAGCCTCATCTTTCCTATCAGTCATTGTGGTTCATCTTGAATATCTAGAGTTGAGCTTTTTATTTGAATTTTTTACATAAAACTCTAGGATTTGAACTTGTATTGAATATTTATTTATTGAAGAATATTATTGTAATTGTTCTACAAATTCTTATCTACCTTTGGGAGGATGACCAAGTGGTGCATTTGGTAAAGAAGACCAAATGATTGATTTGGCAAGGAAGTCTTGGTGAGGTTTTCATTGAATAAGGAAGCCCAAGTAATGATCTTGACAAAGAAATCTTGGTTAGGTGTTGAAAGCTTGATAGTGGAAACCTCAAGAGGTGCTCTTGAGGCATGAACATAGGTAACCAATGGAGGTGTCGAACCATGTAAACCATAGTGTCTTGAGTTAGCATTTATCTAACCTTCACTCCTCTACTTAATATCATTTCATTTGTTTAAATTCCATATACCTTATTTGTCTATGAATGCTATAAGTTTACATGCTTCAATTCTTATGTAGAGGATGTGATGAATGCTTGGAGTATATTGATTGATTAAGTATTTGTTTGATTATTTATTTGTCAATCAAGTTGTATACTATGTATTTGATTAAATGTACAATCAACATTTTCACACACTACAAGCATATGTATAATTGTTATGAGATATATTTCTTGACAAATATAATCTTATACATTTAAAGGAGGATGAGATAAGTGGATTGATTCGTTGAATTGAATACATTGTTATTGCACAATAAACATGCATTAAATGTATGAATCTTCCTTAATCAGGAATACATGCTTGAGTTTTTAATATGCCCATTTATGATCTAAATTGTTAAATAAGATGCTTAATTGCTAAATCAATCTACACACCAAGTGACGTGTGTAGATTCAGATGATTGTGGATTGTCGTTGTTTCTCTACACTTTGTACAAAAATAATAAACCTACAAACATTTTACTAAAAATTATATAGTAGTAAGTAGGGTCAAACCACTCTTAAGTTAGATTCCAATTGAGCTCAAATTCACACACTAATTTATGGGATGAAAATGAATTTTTTTAAAACCTTTTTTTTAAAATTATAATGAAATAAATAAAACTAATACTAATAAAATAAATCTCAAGGAAAGGAAATTTAACACCACAGATCCACATAAATAAATTTTCTTCTATTTTTATATAATTTTTTATCCAATAACCAATACACTTCACAAATCCAATTATAACTTGTAAAGATGAAGGAAAATATGGAATTAAAATAAACAACTTGATTATATATGAGAGAGACATTTTTTTTACTTAATCTGATGCACCTTGGCTAGTTAAATAGAGGTAGGTATTCTTCGAATAACCATTATTTGGCAAACACCAAAAATCCTCCCTCTAATTTTTAAAAATATAAATTTAGAATAAAAGAATCTTCTTAGGAGGAAAAATTATACAATAAATTAAAATAACTTATTTATATTTCAACCATAGCGACTTCATCAGTTCCTTGAGAGCTGTGTTTAGAAGAAAAGATAAGTAATACAAGAAAATAAAAAAATGACTACGCTATATTTTTTTCTACAATTTCTCACTCTTTCACCAACCCATAAGACCCCCTATTTATAGAGTTAGAGGAGAATGATTTAGGTTGGAAAATAAAATTTAGAAAGAAAATTCAAAATACAAAATTTGAATCTCTAAGATTTAATCTTCATATATTCAATTTGAATTTTGGATTGCTGATGTGGTTGTGTAAAAAATTATGTTTTAAAGTTTTGAACTTAAGACCTCTTGTGAAGTAATTTGTGTAAAATTCCATCTCTCCTACAATCTTCTTATGTTTATTTTTGGTTATATATATCATTTTCAGTCTTTCATTTTGCTTTTTTTTTCTCATTTGGAAATCAACCCCTGTAAAACATAAAATGCAAAGATATAAACATTTAAATAAAATAAAAGAGTAATAAAATACTTATTTTGGGATATAAAACAACAAGTTTTGTGCACTTATCAAATTACCTCCAAACGAGTTTTTACTAGTCCTCTAGTAATAAAGGCAGAAGAGATTCGCGCACAAAATTGCTACCTTTACTTAACTGCTAACTAAATATGTGCCACTTTTGTATGTTGTTCTTATTACATTTACCATATGCAATAAGGCCTTAAACCCCTACGTTACCCCTAGTGAACAAGCTATAGCCTCGTGAGGGTTTCCAGTGATGATACCCACAAACATCAAGCAATGGTAATTAACACTCAAAGTTTTTTTTTCTCTTCATTAATGTGTATAAATCAATAATAACTCAATCATTCCACTTTAGTTTGTAATAAAAATCAAAAGAAAAGATTAAACACTATCCAAAAGTTATAAAAAAATTCATTACTATTATTGACTTAAAGTGTTTGTGTGAATAGACACCAATAATATAATTCTCAATTTTTAAAGCAATTGAATTTTAAATTTTCTTTAAAAATTAGCTTTGATTTCAAATCTCACTTATAATATTTCACTCAAAATTGAATACTAAGAGATTGGCTAATTTTGCACTCAAGTATATGTAAGTAGAATAATGTAAAACGAATACAAATTATCTCACATATTTTTCAATGAAGAACGATTTTTTCAAGAAAATGCATATGGTCTCATGAAAGAAATATCAAATATTAAGAATTTATACCACACAACAGTATAGCTCAACCATATTCGTATCCGAACTATATTATCCTTAAGATCAAATTGGGCTTTTATTAGGGTGTAACTTTAGGTAAAAGAAAGATAAAAATGTGATGATGATAATGAAAAAAGGTGCATTCAAGAGTGCTTGGAAAGAATTAACTTAGTTAGAGTATATTACTTTAAACTTTCTCTTCCAAACTTTTGTCAATTATGCGCTTTCTATTTCATTTCATTTTGTATACACTTTCCATAATCTCCTCAATAATTATACTCCCTCCATTTTTTTTTCTTTTTCTTTTAACCCACATGTACATTGATCACATCCATTCTTGAAAAACCTAAAAATTGTTATAAAAGAAAGGCTGGACCAAAAAGCTTAACTGGTTATCACATCCATTCTCGAAAGTCGTAAAAAATATGGTTATAAAAGAAAGAATTAACAAAAATCTCAACTGGTTAACAAGTGATAATACATAACTAAGAAAAAAGTTGAAAGACTCAAACAATGAAAGATGGCTTAAACCATTTCTCAAGGATAGGTATAGATCTTCAATATACATGAGCTCAAAAAAAATTATGTGGCATAACATGATGAATTCTTAATATTTGATTAATAGAATGAAAGAATGAGACTAATCAACAAAATTATGTGTATTTAAAGAAAAATCAGAGTAATTAGCGTATAACTCTCAAAATAAAAAGAATGGTATACAATATCTCACTGGGTTAAATCTCCACTTTTATTCATCGGATCTTTAACAAACAATCACTCATCAATTTCAAATCATATTAGCATAAGATCTGGTTTAAAGTTTCTCAAAATTGGTTAGGAACTAATAGAAGGAAAAAGGGAATGACATGTAAACTAATAGTTTCTTATTTTCTTTTCCTCTAATTTTTTCGCGATAATCAAACAAGAAAATATAATCTCTTCCCTCTATATTCCACCAATGTGACCTTTGATATTATTTCAATAGTGGGTAGCCTTCCATTTAAACAATCGTACTCCTTTTGTTTATTCTAGCTTTTGCACTTTCGATGTAGGTTGGAATGTTAAGGAAATCCATTGATGGTGTTCTAGTATGAACTTGATTTTGATTTCTTTTAAAAGAATGAAATTCATGTGAAAAATCCCTAACTATGAAGTTTGGTGGTGCCTCAACTTTGTTTTAAAGAAGGCATAAGAGTTAATCACATTGAGGTACTTCATTTTGTTGTAACTCAAAGAATCAGATGTTAATTTTCTGATCCCACAACCTAATTTTGCTTGCCATAAGGTTATGATCATCAAACCCTACATCTTTAGAGTCCAACTGGATATCACATGGCTCACAACTCCTATGTAAGGTTCAGTTTTCATAAAATAAAAAAAACATTTTAGTTCTTTGAAAGCTAACCCTTTTCAGCTAGGTTTATTTTTCTTTTCTTTTCTTGAGAAAACAAATAACCAATCAAATTTTTACTGTTAATAGCTTTTCAACTTTCAGAACACATAAATATTTAACCAAACAAACCCTACATCTTTAGATAAATCATCACTCTAGTAGAAAGGGTCTTTGGCATGACTTTGCTCTCCATCATTCCATTATTTTCCTTTTATCTAACAAAACTTAATGATTATAACGTTAGTTTTAATCTCATCAAGGGAAGGGTGATGATTTCCACCAAATTAAGATAAGGTTATCATTGAAGAAAATCATAAGTCTGCCATTTTAGTAGAATTACTATGATTGATTGAGGTTTTGCATCCCTTGGTTGCTTGAACCATTTTATCATACTATAATATAAAATTTCCACATATAAT
The DNA here is from genome assembly GCA_026545225.1 of Cornus controversa. Classification (NCBI taxonomy): domain Eukaryota; kingdom Viridiplantae; phylum Streptophyta; class Magnoliopsida; order Cornales; family Cornaceae; genus Cornus; species Cornus controversa. The sequence continues at coordinate 23,520,345 of CM048852.1, forward strand.
ATATTAGTGGATGATGATCTTGTAGAGGAATTACTACAGAAAGTAGAGAATTTTCTTGTTGGATGGTAAATTTTGGCACATTGATTCACTAGAGTGGTAATAATTAGGGTTGAAAATGAGTCGAGTTGAACCAAACTTTGGATTATTCAGGCTCAGCTCGGAAACATGGAAGAGATTGAAAGTGAAATAAATGATTCAATGATCAGATCAAATAATATTACTATAGTTAGAGTCACAGTATCGACTCGGACACTAAAGTGGAAGTGTGTTGAATTAAGAGCAAACAGTAAAATCGCTTTCATAAATCCTTTGCCTCTATCGATCAAGCAATATTTGGCAAAAATATATTACTCTAAAGACTTTTTCTTTTTTCGTCGGTGATTAATGAAAAAAATGGTAAACCGACGCATACAAAAAAAATACATTCTTTGGAACAACCCAACCGAGCATGGTATAAGAATCTCCCAATCAAAAGCTCAATTATTGGCGCCTTCTTAATTGCAGGAACCGGTAATGAATCATCTCCAGAGAGGCGTTTAGGCTCGACTTGTGCTTGAAAAAGCTTGGCTTGGCTAAGCTCGAGATCGACTTAATAGAGTTTCAACAAGCTTGGGCTCAGCTCGACTCAAGCTTGATTATACACCCAATGAACATTGATTCAAGAAATCATTGTGGTCTCTTTAATAAAATATGATCTCTATCTCTGACGAAAATGCAAAAGAAGAAATACATAACAAAATTTCAAGATGAAATCAAACCTTACAAGGTTTTGATTCAACAGACTTGTTCCCAGAATATGTACGTGTGGAATGTGGAGGGCTACCGACGAGATTATACGTGTGGAGCTGAAGAGGATATCTGATGAGGAGCAAGAAAACCAACAAGTGAGATGATTAAAATCTAATGGTTAAGAGTCATAGTATTTGGATGATGGGCTATTGGGCTAATGAATTATAAATCTTTTGGCCTTTTTAATGAAATGATGTGAGTTGGGCCAAACTTATAATATCATATGAGCTAAACCTATTTGTTACTCAATATAATAGACTCTAGAGGGGGGGGGGTGTGAATAGAGTCTTTGACAAACAATAAAAAATATTTTGATTTTAAATAATTGAATGCTAATGTAATAAATGAAGCAAGTGATAAACAATAAATAGGAATATGCACAAATAAAAATAAGTAAGAGATAGAGAAATTGCAAACACTTGACATGGCGATTTTAGCGAGGTTCAGTTACTCCTACTCCTCACTCAAGACCCCTCTTAAGACTTCTCCAAATTCACTATGACACCTCCTTATGGGTGAAAAACAAATCTAGACAAGAAGCACAACACTTCTTTCATTTTGGGTAACACCAATCCTTGTTCTTTCTTGTAGGTGAAGAAAGAACCTTTACAAGATTGAATAATAATAGAACAACTCTCCTTTATGAGAGGGATATATAAATAACACTCTCACAATGATAACTCTCCTTTGAATAAAATTCTCACATTAGATCTCTTGGATGAATTGAACTGAATAAGGCTTAAGAGAGAGTGAATATCAGAATATGATGAATGCTTTTGATAGTGTGAGCTTGTGTTTAAACAAGTGTTTTAAGATACATATTTATAGTGCAAAAAGAGAATCATTTCATTTGATGAAATGATTTAACAATTTGAATCTGATATGATAAGACAATTATTTTAGTTAAAATTTTTTAAAAACTTGAATATATTGGTTGGCATGTTTGAAATCGGATTTAGAAAATCAAACTTAGTCAAGAGTTTTGAAAAAATTGAACATATTGGTTGGCATGTTTGAAATCTGATTTAAAAAATCAAACTCAGTCAAGAATGTAGAAATTTATTTTGAAAGACTTGCACATTTGTTTGACATATGAAAAATGGATTTGAACTTAAAGTTATACACTAGCTACTGGTCTGGATTTTAGTTTCTATCAGTCGGTGACTGAAAGTTCTTTGGTAGAAACCATTCTCAGACTTAGCCATATTCAGACTCAGTCCTGCACAGTGCATCAGTACACTGCGCACTGCATTCTTATTTACATTGAAAATATTTATGTAAATATTTCGATTTACTTTAAATTATTCAATGTAAATAAGCAAAGTACCCCATTTGAATTCAATAAAAATAGTTTCAAAATCAAATTTCAAGTAAAACAAAATCTAATTTTTCAGTTTTAGTACAAAATGAGTTTTCACAACTTTGAAATAAAACTTCATCGTGCAAAATGAAAGACAAAATTAAGTCATTTCAGACGGAAAAAATTCATATGATTATGATAAATCATGGGGTACAATTACCGAAACTTTTTATGTTAAGATCCATTGAAAAATTCATAATTATGTTTTTGCCCCTAGAATCCAACACTTAGTCAAATTGTAGTAACCATTTTTGGCGGGTGCGAAGATAGACCTGGGCTGAGCTACCACACTGACAGGGTATAGGGTGCTCAATCCCACATCGCTTGAGTGTGGAAAAGGAGATGTGCTTATATGTAATATGTTCTCTTCAAATGGTTCGAGGCCTTTTGGGGTAAAATCTAAGAGTAAAATCGTGCGGGCTTAGGCCCAAATCGGACAATATCATACCATGTGTTGGAGGGGTATTACAGTTGGTATCAAAATCTGAACCTAGCCAGAAGTATGTCGATGAGGACGTCGGGCCTCGTAGGGGGGTGGATTGTAGTAACCCTTATGGGCGGGTGTGAGTAGACGGGTATGAAAATAGACACTGGGCTGAGCTACCACACTAACAAGGTACATGGTGCTAAATCTCACATCACCTGGGTGTGGAAAAATAGATGTGCTTATATGTAGTATGTTCTCTTCAAATGGTATGAGGCCTTTTGGGGTAAAATCCAAGAGCAAAATCGTGCAGGCTCAGGCCCAAAGCGGACAATATCATACCATGTGTTGGAGCGGGGTATTACACAAATTTTGATAAAAGATAGCTTTTCATGTATGAAATGCACGAGGGATCTTAAGATCATTTTAGAGTATAGAGCCTCAAGAGTTCAATTAAAGAGTTTACAAGAATATTCTAACTTTTACGTATTGGAAAACGATAAGCTTGAGAGGTGGCTTCTTGATTGGTGTTTCAAACGTCTTTCAATGTCTTCGGTTCTTTCTATAAATGTCTTCAAAGGTCTTTTGCGCTTTTGATCATCAGTTTCTTATAGCTAATCATACCTGATATAGTCACATTAGAAGAATATGATACAATTTGTTACATCAAAATATAAACAACAAGTATGGATAACACGCATAAGGCTAACACTATTAAATATAAAATGGAAATAAAATGGATCTTTGAGTTAACGAGTCAAGCTTAATGTTGTTCAAGCTCAGCTTGTTTAGTAAACGAGATTGAAAATCGAGTTCGAATTTGGCTGATTTACTAAATGAATGAACCCGAACTGAGCTTTTAATGAGTTGAGTCTTAATTGTCCATGAACAACTTGGTTCATTAATAATAATCAAATATCAGGGCCGGTTGGACCCTTAGGTGACTTAGGCAGTTGCCTAATATCCCAACCAATAGAAGACCTCCAAATTATTTACTTTCTTTAATATTTTTATTTTCTAATATTAGACTTCCTAAAATCTTTGTTTCCTTGTAGTATTAGGCCTCAACCAATGGTAAAAATTTAATAATAGATCCAAATAATTTAATTCATTCTAAAACTTTTAATTTTTATCCTTAATTATTTCAAAATCTTAATCTTTTTTCTCTCACTCACTCCTCTTATCAAGTTTTTTTTTATGAATTGTTGAATATATACTTAACAAATAATTATAAAAATTAAAAATCATAAAACTTTCCATCTTCTCCTATTAACTTTATCTTTTTCTCCTATTCCTCACATTTCTCTTCTCTCATTACAACAATTTTTTGTTATAGTTAATAATAAAATAACAAGAAATTTAGGTAAAAAATCAATAAATGAACAACCAAGTCATCTAAAAGAATTACTAGAAGATAATACAATAATGAAAAATAGATAAATATATTAGCGACTTAGATTCATAATGATAATCAAATGTGTGATAATTTTTTTTTTTTTTTTTTTTTGCGAATAATATGAAAAAAACCGAAAGAAAGTGAACCAAGTAAAAAAAAATGAAGAACTTATTGAAAAAATTCATATTTTATCCCCACAAATATCTATGCACCTGAAAAATATCGTTAAAAATTAAGAGATTTATTAGTAGAATATGGTCAAATTAAATATAATAATTTCAATAAGAATAATTTTATATAAATATTATTAACTAATATTTGATATTAAAATATTATGTTAAAGGGCCATTCTTATATTTTTCGCTTAAGCATCAAGTTATGTTGAGCTCGCAATTCAAAGATTAAGGGCATGTTTGGTAACTATTTATTGTTTAAGTGTTTATATAAACCGTGTTTATGTTACGATTTTGTTTATTTATAAACATGAGTATTGTTTGATAACGAAAAAATAGTTGGCTTATTTTAAAAATCAGAAACACAAAAAGATGTTTGTAACCTTAAATTCTTTAAAAAAAAAATTCAACACAATTAACTACATAACAAGTCAAGGTCATGCTACAACAAATCTATACCGCAAAACTGATTAAAAAATATACATAAAAAAATCCAATAATATTAGGTTACATGTATATCTACACACTACAAATTATATTGTAAAATTAGAATGACCTATAACCAAGAAGGCTCCCACAAGTAGGGGTGCACACATTTCGGTTCCTTACAATTATTGGAAGAACCAGAACTAGAACCCTTTCCAACGGTTCTTTAATTTTAAAACTGGAACCGTTTAGTTCTGTTCGGTTCGGTTATGATATGAGTTGTATTTAACCTTATAATAGTTATAATAATTTCATTGTTCAACGGTTCCCATTTCGAGGTTTGCACCGGAACTGTAGTGAATGGTTCGATTCAGCTACATTTCTTTATGATTTTACCGGTTCTTTGTGCACCCCTACCAACAAGAACAAAATATATATAACCGTGAAAAAGTTGAAAGTTTTCCAATTTGTATGGAGTGAGAAGAGTAATTTAGAGAGTATACTCTTACTCTTCAACTTCTTCTGCTACTAATTTCTATTTTTTTTTTTAACACTGAAAATGAAAGAATGATATGAGTACAAAATACCATTCTCTTTTCTTTGACAATGAGATGGTTGGGACTTCTTTTTTTACCCTCAAATAAGATTTTTTTGCTTAGCACAGATACCCCTAAGTAACCATTTCTTATTATCAAGTATATTAGTAATTCTTTATATTGTACCCAAAATTTTTTTATCAAGGGAATTGATACTCTTTAATTTTGTCTACACTTGATAATACTAATATTTTTATTATTTTATCAAACAATTGCCTTTTATAATTTTCTTTTCTTTTCACTTTCTCACTTTTAGTTTCAATTTTTAATTAAAATAATATAATCACCATTTTAGATAAAAAAAGATTTTTTTTTTGAATAAACATAAACACTAAAACATTATTTTGGTCTTTAGAATTTGAAAGCTTAGTTACAATGTTGTTTTAAAAGTGTTTTGACAATTTATAAACAAAACAAAAATTATTATCCTAAAAATTTATTTTTATAAATAATAAAACTAAATATAAACGGTTACCAAATGAACCCTAAGTTGTCAAGGAGAGAATGTGGTTTAATTTGAATAATGTAATGTCTTTGTACTTTTATACTTTACTTTTTTTTTAATTAATTTTATAAAACTAAATAAAATAGCATAATTGGATTTCATATCACACACTCCACTTTATCTGTAAAAAAGTAACCATCCACTTTTAAAAGGTAAATTGTGTCATTTTATTTATTTAAAAATTCAAGTGGAGTGAAAAAAAAAGTAATAAGTGGGCAAGTCACAATCTTTCTTAATTGTGGTTATGTAATTCTATGCTTATGGCCCAACACGAATAGATAAATAAATAAGAAAAAGGAAGTTTAGAGGCATTTAAATGTCTGAGAAGCATGAACATGAACACTAGAGTTCGATATTTTAAGAATGTGTTCATAATTTATTAATTTCGTACAATTAGCTGATATATTTGAATACATTGCGAACACTCCACCAAGATATACTACCATCTTCAATAAATGTCTTATATAATGTAAATATATATCAATCTTAAAAACTATACAATGACAGTTCGAAGAGTCGAATCTCTTTTTCTTATAAAAAAAAAAATCGAACACCATATACCTGTCATTATTGTATACATGTCATGGACACGTCTCATGTAATCCTATGCTTATGGCCCAACGTGAATAGATAAATAAATAAAAAATCAAAAGCTTAGTGGCATTTAATGCTAATAACTACAACCATATTCAAGAACTAACAATTGAATTGAGAAATGCCTAACAAGCATGAACGTGGACACTTTCTAGACACGTCTTCCATATTTTAATAATGTGTTTATAATTTTCTTATCATATACTCTTAGTGGATATATTCTGATTCATTTCGAATGCTTATCAACATTTAGCATCATATTCAATAAAGTCTTAAACAATACAAATACATATCAATCTTGAAAACCACGCAAAAGAATCCAACCTCTACTTCTTGTATTAAAAAATCAACACTGTATACCTGTCATTATTGTATACATGACATTGCATATATAACAAAACTATAATTATAATAATATATATAACACTACGTATTATAATATTTACATAACTCTCCTTTGTTAAATATGTAATTAATTTTAATTAGCTTTCTAACTATCTTGTTTAATTAAATTATAAATAATAATTTATACTCGGTATTTAATATTAGTTGTTTTCTTATCATATCTTTTTTGGTGTTCGCGTCGAATCCATGCAAACTATCTCTCTTTCTATTAAAGAAATGCTCTCTCTGTCTCTCTGTCTACTCCAACACAGCAACTTCCTCTTTCTTTTCCGATCTCTCTCTCTTCGGTTCTCTTTCTCTCTCTAGGGTTTCTGTTTTCCTCCCAGTTTCTATCTCAGTAACCCTTGGATTGCATATTTGTTCGACGGTTCAAAGGGAAAGGAGATCCGATAGGAGTCGAAGCTTGAACTCATGATTTGGTATTCGAATCACAGTGCAATCGCATGAATCTTAATTTATACCAAGATTACCTCCCAAAAGGTACTTGTGTTGCTACTATTCTCTCTCTCAACCAATTATCAGCTGTTTGTACTACTAATATAGTACTTCCATTTCACTCTCATACTGATACTATTTCAATTTGCAAAAAATCACTATTCAATAAGCCAACAAGAATTGGCTTTAACAATATTGAGAAAGCTGAAGTGGTTCTGAATTTGTTCCATCGCATGGTCCGGATGCGATCTTTGCACTCGATTGTTGAGTATTCAAAACTGCTAGGGTTTATTACCGAAATGAAACATTAGTCGACTGTTGTTTCTCTGTACAATGAAATGCCTGTGTTGGATATGAATATCGTCACTTTGATTAGAGCATTGAAGCGGCTAAGAATAGATGAAGGAGGATAAAAGAAATCCGGTTATTATGATCAACTGATATTCTCATGTGGAAATAATGACAAAAGCGGATTTCTGAGCCTGCTCTTTTCTTATCTATTGATATTCTTGTCCATTCTCACATCGATATATACAGAAATTAATTCTCTTCTCTGCATATCTTTATTATATCGGATGTACTTACTCTTTTTTTTTATCTACTCTCTCTATTGATATTTTTGTCCATCTTTACTTCACGCGTTATGCAGAAATTGATTTTCTCTGCACATCTTTATCTTTATTATATCAGATGTACTTGTTCTTTTTCATCTACTTCCTCTCTTTTAATATTTTTGTCTATCCTCACTTCGCGTTATGCTGAAATTGATTTCTCTTCCCATCTTTATTATATCAAACGCACTTATTCTTTTTTCATTTATTTCCTCTCTATTGATGTTATTGTCCATGTTCACATTGCGTTATGTAGAAATTGATTTTCTCTACACCTAACTGAAGGATTAATTTTTGGTCTCGTAACCCTATTCATCTCTATGGTACCTTGTTTTTGGATAGAAGAAAGCATGAATTTGTGCTCCAGTAAGTATTTTTTCTATTGCACCTGTGATCTTGTTTGCATCCTGCTTTGGGATATGATCAAATCTACCTATGATTGTGGCATTTTCGGATCGGTTGCTTTACACAATCGGTCGCAAGCTCGGATAAGAAGAAATGTTTAGTTAGGTGTCTTGACAGTATTCTTCTTCAAGATCAAGTAGATGGAGGAAATAGTTTATTTTTATCTCATCTCAATTCATCTGTATCATAAGGTCATGTTATTGTTTCTACAGAAAGGATTTAAGACTATTTGATTTGACATTTCTTATATTTCCTCTCGTTCTCTGCATAAGCTTTAGTTTAGTTTAAAGAAAAAAGGGAATGACATGTAAACCAGTAGTTTCTTATTTTCTTTTTCTCTAATTTTCGTTGGTAACCAAGCAAGAAAATACACCAATGTGATTCCCATTAAAGAGTATTGTAGCCGAAGGGGATGCACTAAGCATAGTCATAATCTTTGATAATATTATTTGCACAATGAGTAGCCTTCTATTTAAACGGATAAGGTTACAATATTAGTCGGTGAATATGGATTGTGTGTGTACAACGCGTGGTAAGTTAATTGCTCGTGTATGACACGCACGATCCCAATTTATTTGGTGTAAATACACCAGGTGTATTGTAAATTTTCTCCATTTAAACAATGGTACTTCTTTTGTTTATCCGCAAATTCGATGGAGGTTGGAATGTTGGGAAACTCCATTGATAGTGTTCTGGTATGAGCTTGATTTAGAATTTTCTAGAAAGAATGAAATTCATGTGAAAAATCCCTAACTTGGAAATTTGGTGGTGACTACTCTTGAATTAGGAGTGAAATTTTGCTTGCCATAGGTGTATGAGATGATATAAACTGACCTCACCTTGGTATCTCAAAGAATTTGTTTTTTATTCAAACTATAGAGTTGTTAAATTGTTTTCTAATGGGTTGAATTCTGGAAAAGAAACATGTGTTATGGGATTATACACCTTCTCTTGTTTTGTTGATCAGACTAGAACTTCATTGCAGGCAATTGAAAACATTTGACCTGACATCACATTACATATAAAAGATGTGTCTACTTTCTTTTTCTTTTTTTTTTTTTTAATTTTAGTTTCCTCAATAGTATTCATGTAGGACAACTGTAAAAATTAGAAATAACTTCTGATATCAATGCATTCTAAGAAATGAATTTAATGGATTCAATTATTATTTACTCATCTGATAAAATTACACATAACCTGGTATCAATGATGTACTCTGTTGGCTATAAAACACATAAAACAACCCTATGGTTGAGAGTCCAATTGGGTATCACATTGCCAAAAAGCCAGTGGACATAGTAATATCTATATCACAGAAAACCCATAAAGAAAAAAGGGTCTTTTTTACGGCCGCAAATGAGATGAGGTTTCGACAAATGGCTTGGCTCGGTTGAGGTTCGGTTTGTGTTCGTTTATTAAATAAACGAACCGAGTTCAAATATATTTTAGGCGTTTGATTAATAAATGAGTCAATCCAGACACTTCCGACTCGACTTGTTAATTCGTGAACCGGCTTGTTTATGGGCTATTTTTAGCTCGTAAATTTATATATATATATATATATAGACAATTACTAATGTACACTCTATAACTATATAATTTTAGTCCAATTTCATTTTAACAATTTTGGCCCATTTAAATAAAACATTAAGCCCAATCCAACCCAAATAACTTCATTCATTTTAAAAGCCAAATAGCTCAGACACATCTTATATATTATCTAACCCTAACCGTAATAGCTCAGGGCCAATCCTCTATATTATCAAACCTTAACCGTATTCTCAACATTTTCATTTCGTACAACAAAAACAAGTTGTCACAGCCAAAACGACGTTCTATCAATGCTGAAGGTTAGCGCCCTCTTTATATTTCTCTCACACACACATCTGATTTCAAAAATATGAACTCTCTCATTTCTCTCATATGGTGTCCATGGCAACTTGAAACTCTGCAAGTACCTTTTGATAGCAAAAAGTCATGGAGATCGGAGACTGATATCACAACTCAATCACTATGAAGATCACAACTCATAAACGATTAGGTCCAAGCCTATTATATATATGCTTAGATGCCTAATTTGTTTGTAAATTTATGCTTATGTATGTGTGTGTGTATACATCTGTACTATATATATATGTGTATTGTAAATTGTAAATGAGTTTTGGGATGCTCGTGATTGGTATCAAATCGAGTTTGAACGCAGAAGTAGGAGCGCGACTCGAGTCGAGCTCAAGCACTCTCCTAAACAATCGAGTCAAGAGCTTAAACATGCCACTACTCAGCTCGGCTCGTTTTTTGTCCTGGTCTGTTGAATAACTCCGCCATATCTCAAACAACAGGGGTGGATATAACAACGGTTTTATTGTCAAAAGTGTAATTTTCACTTTATCAACATTGTCATCAAATTTGTAAGTTAAAAGAAAAACATTCAAAAACGAAACATGATTGATTGCGGATTTTAAAAGCAGCATGCTATTTTCAAATTTCAAGGAAAATCATGATCAGGTGGAGGGAGTTTTAAAGAAAAAAATACATTTGAAAATATACATTCAAATTTTTAAAAGAATCAACATTTTCAAATGAATTGATTTTAGATGAGTAATAAAATCGTAAAATTATTACTCCTTTCACATCAATTGAGCGTAATAATAATGACATTACTTCTCTCACATCAATTTATTTTAAAACTTTAAAATGTTGCACCATTTACAGTCTCTCATCTCAAAAATAAATTTGACATTTCAAATCGCCATGACATAATCTAGTATTTGCTCTAGTCTTCTATCGAATCAACACAAATAAAGCAGAAGAGACGTGGACAGTAATACTATTGATACTCAAAAGTCAAAAGGTTCAATTACATCACACGTTTTCAAATGAAAAAGGATTCATTTTTAGTGCCCTTCCACATGCTAAAGTTAAAATCTAGGAAAATGGGCCATAGGTTGAATACTAAGTAATTACAAAACCAACCTTCAAAGTCTATAAAATTATACAAAAAAACTCAAAAGATATATTAATTCTATAAAAATCCCAGTTTACTGAAACTTTATATCACCCCTCTCAAAAGTCGTATCGGAGCCAAAACGAATGCATAATTTATCTATTGGCGAATTAGCTGAAATTTTTGCGTGTTATCAAGTTGCTTTACAAAATCACTATAGATCGTTTGAACAAATAAAAGGACTTATGAATAAAATAGACTATTTAAATTTAGAGATAACAAAACCACATAAATCAAAATTCAAATAGATAATAATAAATTATTTTGTTATTTTGCTGTAACAAAAGAAAAACATTATATACACACAAGTCAGCCTTTAGTAGAAAATACTATTTTAGATCTAATAATTAGTTATCCAAAAATTTACAATAGATTATCAAAAGATACAAAAAAAAAAAAAACACTAATTGATTTAATAGAATATTTCAAAAGAAACTCCATCAGGAGAATATGTGATAATTTAGACTATATGAAAGAACAGATAGAAAATCATAATCAGAATCTAATTAAATTTCTAACTAAAAAATAAATTAAGGAGTTAACAACCGTTATAGACTAGGGATCACAATTTTGCCGGCCCTATCCCACCCCTAATGGGACGAGTATGTGAACCCTTTCTGTTTCGTAGTGTTTCGTAGGGGCAGGTATCCGTAGAACCCGTCACGGGTACGGATATGGGGTGGGTTCGGAATTTTTTAAAAACCCGCCCTGTCCCACCTATTGTTACTTATATAAACATCTTTATATATAATAATATCCCTACATTAAACATATATATTGCTATATATATATTTCATTACAATGAAACAGATTGTTCCATAAACCCATCCCCGCCCCATCTCCCAATGGGGTGGGGGATGGGATTTGAGTTCTCTCCCCATCCTATACATGCGGTGGACGACTATTAAAGGCAAGGGACGGGGATGGGTTTAGGTAAAGCAGTGTCGTACCCGCCCATTGACATCCCTAAATAAGACCAAAGAAATTGAAATTAAAATAAAGGAACTAATTGAAATTTACATCAAGAGGTAAATATAATTAAAGAGATGGAAGCTCGTTTAAAACAAGAAATAGAGTTGTTACAAAGGGATACTCAAACACTCTTGCAATAGGCTATTAGTTGTAGTAATCTAGAATATCTACGGACAATAATAGAAGTCCAATAGAATTTTCAATAGACGTTAAATCGAGTAATATTCCTATTAGTTAAAATAATATACTTCTACAATTCTTAATTCAATTAATAGAAAGGGTAAATAAACTAGAAGAAAAATTAGATGTAATTCAAAAGAGTATTCCTAAATAGTCTAATAAAGAATTAGAAAAAATTTCTAGTAGAATAAAAGATATAAAGCTTGCAACATAAGTAGGATTATCCTAAAAAATACCAAAAAAAAGAATTAATTTATTTCAGTCATATCAAGAATGACCCTTATTACCAAAAAAATGAAAAAGATTGACAAGGTAGAAGATATATATAATAACGAAAGAGATGCACAATAATATATAGAAAATGGCATGAAACAAATCAAAATCAACTAAGGATATATGTTAATAATCTATTTGACTTTAAAAGTAAAATTTACAATCATTATAGCCAACGAAAAATTTGCGCAATAAATTAAGAAGTAATCTTAGACTTCATAACTTCAGAAGCAGAAAATTCTTTTTAGAAAATGAAAAATGGAATTAATGCATTTAGGCAGGGGCGGAGCCAGGATTCTAAGATTTGGGAGGGGGGAGGATTATCAATTAGATGCATAAAAAAATATATCTAGTCAAACTTTGGCCTATTTGTTTTTAAAAAAAAAAAAAAAGATTGCGTTGACCTCAAGGTTTCAACCTAAGATTATTTGGGAGATTTTGATTATAACAACCTAATGTAGTGATGAGTTAATAAGTTTACTTGAGTGTGTAGTTTACAAAGTATCAAATTATCTTAAGTATCTTAAAGGTGTTGGACTTCAAAAGGAGTACAAAAAGATATGTGGAACCATATGATCACGGAACTTAAAGATTAACTATTAAGATCAATGGTAAAGTTGAAATGAATCCAAAGCTCACACTGATCATGGCCATCTATGTCCAAAAGTTCGTATCAAGGACATTGCAAAAGGATGAAGGCAATAAAATCAAAAGAAGAAGACAACACTCATTGTGTATCAAGACAGTAAAGATTGGGTACTCTAGTCTTGGGTGAGTGCTAGTTTTAATGTAAAATTATTTTTGAAGTAACTTCTTTTGAAAGGTCATCTATTGACCTAGTGGACCTTAGGACCAATGCATATAATTCATATCATATCATGGTTCTTTGGACATTTAGAATTATGCCATAAACTTCATTGAATCATCTTGAAGGCATTTGTTGAAATTGAGTTAATTCAAGGTTATGATTAGTTTTGAAGGAACTCAATTATTGAGTAAACAAATTCTAGAACCTACACTTGAATTAAGAAATATCATTTATGATTCTTAAATACATTGACTTAGGCTTTGAACTCCATTGACTCACTTTATATAGTCTTGTCATGCACAGTTGCTGATTCAGAGATTTAACGTAGAAATTTGACTAAGTGTTAGATTCTATGGGCAAAAACATAAAAGTTCCGATAATTGTACCCCGTGATTTATCATGATCATATGATTGTTATCAATCCCAAATGACTTGATTTGGTCATGTTGAAAATTAATCTATACTCAATTTGTAGAAATCAAGAATATAACAATTAATTATAGAGGAGATTTTAATTGACATACCTGAATGAAGATTAACTTGTAGAATAAATTTGAGTTTATGCAAGAGATCCTTAGAGAGCTCTACCCCCTTTCTGAGAGTTGTTCTTCGATAGGGCTGAATAAGGGTTGTAAAACCCTTATTTATAACAACAACAGGGGGATGACTTCTTTACAAATAAAATACTTAAGTCTCCCTTCCTATCATAGAAACCTAGATATCAACGGTTAGGATTAAATACCACCAAATTAAGTTGGAAAACCACAATTCAATGGTGTAAATATTATACTGTCAATTAGACCACAGTTGACAAGTGTAACCCAACCTAACAAGTAACAATAGTTACATTGCAATCCAATTTTAGAAATAGTGCATAGGACCACAAATAAAAATATTTTATTTATTAAAATATTCTAACAATCTCCCACTTGGTTCATGCACTTTAAGTTTTTTTAAAACCACACTGTGTATTGCAATACTTTAAAAAAGTTGAGTGGTCACTCATTTTATTTTAGAAAAATACAATTATCGAAACAAATGGGTTAAAACTTTAAAACACTCTCTTCCATAGACTTCTTCAATAGTCGATCATGGATGCATAAACAAGTAATATTTTAGTCTAAGCAGTTCCATGGTCTCAAAACTGATTTTATCTAGGATTTGAGCAAATATAGTGGTTTTTACTGCATTTCACGAGATGCGCAAGCTGCATGTGGTCTAAACGCACACTCACTATCCGTCTTGCTTCATACCACCATGGTATGTCACCTGAACATATTACAGCAAACCGCCAACCTCCTGTCTAGTGTGAGGGTTTACCGATATGGAGCCAATCTCATATCTAGCCCAAGCTCTCCTCATGGAGTGTGAAACACTCCCACGAGCACTTTAATAATTATGTTTGGATTTACCAATGTGGAGCCAATCCCATATCTAGCCCAAGCTCTCCTCATAAAGTGTGAAACACTTCTACAGACACTTTAATAATTATGTTTGGATTTACCAATGTGGTGCCAATCCCACATCGAATCCAAACACCTTCATGAGTGTAACATCACTCCCAGGCAAACATTATAGCACGTGCATAAACTATATATAAATAAAGATAATAATAACGATGCATCATAACTTTATTTTGTATGCAAATAACTGTTACCACAATGTGTAAATAAACTGAAGGAAAATAATTATCATCATAAGGTGTAAATAACCTAAAAGCTAACTGCAATGTAAATGATGTAAAGAAAAATCAACCATCTTTACACAAGGACTCTCAAACACCCATTCGGTTCACATGCTCCTTAAATAATTTTGGCTGAAGACCTTTAGTGAGAGGATCTGCAATCATCTTTTCTATTGCTATATGGGAAACCTCAATCGCACCTTCCTTAACCTTTTCACACACGAAAAAATATTTTATATCAATATGCTTATTATGTTTAGTTAACTTTTCATTTTTTACAAACTTTGTAACAGCTTCATTATCATAGAAAAGTGTCAAAGGCTGGTGTATGGAGTCTATAACCTTCAAATCTGTAATAAATTTTTTCAGCCACATGGCATGTTTAGTTGCTTCATAATAGCTAACCAATTCTGCATACATGGTAGAATCCGTGATAATGGACTGCTTAGAGCTTTTCCATGAAACAGCTCCTTGAGCTAGCATAAAAATAAATTCAAAAGTAAATTTTCTACTACTCGAGCAACCTGTAAAGTCAGCATCGGAATAACCAATTATCTCTAAGTATGATTTTTTGTAGATCAACATGAACTCTTTAGTTCTCTAGAGATACGTTAAAACTTTCTTCACTACCCTCCAATGAGTAATCCTTGGATTTTGTTGAAATCTTTCAAGCATACCAACCACATAACTGATATCAGGTCTAATGCACGTCATGGCATATATTAGACTCCCAATTGCAAATGCATATTCTTTGACATCAACTTGACTTCTCTCTATCTTATTTTTGGAACATTGTTCTTCTGAAAATATATCTCCTTTAACAACTGGAACCTCACCAAGTGCACACTTTTCCATCCCAAAAGTTTTCAACACTTTATCAATATATGTCTTTTGAGATAAACCAAGTGTGCCTGTAGTGCGATCTTTATGGATCCTGATGCCAAGGACATACTCTACATTACTCATGTCCTTCATATCAAAGTGACTTGAGAGAAAATTCTTAGTATCATGTATCCCATGGATGTCATTGCTAGCTAGTAAAATATCATCAACATATAAGACAAGGATAATAAAACGACTTCCACTGACCTTGAGATATATGCATTTGTCCACGACATTTTCTTTGAACCCATAACTAGTTATTACTTGATCAAACTTTAAGTACCATTGTCGCGAAGCTTGCTTAAGCCCATAAATGAATTTCTTCAATCTACAAACTCGATTTTCTTGTCCCTGAATCACAAAACCTTCATGTTGAGACATGTAAATCTCTTTATCAAGGTCTCCATTAAGAAAAACTATTTTAACATCCATCTAATGTAACTCAAGATCATAATGCGCGACAATAACAAGAATGATTCTCAAAGAGTCCTTTGATGAAATCGGAAAGACAGTCTCAGAGAAATCAACACCTAGTTTTTGCTTGAAACCCTTAGTCACCAATCTAGCTTTAAATCTCTCAATATTTCCAACTGAGTCCCTTTTAGTTTTATAGACCCATTTGCACTCTACTGCTTTGCGATGCGCAGGTAAATCAGCAAGCTCCTATACTCTATTAGCATCCATGGAGTGCATCTCATCTTTCATAGCATCTATCCAACTAGAAGAATCGTGAATCTCCATGGCCTCTTCAAATGAAGTCGGATCTTCATGCTCGCCAATATCAACCTCACTGATATATACCTCAAAATCATCAAGTATAGCAAATCTCCGAGCTCTAGTAGACCTTCTCAACTAAATAAGCTCAGGAACTAGATTAGTAATAAAAGAAATAGGCTGCAAAGGAGTAGGAATGGCTGAAGGAGTGAGAATAGGAGCACTGTCAGAAACCACTAAAGAAGGTAGAATAAAAATTGACCTAAACGAAATAGGCACTGAAAGTTCCTCTTCTCTAAAAGAGAAATTATGATGTTCTAGGCTCCTACTAGATTCACCAATCTCGATGAATTTTGCATGACATATCGCAACAATCTCCATAGGTCTAAAGGGGTAATAAAATAACAAGTGATTATGCAAGGATCAAGCTTTTTAATATCTGGATTGTATAACTTTACCTCTGTGAGGCATCCCCACACATGCAAATGTCTGAGACTTGGTTTATGACCCGTCCAAAGCTTGAAAGGTATTGAAGGAGCTACTTTACATGGTGCTATATTAAGAATATAAACAGCTATTTTGAGAGCTTCTCCCCAAAAACTCTTAGGTAGTGAAGAATGACTTATCATACTGCGAACAACCTCTTAATAGGTGCGATTTCTCCTTTCTGCAACTCCATTTTGCTCAGGAGATCCAGGAGTGGTATACTGTGGCACGATCCCTTGCTTCTTTAGGTATGTATTGAAAGGACCATGATTCACACCCTCATGATTCATTTTCCCATAATACTCACCACCTTAGTCCGATCTTACAATTTTAATTTTCTTGCTCAATTGTTTTTCAATTTCAACCTGATAAACCTTAATCACATCAAGTGATTCAGACTTCTGATGAATTAGGTATAAATAAGCATACCTAGAAAAATCATCAATAAAGGTAATGCAATACCTTTGACCTCCTCGAGCAGGAGTAGAAAATGGACCACAAATGTCAGTGTGAATAAGGTCCAAAAGACCAGATGACTGACTAGCCTCAAAATTATATTTCTTCTGCATCTTCCCCTTGACATAGTCAATACATAAATCATAATCAAAAAAATCTAGTGGTCCAATGATCCCATCCCTGACCAAGCATTCTAGTCTCTTTCGCGAGACATGCCCCAATCTCTTACGCCATAACATAGATGAATCATCTCTCACAAAAGCACATTTTGATCCAGAAGATATCGAGTCCACAAAAAAATAAGAAGCATGTATATGAGAATCATCCAAGAATAACTGATATAAACCATCAACTAAACGCCCATGTCCAACTATATTACTACCATGACGAATAGTAACTGATCCGTCAGCAAATAAAAAATGAAATCACAAGGTATTAAGTCTCAAAAATAAGAGTAAATTATGCGTAATAGTAGGAACGTAAAAGACATCATTAAGTTCTAAAGTAAAATCAGTATGTAACACTAGCGGAATCGTCCCAATAGCCTCGATACAAACCGCATCAGCATTACCCAACACCAATCGATCCTCAACCTTTGGATTTCTCCAGCTTCGTAGGCCCTGTAATGAACATGAGATATGCACAGATACACCTGAATCAGTCCACCATGTATGTTCAGGAACATTTATCAAGTGGGATTCAAATATCACCATAGTAGTGTAATTCGAACCATTTAATGGTTTAATCCCTGTAAGCTGTTTCTGAATTGCAGAAGCGTCCATAACTGAAAAAATCATGTTATATCAAATAACATCACATAAACAACATATAAATTAATATGTCACAGCTTCATGGATTATAACTTTAATTCATGCTTGGAGTTTTAAGTCAAATTTATCAGGGTGTTTTATTATGTGCAAAAACATTCCACCCTGCGGGACCAGGTAAAATGTCATCTAAGAATCACCTTTGGGCAAAATTTTAAATATATTTACCCCCTAAATTTGTGATTAAATCGCTCATAAATCTAGTTGATTATGCTTGAATTATTACTAAACACTTCCACTACCTTTGGGCAAGAGGGTTATTTAGTTTTAACCCAAACACTCTCAACTATTTTATTCACTTAACTCACACTAAGATATTGATCACAGAACAAATTCTCTAATGTGGGCAAGTGCACTGTGAGACTTTTAAAATTTTAAAAGAATAACCTCCATGAGTGAATGTCACCTTTGGGCAGGTATCACCCACTTTGGATACCACCTTAAAACAGTCACTTTATCGGTCCTCCTAAACCCCAAGGAAAGACGTAAACTTTAAAATTTCATTTTATTTGGGTTCACAAAACTTCTCTATAATGCACAAAAGAAATAAACCCAAATATTGTGGAACCAAAAAAAAAATGAACATGGATCACAAAAAATTTGAATATAAAGAAATATATTTATAATCATTTATGCACATGAAAATAAATTTTAAAAGAAATTTATAACATTTATTTATTTATTTTCACTGTTCACAAGAAAAAAATCATTGAACACTATTCTTTTTTATTTATTTATTTCCGCATATCACTTTATAAAAACGTATAAAATTAATTACTACTAGATCCACTGAATCATGTAGTAAAGCATATATAACTATAGCTTTTTGAAGGTTTTATAATAATTGTAGTTTTTTTGGAAAACATAGCACATGTGACTACACAAATTTCGAGAATCCAATGCATGTAAATAAAGTGACCATGAAATCCAAACGGAAATGAGATTCCAGATTAGCATAAAACTTTACATGTATATGTAAACGTGGTCCATGCCTACAACGCGAACACAGTAAAAAAAATACATCCATATATGAGTCTGTTCATGCACGCAACTATAGGTACAGACAATTTACGCGAAATTGGAAGGAAACCAATTTTCCTAGATTCCTACTTCTTGATTTCTAAAAGCAAAAAAAAAACTCTAGCCCTAACAATGGCTCTGATACCAATTGTTCAAAATTAATCCACACTCAACTTGAAGAAATCAAGAATATAACAATTAATTATAGAGGAGATTTTAATTGACATACTTGAATGAAGATTAAGTTGTACATTACCTTTGAGTTTCTGCAAGAGATCCTTAAAGAGCTCTACCCCCTTTCTGAGAGTTATTTTTTGATAGGGCTAAATAAGGGTTATGAAACCTTTATTTATAACAATAACAAGGGGGCGACTTCTCTACAAATAAAATACTTAAGTCTCCATTCCTATCATGGAAACCTAGATATCAACGGTTAGGATTAAATCCCACCAAATAAAGTTGGAAAACTACAATCCAACGGTGTAAATATTATACTGTCAATTAGACCACAATTGACAAGTGTAACCCCAACCCATCAAGTGACAATAATTACATTGCAATCTAATTTTAGAAATAGTGCATAGGACCACAAATAAAAAAAATTTATTTATTAAAATATTCTAACAGATCATTCATATTGCGTGATAAATTTTTATGTCAAAGTTGTGAAAATCTGTTTTGTATTAAAACTAGAAAATTAAATTTTGATTAACTTTGCATTTGATTTTGAAACTATTTTTATTGAATCCAAATGAGAAGTACTTTGCTTATTTACATTGAATAACTTAAAGTAAATCGAAATATAGATTTGCTTGAATGTTTCATTGTAAATAAGAAAGTAGTGTACAGTGTGCTAATGCACTGTGCAGGAGAAAATGACTGAATCTGAGAAAAGTTTTGACCTGGGGACTTTCGGTCGCCTGATGGATCTCATCAGTTGGCTAGTAGAAGTTGAAATTGAATCCAGAGAGTTGTGCAAAGTTATAATTGATCATTTCAGCTAGCTAAATAGTAGCTTCAGTCAGCCAAAACAATGTCATTAGCCAATCGACACTAACAGATTCAAAATCCAACAGCTATATTGTCCACTAAATGTTGTCCCTTTTGTCTCGAACGGCTATTTCCTTGAAGAACTCTATAGATATGAGTTTGGGCTGCATTTTGCAAGTAAAGAATAGAGTAATGAAGTTAAAAAGAAACCTACCCATAAGCATACACTTGAGAACTTCATGAATGCAAATAGTTGCATTCTACTTGAAAAAACATCTCTTATAGGAACCACTATTGAGCCTCATCTTTCCTATCATTCATTGTGGTTCATCTTGACTATCTAGAGTTGACCTTTTTATTTGAAATTTTTATATAAAACTCTAGGATTTGAACTTGTATTGAATATTTATTTATTGAAGAATATTATTGTAATTGTTCTA
The DNA here is from genome assembly GCA_026545225.1 of Cornus controversa. NCBI lineage: Eukaryota > Viridiplantae > Streptophyta > Magnoliopsida > Cornales > Cornaceae > Cornus > Cornus controversa. Next base: position 23,541,200 of record CM048852.1, read on the forward strand.
CAAATTCTTATTTACCTTTGAGTGGAAGACCAAGTAATGCACTTGGTAAAGAAGACCAAATGATTGATTTGGCAAAGAAGTCTTGGTGACATTTTCATTGAACAAGGAAGCCCAAGTCATAATCTTGGCAAAGAAATCTTGGTGAGGTGTTGGAAGCTCGATAATGAAAACCTCGAGAGGTACTCTTAAGGCATGGACATAGGCGACCAACGGAGGTGTCGAACCATGTAAACCATGGTGTCTTGAGTTAGCATTTATCTAACCTTAACTCCTCTGCTTAATATCATTTCATTTGTTTAAATTCCATATACTTTATTTTTCTATGAATGCTATAAGTTTACATGCTTCAATTCCTATGTAGAAGATGTAATAAATGCTTGGAGTATATTGACTGATTAAGTATTTATTTGATTATTCATTTGTCAATCAAGTTGCATACTATGTATTTGATTAAATGTACAATCAACATTTTCACACACTACAAGCATATGTATAAATGTTATGAGATTTATTTCTTGACAAATATAATCTTATACATTTAAAGGAGGATGAGATAGGTGGATTGATTGGTTGAATTGAATATATTGTTATTGCACAATAAACATGCATTAAATGTATTAATCTTCCTTAATCATGAATACATGCTTGAGTTTTTAATATGCCCATATATGATCTAAATTGTGCAATAATATGCTCAATTTCTAAATTAATCTACACACCAAGTGATGTGTGTAGATTCAGATAATTGTGGATTGTCGTTATTTCTCTACACTTTGTACAAAAATAATAAACCTACAAACACTTTACTAGAAATTGTATAGTAGTAAGCAGGGTCACACCACTCTCAAGTTAGATTCCGATTGAGCTCAAATTCACACACTAATTTATGGGATAAAAATGAATTTTTTTTAAATCTTTTTTTTTAAATTATAATAAAAATTATAAAACTAATACTAATAAAATAAATCTCAAGGAAAGGAAATTTAACACCATAGATCCACATAAATAAATTTTCTTCTATTCTTATATAATTTTTATCCAATAACCAATACACTTCACAAATCCAATTATAACTTGTAAAGATGAAGGTAAATAGAGGTAGGCATTTTTCGAATAACCATTGTTGGGCAAACACCAAAAATCCTCCCTCTAATTTTTAAAAGTAAAAATTCAGAATAAAAGAATACTCTTGGGAGGAAAATTTATACAAGAAACTAAAAGAACTTATTTGTATTTCAACCATAGAGACTTCATCACTTCCTTGAGAGGTGTGTTTAGAAGAAAAGATAAGTAATACAAGAAAATAAAGAAAATGACTACGCTATATTTTTTTCTACAAATTATCACTCTTTCACCAAACCCTAAGACCCTTATTTATAGAGTTAGAGGAGAATGGTTTAGGTAGGAAAAGAAAATTTTAAAAAAAATTTCAAAATACAAAATTTGAATCTCTAAGATTTGATCTTCATATCTTCAATTTGAAATTTGGATTGCTGATGTGGCTGTGTAAAAAATCAGTTTTTAAAGTTTTGAACTTAAGACCTTTTGTGAAGTAATTTGTGCAAAATATCATCTCTCCTATAATTCTTCTTATGTTTATTTTTGGCTATATATATCATTTTCAATCTTTTGTTTTGTAGCTTTTTTTCTCATTTGGAAATCAACCCCTATAAAACATAAAATGCAAAGATATAAACATTTAAATAAAATAAAAGAGTAATAAAATACTTATTTTGGGATATAAAATAACAAGTTTTGTGCACTTATCAAATTACCTCCAAACGAGTTTTTACTAGTCCTCTAGTAATAAAGGCAAAAGAGATTCGCCCACAAAATTGCTACCTTTATTTAACTCCTAACTAAAGATGCGCCACTTTCATAAATTGTTCCTGATTACATTTACCATATGCAATAAGGCCTTGAACCCCTATGTTACCCCTAGTGAACGAGCTATAGCCTCGTGAGGGTTTCTAGTGATGATACCCACAAACATCAAGCAATGGTAATTAACACTCAAAGTTTTTTTCTCTTCATTAATGTGTATAAATCAATAATAACTCAATCATTTCACTTTAGTTTGTAATAAAAATAAAAAGAAAAGATTAAACACTATCCAAAAGTTATAAAAAAATTCATTACTATTCTTGACTTAAAGTGTTTGTGTGTGAATATACACCAATAATATAATTCTCAATTTTTACAGCAACTGCATTTTAAATTTCCTTGAAAAATTAGCTTTGATTTCAAATCTCACATATGATATTTCACTCAAATTGAACACTAAGAGATTGGCTAATTTTGCACTCAAGTATATGTGAGTAGAATAATGTAAAATAAATACAAATTATCTCACATATTTTTTAATGAAGAACGATTTTTTCAAAAAAATGCATATGGTCTCATAAAAGAAATATCAACTGTTAAGAATTTATACCACACAACAGTATAGCTCAACCATATTCGTATCCAAACTATATTATCCTTAAGATCAAATAGGGATTTTATTAGGGTGTAACTTTAGGTAAAGGAAAGATAAAAATATGATGATGATAATGAAAAAAGGTGCATTCAAGAGTGCTTGGAAAGAACTAGCTCTGTTGGAGTCTATTACTTTCAACTTTCTTTTCCAAACTTTTGTCAATTATGCACTTTCTATTTCGTTTCATTTTGTATACACTTCCTATAATCTCCTCAATAATTATACTCCCTCCACTTTTTTTTTCTTTTTCTTTTAACCCACACGTACATTGATCACATTCATTCTTGAAAAACCTAAAAATTGTTATAACAGAAAGGCTGGACCAAAAAGCTTAACTGGTTATCACATCCATTCTCGAAAATCGTAAAAAATATGTTTATAAAAGAAAGAATTAACAAAAGGCTGAACTGGTTCACAAATGATAATGCATAACTAAGAAAAAAAGTTGAAAAACTCAAGCAATGAAAGATGGTTTAAAACCATTTCTCAAGAATATGTATAGTTCTTCAACATACATGAGCTAAAAAAAAATTATGTGGCACAACATGATGAATTCTTAATATTTGATTAATATAATGAAATAATGAGACTAATCAACAAAATTATGTGAATTTTAAGAAAAATTAGAGTAATTAGCATATAACTCTCAAAATGAAAAGAATGGTACAGTATCTCACTGGGTTAAATCTCTACTTTTATTCATCGGATCTTTAACATACAATCACTCATCAATTTCAAATCATATTAGCATAAGCTCTGGTTTAAAGTTTCTCAAAATTGGTTAGGAACTAATTGAAGGAAAAAGGGAATGACATGTAAACTAATAGTTTCCTATTTTCTTTTCTTCTAATTTTTTCGCTATAATCAAACAAGAAAATATAATCTCTTCCCTCTGTATTCCACCAATGTGGCCTTTGATATTATTTGCACAGTTGGTAGCCATCCATTTAAACAATCGTACTCCTTTTGTTTATTCTAGCTTTCGCACTTTCGATGTAGGTTGGAATGTTAAGGAAATCCATTGATAGTGTTCTAGTATAAACTTGATTTTGATTTCTCTTAAAAGAATGAAATTCATGTGAAAAATCCCTAATTATGAAGTTTGGTGGTGCCTCAACTTTTTTTTTAAAGAAGGCATAAGAGTTGATCACATTGAGGTACTTCATTTTGTGGTAACTCAAAGAATCAGATGTTAATTTTCTAATCCCACAACCTAATTCTGCCTGCCATAGGGTTATGATCATCAATATCTTTAGAGTTAAACTAGATATCACATGGCTCACAACTCCTATGTAAGGTTCAGTTTTCAGAAAATAAAAAAACATTTTAGTTATTTGAAAGCTAACCCTTTTCAACTCTGTTTGTTTTTCTTTTCTTTTATTGAGAAAACAAACAACCAATCAAATTTTTACTATTAATAGCTTTTCAATTTTCAGAACACAAAAATATTTAACCAAACAAACCCTACATCTTTATATAAATCACTCTAGTAGAAAGGGTCTTTGGGATGACTTTGCTCTCCATCATTCCATTATTTTCCTTTTTATCTAACAAAACTTAATGATTATCACTTTAGTTTTAATCTCATCAAGGGAAGGATGGTGATTTCCACCAAATTAAGATAAGGTTATCACAGAAGAAAATCATTACTCTACCATTTCAGTAGAATTACTATGATTGATTGAGGTTTTGCATCCCTTGGTTGCCTGAACCATTTTATCATACTATAATATAAAGTTTTCACATACAATATATTAGTGGATGATGATCTTGTAGAGGAATTATGTTGATCTTGACTACAAAAAGTAGAGAATTTTCTAGTTGGATGGTAAATTTTGGCACATTGATTCACTAGAGTGGTAATAATTAGGACTGGAAATGAGTCGAGTCGAGCAGAACTTTGGATTGTTCAGGCTCAGCTCGAAAATATATAAGAGATTGAAAGAGAAATAAATGATTCAATGATCAATCAAATAATATTACTATGGTTAGAGAGAGTCACAGTATCGACTCGGACACTACAGTGGAAGTGTGTTAAATTAAGAGCAAACAGTAAAATCGCTTTGATAAATCCTCTGCCTCTATCAATTAAACAATATTTGGCAAAAATATATTGCTCTGAAGACTCTTTATTTTTCCGTCAGTGATTAATGAAAAAAATGGCAAACCGACGCATACAAAAAAATGCTTTCTTTGGAACAACCCAACCGAGCATGGTATAAGAATCTCCCAATCAAAAGCTCAACTATTGGCACCTTCTTAGCCGCAAGAACTGGTAATGAATCATCTCTAGAGAGGCGTTTAGGCTCGACTTGTGCTCGAAAAAGCTTGGCTAGGCCAAGCTCAAGATCGACTTGATAGAGTTTCAACAAACTTGGGCTCAGCTCGACTCAAAGTTGATTACACACCCAATGAACATTGATTCAAGAAATCATTGTGGTCTCTTTAATGAAATATGATCTCCTTATCCAACGAAAATGCAAAAGAAGAAATACAAAACAAAATTTCAAGATGAAATCAAACCTTACAAGGTTTTGATTCAACAGACTTGTTCCTAGAAGATGTGTGGAATGTGGAGGTCTATCGCAAGATTATACGTGTGGAGCTAAAGAGGATATCTGGCCAGGTATGTTGTGGAGCAGAAAAACCAACAAGTGAGATGATTAAAATCTAATGGTTAAGATTGATAGTATTTGGGTGATGGGCTATTGGGCTAATGAATTATAAATCTTTTGGCCTTTTTAATGAAATGATGTGAGTTGGGCCAAACTTTTAATATCATATGAGCTAAACATATTTGTTACTCAATAATAGACTCTAGAGGGGGGTGAATAGAGTCTTTGATAAACAATAAAAAATATTTTGATTTTAAATAATTGAATGCTAATGTAATAAATAGAGCAAGTGATAAACAATAAATAGGAATATGCACAAATAAAAATAAGTAAGGGCTAGAGAAATTACAAACACTTGACAAGGCGATTTTAGCGAGGTTTAGTTACTCCTACTCCTCGCTCGAGACCCCTCTTGACATTTCTCCAAATTAACTATGACACCTCCTTACAGGTGAGAGCAAATCTAGACAAGTACACCACTTCTTTCGTTTTGTGTAACACCAACCCTTGTTCTTTCTTGTAGGTGAAGAACGAACCTTTACAAGATTGAATAATAATATAACAACAACTCTCCTTTATGAGAGGGATATATTATTGTGTGCGGTTGCGCTACTCACAATTTATAAATTTACCACTCGCAATAGAACGAATCCTTGAAGGATAGGGCTCTAAGTTGAGGGTGTCGATCTCATAGAGACTACGTAGGTATAACTCGCTAAAGATTGAGGGTTGGTTCTTGTTTAAATCACAACCACGTGTTGGTTGTTTTCTTACTCTACTTTGAAAGCATAAAAGTAATTTAAATACAAAGGCTAAAAGAAGAATAAAGGTCTAGGGTTAGACTTCCCCGCTAGTCTCGTAGTATGTCATACTTGTAATAAATTGAGGGAATTCATGCAAATGTGTACTAATGAGGCATTGACAAGTCCCACGTACAACGACGTTGTCGAAAGAATACACACATCTTAATATAGTATAATTCATCTTCGAAAAGCGTGATTTCCCTAATTACCTACTTGTAGCGAAATCATCGTCACTTGATTTCTCAACCTACCTACTTACCTAATTGAAGTGAAATCACCATCTCTAAACACGGGCTATGCAAATCTAGCTATGCATGTTATAATGAAACTAGTCTCAAGCCATCACTTGTAGTCCTTGTAAAACTTACAAGTGTTTGAAGATCATGTGAGAAATTTAAGCATTCTAAGACAAGAAGTAAATCACATCACATGAGCATAAAAATTTTACAAACTTATATATAAATAAGGCTCAAGGCAAGAGACATATACACAAAATACATAAAAATTCTCAATTCATTGAAGTTAGAACATAGTTACAAAGCTAGGGTTTGTCAAAACCCTAAAGAAGGATTAGTTGATCAGGTGGGCTAGAAGTATTCCATAGACAGAGATGATCCCATGCTCAAAATGGTCTTTAAGGCCTTACAAAGCCCTCTTTGAAGCTTTCCCTCTCTAGAACTTTGCTTTCTCTCTCTAGAATTCTATATATGCTGTCTATTACAATAATTGTGATATATCCATCTATGACATATTCTCTAGCTATATAATTGATATGAGGCTCAAAATATCAGAGAAATTCCGTGTAATGCTTTATCCAAGCAAAATTGCATAAGTGGCAAGTGGAGAAAATATCTGCAGAAAAATATCTTTCGCAGGTTCGGACGATGCATCGAAGTAGGCACTTCGATGCATCAAAGCTACGATGCATCGAAGTGCCTACTTCGATGCATCGATCTTCCTTCTTCTGCAAATTTTCAACTTTCTAACTTTCTGACTCCGGTCTTGAAACGCCATTCACTATTCCTTGATGTAGAATTTTTATAAAGTATGGTAGAAAATAGGAATGCATTGTTGAACTGATAAATGAGTCGAATTACGCCATATTCTGAGTTTGAACCTGAAATCATCAAAAGCATAAAAATACGTAAAAACTATACAATATGTGCAGTTATGGGATCAAGATACATAAGTAAAGGCGCGAGAATGTATAACATTCAACGCTTATCATATATAAATAACACTCTCACAATGATAACTCTCCTTTGAATAAAATTCCCACACTAGATTTCTTGGATGAATTGAACTGAATAAGGGTAAAGAAAGAGTAAATATTAGAATATGATGAATAATTTTAATAGTGTGAGCTTGTGTTTAAACAAGTGTTTTAAGACACATATTTATAGTACAAAAAGAGAATCATTTCATTTGATGAAATGATTTAACAATTTGAATCTGATTTGATATGACAATTCTTTTAGTTAAGAATTTTAAAAAACTTGAACATAATGGTTAGCATGTTTGAAATCGAATTTAGAAAACCAAACTTAGTCAAGAGTTTTGAAAAACTTAAACATATTGGTTGGTATGTTTGAAATCTGATTTAGAAAATCAAACTTAATCAAGAGTATAGAAATTTGATTTAAAAGACTTGCACATTTGTTTGTCATATGAAAAATGAATTTGGACTTGAAGTTATACACTAGCTACTGGTCTAGATTTTAGTTTTTTTCAGTCGGTGATTGAAAGTTCTTTGGTAGAAACCATTCTCAAACTTAGCCATATTTAGACTCAGTCCTGCACAGTGCATCAGTACACTAGACATTGCATTCTTATTTACATTAAAAATATTTAAGTAAATATTTGATTTACTTTAAGTTATTCAATGTAAATAAGCAAAGTGCCCCCATTTGAATTCAATAAAAATAGTTTCAAAATCAAATTTTAAGTAAAATAAAATCTGATTTTTCAGTTTTAGTATAAAATGAGTTTTCACAGCTTTGAAATAAAATTTCATCGTGCAAAATAAAAGACAAAATTAAATTATTTCAGGCTGAAAAAATTTATATGATTATGATAAATCATGAGGTACAATTACCGGGATTTTTTATGTCAAGATTCATTGAAAATTCATAATTATGTTTCTGCCCCTAGAATCCAACACTTAGCCAAATTTTGATAAAAAATAGTTTTTTATGTATGAAATGCATGAGGGATCTTAAGATCATTTTAGGGTATAAAGCCTCAAGAGTTCAATCATCAAAGAGTTTACAAGAATATCCTAACTCTTACGTATTGGCAAATGATAAGCTTGAGAGTCAGCTTCTTGATTGGTGTTTCAAACGTCTTTCAATGTCTTCGGTTCCTTTTATAGACGTCTTCAAAGGTCTTTTGCACTTTTGATCATCTATTTCTTATAGCTAATCATACTTGATATAGAACATTGGAAGAATATGATATAATTTGTTATCATCAAAATATATACAACAAGTATGGATAACACGCATAAGGCTAACACTATTAAATGTAAAATCAAAATAAAATGGATCTTTGAGTTAACAAGTCAAGCTTAATGTTGTTCAAGCTCAGCTTGTTTAGTAAACGAGATTGAAAATTGAGTTCGAGTTCGCATTCGGCTGATTTACTAAATGAATGAGCTCGAACTGAGCTTTTAATAAGTTAAGTCTTAATTGTACATGAACAACTCGGTTCATTAGTAATAATCAAATATCAGGGCCGGTTGGACCCTTAGGCGACTTAGGTAGTTGCCTAATATCCCAACCAATAGAAGACCTCCAAATTATTTACTTTCTTTAATAAAAGTTATTAATATTTTTATTTTCTAATAATAGTCTTCCTAAAAAAAATTTCCCTTATAGTATTAGGCCTCAACCAATGGTAAAAATTTAATAATAGACCCAAATAATTTAATTCATTCTAAAACTTTTAATTTTTATCCTAATCTCAAAACCTTAATCTTTTTTCTCTCACTCACTCCTCTTATCAAGTTTTTTTATGAATTGTTGAATATATACTTAACAGATAATTATAAAAATTAAGAATCATAAAACTTTCCATCTTCTCCTATTAACTTTATCTTTTTCTCCTATTCCTCACATTTCTCTTCTCTCATTACAATAATTTTTTGTTATAATTAATAATAAAATAACAAGAAATTTAGATACAAAATCAATAAATGAACAATCAAGTCATCTAAAAGAATTACTAGAAGATAATACAATAGTGAAAGATAAATATATTAGCGACTTAGATTCATAATGATAATAAAATATGTGATAATTTTTTTTTTTTTTTTTTTTTGCGAATAATATGAAAAAAGAACTAAGTGAACCAAGTAAAAAAAAAATGAAGAACTTATTGAAAAAATCATATTTTATCCCCACAAATATCTATGTACCTGAAAAATATCATTAAAAATTAAGAGATTTATTAGTAGAAAATGGTCCAATTAAATATAATAATTTCAATAAGAATAATTTTATATAAATATTATTAACTAATATTTGATACTAAAATATTATGTTAAAGGGCCACTCTTATATTTGTTGCCTAAGCCTCAAATTATGTTTAGCTCGCTTGTTAAAGATTAAGGGTCTGTTTAGTAACTATTTATTGTTTAAGTGTTTATATAAACCGTGTTTATGTTACGATTTTGTTTATCCATAAACATGAATATTGTTTGATAACGAAAAAATATTTGGCTTATTTTAAAAATCATAAACACAAAAATATGTTTGTTAACATTAAATTATTTTTAAAAAAATCAACACAATAAACTACATAGCAAGTCAAGTTCATACTACAACAAATCTATACAGCAAAACAGATTAAGAAGTATACATAAAAAAGTCCAATAATATTAGGTTACATATATATCTACACACTACAAATTATATTGCAAAACTAGAATGACCCACAACCAAGAAGGCTCCCACAAGTAGGGGTGCACACAGTTCGGTTTCTTACAATTATTGGGAGAACTGGAACTAGAATCCTATCCAACGGTTCCTTAATTTTGAAACCGGAATCGTTGAGTTCTGTTCAGTTCGGTTATGATATGAGTTGTATTTAACATTATAATAGTTATAATAACTCCATTATTCAACGGTTTCCGTTTTAAGGTTTGGAACCGGAACCGTAGTGAACGGTTCGATTTAGCTACAGTTCTTTACTGTTTTACCGGTTCTTTGTGCACCCCTACCAACAAGAACAAAATATATATACCTATGAAAAAGTTGAAAGTTTTTCAATTTGTATGGAGTGAGAAGAGTGATTTAGAAGGTATTCTTGTGCTACTAATTTCTATTTTCCTTTCAACACTGAAAATGAAAAAATGATATGAGTACAAAATACCATTCTCTTTTATTTGACAATGAGATGGTTGAGACTTTTTTTTACCCTCAAATAAGGTTTTCTTTCTTAGCACGGGTACCCCTAAGTAACTATTTCTTATTATCATGTATATTAGTCATCATTCATATTGTACCCAATATTTTTTTCTCAATGGAATTGATACTCTTTAATTTTATCTACGCTTGATAATGCTAATATTTTTATCATTATATCAAGCAATAGCCTTTCATAAAAAAAAATTTTCTTTTCATTTTCTCACTTTTAGTTTCAATTTTTAATTAAAATAATATAATCACCATTTTAGATAAAAAAAAAAAAAATTTTTTGAATAAACATAAACACTAAAACATTATTTTAGTATTTAGGATTTGAAAGTTTAGTTACAATATTGTTTTAAAAGTGTTTCAATAATTTATAAACAAAACAAAAATTATTATCCTAAAAATTTATTTTTATAAACAATAAAACTAAATATAAACGGTTACGGACCTAAGTTGTCAAAGAGAGAATGTAGTTTAATTTGAATAATGTAATCTCTTTGTGCTTTTATACTTTACTTTTTTTTAATTAATTTTATAATACCTAAATAAAATAGCATAATTGGATTTCATATCACACACTCCAGTTTATCTGTAACAAAGTAACCGTCCACTTTTAAAAGGTAAATTGTGTGATTTTATTTATTTAAAAATTCAAGTGGAGTGACAAAAAATGTAATAAGCGGGCAAGTCACAATCTTTCTTAATTGTGGTTCTGCAATCCTATGCTTATGGCCCAGAATAGATAAATAAATAAGAAAAAGGAAGCTTAGAGGCATTTAATGCTAATAACTACAATCTTATTCAAGAACTGACAATTGAATTGAGAAATGTCTGGGTAGCATGAACATGGACCCTAGAGTTCGATATTTTAAGAATGTGTTCATAATTTATTAATTTCTTACAATTAGGTGATATATAACACTTGACCAAGATATAATACCATATTCAATACAAGTCTTATATAATGTAAATATATACCTATCTTGAATGTCATACAACGACCGTTCAAAGAGTCGAATCTCTTTTTCTTATAATAAAAAATAAAACCATATCCCCGTCATTATTGTATACATGTCATTCAAAATTATAATTATATTAACATATATAATATTAGAATATTTATATAACTCTCTTCTATTAAATATGTAATTAATTTTAATTAGCGTTCTAACTACGTTGTTTAATTAAATTATAAATAATAATTTATACTCAGTATTTTATATTAGTTGTTTTCTTATCATATCTTTTTTGTATTCGCGTCGAATCCATGCAAACCATCTCTCTTTCTATTAAAGAAATGCTCTCTCTCTCTCTCTCTCTCTCTCTACTCCAAAACAGCAACTTCCTCTTTCTTTCCAGATCTCTCTCTTCGGTTCTCTTTCTCTCTCTAGGGTTTCTGTTTCCTTCCAGTTTCTATCTCAATAACCCTTAGATTGCATATTTGTTCGACGGTTCAAAGGGAAAGGAGTTTCGATACAGCTTGAACTCATGATTTGGTATTCGAATCACAGGGCAATCGGATCTTGATCTGCGCCTAACCCAGGTGAAGGTGAGAGAATGAATCTTAATTTATACCATGATTACCTCCCAGAAGGTACTTGTATTGCTACTATTCTCTCTCTCAACCAATTATCAGCTGTTTGTACTACTAATATAGTACTTCCATTTCACTCCCATACGGATACTATTTCAATTTGCGAAAAATCACTATTGAATAAGCCTGCAACAATTGGCTTTAACAATAATGATAAAGCTGAAGAGGCTCTGAATTTATTCCATCGAATGGTCCGAATGCGATCTCTCCACTCGATTGTTGAGTTTTCTAAACTGCTAGAGTTTATTACCAAAATGAAACATTACTCGACTGTTGTTTCTCTGTACAGTGAAATGGCTGTGTTGGATATGGATCGAGTTGATGATATATCACGAACATCATTACTTTGATTAGAGCATTTGAAGAGAGAGTTTCATATAAACTTGCTCTTTTCTTGTCTATTGATGTTTTTGGCAATCCTCACATTGCGTTATGCATAAATTAATTTTTTCTTCTTTTTCATTTACTTCCTCTTTGTTGATATTTTTTGTCCATCCTCACTTCGCGTTATACAGAAATTGATTTTTTCTTCTCTACACATTTTTATTATATCAGATGCACTTGCTCTTTTTGATCTACTTCCTCTTAGTTGATTTTTTTTGTCCATCCTCACTTCGCGTTATGCACAAATTGATTTTTTTTTCTCTGCACATCTTTATTATATCAGATGCACTTGCTATTTTTTCATCTACTTTCTCTCCATTGATTTTTTGTCCATCCTCACTTCGCATTATGCAGAAATTGATTTTCTCTGCATATCTTTCTTATATCATTATTATATTAGATGCACTTGCTCTTTTTTCTTCTACTTCCTCTGTATTGATGTTTTTGTTTATCCTCACTTTGCATTATGCAGAAATTGATTTTCTCTGCATATTTTTATTATATCAAATGTGCTTGTTCTTTTTTTCATTTACTTCTTCTCTGTTGATGTTACTGTCCATGTTCATATTGCATTAAGGAGAAATTGATTTTCTCTGCACTTAACCAAAGGATTAATTTTTGGTCTCTATAGTACCTTGTTTTTGTACGGAAGAAAGCATGAATTTGTGATCCTGTGATCTTGTTTGCATCCTGCTTTGGGATATGATCAAATCTACCCATGATTGTGGCATTTTTGGTTCGGTTGTTTTACACAGTTAGTCGCAAGATCGGATAAAGAAGAAATGTTTCGTTAGGTGTCTTGGCAGTCAACAAAAAACTTTCTTATCACCGATATGAACATAGTTGTTGTTGTTGTAATGGTTATAATGATCTGTTACTCTTCTTCTAGATCAATTAGATGGAGGAAATAATTTATTTTTATCTCGTCTCTATTCATCTGTATCATAAGGTCATGTTATTTTCCTCTCGTTCTCTGCATAAGCTTTAGTGTAAAGTTTCTCAAAATTGGTTCGGAACTAAAAGAAGGAAAAAGGGAATGACATGTAAACTAGTAGTTTCTTATTTTCTTTTCTCTAATTTTCCTTGGTAACCAAGCAAGAAAATACACCAATGTGATTCCGATTAGGAGTATTGTAGCCGAATGGGATGCACTAAGCATAGTCATAACCTTTGATATTATTTGCACAGTGAGTAGCCTTCCATTGATATTGTTTATCCACAAATTCGATAGAGGTCGGAATGTTGGGAAACTCCATTGATAGTGTTATGGTATGAGCTCGATTTTGAATTCTCTAGAAAGAATGAAGTTCATGTGAAAAATCCCTAACTTGGAAGTTTGGTGGTGAGTACTCTTGAATTAGCAGTGAAATTCATGTGCATTTTGTGGTAACTCAAAAGAATCAGATGTAGATTTTGTGATCGCACAACCTAATTCTAACTCAAAGAATTTGTTTTTGATACAAACTATAAAGTTGTTAAATTGTTTTCTAATGGGTAGAATTCTGGAAAAGAAACATTTGCTATGGGATTATACACCTTCTCTTGTTCTGTTGATCAGACTAGAACTTCATTGCAGGCAATTGAAAACGTACAGTTGACCTCACATCACATTACATATAAAAGATAGATGTGTCTATTTTAAATTTTTTTTTTTTAATTTTAGTTTCCTCAATAGTATTCATGTAGGACATCTGATAAAATTATAAATAACCTCCTGATATCAATGCATTTTAAGAAATGAATTTAATGGATTCAATTATTATTTACTCATCTGATAAAATTACACGTAACCTGGTATCAATGATGTACTCTGTTGGCTATAAGACACATAAAACAACCTTATGGTTGAGAGTCCAATTGGGTATCACATTGCCTAAAAGCCAGTGGACACAGTAATATCTATATCACATCAAAACTCATAAAGAAAAAGGGTGTTTTGTGGGGCTGCAAACGAGCCGAGGTTTCGACAAAAGCTCGAGTTTGTCTCGGTTTGGGCTTGGTTTGTGTTCGTTTATTAAATAAACAAAATGAGTCCAAACATATTTTAGGCTTTTGATTAATAAACGAGTCAATCTCAAACACTCTCCAACTCGATTTGTTACTTTGTGAACAAGTTCGTAAACAGGCTTGTTTATGGGCTTGCTTTTGTGCTCGTGTGTGTATATATATATATATATATATATATATAGATCAGGGGTGACAAATGGGCAGGTTTGGGTGGGTTATAAATAAACGGGTTAGTCACCATTATCAACTTGTCATAGCGGGACATAAACGGGGTTGGACATTAAATGGACAGGTCAATCCGTACTGACTTGCCAACCTGTATACATTTTTAACAAAATTTATCGAGTTGAGTGTTACATGGTTAGGATCCGACTTAATAATCCAAATTCGGGTTTCAACCCGAATCCGACTATGAGAATTTTGACCGAATTTAAAAGAAACGTAAAAATTTCAACTCTTCAACCCATATGCACGCAAATAGTTGAATATTTAAAGTCACTTATTGAATATTGAGAGCTCGAAGTTGGAATTAAAAATCCACAACCCAACCAAAACTGGATTTGAATTGAACTTTTAATTACATTCCATTGAAATTTAAGACAATAATTAAATATAATGAATACAAAATGTTCACTTAAAATCATGATGGTGTCCAACTATATTCCTAAAAAAATTTAAAAATCAATTTTTTGTTTATTTTAATGACTTAAGAATATAAAATTAGAATAAATCAAGTATTTTAACATTTAATTATGCTGATATAAAACGATGAGGTCCTTTGATAATTTTGGATCTGATAAAGTTGGCTCATTTTATTATATTGCATGTTTATATCTTGAGATAGACACGTTTCCATATTTTGTATTTTTTTTTAGTTTTTGGCAATCCAGATTCTATTAACTGAAGTATACAGACTTCTCTCTAGAGAGAATATATATATATATATATATATATATATATATATATATATATATATATAGCAACTAGCTAGCTCTGTTAGTAAAACTAAAATAACAGTCTTTTAGCATCACATCAAAATTAATTATAATACTATTAATTATATTATTTTGTTAGGAACAAATATCGTGAACTTTATTAAAAAATTGCACTCCTCTCTTGTTGTTTCTTAGGCATTAAAAAAGTAACATTACGTTATGTGTAATCTTATTACTTATTTAAAAAATTACTATTTACAGTAATCTTATTTTTTTATTGTGTTTGATCCAAAAGATATATACATATATATGTTTATTATATATATATACACATATATGTAATATTTATGTTTAGAGAGAGAGAGAGATTGACACAAAAAATATAATAGATATATATATATATATACACACATATACACACATTTATATAATATTTTTGTTTAGAGAGAGTTTGACCCAAAAAATATGTACTTGATTTGTGTATTATATATATACACACACACAAATATGTCTGTTTAGAGAGAGAGCAAATAAGAGAGAGAAAGAAAGAGAGAGTGTGTCACCGCTTCCATCCTGATTATATGTAGGCCACCTTTTAGAAGAGAGTTATGCTTGAGCAAGTTGAAAATGGGAACCTGCTAACAACCCGTTAATTACACTATTTTTATTAACTGGTCCGTTTATGGCCCCCAACGGTGATTAATTAATGGACGAGTTCGGGCAGGTTCGCAGGTTTGGGGAGAATTTTGGCTCTTTTTGAGCTTGTATATATATATATATATACATACATACTATTTTAAAGCAAGTGCAATGCATGTGGATAAAAAATAAATTAAAATTTTATTATAACACCTAAAACATTCAAAACTATAATAACACATCCAAACACATTAATTAAAACACCCAAAACTATTTCCATTATGTAATCTTGGTAATATAAACTCACTTGTTGAAAAAAATAAAATTATAAGTTAACTATTATTCACATAGAATGAATCGAATATAAATTATAAGAAATAAAAGGTATAATTCTAACCATTCTTAAACAATCTATTAATATTCTTTTGGAAATTCTCAACACTTAATCCTTTTTTATATTTCTGAGTTCTTTTTCAAATAAATTATTCTTAAGTGAAACTTCTTTGATAGTTGCCACCACAAAACTATTTTTGACTATATTATTTTTACTGTTGTCTATCTTTATCATAAAAAGAAACGATTTTCCTTTGCAACTTGTCACTTTGTCGTAAAATTCATTTATCTCCTCGTCCTACAAAAAGAACAAATTTATTTTAGTAATATTGATATATTTCAAATAAATTATTTTATCTATAAATATTATGAGTGAGGGAAATAATGTTACCCGACTTTTTAGTTGTATTAGCTCTTTTAGTGAACAATTTATTAATGATTGAGAATTATCAAATATTGTTAGATATGCATTATTTGTTATATCTTTCATCCAAAATTGCATCATAAATCTGCATAAATGAATATACTCCATTGATATATAATAATAAAGAATGACATATTTGTCATATTGTAATTTAAAAAAAATAGAATGTTTAAAGATATAATAATAGTTTTAAAAGCATTTAGTGTTTTAAGTTTTACAATTAGTACAACTAAGTCCATCCTTTTATACTTTAACTTTCTTCTTGCATTGCTTACATGCATTGTACCATGGTTCGGATGCATTTTTAATCTCTATAATTCTTGCTTAAAAAAAGTAATGTGTTTTCTGCAAGTTCAGTGACAAAATATAATTTTTTTAACAGGAATTAATTATAATCATGCGATATAATAAAGAAAAATTAAATGAATATATAAAATAATAATAATAATTTAATACCTTGAATGCATTGTGGATTTTCCAATTATGTCTTCAAGTGAAAGTTTCTCAACCTCTTTGAATAATTGATATTTTGAACTTGAAATGAGAGTATTTATATCTTTGTCATTTGTGTTTTCTTCAAACCTCTCAAAGCATAATAAATTATTGGAACAATATGTTGTTGATATGTACAAATACACACACACACAATCATTAATTAGACCTTATTATGAGTTTTATGAACAAAGAAAGTTATAATTTTTGTTTATTTTTTATTTGATTTTTTAACTATTGATAGTGGATTAGCTTCTACCAACCATGTCTTACCAGTCATGATATTCTTTATGTAAAATAAATAATTAAAACCTAATGTAAGTAAGAAGAAATAAATAACCATCCAATATAGTAATTCTTTGACTCTTTCAATTTCTATGTTAATTTGTAATGTAGATAATATTATTTTTGATAATAATCTAAAACAAAACTTGTTAAATTTGTAACTACTAAATTATTAATTGTATTAAATTATTTATTATTGATTATTAAAATGCACAATTATTAATTATGCATACTAATAATTTCGATTATTGTCAATAATAATATTATCTGCTAAAAACTTGTTAAATTATTAATTGTGCATAATAATCTAAAAAAAACTTGTTAAATTATGTAATTGTGCATTTTTGTTAACTTTCTATGTTAAATTTGTAACATGTTAATTATTATTGTAATTTGTAACAAAAATTATTATAAAACAAAAAATTCTAGTAATTGTATCAAAAGTCAAATGTTACAGCAGTGCCTCATTTGTGAATTTTGTTTCATGTATTCCAAAACATAGGTCCAAAAGCAAAAGGCAAAGATATGCATATTATAGATAACTTTATTGTCTTGCCACAAATTCAAATTTTCAAAAATAAAGGGCAAAGAGATGCATATTAGATATAATTTCAATGTCTTACCACAAATTAAAAATTCCAAAATCAGAGGGCAAAGAGCAGTAACACAAATTTTACAATTTTGAAAAGTACAAAAAAGAAAAAAAAAAAAAAAGGATGAAGAAGAATAAGAACTTGGATGCATATTATATATAACTTCATTGTCTTGCCACAAATTCAAAATTTCAAAAATAGAGGGCAAAGAGTAGTAAAACAAATTTAACTTCTTTGAAAATCAGTGTATACTCACATGTAAGGCGACCATTAAGAAATAAAAAGAAAAGAACTCACATATAAGACGAGACGAAATCGAATCGAATGGTTGTTGATGAGATCCGAGAGAAAGCTGAGAGCCACGCTGAGAGTTGTGTTGATGAGAGTCGAGAGCAAGATGAGAGCGGAGAGGAAGAATGGAGAGCCGTAGTTGAGAGGAAGAGTGATTTTATAGGTGTTTAGGGTTTTGCAAATTATAATTTTATTTTTTAAAATTTAGAAATTAAATGAAATGGTTTTGCTCTGGAAAGGGTTTTGCTTGGGTAATTCTATTTCCAGAGATCAATAGCCGAGAGGAAGAGTGATTTTAGGTGTTTAGAGTTTTGCGAATTATAATTATATTTTTTAAAATTTAGAAATAAAAAGAAAGGGTTTTGCTTGGGTAATTCTATTTTTTTAACTTAAAAATAAAAAGGAAAGAGTTTTTCTTGGGTAATTCTATTTTTTTTTAATTTAAAATAAAAAAAATAGTAATTCTATTTTTAGAGAGTCGTAGCCAAGAACAAGAGTGATTTTAAGTGTTTAGAGTTTTGTGGGGTTATTAATCTAATTTTTTAAATTTGAAATAAAAAGAAAGAGTTTTGCTTGGGAAAGGGTTTTGATTGGGTAATTCTATTTTTTTAATTTAAAAATAAAAAAGGAAAGGGTTTTGCTTTGGTAATTCTATTTTTTTATTTAAAAATAAAAAATGAAAGGGTTTTGCTTTGGTAATTCTATTTTTTTAATTTAAAAATAAAAAAGAAAAGGGTTTTGCTTAGGTAATTATATTTTTTTAATTTAAATAAAAAAATAGTGTACTGAAACTAAAAACTCCTTTGTACTTTTAATAGTAGTATTGATGGATATAATTACATAGATAAGTATAATAATGTACACTATATAACTATATAATTTTAGTCCCATTTAATTTTAACAGTTTCGATCCATTTAAATAAAACATTAAGCCCAATCTAACCCAAATAGCTTCATACATTTTAAAAGCCCAGTAGTTGAGACCCACCCTCCCTCTATATTATCTAACCCTAATCGTATTAGATCAAGCTCAATGCGCTCTATATTATCAAACCCTAACCGTTTTATTAACATTTTCATTTCTTACAACAAAAACAAGTTGTCACAGCCAAAGCGATCAATATTTCCCTTGGTGGTCAGAAAACCAATTATTGGCGACTATAATGTTATGCGACATTCTATCAATGCTGAAGGTTAGATCTCTCTCTCTATCTTTCTCTCACACACATCTAATTTTAAAAATCTGAACTCTCTCATTTCCCTCATATGGTGTCCATGACAACCTGTAACTTTGCAAGTACCTTTTGATGACAAAAAGTCATGGAAATCGAGATTGCAACTCAGTCACTATGGAGATCGCAACTCAGAAACGATTAAGTCTGAGCCAATATATATATTATATATATATATGCTCAGATGCCTAATTTGTTTGTAAATTTTTGCCTATGTATGTGTGTGTATACGTGTGTACTATATATGTGTGTATGTGTAAATTGTAAACGTGTTTCGAGCCGAGCTTGAGATGCTCGTTATTTGGATACTGAAGCAAGAGCTGAACTTGAGCTGAGCTTGAGCACTCTCTTAAACAACCGAGCCGAGCTCAAATATGCCATTACTCGGCTAGGCTCGTTTGCTACCCTAGTCTTTTGGATGACTATGCCATCTCTGAAACAAAAGGGGTGGATATAACATTAGTTTTATTGTCAAAAGTGTCATTTTCACTTTATCAACATTGTTATCAAATTTGGAGGTAAAAGAAAAACATTCAAAAACAGAACATGGTTGATTGCAGATTTCAAAAGCAGCATGCTAGTTTCAAGGAAAACCTTGATAATGACTCCCTATCTAGTGCTTTCTGTTAAAGAAAGGGTTATTAACTCTTCAAGGTTATTATTATTATTATTATTTTCAAGGAAATTTGCAAAAGAAAGGGATAGTTCTGGGTTTTTCAATGAAGATTTTATGCAAATGAAGTAATAGTTGAAGTGGGTTTTATGCAATAAACCTTTAAAAAAAATTATATTTGAAAATATACATTCACATTCTCAAAAGAGCCATGACTTCGAATTTGGAAGTTTTCGAATGGATTGATGTGAGTGGGTGATGACATCATGACGTTATCACCCTTTCCACATCAACTCAATGTCATGATAATGGCATCACTTCTCTCACATTAATTCATTCTGAAACGTTCAAATATTGTACGATTTATCATTTCTCATTTCAAAAATAAATTTGACATTTCAAAATCGCGTGACATAATCTAGTATTAGCTCTAGTCTTTTATGGAACAAACACAAATAAAGCAAAAGAGACGTGGACAATAATCGAGATCCAAACGTCAAAAGGTTCAATTATAGTCCAAAGCATATATGCTTTAGTTTAGAGATGGACTAGCGTATTGCCCATGCCTACGACACTATAAATAAAATAACAAATTATTGAACTGAAATAGATGTTGATTTCATATAATTAACGTACCAATAAACAAATGTTTACAAAACACCATGTGAAGGTAGGTGAATGTGTATGTGAATTTAGGTGTGAATGTAGTGAAGGTAGGTCAAACACAATGCTTAATTCAATCTATAGTTATATAAATATTCAAAATTCGTATATAATGCCACTGAGAATCAACCAAATATATTAATTACAAATGATGTACCAAAAGTGCAAATGTACCCATTGTACACTAAACGAACCACTTTGATGATCTAGTATTTACACAATTGATTCTCATATATCAATACATGACAGACTCAACAAAATTGTTTTGCTACCAATATATATATATATATATATATATATATATATATATATATATATATATATATATATATATATCTTGTATTAATTGTTCAAATTAATTCAAATGTTCAAACTAATTCAATTGTTTATATTAATTCAAATGTTCAAACTCTACCGACACTTCTCTCTTTCTTACTATTCTTTTCTCTCACCTTTTCTTTTTCACCACTCATCACTCTGCCCTTATTTCCTATTCATTCTCCCTCAAATTCCTTTCTCCCTCACCTTTTTCGTATAATTCTTTATTCCAAAAGAACTCAAATGGGTTTCACCTATTAAGTAGTATTCAAATCTTTTATATAATCAGCCCACATTTGCATCAAAAGCTTCACCCCATTATCCCAATTTATATTACTCTTATCCCATAACTAAGCAAAACAACAACAAAAGTAGTAGTATATGTTAATCAAAAGTGGGTCCCCTAACGTTAATCAAATCTTTATTTTGTTTCCACATCTTTATTTTGTGGTTTATATATATATACACTAATATAATAGTAGTTTTTTGTGGTCAATGCAGTGGCCAATGAAATCATCATTTTTTAATTTTTTAAACAATATACAGTGATCAATGCAATCATCATTATATATTTATTTGTAATGGTTATCATCGTCCAGTCTCACTCACCATGCTACAGTCTATAATGAGTCTTTCAAGCGTCATTCTATCTGTATGCTTTCATTTGAAGACATTGCTCCGAACCCAATTACACAATATGAAAGTGAAAATTTTAATTTTTTAATTTTTTTCAGACCAAAAAATGTTATTATTACTATTATTTAGTGGAGAGAGAGCTGTGAACAGTTTCAATAGAAAATGTCAATATAATTACCATAAAAATAAGGATGAAAACAAAAAAAGAAAATGTAGATTGGTGAATTTTTTTAAACATTTTTGACCGTTAGATGGTGAATTTTTAATGGAAGGAGATTCAAACACAATGCTCAAAATGTAATATAGATATAACATTTTGTATTGAGGACAGCTAGATTCCAAGTATTATATATATATAAATCAATTACAATACAATCTGGCAAAAGAATAAACCCAAGCCATTGATTCTAAAAACTCATGCATACAAAGTATACAACAATTCCCTATATTCCAAATCTCTATCATCAATTCCTTTACCGGTATAAAATACATTTCAACAATAAAAGATCTCACAAAAAATTAAACTGAGCATAAAAATCAATTAAAAAATCATTTCAAAACTAACACTTCATTCATATCATATTCAAAACCAAAGACAAAAATATCGATTAAAATGTAAAACCACTGGTCAAAAAAGATAGTAACACTTGGAACCACATAGAACAAATAACCATAAAACAAAGAGAACCAGAATTCAAAAAAAAATCGATGAACCAAACCCTTCATATCTTAACCCTAATTTCTAACCTAATTCGTCTGGTTATAATCTGAAGGACCACTTTCCCTGGAGTACGGGAACCATCGCCCTCAGCTAAGATCTAAAGCAACAGTAGTTGGGTCACCAACATTAGTCTCACCACCACCACCACCACCACCACCACCACTGAGCGAACATCAACATCGTCTTGTGGTTCTTTAAGTACTACAAGAATGTGTTCCAATCTCGTCGCTTCTGCGACTCGTATCGTTGATGATCTAAACCAAAACAACAAAAATAGATCAGAACGAAAGATATGATTACACAAACACAAAATATATACTACTATCATAAACAAACACAAAATATATACAACACAGAAGATTGCTATGCATACAAATTTTGAGTCTGGAAATAGATGAAAATACGTGGACAAATATATCAAATATATTAATTTCAAGAAATATGGGTTACAAATCTATGTAGATCTTTAAAAAAGAAAGATAAATTCCTCTGACTCAATCTCCTTGGTGATCCGGATTCAAGGGCTACTGGATCTTGATCTTGAATTGGATTGAAACTTTGGTGAAGAATGGTACATGAATGATGAGCTTGTTGTTCTTCTCTTTTAAGGTTTCGATATTTTGGAGCTTTGTATTTTGAGTGAAGAATCCCTGAGAGTCTTCTTGTTCTCCCCCTCCTCTCCTCCTGGCCTCTACCTCTATTTATAAACTCTTTGGAGGGGCAAACTAGTAACTTCTTGTACCCTTGATAATTATCTTTGATGATAATTATCCAATTAATATATATATATATATATATATATAATTATCTTTGATGATAAATATTTATACATATATATCAATTATCTTTTGACCTATTTTCTAGTGGGCTTGGACTTCTTAGATAATTTGGATCAGCCCATGACCTATTTATTTGTGGTGGATATGAATTTTGAATTATCTGACTCAGGGCCACATTCTAAAGTGGGCTAAACTGAAGATAAACCCAAATTATATTTTGGGTCTATCATGTAATTTTTTAATGTCAACAAATTGTCCCCACTTCAAGTCTTGCGCTATATCGAGCTTGTCACGTATCTAAAGCGGGACTTGAATTATTTAATTTTCGCAAAGTTTTTTTCTCCTGGCGAAAATCCAATTGCAAAGAGGATGTATTCTTTGTCAAATTGAATTGGAGTCTTAAACACATTATTGCAAATAGGACTTTTTTTTCTTGTCCAAGCGAAATTGAAGACTTGAGAATCCTATTGCAACTAAAATTTTTTTTCCTTTTTCAAATGGAATTGGAGTCTTGAAAATACAATGGCAAATAGGATTAATCCACGGTTATAAATATGTAACCTACACTTCAGACCTTTCACATTAGAGAATAATTGAGAGAAATCCCATGAACTACCATTGGAAGGAAATTGGAAGAAACCCACACCTAGCAACTCCCATTGACCTGCAAAAAGGTGAAGATTATTGGTATTATTTTTTCCCTACTTTGCTTAACAAAATAGTAGTCTTATCTCTTTTTTTCTTTTTCTTTTTTTTTAATGTATAAGGATTTTCATGCTATTTGCTGGTTTTGAACTTGAGATCTAATGAAGAGTTATTACAACACCACACCATCTCTCCTTCACCGCTCCATTTATTACAAACCATTGAAACAAAGTATATATGCAACTAAACTTCAAAAAGAACATTTTATTTTTTCAGTAGCAACTTTGTCTTCTATGATTGCTATTAACCAATTTTATTTTTTTACTTTTTCAGACCAGCTTCTACTTGTGGGTTTTACTCGAGTTTGTGTTGCTTCTGGAACAACGAACAGATCCATTGAACTCATCGAGGAAAACAACTTTACGTGAATCACTCAACTCTTTTCTTTCGAGTTTTAATTTCTTTGTCAATTCTTGAAGGTTTCCTTCCTTTTACAGTGAGGGACAACTTTTCAAAATGCTGCCAAATTGTCCAAACACTTTTTTCAGAATATGGAGTTCTAAAAGCCATTCATTAGTCCATTCGGGGTCACTTAGTTCCTTTTGAACACTTTATCATCCTTTCGGGGTCCTTTAGTTCATATGGAACACTTTATCGTCCCTTCGGGGTCACTTAATTCCTTTGGAACACTTTAATTTTGATAACTCTTACGGACCTGAAATCGATTTCATAGCGCATCAAATATTTTAATTTGGGGTCATTCAGACACTTTCGGATTTTCTCAAACATGTATTTCACTTTTAAAACACATATATAATCATTTAAAGTATTTATATGACAATAAATGAAAATAAAGAAAAATCAGCTTAAAATGGTTACTGTTCTTACGAGAATAATCTGTCCTTTTGGAATTTAGAATGACCGTGATACCTGACTTCTTGGGCACCACTTGGGTATGACTCACCCACTTACTATCGGAGATGGGGTAGATGATACTGACATCTAGCAATTTTACCACCTCGTTCACGACTACCTCCTGTATAATACCCTGTAATTTTGAAGTTATTTAATTTGAATTTTTTATTTATTTAAATTGTTCATTTTGTGAGTGTTTAAATGTTTTAGTTAATATTTTTTTCAATGTCTGTTCTTTATTGCTTAATATAGATGTTTGATTATGTGGTATTAAGTGTTGATAGCCTTTAATAATATGTACAATTTTTGTTGTAAGTGTATTTTATTTTTTGTAAAAATATGTAGGTGTTTTATAATTTTGTCAGACCATACTTATGTTCTTTATTTTAAATTTTCTTCATGTTAGGCTAGGGGGGTGTTTGGGTTGGATTATTTGGGTATGAGCTGAGTTTGGGCAGAATTAGGTTGTATTATAATTGTTTAGATTTGGGCCAGGTATATATCTATTATTATTTTTTTTTTTATTTTTTTTTTAGTATTTATTTTTCTAAAATATATATATATATAGTAGAGAGAGAGAGGGAGGTAGTGTGGGCTCTCGCTTAGGGTTTAGGGTTGTGTGAGGGGGAGAAAACATGGTGCTGTCAGCTGTGAATAGCTTGGTGAATAGGTGGCAGCTGTGGTGAGGCATTGAGTACCTTAATACAGGCTGTGTTCCATCCATCATCTATAGGAATATAAGGACCAACACTCTCAAACTTGCGGTAGGTGGAGCTCCCATTCTTCACTGAAAGTAAGTCCCTTGGATATAGGTGCAAGTGAACATTACTTGTTAATTGATGAGTCAACTGCACGGCTAACGGCTTGATAGTTCTTGTTCATGTAGTAGTTATTGTTTTTTTTCATATTCTTTTGATGGTAGGATTACAAGATTTTGATTCTGAATCATGATGTCAAAAAGCTATGCAAAGGTTATATGTGATGAAGTTGTAAGTTTAAAGTTTGGTGGAGATTGTGGCTATGGTGACTGCCATAGTTTTTGGCAGATGATAGGTTTTTCCTTATTGATAGTATGTGCTGGGCATACAACTATAATTGTACCCAAATCTCTTATTCCATACGTTGGGCTTGAAGTATGAATTGGGCCTGCACAATTAATTGGACTTTGATATGGTTTTGGGTTGGTAATGAACATTGGGCTCTATTTTGGGTTGCTGTAAGTGTAAGCTTTGAATTGGGCTTGCAAATTTAAATAGGGCCTGAAGAAATGGAGTCTGAGATTGTGGGTCTTCAATAATGGTGAATTGGGCTGGTCTATTTGGGTTTGGTGAATTGAACTGGGCTGGAATTTAAAATAGGCCTAGTATCAATTTAAAATAAAATGGATTGATTTTGTGGGCTTGGCTTTGACATTGGATCGGGCCGAAATTGTGGGCTTTGGATTTCTAGATCGACAATAGATTTGCGGGCTTCCGAATAAAAACCTGAGGCAAGTTGATACTTGCTCTCTTCTCCTATTCGCATATATTTAATTTACTTATATTTTATTATAAATGTACATACATGATTTTTCTGTACAGTAAATTTGTATATATATATATATGTTTATATATATATATATTTATTAATGATTATAGATTTAGTGATTTAAATTGCTTTATTTAAATTTATGTTGTGCAATTTAAATTGTGAATGTTAAATGTGGTTGTGTTGTGGATTTTTATGTGTTATTGATGGTGCAGCGTAATTTTTGTATTATTTTATGTGCACCATTTGTTGATGTGTACGTGTGTGTTGGATAATATTTTGTGCAATTAAATGTATACTTGTTGATAATTGGTGTATTTAAAATTTGTCATTTTATGTGCACGAAGTGTGGATGTTTACGTGTAATTGCTGATATGTTTTGTGCATTTAAATTTATTAATGTTAAATGCAATGTGATTAAATTGTTATATTTGATTGTATTATTTCTTGAAATATAAGTTATTTTGTATTTTGAGATTATTGATGCAAAAGTCAACTTGTTGCTGCAATGAAAAATTGTTCAGCATATCCTTATACCAATTGCCATTTTTTGTATGTCATGATGTGGTCACTTCTTAAAAATATCATTAAAACTATTCCAAGTCTCATAAAATTTCTCTCCATTAGTTTGGACAAAATTTGTAATGGCTCGACGCAATTGGTTTGTCTTTCCTATTAGGAAGTGTTTTTTAGAAATTCTTGGTGGAACTTGGCCCAAGATTTAGGAGGACGAGAAGTGAACCAATATTTAGATTTGTCTTTTAATGAAAATGAAAATAAGCACATTTGTAAAGCATTTTCCAAAAATTTTGTGAGTTTAGTGGTAGAACAAATTTTCAAAAAATCGTCTAGATGCTTATACGAATCCTCATTTGCATTTCCATAGAAAGATGGAAGCATTTGTATGATACTTGACTTGATTTCATA
Organism: Cornus controversa; assembly: GCA_026545225.1. Classification (NCBI taxonomy): domain Eukaryota; kingdom Viridiplantae; phylum Streptophyta; class Magnoliopsida; order Cornales; family Cornaceae; genus Cornus; species Cornus controversa. The sequence goes on from CM048852.1 coordinate 23,568,462, forward strand.
GTTAGTGGCAGTGACATTAGGTAATTGGAGACATGAAAGTGAGGTATAAGTCCCTGGGACAAAATGATCCCGAAGAGCAATCGGTGGTGGGGGTTGTTGTGGGTGTTGTCAAGGGAGTGACGGTTGTTCGGACATGGGTTCAGTCTTAAAGTTTCTGTCCTCTAAGTTATATAAAGGTTCGTTCAATTTCTAGGTCAATTGAAATCAAAGGACAAGATAGAGAACATCTATGATGTATGCACCACAACACTGCAACAAGTAATTCACAATCACAACTCCACAATAAACCACAATATAAAGCCTATCCTCCTCAAATATCACAATAAAGCAATGAAAGAAATTATAAGCCCAGCAAGGGTCAATCCACAATGTAACAAGCAATAAACCATGACAAGTGGTAAACTAAGGCAAGTGGTAACAAAGAAATAAAATCTAACAACCTAAAAATAAAGAACAAGATGAAGTCCAAGAATTCCAAGAAAAGCTCACTAAGGTCCCAAGCCAATGCTTTAGCACCACATTTGCTCCTTTGTCACCCAAGTACCTAAAATTGCACAAAAATAAGAACTGAGAAGGAAATATTAACAAATCCTAAGCTAAGAATCAAAGAAGTACCAATTTCAAATTCAATAAATGGAACTTGATCCCTGGCAACGACACCAAAAATTTATCGTCGCAACTATTTTGTGCTTTTCTAACTTTAAAATTTATAAATAACCTCCTAACTAGCACTAGTCACTACCCGCAATAGAACGGATCGTGTAATGTAATGATAGGGTATCAAGGATCAAAGCTTGAATGAATTTAATATTAACACTTAATTTATTCAAAAGAGTTTGGTTTGAATTTAGTTTCTAATTATCCAATTAAAACTAAATGATGAAAGCAATTAAAGTCTAGCACACAAGATAAGATAAGATGGAGAGAGGAACTCAAGGCTTTTGAATCGACCCTAAGCCTTTGTAAATTGTACAATTCATAATTCAATTTGGGGGAAATTTAGTTGTTGATGTATAAGGGCAAGTGTGGCTACAAGCACACACCAAAGAACTAGAATATGTTATAATTGAGATCAACAAATATAATTCTCCTTAGTTAAGCATGCATTGTCTACCTACCTAATTCTACAGTAAATTATAGCACAATACATTTACACATGGGCATGGATTATCACATCAATCTCCAATTATATTGAATTATATTTATCATCCAAGCATTATAACTACAATTACAAAAAGCAATGATGTTGAGACCAATTTCAACCAAGCAAATCTAAGACAAGAATAGGCTCAATTAATGATTCATATAGAAATTGCCCCTAATTATTTAGTATAACCAAATAGAAATCCCTAACAAGCATCATCTATACATTATAATTAAAAATTCCTAAAATGAAAGTGAATTGAGACAATACTTGAGCTTAGGGCATCATCAAGCCCTAAGTAGAAGGTTTAGGTAGTTATGGAGATGGAAATAGTCTTCAATTTGGCTTGGACCTTCATCTTCATGGCTTCTCCAATGGTGGATCTAGAGAGAGAGAGAGAATTAAGGAGAGAAGTGGTCTGTTTCCCAAATGTACTAGCCCCCTTCAAATAGCTTTACTTCAGTTATTTATACTTAGCTCCTAAGTCAGATCGCGAACACCACTTTTTGCCCAATTGATTGTCGCATAACAGATCTAGTCTTTAAGCTCGCAACAGGCCTGATTCAATCGATTGAACCAAGTGTTGATTGATTGGACCTCTGCTCGATCGATCGAGCATAACACTCAAGTATTAATTTGTTTGGTTGTCTACTACAATAGCCATGGACTTCTCTAAAGTACTCAAACCTCTTTAAAGCACTGAATTACACCTTATTTGCCTCAAGTACTTTAAATTAAGATAAAACCAAGTTAGAACTATAAAGATATGAAAATGCATTACTAAAGTACTATCATATGTATATTTAAGGGCCAAAATGCACAACATTTAGCACTTATCATGTACCTTTCTTGGGAAAGAGTGGTTGTATTTATAGTTTGACTAGTCTTCGTGTTATATTAGGAGACGAACCAACCTTCATTGGGATAAGAAAAGATATGTATTATCCTTATCTTATCTATAGCCAGACTCCATGCAAGTTGAACTTTCATAGTGACCAAGTTTGTTTGTCACGTCACTTGCCCACTAGAAGTGCGAACTAAAATGGTTCCATTAGTTGCCCCCTGATTCTCAAATGTGTCACACGTATTGAGAATCTATATAGTCATTATGTACCTAAATAATAATCAACACACAAGAAAAGAATGGCATCATTAGTGTTCTTTCCTATTAACACAAGCTTAGCCAATTCAGAAGTAGCTCCTGTATAACTGATGTGAAGAGGAAAACAATTAAATATAATAGAAGGTGTGTGAAGGTGCGCTAATTAAAAAACATTATCTGGCATGCATAAGGCTTTCAATTTAAAAACTCCATAAAACATCCATATACAATGGTCATATAATAAAAAAGTAAAGCTAGTCTGCAGCTATCATTAGCCTATCTTTGTTACAAAGATGATTTGACAACACATATCATTCACATATTAAGACCTCAACACCATCAAGAATTTACAACCCAGTTGGAAATGATATTCCCATTAGGCTTCACATGTAAAAATTTAAATTTTAATGGCAGCATCCCACATCACCCCTCCAAGCTAGAGAGGTGCCTTTACTAATGGCTGACCTGTTTGTACATTATCACCCCTTTAATTGGAGGGGTGTTTCATACAAAGCTGGCATACCTGTCACCCATCACCACCCCTTCACTTGGAAGGGTGTTTCATATTTAATGACTGGTCGGTCAGGCCAACCTCTTTTTTTTTAATCACCCCTCCAAACAACTGGAGGGGTGTTATATTCTAACGACTGGCTGGTCCTACCGACCTGTTACTTAGGGTGCGTTCACTAACGAAAATATTTTTCATTTTTCTGTTTCTATCTCCTAAAAAGGTAAAAACAAAAACAAAAAATATGTTTATTAAAATATTTCTGTTCTCTGTAATGAAAAATGTTTCTCATTTTTGTGAAAGAATGAGGAAACAAAAAAAAGATATTTCTTCTGTTTCTTCACTGTAGCAGAGAAATATTCTCTCCACTGTAGCGGGATCCACTTAATTAAATAATATATAACATTAAACATAACTTTCACTATTCATGATTTTTTGCACAATTGTTTTCTTATTTACATATTATAATCTTTTTCTTGTCTACTTAGCTAAATAGTATATAATAAATTAATATAATAATATATAATGTGCATAAATTATCTATATTAAAATATATAAAAAAACACTTTGAAAATGCTCTTAATTTCATCTTCTTTAAAAAAAAATCACTTATAAATAATAACTCTTTATGATATACATGTTATGTATATTATTATCATTTAACTTGTATCATTTTTTTAATTTAATTTTTACATATATATGACATCAATTTTAATTTAATTTAATTTTCATATATATATGATATCATACTTATGGAAGACTAGTTTTGCTGAAAAGTTTTTGTATTGTCTAATAATTACAAGTTTAAATATGAAAAAAAAAAATTGTGTAACAAATGTTTTAGTAAACACTGTTTTTTATTTTTTGTTCTAAAAAATGTGGAACAACAAGTTCAATGAACGCTATTTCTGTATTCTGTTTCCACTCATAAAAGACAAGAATATATTTCAATTTTTTTTCGAGTACAAAAACAAAAAACGTTCTCGTTAGTGAACGCACCCTTAGTGACACCCCTCCTTTTTAGGAGGGGTGTCATCCTTGATAGGAGGCCGGTTCAGCTAGCCTGTTATAAAATGTCTCCCCTCCCATTCGAGAGGGACATCCTCCTTGATGGTCGATCGATCAGGTTAACCTAGTGCATTTTTTATTTGGTGTCTTTCCACGGCTAGGTGGGATGACTAATTATGTTGAATTGGACCTTGCCACGCTAACAGATATCCCACAGTGGTATATTTCTTTTTGAATTTGCATACCTGAACCACTAGTTTGTAATGTTTACATTTACTAACGTTCACATAATGCTTATATGGTGCCTTATAAATACAGTGCTTTCTATGTTTGTGCATTTGCAGGTGGTTATGCATCAGTAGAATGACCACCCTCTTAGCTTCATCATTTCACTTCCATAGCATCCAGCAATTTGCAAATTAAAATAGATAAAGGAAAGAAGGCTCAAGACACCAGTGTTGATGGGATTTTCTCCGGTGTAACTCTTCTAGAGCTTGAGAAGATGAGGATTATGTATTTCATCCCTAACTCTGTTCATCTCTGTCTTTCGAACTCATATGAGAGGGCCAATTCAGTACCTATGTATGGCAAAATCAGTTTCTATGAAGGAGCTCTTGCTTCAGGAATTAACTTTTCTCTATCCAAATTGGTGAGAGATGTTCTCATACTCAGCGAGCTTGCTCCCTCCCAGTTAACTCCTAATGTCTGGAGACTGTTCACCGATTGTATAGTTATCTAGCATTTGTGTGGAAACCCACCGATTAAACTGAAAGAATTTGTCAGTTGCTTCCAACTTGGTAACTACGATGACTCTTACCACTTTTATAACCATACCAACATTGCTCTAGTATCACACCCCAAAGGTAGAAGAACATATTGTTTTTATGTCAGGAGAATAGGAATTCTCCCCTATGCTAACGACATCGAGTGTAAACTCTAAGTTCCACATGTGTGGGGTGAACCACATATTGCTGGTAAGATCGAGCTATCTTATCATTTATCTTCTTTGATTTTATAATTTATTCATAGCTAACTCCTCACTATTTACTAGCCTTTAGGGATGATCAATCTCTTACTACCGAGGAGATCAAACACTTGTTGAGTGCTTTTGACTTACCAATAAAAAGTTATGATATCTGGCTGAGTTGCTAGGCGCCATTGGCTTAAACACAGTGGAGAAAAAACCCACCCCAAAAAAGAAAAGGTGATTTTTTTTTTCTTAGATTGTACTAATCCTCATGCCCTGATTATTTTTTAACTTCCCTGGGTGCAGGTTTGTTCAGCATAAATTCTTCGCATAAGTGAGGAAGAGGGCATTGCGTAAGAGGAATTCTACCTTTCCTGAGTCCATGTCATCATAGAACATGTCACCCCCATCTATTTATATGGGGGAAACCCCTTCATCATCAAGTCCTCTTAGCTCCATCATTCCAGCATTGCCCTTAGCATATCATCATATCAACTATTTAACGCGGTGGCTAACGAGCATGGTTCTATACTAGGTATCCAGTCCCGTTAGTTGTTTCAAGGGTTGGTTGATGAGTATTTTTACATGCCTTAATCCCCTCCTCAAAACCAAAAATATCAAACCATTGGGTTCTCTTCTCAAAAAAAGGACCATCAAACTTACCAGGATCATCCAACATACTGGGTGGATCTAAGCAGGACCCTTCCCTACCAACATGACAAATGTAGTGGTTGCATCTAATTGAGTATGCAATATGGTAATGGAGGAAGATTTAGACATGGTGATCTCCTGGCCATGGGTAGAATCCTATGCTCATGGCTTGCAAGGGATAGCATAGGTAAAAACATTGTTTCCTACTGTCACTTCATCACCTTCATACTCAAATTTTAGATATTTATGCCCTTCTTGTTCCTTTTAGGGAGAGTGAAAAAAGTAATTTTAGAGAAAAAGTATCTCATTGAGACAAGATCGAGGTTGAGCTAAAGGCTAGTGTTGAATTATCCCAAGCTAACTTCCAGTCATGAATGGAGGAGCTATCCAGCGAGATTCCAAAAAGTTGGAGGTAGCAAAATTAGATGCCATTTAAAAGTTCAGATACTCAAAGGCCTACTATAGTGGCTTTCGATGTTTTTGATGGAGTAGCCCATTACCCAGGGGTGGACCTTTTTTCAATCGAGATGACCTAAGATGATGGAGATTCCAGTTCAGAAGATTATAACTAGTTTCTCCTTACCTTTTTTCTTGCAACTTGTGCTAATTAATGCTTGTAACATATAGTTTTGCGAACTTCAATGAACATACACAAGCATTTGAACATTTCATGCCTTGCATTAATCAGTCATTCCACAGTTCTTCTTAGCGAGCCTTTTTTACTTAGGGACTTATAGGTTTCTTAGGATTAATTTGACCTTAAAAAAGGAAAAGAAAAAACAAAAGAGAAAGAGGGCCTCTCGTGGAGATGTTCATTTTACCTTAGCAAGGAGTTTACATATGATCAACGCCCTCTCGTAGATGTGTATGCATTATTTGGTCGCATTTTCTTGAGATTAATTCATCCCACCTTTTTAGAAGGGTCCTCCGTGGAGGTGTATGCATCATTTGGTCGCATTTTCTCAAGATTAATTCATTCCCCCCTTTTCAGAAGAGCCCTCCATAGAGGTGTACATCTTGACATAACAAGTAGTTTTGCATCGGATCTCGGGATTAATCCATCCAACCATTTTCCAAAAAGACCCTCACTTGGAGGTGTATGCAAGTTGGATTTCAAACAGCTATATGTATCATTTGCTTAATGCAATTGTATTGTACACAAATCAAGACTTTATTGGTAATAGAATAATAATCAATAATTAAACTATAAAGTGACACGATACTAATAGAAATCTGATAGCAATGCTATGGTTTTAACATTATTTAACTACTAAACTGAAGAAAAAGATGCATAATAAAAGAAATAAACTAACTGTCCAACATTTTACTAGTGGCAATTTTTTAAATGCTCAACATTCCAGGGATGGGCAAGTTGTTTGCCTTCCAGCGTCTCCAACTAATAGGTCCCAGGCCGCTATGTGCGGATGACCTTATAAGGTCCCTCCCAATTAGGAGCAAGCTTTCCCATGGCTAAGCTTCTGGTAGCTTAGGTGACTTTATGCAGTACTAAATCTCCTAGTTGGAACCTTCTCTGTCTCACTCGAGAGTTATAGTAGCATGGCATGGCATGGCTTGCTAGTATGAATCTAGTCTTATTCGAGCTTGCTCCCTTGTTTCCTCAATGAGATTCAAGTTTAATATTAGATGTCATTCGTTCTAACTTGGTTCATAATGTTCTGTCCTGAAACTTGATAGGTTTGTCTCTACTGGGATTATTGTGTCGCTCCCAAAATCCAAAAGATAAGGAGTTTGACAAACCTAACAATATAAGAAAGGAATTGGGGGTACGTACCTCTTTTGAAGGAAACAATTTAAAAAGTAATTTTGAGAACCATTTATTTATAAAGAAACGTCACAAGAAACTTGAAATATTTTTTAGTGTGAGGTTAGTTAACCTTAAACTTGACAAAAATGACATGGCTCAAGAATAATGTATTCAATGCATGATCTCGGGATTAATCCACCTCGTCCTTTTCCAGAAGGGTCCTCACATGGAGGTGTATGCAAGTTGGATTTCAAATAGCTATATGTATCATTTGTTTAAAGCAAGTGGATTGTACGCAAATCAAGACTTTATTGATAATAGAATAATGGTAAAAAATTGAACTATGAAGTGACATTATACTAATAGAAATCTGATAGCAATGTTATGGCTTTAACATTATTTGATTGCTAAGCTGAAGAAAAAAGTGCATAATAAAATAAATAAATTGGCTCATAATGCTCCATCCTGAAACTTTCTAGGTTTGTATCCACTAGGATTACTACCTCACTCTCGAAATCCAAAAGAGAAGGTGTTTGACTAGTGGGAGCTTTAGAAGTAGTCATGTATGCCCATAATACACTTGGAAGTATTTCAGGCTACAACCCCTTTGTAGCTTCTAGTTGGGTCTTAATTATCTTGAATATGGTTTTATTAGCTACCTCTGCCTAACCATTGCATGCGGGTGTCCCGGTGAGGAATAGTGATTCTTTATCCCTAATCCTGAGCAAGTTTTTTAAAGAAGGAACTTTCAAACTTCTTCCTGTTGTCCACTAATATAACTCTAGGGATTCCAAATCTGCATATTATTGACTTCCAAATAACATATTTAATATTCCTTTCCCCATTTTTCTCTAATGGCTCTGTCTCCGCCCATTTGGTGAAGTAGTCAACCACTACAATGGCAAAATTTGTTAGCCCCTTCCCCTTGGGCAAGGGTTCCCCGAGATCAATTCCTCATTGAGCGAAGGGCCATGACGCTATCATAGGTGTCAGCTCTTCCGAAGGTTGTCTTGGGATATTAGTAAACCGTTGGCACTTATTGCATTTTTTCACAAAATCTAATGCATCTTTATGTATAGATGGCTAATAATAGCCCTAACGAATGATTTTATATGCCAGTGACCTCCCTCCTATGTGATTTCCACATACCCCTTCATGTATGTCTTTCATGATATAGGCAACCTCACCTATTGAGACACAGTGTAAATGAGGCAGTGAAATCTCCTTTTTATAAAGGGCTCCTCTAATGAGGGTGTACCTTGTTGCTCAGACTCGTACTCTTCGAGCTTCTTCCCTATCTAGCAGTAACTCTATGTCTTTGTTATACTTAATGATGGGTTCTGCCCATTTCATACCTTGAGCAACTTGATTCACCACTTCCTAGATATTCTGCCTTATGCTAGGCTTTTCAAGATACTCCAAAAGAATAGACTCACCTTCTTCTGGGTTATTGCGGTGGTAAGTCTAGCCAGGGTGTCTGCATTTACGTTTTTTTTTTCCATGAAATTCTACAGATCAGAAATTTATCAAATTGGGCTGTTAACTCTTGCACTTTCTATAAATAAGACTTCATCTTATCACTCTTTGTCTCATACTTCACTAGAACCTGTCCTGCCACCAACTAGGAGTTTGTATAGACTTTTAATTGATGTACTCCAAGGGACTTCACTACTTTCAATCCTGCTATCAAGGCCTCATAATCTACCTCGTTATTGGTTGCCTTGAAGCCAAACCGTAATGTGTACTTGAAGCTTTGCCCCTCTGAAGAAATAATCATTAACCCTGCTCCACAAGCCTGGCCATTTGATAACCCGTCAACAAATAAGATTCATGTACAGTTTGGTTCCATATACCCCTATTCTTCTTCCTGAGCTATTCCTTTTTTATTTTGTGCCAACGAATGTGATGGTCTTTACTTTTCTAGAGGAGCAATTAACTTGACCACAAAGTTAGCTACCATTTGGCCTTTCATTGACACTCATGGCTTGTAGTGGATATCAAACTCCCCGAGTTTTATTGACCACTTCATAGGTCTTCTTGACATTTCCAGCTTGAAGAGGATATGCCTTAATGATTGGTTTGTTAGAACAATAATGGTGTGAGTCTGGAAATAAGGGTCGAGCTTCCTTACAAACACAACAAGCATATAAGCCAGCTTCTCCATTAACAGATACCTTTCCTCTAGCACCCAGCTAGTGTAATACACTGGCCTCTGAATCTTCTCTTCTTATCGCATCAAGACAGAGCTCATAGCGAAAAAGGATACTGCCAAATATAAGAATTATTCTTCCCCTGGGATGGCTCAAGAGAACAATGGAAGGGATCTAAGGTACTTTCTCAAATTGACAAAGGGTTGCTCACATTATGGTGTCCAATTGAATGCTTTGTTAAGTACTTGAAAGAAAGGGAGGCATTTATCAATGGCACGTGAAATAAATTGGCACGAATATTTTTTGAGTTTGCCTTTATTCCCCTCTTGCTCACTAGGTATCCTATGAGCTTTCCTCCAGAAACCTTGAAAGCATATTTACTCGGGTTAAGTTTTATATTGTACCTTTACAATACGTTGACGGCCTCCCATAGGTCAACTAAGTGGTCTTTCGCCTTTATACTTTAAATCAGTATATCATCAACGTACACCTCTATATTTTGGCTAATTTTTCCTTTAACATCATGTTCACCAGCGTTTGATAGGTTGCACCTGCATTCTTTATACTAAACATCATGACTCAATAGCAGTAGATCTATGTGTTTGTGATAAAGGAGGTTTTTTAATGTTTAAAACATGCATAGGAATCTGATTGTACCCGGAGTAGGCGACTATGAAACTGATGAGTTCATGTCCAGCTATTCCTTCGACTAGCATGTCAATCCTCAAAAGTGGGAAGCGATCATTCGGGCACGCCTTGTTCAAAATAATAAAATTCATGAATAGTCTCCATTTGCCATTTGACTATTCACCAAAACTACATTCGCCAACCAGTCAAGATAGTGAACCTCCTGAATGAAACCAACTTCGAGGAGCTTGTTTACTTCTTCTACGATGGCTTTATTCCTTTCCGGGGAAAAATTCTCTTTTTCTACTTGATTGACTTAGAACCGGGATCAACGTGTAGTTGATTCTCCATGACCTCTAGGTAAATTCCTGGCATATCTTCATGTGACCAAGTGAAGATGACTTTGTTATGTTTCAAAAACTGGACAAGCCTGTCTTTGACACCGGTGGGAAGCAATGACACCACTTTTACTTTTTTGTCAGCATACTCGCAATCCAAGCTAACTTCAACAAGCTCTTTGACCAGTTCTAGGCGGTGAGTGGTTTCCTCAATTCTTGTTTATATGGTCTCAATAGTCAATGTATCTTATGGCTTTTTTTATTTTAAAGAGGTAAAGTAGCACTCTCGGGCAACGGCCTAATTTCTTTCATTTCCCTAATGTCGTGATCTGTTGGGAAATGAACCAGCAGGTGATATGTTGATGTTACTACCTTCATGGTGTTGAGGGTTGCCCTTCTTAGGATAACATTGTATGAGGTGGGTCAATCCACCACAAAGAAATTGACCATTATTGTAGTTTTCCTAGGACTTGTTCCTGCCATTATCGGGAAGGTGACCACACCAAAAGGGAAAACCTTTTCTCCGAAAAGGCCTACTAGCAATGACTTCATTGCTTGAGTATTTCCCTACCGATATTCATCTTATCAAATACATCGCGGAACAAGATGTCTACGGAGCTCCAATTATCAATCAATATTTATCGGGTGGTGAAGTTGACTAGAATTGTTGTTACCACTATTGGGTCATCGTGAGTTGTAAGACACCTTTTGCATTATCTTCTGATAAAGTGATAAGTTGGTCATCAAGGCAAGGGGACTTCATTAGAGGAGATATTTCACCCACTCCAGCTACTTCTAACAAACTCTAGCCCTTCGGGCATAGGCTTTTTGGGCCTAATGGGATTCGCCTCTATCTAACAGCCTTCTTGAGATTACTCTAATTTCCCCTATGGGTGGAGGTCCCTGTGGGCGATTATTCTTGTCCACCTACGATGGATTTGGTGCTCCTCTTTTGCCTCTTGTTATGAACCTATGCAACTATCCTCTTCCGATCAGACTTTCGATCTGATTCCTTAAGTCAATGCACTTATCTATATATACCCGTGATCACGGTGAAATTGAATATACTTGTCCTTGGATCTTTTTGTTGGATCTGTCTTGAGCTTTAGTGGCCGCACAAGAACCGGTTCATCCTTAATTTGATTAAGGATTTGACTTATAAGTGTATTTAATGGAGTAAAGTTGTAATAATGACCAGAATTCTCACGACAAGGAGGTAACTTACTTCCTTTACTTCAAAAGGGCTTGCCTTACTTTAAATTTGTCTTGTTCTTAATACCTGAGTTAACTGGCCTCTTCTTATCTGTTCTCTTGAGGGCACCATTCATGTCCTTCTGAGACTTGACCAGGAGTGCCACCATACTTTCAGTTTGACAAAAAGAAAAAGAATTTGGAGGGTTGAAGACCTCCCGTAAGAGCTGTGATGGCCACCTTGTCGTCGGCCTCATCCACTTGCAACATCTCAGCATTGAAATGACCAATGTAGTCACAAAGTGACTGTCCTTTATTATGTTTCACATTTAACAAATACGTGGAGGGTTTTCTGAGCCTTCGACTTTTTATGAAGTGTGAAATGAACTAGAAATTCAATTCTCCTAAGTTGTGGATGGACCTCAAGTCCAAATTATTAAACAAAGAATGAGTTGAGCGCTTCAAAGTATTAGGAAAAGCTCTACATAGTAACTCATATGATGCCCCTTGTAAAAGCATGAGAGACTTAAATGTTTCGAGGTGATAAAGGGGATCTCGGGTTCCATCAAAACTTTCCACAGTTGGTATCTTAAACCTTCTAGGGATATGGTAACCCATAATGGTTAGGCTGAAAGGTAAATTGATCTCCCACACCAAATCATCTACGGAGGCAGGACCTTTGATAGCGCGCACCATACCTTTAATCCTTGCTCTTAGATCTTTCATCTGTACATCAAAATGATCACCAACATCGGTCGCAATTGTACCCACATGGTGTTGGTAACTCTATTTAAGATGTTGCCCTATATATTCTACGTGACTTTGTTCACCATCCTCCCTATTTTATGGTAGGTCCTTGTTCTGCATATTGGCAATCTCTTCCAGATTGAAAGTAACATCGTGCTCCTGAACTAGAGGTGCAAAAGGGTCCCATCAAAGGAGGAGCAGGCCTTGGTGATCGGGAAGATAACTAAGAGGGTGCTAATGACCAGGAGGACCCTCATGACTAGGCAGGTGACCAAGTGGTGGCTAGTGGGCCCTGGTGACTAAGAAGGTCCCCCTCATAAGGAGGCAAAGGACCGGTAAGGGAAGAGACATATGTTGTAGAATAGTTGCATTTTGTTGGATCAACATATTCATGTTTTGACTTAAAGTCTGAACTTGTTGTTCTAACACTGCAACCTGTTCATCGCCATTCGGGATGGTGCACCCCATCATGTGGGGGTGGCCAGATGTTGTCCAAACCTATCCTTTTAACTATAAGTTTGCGACATGCCTTCTCTCTAACTTCTAAACTAGATTGTAGCATCATATTATCTCGTTTCCCACAGACGACGCCAACTGATGATGGATGATTCTCCAATCTAGTCTGACAAAATTTCTGGGAATAAAAAGAAAGTGACGATCCTTCTGGGCACTAGCCTAAAAAAATCCAACGCTTAAGTCAGTAAATATTCTCAATAGAAGAAGAAAAGACTGCTAGAAAAACTCTGTTAGGGATTGTTATCGTACCTTTATTGGGAAAGAGTGGTTGTATTTATAGTTTGACTGGTTTTCGTGTTATATTGGGAGATGAACCATCCCTCATTGGAATAAGAAAGATAGGTGTTATCCTTATCTTATCTACAGTCAGACTCATGTGAGTTGAACTTCCATAGTGACCAAGTTTGTTTTTGTCATGTCACTTGCCCACTAGAATTGCCAACTAAAATTGTTCCCAATTATAATGATAATGACAACTTAATAGAAAAATAAAATTTAACAAATTTGTTAAATTCAAATCTCTTCTTTTTAAAATATAAAAAAAATTATAATGCAAGAGAAACCATATGAAAATTAAAAATCCCCTACTCTTTGTAATTATTATTTTTCTTTAAATTAATAAAAACTCTCTTAGGTTCTATTTATTTTTGGTTTTATTCTTCTTTCTAAGGTTATTTCTTGATTTTTAGTTATCTGGATATATCAATATCTTTTAGATACTTATTAAACTCAATATTCATAGTATAAAATATATTTTATATTAAATAATTTAGCTATTCATAAAAAAAATTCAATCATGTTCATTGCAAAAAGGAGTTTATATTTTACACAAATTTTTATCCGTTATATCTTTTAGATTAAATTAAATAATATCTATTTTGTACATTATAAAATTTATTATAAAAGACATATTATAGTGTTAATTTTATTTATTTTTCTTTATGACCACATGCATCGCAAATGCTCTTTTACTCGTAATAAATAAAAGAGGTTAATATACTATAAATTTCTATCACATGACCTTTTTATACTACTTAAACCTAATTAAACTTCTATGACGTTTTCAATTTTTCATTAATGTACTCCTAGTTTATTAACTTATTGTCAAACACTAAAGGAAAAGACTCACGTGAGTGGTATGTGCAAGATTATAATCTCTATATGACCAAAATGTCTCTTAATAGTTTTATATAAGGGGTTAAAATCATTAAACCCCCTATACTATGTGATAGAGTATTTGAGTCCAATTATGAAATGTACTACGTGGGGATTGGGTTCAAGCTGACGTGGATAAGAAGTCTACGTTAAGAGGACTTCTTTGTCTCTAAGAGCCAGTCTCCTAGTAGGATGTAGCCTCACTTGACCGCTATAAATACAGAGATGGTCCGTATACTAGGTACGCAATTAATACCCCCTGAGTTCCTTTATAGCTAAAAAAGCTCTTTCGATTTCTGACTTGATCGTCGGAGCGTAGTCGGCCGGCACCACGCCGGTACCCTCTCGATTACCCTTCTCTTGTCCTTTTTTACAGGTTGGCGTTTGATCAGTTCGGGGTGGATTTTTGCTTCATCAGTTGGCGCCGTCTGTAGGAAACAATCACAAACTTGATTGTTCTACATGAATCATATACGAAGCATGATGCACCTACGATCTGGGTTAGAGACTACCACTGTACAGGACCCTCCAGCGCAGGGCCCTCCTGCCGGCCATAATCCTCCAGCGCAGGACCTTCCTGCCGGTCACAATCCTCCAGCCGCCCAGGATCCTCCTGTAGGCCATGACCTTCCTGGCGGACAGGGCCCTCCAATTGGACAAGGAGGCATGCAACCCCCTGGACAGATGGACTTCCCTGGGGCACGCCCCGAAATCCCAAACGACCAAGGACGGATCGCAGCATTGGAATGCCAAGTCCGGAACTTGAATCAAAGTTTGGCCCAGATACTCCAACAGAGTGCGGCAATTCTGCAGCGCCTCCTTCCTGTGGAGCCAGTACCATCGCCGGGTCACCCTGTTGATCCAGAAGGGGATGGTGTTGGGCGAGACAGTGAAGTCCCAACGGACGACGTAGCTTAGAACCGAGTAAGAGGTGGGACGAATCCCAGTTACCTAGTCCCACTTGGAAAAAACCAACCCCATGGAGACTCAGGGCACCCAGGGAAAACTATCTATTATGACACGGAGATGCAGGACCTCAGAGCTAGGGTAGAAAGCATGGCCCACGCCATAAGGGGGAAGGGCCCTGCTACAGTAAAGGAGCTGGTCCAACAAGCCAACCTCCCTTTCTCCGCGGGGATAATGAGTTGTCATTTGCCCAACAAGTTCAAGATGCCCACCCTTGAAAGCTTTGATGGGACCAATGACCCGCTAGATCATCTGGAGACCTACAAAGCTCTGATGCACCTCCAAGGAATACCAGATGAAATCCTATGTAGAGCTTTTCCTACTACATTGAAGGGTTCTGCCCGGTCATGGTTCAACAACCTGAAACCGACATCTATACGTTCCTTCAAAGAACTGAGTCAATTGTTCGTAGGCAATTTTATTACCGCCCAAAAGCATAGAAAGCCAGCCACTTATCTCCTGAACATAAGACAGAATAAAGGGGAGTCATTGCGAGATTACATTTATCGGTTTAACAGGGGGATGTTGCAGGTCGATTCTCTAGATGATAAGGTGGCAGTTACCGCATTCATGGGGGGGCAACTGCCTTCAAAATTCTTGTACTCAATTTCCAAGCACCCTCCAGAAAGTATGTCCGAGCTACTTATGAAAGCCCAAAAGTACATGAACGCAGAAGATGTCCTTGATGCGAGAAAGGCAGACAGGAAAAGGGGGGGACATTCCAGTGAGGAAGATAGAGACCCCAAGCATGGCAAAATGTCATGGGGGCAGACCGGTAAAGCATCACGTCATGAGCAGGGAGGCATGTGGCATATTGACTAGAGACATTAAAAGTGGAGGCAATTGGCCCATCCTTAGAATGCTGAGCGTTTGTGGAAGCGCCACCAGTAAGACTTTCTTTTAAAAGTTGCATCTACTTTAATTATTCTAGTTGAAGCTCAATTTAATATTGAGCCTCAGGGCGATAGCTCCGAAGTTTTTGCACGAATAATTCTCTGTTTGTTACTCAAACATCAATAGCAATCCTTTTGTTTCAAAATTTGTTGTCATAACTAAAACAAAAAGTACACCTCCAAGGAGGGCCTTTAATGAAAAAGGCGGGATGGATGAATCCCGAGAACATTGTTTAAACAGCCCTACGGGGTCACAGCCCTGCGGGGTCACAGCCCTGCGGGGTCATAGCCCTACGGGGGCACAGCCCTGCGGGGGCACAGCCCTGCGGGGTCGCACAGCCCTGCGGGGGCACAGCCCTACGGGGTCAGAGCCCTGCGGGGGCACAGCCCTGCGGGGGCACAGCCCTGCGGGGTCACAGCCCTCCGGGGGCACAGCCCTACGGGGTCACAGCCCTACGGGGTCATAGCCCTACGGGGGCACAGCCCTACGGGTTCACAGCCCTACGGGGGCACAGCCCTACGGGGTCATAGCCCTACGGGGGCACAGCCCTACGGGGTCCCAGCCCTGCGAGGTCATAGCCCTACGGGGGCACAGCCCTACGGGAGCCACCCTACGGGGATACACCTCCAATGAGGGCCTTTAATGAAAAAGGCGGGATGGATGAATCCCGAGAACATTGTTTAAACAGCCCTACGGGGTCACAGCCCTACAGGGGCACAGCCCTACGGGGTCACAGCCCTACGGGGTCCCAGCCTACGGGGATACACCTCAGAGGAGGGCCTTTAACTAAAAAGGCGGGATGGATGAATCCAGACAGCCCTACGGGGGCACAAACTCAGCCCTACAGGGGCCTAGCCTTACTAAGGAGACACGACCACACTTTTTCAAGGGCCTTTTAGTCCAAAAACATTGTTAACCTACCCTACGGGGGCACAACCTGTTAAAAGAGATTCTAGCAAAAGGCAGGTAAGTCCCACCAAGGTGGTCACATGGCTTTATCAAGAGCCGCGCTATTAAGCTTATTAATTAGATTTTATTAACCAAGTGAGTTATTGGCATAATGGTTAGGGTGAGACCATCAGAGCTTATTAGCTAAGGTTTGATTCTTTAAACTGACAATCATTTTATATATATATATATAAACCGGGTTCTTATATACCGGCCAAAGGCCGGACCCAAGAATAAACCGCCCGACCAAAAACCAAGCTCAGGAAGAAACCGGCCCGACTAAGGATGGGCCCACCGGACCAGACGCGACCGGGCCCACCGGGCTAAGCGTTGGGCCTGGCCGAGCGCGGCCGGGCCCACCCGGCCCATGCGCGGAAAGAAAGGGAAGGAAAAGAAAGGAAAGAAAGGGAAGGAAAGGAAAAGAAAAGGAAGGAAAGGAAAGGAAAGAAAAGAAAGGAAAGGAAAGAAAAGAAAAGAAAAAAAGAAGGTGTTTATTTGTATAACAGATGAAGCTCGGTAAGCAGTCCAAAATGTTCATAAGGCCCAGTAATTGACCCTCACGAACAGGGGGCATCTGATAGAGTATTTGAGTCCAATTATGAAATGTACTACGTGGGGATTGGGTTCAAGCTGACGTGGATAAGAAGTCTACGTTAAGAGGACTTCTTTGTCTCCAAGAGCCAGTCTCCTAGTAGGATGTAGCCTCACTTGACCGCTATAAATACAGAGACGGTCCGTATACTAGGTACGCAATTAATACCCCCTGAGTTCCTTTATAGCTAAAAAAGCTCTTTCGATTTCTGACTTGATCGTCGGAGCGTAGTCGGCCGGCACCACGCCGATGCCCTCTCGATTACCCTTCTCTTGTCCTTTTTTACAGGTTGGCGTTTGACCAGTTCGGGGTAGATTTTTGCTTCATCACTATGCATATTCATACATATCCCCCTCAACTAACAAATAACCACTTAAACAACAAAATTGATCAAATAAGTACTTTTTGTTGCGGAGTTGTTACAGATTTTGTGAATTAACTAACTTGCCCTTCTATTTTTTATAAATTTAAAAGCTTAAAAAATAGAATTTTTGGATCAATGAAATTTTAAAGCATTTAAATTCAAGGATTTTAAAACAAATATGAGTAGAGGGCAATGTAAGAATTCAATCAAACATACACAAGCATTAAAATAACATGTAACTAATTTATATATATATATATATATATATATATATTTATATTTAAACGTTTCATTTGTATTAATGGGTCACAAAATTTCTAATCTTAAAGGTAACAAATTGTCCAAGATTTAATTATAATTAAAATTTGACAGATTTTAATTATAACTAAGGCTGTATAGTTTCTTTAAACTATTTTTTATTTATAAAAACCAAAACAATTGTATTTTAATTTAATTTACAGCCCAAATTTTTTTAACTGTTTTTATTCTAAAAATCCAAAATTAATTTTTATTTATTTACTGTCAAGTTTTATTTTAGAAATAGTTATTGTTTAGCTTTTAAATGTTTTTACTGTTCACACCTATTTTTGTTTATTATATATATATATGTTTATATATTGCCTATATTGCAATTTTCTTTTAAATAAAACACTATTTGTAAAGGGCATTTTGGTCATATAGAGGTTATAATCTCGCACATGCCACTCACGTGGGGTCTTCTCTATTAGTGTTTGACAACAAATTGACAGATTAGGGGTACATTAATGACATTTTGAAAACATCAATAGGTTTTAATGAAGTTTAAGTAGTACAAGGGGGTGATATAATGAAAAATATATAGTGTAGGGAGTTTAGTGAATTAACCCCATTAAATTTATATTAAATGGCAAGGGCAAGTTAGTCAATTCACAAAATCTGTAGTAATAGTTCCGTAATGAAAATGACTTATGTGAGTGTATGATGTATAGGGGGTTTAGTGATTTAACTCCTAAATAAATTACATAATTGGCTTTTAGATCTTTCTTAAATGTGAATTAGTAATCCTATGCTTATGGCCCTATTGTCAATGGGTCAAATTTTGATCCAAATCCAAATCCGAGTTGACAATTAAGATATGAATTGAAATATGCAATATAGTAATCCTAACGATTTGAATTCAATTATCCATTAGCTAAACAAATCGAATATGAATTATGGTTCACTAGTTCTGATAATAATTCGATCTAATATAATATAATATATAATATACTATAAATATATTATCTAATGCTATGATATATAATATTTACCTATTATTAAAATGTTTGTTATTATTATTTTCTTCTTATACCCTTTCTCTATTTTGTCTCTCTGTATTTTTTTTTTCTTTAATAAAAACTCAAATACCTAATCATTGTTTGCTAATCTCTTTTAACATTAAATTTTCCTAACAAAAAAAATATATACTTTTTTGGATCGGATATTCGATTATTAACATATCGAATATGAATTCAAACATAAACAATCCACGGGATTATCAGATCGGATTGGATCAAATATAGCTCTTATTGGATTCTGATGAGATCAAGTCAAATCTAGTTCGAATCTGATCCGATTTGTTTACAGGCGTACCTACAAGAAAAGAAAAGAAAAGTCCGGCAGCACAATGAATTTTATACTTTGTTTGGTATGAATGAATGAAGAGGGGTGGAGGGAAGATAGGAGGGTAGGAGCAAATTTTCTTTGTTTGCTATAGAGGATAAAGGAGGGAAGAGAAAAGATGATGGATGAGTCATCCTTCATCTTTCACAAATTTTCATTTTTTCAAATTTGGACAAAAGACAGAAAGGAAGAAAGACCAAACTATTATAAATGTTTTAAATTACAAAACTTTTCTTATTTCTCTTTTCTGGGAAGAACACAATCTCTTTCCCAGAGATGTTTCATTCATCCCTCCTTCTCTCATTTCTATCTAATTTTCTTCATTCCTACCAAACGGATCATTAATGCTAACAAATTCAACAATATTTAGCAAACTAGCAACTAAATTGAAAAATACCTAAGAAGCTCTGACACTTTTACGAAGATGTCATATGACTCATATCTATGGCAAATACAATATTTCACGAACACTTATTAGACATGTGTCTGATACTTTATGGATGTGTAATAATTTTTATTAATTGAACACTCGGTATTTTATGAATGTGTAATAATTTGTATTAATTTAAACACTTGGCACTTTACCAACACATTGGGTACACTTGACTAGCACATCTTACATTATCAAATACAAGTCTTATATAATACAAATATATACAAATCTTGAAAGCCATATAACGACCTTTCCAATGTGACCAATCTCTTTTTCTTATAAACGAAATGAATTGATACTTAAATGTTTGGAAAAAGAAAAGAAAGAAAACTAATTTAAAAAATTTATTATTATACTCTTTTATATTTTGAAGAAAAATTTTAGTTTTTATAAAAATAAGAGTAAGCTGATATTAACAAAGTTTTATTAAAAAAAATTAATTTTTCCTTTCCTTCTATTTCTTCTCATTATTGAAAAGAAAACAAAAGTTATTATTCATACTTAATTTATTTCTCCAAATTCCTCCATTTCTTCTTCTTTCTATTAAAAAACTTATACCAAAAAATACAGATCATGAGTCTTATGGACTTTAGTAAAATATATAATTGGTTATCCTTACCTGAAAAAAATAAAATAATATATGCTCTCTCTCTCTCTCCCTCTCTTTGACTCCGAAACTGGAACTTTCTCCATCTTTCCCCATCTCTCTCCGGGGTTCGTGTTTCTCCCATTAGCTATCTCAATCTCAGTAACCCTTAGGCGTTCAAAGGGAAAAGAGATCCGGTAGGAGTCGAAGATCGAAGCTTGAATTCCTGATTTACAGTGCAATCGGATCTTGATGTTTGCCTAACCCAGGTGAGAGAATGAATCATTGTACCATAAATACAATCAAATGGTCCTCCGAATCATTATACCCTGATTACCTTCCAAAAGGTACTTGTATTGCTATTCTTCTCTCTCCAAACCAATTATCAGCTGTTTATACTCTTGATATAGTTCTTTCAGTTCAGTCTCATACTGATACTACTTCAATTTGCGAAAAATCACTATTGAATAAGCCTGCAAGAATTGGGTTTAACAATATTGATAAAGTTGAAGTGGCTCTGAATTTATTCCATCTAATGGTCCGAATGCGACCTCTGCCCTCGATTGTTGAGTTTTTTAAACTGCTAGGGTTTATTACAAGAACGAAACATTACTCAGCTGTTGTTTCTCTGTACAATGAAATTCCTAACATCACAACTAATTGCTATTGTCACTCCAATCGAGTTGATTTCGGGTTTGCTTTTTTGGGCGATCTATGCAATCTAGATACCAACGGAGTGGGAGTGGCCTTTCGATTCCAGATTCTTTCCAAGATAAAAGTGTTTGTGGTGTTTTTACATATTCAATGGGGACTTGTACTATGCCGGTGTATCCTTTCCTTGCCGAAATGTGAAGTGAAGTCTCACCATTGTGATGTTTTTGCATATTCAATGAGTGCTTGTATGGTGAATCCTTTCTTGCCGAAATGTGAAGTGAAGTCTCACCATTTATATTCACGGAACAAAGCAGTGATCGGCCGCAATTTTGTAAGATCTCCTTCACACCCTCTGAACCTTTATTGTTGAACTTGCTCTTTTTTCGTCTACCTCTGTAATGATGTTCTTGTCCATTCTACGAACCTTGTTCAATAGATTAATTTTTGGTCATACGCTAGTTGGAAATGATAACAACAATGGGCCTTTCGACTCTCTTCAAAGATAAAAGACTTTGTGATCTTTATTATAACAGACGTTTTTGTTCTTTTTTCTTCGACTTCCTCTCTATTGATGTTTTTGTCCATCCTCACTACTGTGATATTCTAGTCCATCCTCACTTCACATTATACAGAAATTGATTTTCTATACACTTTGTCCAAAAGATTAATTTTTGGGTCTCGTAACTCTATTCATCTCTATAGTAATCTATGATGGTAGCCTTTGGAGTCACACTCTACCTTGTCTTAGACAAAAGAAAGTATGGATTCGTGCTCTTGCAAGTATTTTTTCTATTGCACCCATGATCTTGTTGCATCCTGGCAAATTCCTCTGCGTTGGAATATGATCAAATCTAGCTATGGTGGTGGCTTTTTGGGCAGACATTATGATCATCTTCTTGATCAAGTGGATAGAGGAAATGTTTTATTTTTATCTTGTCTAAAAATATGTATCCTAACATCGTGTTATTGTTGCTATGATAAGGATTTAAGACTATTTGATTTCATATTTCTTATATTTTCTCTCATTCTCAGCATAATCTCTGGTTTTAAGTTCCTCAAAATTGGTTGGGAACTAATAGAAGGAAAAAGGGGATGACATGTATAACTAATAGTTTACTATTACCTTTTTTCCCTAATTTTCCATGTTAATCAAACAAGAAAATATAATTTCTTTCCTCCATATTCCACCAATGTGATTCCGATAAAGAATATTGAAGGGCATGAACTAAGCAGCATAGTCATAACTTTTGATATTATTTGCACAGTGAGTAGCCTTCCATTTAAACAAGTAGTTTGAAAGAGGTTGTAATGCTGAGGAACTCCATTGATAGTGTTCTGGTATGAGCTTGATTTTGAATTGTCTAATAAGAATGAAATTCATGTGGAAAATCCCTAACATTGAAGTTTGGTGGTGACTACTCTTGAATTAGGGGTGAAGCTGAACTCACTTTTGTTTTAAAGAAAGCATAAGAGTTGATCACATGAGGTACTTGTATTTTGTGGTAACTCAAAGAATCAGATGTAGATTTTGTGATCCCACAACCTAATTCTGCCTGCCATAGGGTTACTTTGGTAGGTTTCTTAAATAATTTTTTTTTGATAGAAACTATAAATTTGTTGAATTGGTTTCTAATAATGGGTTGAATTCTCGAAAAGATACATTTGTTATGGGATTATATAGCTTCTCTTGTTTTGTTGATAAGACTAGAACTTACAGACAATTGAAAACACTTGCCTTGATTCACATTACAAACACAAAACAACTTTAAGTTATGGTTGAGAGTCCAATTGGTTATCACATGGCCCAAAAGCCAGTGGACATAGTAATATCTATATTACAGAAAAACCCATAAAGAAAGGGTCTTTTGTACGATTTTGCTGTTCAATCTTTCAAGCTAAGGGGTGGATATAACATTAGTTTTACTCTCAAAGTGCTTTGTTTTCACTTATTAACATTGTAACCAAATTTGTAGGTAAAAAGAAAAACATTAAAAACATCCACTTTCTCTTAACGAAAACATGGTTGATTGCTGCATTCCCTGCTTCACATTTCAAAAACAGCATGCTAGTTCCAAGGAAAACCTTGATAATGACTCTATAACCCGTGTTTTTATGGTTATAGAGTCATTTTGAAATCGCGTTGGACTAAGGTAAGGATGATGATTTCCAACAAATTAAAATAAGGGTTTCACGGAATTTTCTAGACGTCTCTTTTCTCTTATATTTTGACTTTATTATGATTGAATGAGGTTTTGCATCCCTCGGTTGTAAAACATTTGATCATACTATAATATAGAGTTTTCACAAATAATATATCAGTGGATTATGATCTAGTAGAGGAATTATGTTGATCTTGAATGCTTGGATGGTAAATTTTGGCACATTGATTCAATGGAGTGGTAATAATAAAAGATTTTCGAGACGTGCAAATTCACATCTGAATTATTTTTTTAAAGCAAATTAGTCATTCATCTTACAAGAATTGGCATGTTACCCCTGTTAGAATGATAATGACATATATACTTTTTAGTTTTTACTACCCTTTTCTCTATAAATATAATGTTTTTTAAAAATTCAAAAATAAAAAATAGTTAGATAAAGTTTTTAAATAATAAGTTTAGAAATATAAAAAAATAAAAAACTAATAGAACTTTATTTAATATTTTTTTAAAAATAAAATTTAATCAATTATAATGACATATATACTCTTTTCTCTAAGTATAGTGTTTCTAAATAAATGAATAGTTAGACAAAATTCTTAAATAAAGTTTTATTGACAAATTCTTAAATAAAATTCTATTGGCCTTTTATTTTTTTGTCTTTAAACTTATTATTTATGAGTTTTATCTATTTTTTTATTTTTATAAATTTTTATTTAAAAAACACTATATTTATAGAGAAAATAATATAATGGATATAATAGTTGTCAACTTTTGTATAATGAGGGATTGACTTATTTCAAAAAATAGTTCGAGTTGGAGGTGCTCACTTTGCCTTTTAATTTTATTCTCCAGTTTTCTCAACTTGTTTTGGCTTCGAATGAGATCCACTTCACATTTGCTACAAAAGGTAACACTTAGATTTTATTTATTTAAAAATTATAGTGGAGTGAAAAAAAAATGTAAATATCATCCCTTTTACTCCGTATAACAAAATTTACTAGATTAGGAAGTGACATTAAGTGCTTTCCAATTTAATTTATATAAATTAAGAGGTGGGCAAGTGACAATCTTTCTTAATTGTGAATCTATACTCCTATGATTATAGCCCTACATGAAAAGAAAAAACAAAAAACAAAAGGGTCCAAAACCCAACCCCTCGTAGTTTTAAAAAGGTGCAAGAAATCATTTATACTATATTTTGGACCATATCACATCTTCACATTTGTAAAAGTGAGCAAAGTACTTCCTCTGATCATTTTACCTTTTCCATTATTATTAAAAATAAAAAATAAATAAAGAGTAGACGTGTCTTTTATATTAAGTTTATTTTTAACCTTAATAAAAAAAAATGAGTTTGTTCTCAAAAAATTATTTTTGAAAAAAAAAATGCACAATTACATAATAAAAATTTTCAGATTTTTTTTTTGTTTCCTAAAAATTGTTTTCAAAAATTTTTCCATTAGAAAGAGATGAGTTACAAATGAGAGTCAAATCAATAACATTTAACCAACTCCTACAAGTAACTCATGCACACCGCTCGACAATGCATACAATGTGGAATAACACATAGAAAAACAAAACATGTAAGCATGTGAACACCTAAGCACATAAGCATGCAACACAGGTGAGACCCGTACCATCGTCCCTAGGTTTTTGACTTAATACTCTGATACCAAGTTGTCACGTCTCGATTTCAAAGACCCGAGTTACGACTAAAAGAAAATATAAGAAAAGAATAGAAAATGATCTGAACCCTAGACCCCGAGCCGACATCAAAGTCGTCACTGCAGAAGCGATAAACAACTTAACTATAATTAGCATACACTAAACATGCTCAATAGAGAAGATAAATCACAAAACTCTTAAATATAACATGCCATACAAGTATAGAAGTACTAAGCCAACAGACTGGCCCCGAATAGCGTAACATACATGCTATCCAAGTTATACATAGTACATGCAAGTATAACTACAAAACACCAAAAAGAAATATGTCACTTCAAGCTTAATGAAGCTCAAGCAACATCCTTTCTGTCCCTATTTCCTGAAAAATGTGGTATATCTGTAGGGTGAGCAATGACGGCTCAGTAGAAATGACTCAACTATCCCCTCCTAAACATTTCAGACTGAAGTAAGAATTCCTAAGGGGACATGCACGCAACGTTGTTCTTTCTAACATGTTCCTATTTTCCTTCCCACATGCTTCACAAGTATTCGCTAAAATATATTTACACATAAGCATGAAATATAACCTGCCCATAAACAATGAAGCCATAACTCGTCCATAACAACGGAATAATAAACCTATTTATAATGATTTAAAAAATGTAAAACTTGAAATGAACAGTTTGCTTATTTAGATGCAGTGCAAATGACACACACACACACCACATGTAACTCAAAGAGTCGTGACATATGCATCAACAGAGCAGTCCTCAGACAGTCCTTCTGTACATTCCGTCATTCCGGATTACTAGTCCGCAGGTCGACGTGAAACCACTAGCCAGTCAGGTGGACTTATCAACCACCAGGCATCTTTGTGCCTCTATTTTCAATTCCGACTATTTGAAACTTCTCGAAAATCAAAACTCACACATGATATGAACAGTATGAAAAAAATGATCAATATGAACAATGTAATAACAATGTCCATAATAATTATCCTCATAGCATTGGTTTCGCATCTATGTGCACCAAACTTTCAATAAGTCGTTCCTCAAGCAAAATTTCCACTTAAATAAATGTCTCTTTTCAATAGGACTTTAAACCTTCAAATCCTTTTCAATAGGGCTTTAAACCTTCAATTTCAATACTTGCATATATATAGTATCAAGACATAACCAATTCCTAATTTAACTAAATTAGTACATCTAGGCAATTTATATGTTACCTAGCAAGCATACTTGAACTTTCAAATCAAATATGTTAATTTAACACCAAATCATGCTCTAGTACATTCTAAGCATAATTTAAAACATTTACACAATTATAATTCCATGCAAAAGTCATGTTACAATGTGGAACCCTAGCTCCAAACATTAAAGTATGGTCAAAATTCAAAAATTTCTCCTAGGTGTTACTTATCATGCTCAACATGTTCAAAAGGAGTATACAAACACCTAGGCACTTTAAATAACCACCTAGCATGCATTCTCAACTAATGTACCCATGAATGACCAAAATATCCCTAATGGTCCATAAGTTGTCAAATGAATTCAAATGAAACTCAATTCATCCATTAGTATTCCTACACATTAATTAAGTAAAATATAGGATGCTTGAACACACATTAACAAACAAAGCATACATGTTACCATTTATTCCTAAAATACTCTTCTTGAACAAAAGTTAAATCTTTTATTCCAAGACACTAATGGTTGACCTAAGACTTCCATAATTTACAATCATTAACACAATTACTATAAAAGAAATTTAGAACTTCTAGTTCTTACACAACACTAGAGTTATCATGTAATAAAGTGTACTTTAATTTCAAATTAAGAGCACGAGTGATCAAATGGCATACATGTCTCAATGGTAAACCTCCCTAATAGTGCTAATAAGCATAATCCAAGGTCTAAACACATTTAGCATGCTCAAAACACAAAAGTCCTAATTTTTCATGATCTAAAGTAAACTTTAATTTACACATTTTGCAATTCATGTTAGAATCTCAACCTAACACTTCCTAAAGTCTTAAAACATTAGAAGAGGAAGTTAAATTCATTCTTACCTTAAATCCAAGAAGGATTGAAGAAACCCCCAAATTGAATTTTGAAATTCAATTTGAAACCCTAACTTTTCTTTAAAAGTTTTAATGAAGAAATCAATGGAAAGAAATAGAAGCCTTCAAGTCCCAAAGCTTCCAACACTACAAACCATACACAACACTCATGTTTTAAACTTCAATAATTGAAAAAGAAGATGAAGAGAGGAAGTAGAAGAAAAAAGTGGACAAAAGTGGTGGAAAGAAACACTTACATGCTACTAGCACCAACACCAACCACCACCAACAACCTTGGACCAAGCCTAGTCTTCAAGCACCTTCAATGGAGGAAGAAAAAGAGCAAAATGAGAGATGGAGAGGAAAAAGAAAGGGTTGGCAGAACTTATGGGGAGAGAGGAAGACAATTTTGACTTTTATAGCTCAAAACCTATAGATATACATCTATATCTCCCACCCCTTCTAGAAGGTTCTAGACTCCCCCAAGTGAAAAGTCTCTTTTACCCTCCATTTTACTCTAAAACTACCACAATGCCATTCTTTTTCAAAGAATTGTCGATGGTGCCATCCATAATGTGAAATTACTAAAATACCCTTCACTTAAAAAAAATGTCAAAATCGTCCCAAATCTTTTTGAAAAAGACT
Organism: Cornus controversa; assembly: GCA_026545225.1. Taxonomy (NCBI): domain Eukaryota; kingdom Viridiplantae; phylum Streptophyta; class Magnoliopsida; order Cornales; family Cornaceae; genus Cornus; species Cornus controversa. The sequence goes on from CM048852.1 coordinate 23,595,940, forward strand.
AACATATCCTCACGTCCCACTATTCCGTAGAACTATTCTTTAACTTTAAAAATGTTCGGGATCAAACCAATACCTTAAATTGAAAACTCGAACAACCAAACATATCCTAAACATAGAAATAAAATAATAAAAATAAAATATTTTAATAAAATAAAATAATAATAATAAAACATTTAATTAAAAAAAAAAATTTCAGGATCTCACAATAAGTGAAGCAAGAGGGACTTAAATGAATTTTGGTGAAGTGAGATAGTGCCATTTTGTGATTAAGAGAAAGTACAAAAGGGTAAAGGAGCAAAACTTGAAACTTGAGGGACAAAGTTGCCAATCTTGGATAAATATCTAAAATATAGATATATAAGAGATGTATAGGCATGGTGAGTGGAGAAAATTAGATTTTCTCTTCTCTCTCCCTCTCTTGACTTACCCTAACTCTCCCTTTCACTCTCATTTCATTTTCAAGCCTCATTTCTCCATTTTGAAGGCTAAGAAGTTGGATTTAGGCCTTGCGAGAGGGAAGTTGTTACTCTCATCATTTTTTATATTCTAGCCTGATTAAAGTTTATTTTCGGTGGAGTTTGAAGTGTTCTAAGGCTTGTGACAGATTTCTAGAGTTTGGTTTTGGCTTGGAATTGAGGTAGGGGTGTTGTCTCCTTCCCATCATCGATTTCCTAGGTTCTTATGTTAATATTAAGTTGTTTCGCATATTTAGGAGAGTTAGAAGACTTGTATCTTAGAGTATTACTTCTCTTCTTAATTGATTATATGTTAACTATGTTTTTCATATGTTCTATATGATGACATTAAGGTGTATATGCATTGAGTATGTGTATAGATGATTTCGGTTGTTTAAAGTATGTATAAACATGAGTTATACATGTATATTGGGCATATATTTTGTATATGATACTTTGAGAATACATTGAGTCCATTAGGATCATGTATGGGTCATTGAGATAGTGTGTGTACATGTTGAACACCATATGTTTGATAAAATGCATAAAAGAGACTTTTTCGTCAAAATTGCATTTATATTGGATTCTTGAGAATAGAATGTCATAGCATTAATATATGCATTAGATGACATATTTTAGCATGGAATTAATTGGCTTATGATACACTTGAATAGAACTTGATATGTTCTTCAAATTGTATGTGTCATCATATGTGAAACCTTGTGTTGATTTATGATTTTGGAATAAGGTCAAAAATAGCAAGAATGACTCGTTGCCCTTGGGTGCAAGACCCTAAACTTGGCCAAGGTGGTTTAGTCTAGACCCTTGGGTTAGTAACTCGTAAAGATAGAATTGGCATACTTGACCTACCTAAGAGTAATTATCCAAATAATCTACGAATACTCCCATATATGCTTCGTAAGAACCGTGACTATTTTTGACCAATTTTTCTTTATTTTCATTTATTGTCATATAAATGGTTTAAATGATTATATTTGTGTTCTAATTAAGCATGAAATACATGTTTGGGGACTTGTATAAGTATTCGAAAATGTTTTGGGAGCGTTTGGTAAAAGTTGACTTTTTTAGGTCGGATGGGTTCGGAGAGAGGGTCCCATGGGTCCAAAAAATTTGAAAGTGTTAGAATGGCACCAAATTCAGAGGGTAGCTTAAATAAAATATTTAATGTGCTAAGAAGTCAATTTTGAGTCAATCGGAGTTACCGAAATTTAAAATGGAGCCCAGAAAGGTTTTAGGGGAAACTAGTGACATTTTTGTAAATATGATAGCTAGGTCTATAAATAGTAAAGAGGAGAATAGAGAATTTCATTATCTCATTCTTCCATATATATTGATATATATAAATATATATATATATATATTCATTTTTCATTGAATTAGAAAGGTTTGGGACAGGAATTAGAAGACACAGAAGAAGAGAGAAACGGTTTAAGCATTGAGGGCTCGAGTTTGATTCAACTAGAATCGAATTCGGATTAAATTTTTTTAGAAGAATTGGCAAAATCATTTAGAAACCCTTCCAAATTGAGATAGGGATGCCTAATCCATAAAATTCGAGATTTTTGTGACTATATTGGTTGTCTATGGCAACCAATTGGCTATGTGGGTATAATTAGATGTCTTTCAATGCTAAAGCATGCTTAATTATATTATTTAGTGAATTATGTTTATGGTTAAGTTTCCACGAAATTAGCTCAGTAATCCGTCACGGAGCCAAGGGTGTGTGTGTCAAAGTTTTCTATCATAGTTGTCCGAGTCGTGGGATGACGATCGGGTGATCATGACACCTCACTACCCAGAGTTCGAGCTTGGACTAGGGGAGTCCTAACGGTTTGAATTTTAGGATTTGACAAAGCCTATCTGTTGGTAAGCCTATAAGGTTAGAAAATTTGCGCTGCTCCCTGCATCAACTAGGACCCTTTTTACTTCATAATTGGATACGATGAGACTGAATACCAGCGAATCCTTGTGGGGTGTTTGGATCTTGATCATGTCTTCATATGTGAAGAAGATCGACACCTTAGCTGAACGGTTATGAATTGAGTGAACCTCTCCAATCCTTTGAACCTTTTGGGCACTCCTTATATGATCGTCTTTCTGATTTGCTTTCCTGATCTGATGTTGGTCAACCATGAATAGGGTTGATGACCCGAACTAGAGTAGGGTTTTACTGTCTATTCGACTTCAGGTGATCAGACGATTTGGCTTGCTCTTCATGAAGGATATACTCTGATAGGCCACCTTTGGCAATCAGAGCCTTTACCTATTGCCTTAAACTTCTATATTCATTAGTAGTATGACCAAAGTCACTGTGGAGCGAGCAATACTTATTTTTATCCCTTTTCCTAAGGTTTCCTGATAGCTAGAGGTGAATGAAAGATCCATTTGCTTTTGTTCTCATAATAAAGCCTAAACAAGGATACTTTTAGTGGGGTGATCTTCCATTTGTTCCTTTGCTTTTTTACTGGTTCTTGAGTAGATGAAGGAGTAGCTCGAGGTGGCTTCACCTTAGCGATCTGCTCTTTGTTTGTTGTCCCACAATGATTAAAGTTGATCGATGTTTCCTGGCTACTTCATCCTCCTCTATCCTCAAGTATTTCTGAGCCCGGAAGTTTAGATCACTTATATCTCTTAGACCGCTTTTTATCAAAGATCTGTGAAAACCTTCCTCAGGCACTACTACTATTTTAAAAACTTCTACTGCCGTAGTTTGATCGCATTGGTCTATCATAGACATCTCTAAATTGAAGCGGGTCAAAAAGGATTTCAAAGTTTCTATCTTAACCTGTCTCATGGTGAATAACGAGGAGATAGTCCTCTTTCATTTTTTATTTCCAGCATACTGAGCGACGAACAGCTCACATAGCCTTGCGAAGTTTGAGATTGAGTGAGGCAATTGTTGCTTAAACCATAATAACACTGGTCCTGACAGGCTGGATGGAAAGATTTTGCACATGAGTGCATCGTTCTCCGTATCTAGTCCATCTTCTGCTATTACTGATAAATGTGCTTCACAGGATTTGTTCTTCCGTCAAAGGTAATAAATATAGGCAGGGTAAACTTTCTCAACCTTTCGGTCTTGACTATATTCTCTATGAAGGGAGACTCGATCAGCCTACTAGTTACAAATGCTAGGTTGGCTAGATAGTAGGATCTATTACCCTATAGTTCATCAATCTCATGTTGCATATGGATTTTTTATTCCGGGTAGAACTGTGTGGGATTAATCTGATCTTCATTGACCCGACCAAGGTGTGGATCACTACCTACGGGTTGGTTATGATGAGACGCACTCAATGAGTGGTTACTCGAACCAGCTCCTTCGTTCTGCTGTTGTCCAAGGTCTCTCGCACTTTCGGCGCGTTCTACCCTTCCTTGGAGGTCAAAAATCTATTGGCGCAGAACTTCGTTCTACTAGATTAACTGTTGAACGTTCGATTGCGCTGGTGACTCTTGGAGGTTTTACTGTATCAGCGATGCCTCCCTTTGATTCCTAAGGGGTCTGCCCAAATCCGCCACATCGTAAGTATTTCTTCGTGTATCCACTATAACTATGAATTTTTCAGGTTTTAAATAGAAAATCATAGAATGTTTCCATAGATGGTGTCAAAGTGTTAGTATAAGTAATTGCTCGACTGATTTTTAACCAGTTAATCTATTGCACACACCCAAAAATTCAAGAATACAATATTTTTTCAGAGAAAAAGAGGATCATTTTTCATTAATCTTTCTCTCTTCTTTATACAAGTTGAAATTTGAATCCTTTTAGGACTCAAATTTCTCTATTTACAGTTATTTTTTCTCTCAAGCATATAAATTCATAATATAATTTAGACTAATGTCTATATTAGGCCATTTTAACCCTTAAAAGGGTGGCCTAGCCTATTCTTTCTTTTGAGGCTATTCTTTGTGGCTTGTTTTCAGAACTTTGGGCTTAATTCCCTCTTAGGTTCGACTTATTTGTGCATTAGTAGGCCCATGTGAATAGATAGGGGGATTTTTCCCTACAAGTGGCAATTTACAATAATACACCATGCAAGTAATCTATTAGGAGTGTTTACAATGAGATGGTGGAATGAAATTAAGTTATTTGGTAACGCTATGCGGAAGAAGAAGAATCATTTAGGCTGAGGAAAAAAAGAGATGAAGAAGAGAGATTAACGCTGTGTTTGGAATCCTAGTATTTCATAGGAATTGGATTTTAAAAGGGAATTCACTAGTTTGGAACCATGGAATTTTAAAAACTAATGAGATTTGAAGGGATTCCACGAAAAATATTGTAACCTTGACAAATCGGGAAAGGTTTAGGGGACTTGAAGGGATTTGGAAACTAACTGATTAAATTACCAAAATTATCCTTATATTTTTATAAATTGACAAGATTGTGCTATATTTTCAATTTGTCCTTTGTTTATCCATCATCACCACTACCGCCTTCTACCGTTGCCACTTTTGTCACCTTCCATCACTGCCACCTCCACCACCATCGTCGTCGTCTTCCGTCACCACCAACTCCATCACCACCATTGTCGTTGCACTTTTCTTTTCCTTACCTAAAATAATTTTAATTTAATTTTTTTATAAGACAATAGTTAACAAAAATATTGTAAATATTCTTTGTTGTATACACATTTATAGGGGTGAAATGGTAAAAATTTTATTTCCTTTCAAATTCTTTTTACAAATTCCACTTTGTTCCAAACATCCAAATCAAATTCCTTTTCCAATTCTAATTTCAAATCCAAAAGAATTTTCCAAACCTAACATAAAGGAGAATGATACGAAGAAAGAGGAGAGATAAGAAAAGGAATACCACCGAGTTTTAAGTTAAATGAGAAGTTTAGAGTATATTTGACATTTAAGTTATCAATAAATAGGAGTGAAGCTCAATTTAGGGATGGCAGTGGGGTGGATATGGGACGGGGTGCCCTTCCTCATCCCGTCCCTGTTTAGGAAAGCTCTCTCATTCCCGTCCTGTCCCATTTAATAAACGGAGCAGGGCGAGGTGAGTATTATTTTTTAAAAACTTTTTTTTAGTTGATTACTTTTATAATTGTAGTCTTTTTAGTATTTACACTCGTATGTGATAAGATCCTTAACAATTTACATATGCATTATCAAAAGATTTGAACTAGTAAATGATATATATATATATATATATATATATATATATATATATATATATAAGAGTAATTTTGTGTGTGTATTATATATAAGGGGGTAATACAGTACATATAATATATAAACGGGGGTGGTGTCTATCTCATCCCCAGCCAGTAATTTTGCGAGTTTTTCTCTCTCATCTACTATAATTATTCCAAAATCATTTAGCCTCTTCGTAACCAATTTAAACGGAATTGTCATTCCAAGAGCTCATGAAGTATTTTTTGAAACGTAATTATCCCTCTTAAAATAATACCTTGTATTAAAAGGTTAAAATGTGATATTTTTCGGCTATATTTGTCAGGTAAAATTTAGGAAAATAATTATTAAAAGGTTAAAAAGTAATATTTTTCAGCTACATTTGTCAGGTAAAATTTAGGTCAAGCTAAGCTAATCCTCCACCGCAAAAGAGGGTAGGTAGCCGTCCCCTTTATATTTATACTAGTCGTTTCCTTATAATCTCTTCTATACCCATCGTTTACTCCCAGTATCCCTCTGGTAGCCTATTTCATTGACGGTTATATGTGGAAAAGCCTTTCAAAGGGAAAAGAGATCCGATAGGAGTCGAAGCTTGAACTCATGATTCGGTATTCGATTTACAGTGCAATCCGATCTTGATCTGTGTCTAACCCAGGTGAGAGAATGAATCTTTATATCATAAATACAATCAAATTGTCCTCCAAATCATTATACCATGATTACCTTCCTAAAGGTACTTGTATTGCTACTATTCTCTCTCTAAATCCATTATCATCAGTTGTTTGTACTCTTAGTATAGTTCTTCCATTTCAGTCTCGTACTGATATTATTTCAATTTGCAAAAAATCAATGTTCAATAAGCCTGCAAGAATTTGGTTTAACAATACTGATAAAGTGGAAGAGCCTCTGAATTTATTCCATCCAATGGTCCTAATGCGACTTCTGCCCTCTATTGTTGAGTTTTCTAAACTGCTAGAGTTTATTATCCAGATGCATTACTCGACTGTTGTTTCTTTGTACAATGAAATGCTTGGGATGGTTATGACATGGGTTGATGAGTACAACATGAACATAGCAATCAACTGTTATTGCCACCTGAATATGGTTTGCTATTGTGCGACCTATTCAAATAAGATTATGTATAAGGTGAAAATGATAGCAAAGCTGACATCTGATTCTTTTCAAAGATAAAGCTTTTGTAATCTTTATTATATCAGATGCACTTGCTCTTTTTTCATCTATTGATGTACATCCTCACATGTTATGCATGGTGTACACCTTGCCCAAATAACTAATTTTTGGTCTCGTAACCCTATTCATCTCTATAATGGTAGCCTTTGGAGCCACACTTTGCAGATGCACTTGCTCTTTTTTTTCTATCTATTGATGTTGTCCATCCTCACGTCGCATTATGCAAAAATTGATTTTCTCAACATCTTGCTCGAAAGATTAATTTTTGTTTTCGTAACTGTCCATGCCCATAGCCTTTGGAGCTCTTACTCTTTTTTCATCGATCTTGTCCATTCTCACTTCTCTATACACCTTGCCCAAAAGGTTAATTTTTGGTCTCTTAACTTTATTCATCCTCATGATGTCATCTTCATGATGGTAGCCACCTTTGGAGCCACAGTCTACCTTGTTTTGAACGGAAGAAAGCATGGATTCGTTCTCGTGTAAGTATGTTTGTGTTCGGGCAATTTCCTCTGCTTTGGGATATGATCAAATGTACATATGGTGGTGGCATTTTTGGCAAACATATTGATGTTTGCTCTTCAACTAGATCAAGTAGATAGAGGAAATAATTTATTTTTATCTCGTTCAATAATATGTATCATAATGTCCTGTTGTCCATAACATTGTTCTTGTGACCATTGCTGCTACAATATGGATTTAACACTATTTGATTTGACATGATTATATTTCCTCCCATTCTTAGTATAAACTCTAGTTTAAAGTTTCTCAAAATTGGTTGGGAATGACATGTAAACTAATAATTTCTTATTTTCTGTCTCTAATTTTCCATGGTAATCAAACAAGAAAATATAATTTCTTCCTTCCATATTGTACCAATGTTATTTCCATTGAGAGTATTGAAGGGATGGAGTAAGCATAGTCATAACCTTTGATATTATTTGCACAGTTAATAGCCTTCCACTTAAACAATGGAGGTTGGAATGTTGGGGAACTCCATTGATAGTGTTCTTGGCATGAGCTTGATTTTTATTTCTCTACAAAAAATGAAATTCATGTGGAAAATCCCTAACTTTGAAGTTTGTTGATGACTACTCTTGCATTAGCAGTGAAACTGAACTCACCTTTGTTTTAAGGAAGGCCTAAGAGTTGGTCACATTGAAGTACTTGATGCTGGTTGGATTCTTGGGGAACTCCATTGATAGTGTTTTAGTATGAGCTTGATTTTGAGTTCTCTTAAAATAATTAAATTCATGTGGAAAATCTCTAACTATGGAGTCTCTAGGTGTCTACTGTTGAGTTTGGACTGAAATTGATCTCACCTTAATTTAAAAAAGGCATTAGAGTTGGTTATGTTGAGGTATTTGCACATTTTGTTGACTTTAGAATCAGACCTACATTTTGTGATCACCCAACCTTATTTTAACAGGAAACCACTAAAGCTATGTTTGGGTGCAACGAAATTGGGTGTTGCTACCAAACGCAACATAAGTATATTTTTGGAAATAGGGTTATCATCTTATGTTGAAATTACATTGGAATCAACCATCTCCAACACAACATAAGTATATTTTTAGAATAGGGTTATCATCTTATGTTGAAATCACAATGGAATCAACCGTAATCAAATGCCGAAATTATATGTCAGTCCTTATTTTCACACATTTACTGCAATATTACAAATTCTTGTGTTACTTAAGCTTGCCAGTGCAAGGCAGTCCCAGCAATGTGGTTTAGGCATTCAATATCTCAGATTAATTCATTTTTGGTTGGATTTTAGGTAATGAGATATAAATCTAAGACATTTTGGTATGTTTGTTAAACAATTTGGACATGATACAACTATAAACCTGTTGAGTCAGGTTCTAATGGGTTGAATTCTAATGATATTCATTTTTTTCAGTGAAGTTCCAAAACTGACCATTAGATGAGGGGTTCGAGTTTCATAGTGGCCACATCATTTATGGGTCTGTGTGACTATTTAACTAATTAAAAAAAAAAAAATCAAAACCGAGAAAAAGATATATATGTTATGAGATAATATATACCTTCTCTTTTATAGTCGATCCCATTATGTATAAAAGATGTGTTTACCTTCTTTATTTTTTAAAAATTTTTAGTTTCATTAGTAGTATTCTTGTAATAATATAGGATTAATACTGAAAACAAAAAGGATTAATATTAAATGGGACAACATATATTTCAAAGAAAAAAGGATATATGATTAAATTAGAAATAAACTGATTTCAATAAATTGCACGAAGTAAATTTAATGGATTCAATTATTATATACTCTAGTGTACTCGTGATGTTACATCTGTTGTTCTTAACAAGGAACAATCATGTTTATTTAATGTAAACGTCAAAAGACAAATTCAATTATTTTTTAGATAAATACTCACACAATTCACAAATTATGTTATGGGGTTATATCAACAATAACAATAATTTATGCTCCCATGTTGGTTTTAACATGGCAAGTAGCTCCGGGAAGAGTCGGTCAAGAAGTACCACTAAGTCACAAGGGGCCGGTCACAAAGAAATTTACTAGGTATTGAATATATATATATATATATATATATATAGCAACCTTATGGTTGAGCGCCATGGCTCAAAGAACTAGTGATTAGAGGTGACCACGGATTGGATTATGTATAATCCTAATCCGATCTGTGGATTTCGGATTTGCGAAAATTCAATCCGATCGGTGATTGAACGGATTGGCGGATTGGCCCTGTACTCCTATTTGAATTTTTTTTTTGTTTTCTTCAAAAATTCCAAGAAAAAAATTCACAACACTTTTTAATTCACATCTCAAATGAACACAATTGTTAAATAAACAAATATAATATATATTGAGTTTTTAGGTTTACTCATATAAGTATGTAGCATATTATATTATTATACATATAATTACTAATTATATATATATATATATAGCCACGGATTGCCATGGATCGGATTGCAAATCGGATCGAATTTTTGACCCTCCAATCCGTAATCCGATCCGTTGCTAATGGATTCTAATTTTTTAATCCGCCACCAATCCATTAGCTAATGGATCGGATCGGATCGGATTGAATTCGGGAATTTTTTGTGCACTCCTACTAATGATAATCCTCTCCATGGGTGTATATAAACCAAAATCATCTTCATTGTTACTAATTTCTACTTGTACCTCGTTAATAATAAAAATCAATAACGAATTTTAAGTGTTGAAATTTTAAGTGTGGAATGAATTAATCTGAAAATCTGTTTCATAATGTCTTAGATTAAGAGCTAAAATCTGAATGGTTTACAGATTACATATTTGCCCTCAGTATTTTGTATCCGTAACATTTTTATAGTTATAATATAAAAGCATATAAAATAACCAACTTCATTCAAAGAAATATATCAATTTAATAATGAACATTAATGTCAAAATTAATCATAAAAAATATTAATTTAAACTTAAATAATGAATATTATTCAAGCAATTCTCATTAACATAATTTTAAAAGGGGTAAATATCACTGACACCCTATGGGTTTGATGTATTGACACTCAACTACAAACGTTCTTATCCCGAAGTTCAAAATGAGTATTGAAAAAATAGTCAACTCTCATTTCTTGTTAACCGTAATAATAGTGCATTCAAATAAAACAACAATAATGAAAAAAAGACTGCCATCGGAGAAAATAAACAAAATATAAATGCATTCAAATACAACAACAATGATCGAACAAAAAGTTTACTGCGAGAGAAATAAACAAAATATATATTAATGAGCGGAAGAAATTGAAAACGGTAAGAGATAGTAGAATATGACGTATACGACATTTATATTCGGCAAATAGGTCAATAACAAAATATTTTAAAGACGCTTTTAATTTTGGGCTTTTCTCAACCACTTTTAATTATTTAAGTGAAATTCAAAATGTATCAAACGCACTTTTTAAACGCAAACAAGCCCTAAGTTTGTAGTTATCTACAAAAATACACATTCACTTTCTCTAGAACAAAACATGGTTGATTGCTGCATTCACAGCTTCACATTTCAAAACCTCACGCTAATGCCAAGGAAAACCCTAAATTAATGACTCTATGATAGTGTTTTTTTCGTTTACTTGGTTAATCAATCTAAAAGTGGGTTAGGTCAATACATATAAATAACAACACTAATTTTATTTTATTATTATTATTATTATTATTATTATTATTATTATTGTATAATAACAACACTAATGATTACTACCATTAGTGACTACCACGATAGTTTTAATCTCATCAACATCCTTAGTAGAATAAATAATAATAAAAAAAGGAAATCTTCAAATATGTACATTCAAATTTTGAAGAATAAATTTAAGATTTCAAAACCGCGTGAAAATGCAACTATTACTAGAAGTGCTATGTGGAACACAACACAAAGAAAGCAAAAGAGACGTGGACAACATTACCATTGAGACTCAAAAAGTCCAAATAGAGTCCAAACCATCCAATGCTTTATTAGCTTCTTGTTATTAATTATTATTATTCTTGAACTTAAAATAAAATATTTGTACGGCCTTTTTGGTGAAGGGATGATAAAATTAAGAGTGATGGTTACATGACCCAATTTTTTTTTTATAGTTAGGAGCTATGATCATAACAAAAGAAGCTCAAATGCTCTCAACTTAAATATTATAGGTGTACTAATTACATTGTATCATACATTAATTAAATACTGTCACACAAGTAAGAATTTATTTATTTTAGTGAATCATATTATTATGTCTCGGTATTTATTTAGTGTGTGATATCATGTCATCAATATGCCAGAAGCATTTGAGTGTTTTTTTTTTCACAACCCCATCTCTTACAAGAAAGTATTGGGTTTTTGGAGTATTATATCGTAAGCTGTCACCTTCGATAAATAATAAATTATTATTTTAATAGAAAATGAAGAGTTTTTATTAGTCAAGTACGGTAAAATTGGCTGTACTATAGACCTTTTAAAACTTTTTTAGAGCTAATTATCATATGGACTAAAAATTATGAGTTTGACATTATCTATGATTGATGAGATTTGGTATCCCCTTGGTTGCCTATAGCATTTTATTACTTTATAATGTAGGGCTTTCATTTAGTAGTGGAGGATGATATAGTGGAGGAATTATGTTCATCTTGACTAAAAAATATAAAGTATATGATTTTTAGTTAGATGGTAAAGTTTGGTACATAGATATTGAAGTGGCAAGTGGTCTTGTGATAATAATAAAAGATGAAGTTGTTAAGAGTAAAAATATTAGATTTGTATGCAAAGGGTTACTTTTCAGCTTCCACACTTTAGATTAAGCTTATATGGGAGACGATGTACACAATCCATTTTTATTCACTGTTCTTTTATAATAAATAAAATAATATAATTGTCCTTTAAAAATACATTCACACTACATTATTACTACCAAAATAATAATAATATTAAATAAATAGTCATACACTTCACTTTTGAGGAGTAGACCTGTCATTTCATTTGCTATGAGTGCAAAATGGTGAAATTGGAGTTTGGATATGGCATCCCTATTATATAATATAATTTATAAAATTAGGAAGTGACATGAGGATAATTTTGTAATTTAATTAACAAAATTATGAAGTGGGCAAGTGACCTCACTAAAATGATCAAGTTGTTAGTTTTCGTGTTTATCCTATGGCAAGTGGAACTCCATCGGGGTGGGTGATTGGCATGACACTAGATCAATAAATATGTATGACTCTGATACTAGATGTTACCGATCGAACGCTTATCAATGACCCAAAAGCCTAAATTATTGGATAATTTTTCTTATTTGTCCATATATATCCATTCTTTTTCACATCCAGATCTTATGTGGGACAAGTCTTTTCTAACACCTAGTTATAGAGCACCCAGCTCTTCGAACGAGTGTGCTCATGTTTGAGTCCCCTCTCCTTTACCTAAGAGAGAAAAAAAATGTTTTATCATAGGCTTATGGATATTGGGTAACAAAGCATATATTCGGATTCATTATCAACCCAAAATTCAAGGGCTTAAAAGATAACTCCTAAAACAATGGCATTTGATGTAATAAATCCTATTTCATTCATTTTTTTTTAGGGTAAACTTTATTGACACCCCTTGAGATTTGATGTATTATTAGGCGGTTACAACTTCGTAATTTTTTATCACCAACACCCCCTATCAGAATTTTCAATTTTTTAATAAGTGAAAGTACCTAATTGCCCCTGATTATTTAAATGAATTTTAATATAAAAACATTAGAATTAAAAAATAACAAAACTGCTCTTATGATTATATGTCCACCATTTCTCTCTACCTTCTTCAACCACATAACCCTAACCACCACCACCACAGCCGTCACTCTCATTTCCTCGTCCAACCATAGCCGCCACCAACCACAACCACCACCACCACCACAGCCGCAACTCACATCTCGTCCTCTAATCACAATCGCCACTAACCATAACCAGCACCACCACCATAAGTCGCCACCACCACCACAGCCGCCACTCATTGACTCACATCTCCTTCTCCAACCACCACCGCCGCCAACCACAACCACAATCATTTCACTGTTATTACATAATATATATATATATATATATATATATAGGGGGAGGAAACCACCGACCACCACTGCCACCAACCACAACCACAACCACCACCACCATTGCCACTAACCACCACCACCACAGGGGGTAAAACTACCACCACCACCACTGTCGAACTCCAATCGCAACTTAACCCAAGCCAACTGCCACCAACCACCACCACCACTCCAATCGCAACCTAACCGAGGCTGGCATCGACGAAGTATTAGTTGGAGTAGGTGGAGGCTCCGAAGATTAGAGGGAGTTGGGAATTTTGTGGCAGTGTAGGGTAGGAAAAACGATGGGCATCGGATGTGAGAGCTGCAGATGGGGAAGAAAATCGACAAAGCATGCAAATCTCCACCCACCACTGCCACCAACCACAACCACCACCGCCACCAACCACAACCACAACCACCAGTTAACCACAGCCACCACCACCACCGCTTCTTTCTCTCTCATCTCCTTCTCCAACCACCACTACCACCAACCATAACCACCACCGCCAGTTAAGGACTGAAATTTTTTGCCTAATTTGAGGACTGAAATTAAGACCTAATTTTTAGCCTAATTTGAGGACAAAAATTAAGACACAATTAAATATATATGTTATATATATGTTAACATTAATATTTATAGAAAATAAATAATTAAATATATATGTTATATATATATATATGTTAACAATAATATTTATAGAAATAAATAATTAAATATATATGTTAACATTAATATTTATGGAAATAAATAATTAAATATATATGTTAACATTAATATTTATGAAAATAAATAATTAAACATATATGTTATATATTATAGTATAAATATATAATGCTAGAGAAGAAGAAAAAAATAGTTCATTTTTTTATTTTTTGTTAACATTAGTATTTATGAAAATAAATAATTATATATATAAGTTATATATTATAGTGTTTATATAGAGAGTGAGAGACAGGGAGAAGAAAGACAATTTTAGTTTATTTATTTATTTTATGTTAATATTAATATTTATGATAATAAATAATTATAAATATAGGTTATATTATTGTGTAAAATTTTAATTATTTTTTATTTTATGTTAACATTATTATTGATGAAAATAAATAATTATATATACACGTTATATATATTATAATAATATGGTAAAAGGGATATTTTGATTCAACAAACAGAACTAAAAGAATAAATTTAGTATTTAAATAAATTAAATTAATGATTATTTTAGCATCAAAAGTGGTCCGCGTACTTTTGACAGTAAAATTTACTCCTTTCTAAAAGGAAATTCCTCTCTCTCTCTCTCTCTCTCTCTCTCTCTCCTCTCTTTCATGTGCCCGTGACTCCAGAACTGTACCTCCTCTGCTAGCTCGCTCTCTCTCTGGTTCTCTTCCTCTTTCTAGGGTTCCTTCTTTTCTTACCATCTCAGTTACTCTCAACTCCAACCATGGCTGATTCACCCACAGAGACAACGAAGCACTCTCCAACAAAAGCTAACACAGTACCAGACCACAAGAAGAGCTCTCTATCTTCTTCTTCATTCGGAACCCAGAGGTCCATGGCCTTCGCTTACGCCTTCACCTTCGCATTCGTCGCTTGCACCACCTTCTTCTTCTTCACCAACCCTTCACACACCTCTTCTTCCATATGGTTCAGTGACATCTTGAAGAACAAATCTCAGTTCACCAACATTTTCTCTCACTTCTTCCCCACCAACACCTCCTCTCAGAACTCTTCGATTTACAGATCCCAAAACTCCCCTTCCCAGTTCTTCCGGGAAAATGATGGGTTTTCCGGGAAAACATATACTTCATCTGAGGGCAGTAATAATTCGTCATCTGTTGCATATGAAGACCCAAGTTCTGAAACTAAGGCAATTGCAGATTCCAATAAGTTTTATGGCAATGAGAGTTCGCCAAATGGAGTAATGAATGGGACAGTGAATTCTTCGTCTCACTCTGTACAGAATGCTAGTATAAAAGGGAATGTGGGTAAGCATTTGGTACTAAATTCGTCAATGCAATATGTGAAAAATGATAGCTTAAAAGGGGTACAAGAGAAGAACATGACGATGAATCACACTGTTTTGTTGAAGAAAGAGAGTAATTTAACTAATGGGTCTTCGATGGTGACACAAAGAAAAAAGTCTGGGTTGGGTACGTTGAGTGATTGTAATATTTTCAATGGGAGATGGGTGAGGGATGATTCATATCCACTATATAATCCTGGTTCATGTCCTAACATCGATGAGCCATTCAATTGTTTCCTCAATGGCAGGCGTGATAATGGTTATGAGAAGTTCAGATGGCAACCCAATGGTTGCAGCATTCCAAGGTATGTTGCAAGTTTTAGTATTTTGCCATTTTGGGCTGTGTGTGTATATGTCTGATTTATATTTGTTAGCAGCATTCCAATGTAGTTGCAAAATTAGTATTATTTCATCTTGGGTAACGTGTATATATATGTCTGATATATATTTGTTAGGCAGCATTTCAAGGTATGTTGCAAGATTAGTATATATATATTTTTTCAATTTGGATTTTGTGTATGTATGTCTGGTTTATACTTATTTGGTAGTCTGAGTTTGTGGGTTCTGTTCTAGTGAGATTAGTTTAGTTTAACTTGTTTCACAGGTTGAATGGCAAAGATATGCTGGAGTTATTGAGAGGAAAGCGGTTAGTTTATGTGGGTGATTCTCTGAATAGGAATATGTGGGAATCAATGGTTTGTATACTTAGAAATTCTGTGGAAGATAAGACCAAAGTTTTTGAAGCCTCTGGTAGACACGAATTTCGAACCGAGGGTTCATACTCTTTTATATTTAAGGTATGTTTTGGTTTTCTGTCCTCTATTTTTCATTAATTCAGGCATCTTTGGTTTACATTTGGAACTACTTGTCTAGACTTTGAAAGCACATATTGTATTGATTTTAACTCTTGAGAGTTAAGAGTATGGATGCATCTGCCAAACAGTAGTTTAGACTTTCTTATCTGTGGGATTTATTTTGTTAAACAAACTTCTATTTCTAATTTTGAGATGGATATTTGAATAGGATTATAACTGTTCAGTTGAGTTCTTTCGATCTCCATTTTTGGTTCAAGAATGGGAAATGCCAGAGATGAATGGATCAAAGAAGGAAACACTTCGTCTTGATGTGATAGAAAGGTCGTCTGATAGATACAAAAGTGCAGATATCCTTGTGTTTAACACTGGCCACTGGTGGACTCATGAGAAAACTTCTAGAGGGTATTGTTCTGTCTCTTTGATTGCATTTATACAAGTATTTTCCAATATGATTTCCTATATTAAGCTAATTAAATATTGTAGGAAGGGTTATTATCAAGAAGGTTCCCATATTTACGGTGAATTGAATGTTGTTGAGGCATTCCGGAAAGCTTTGACAACATGGGCAAGATGGATTGATGCCAATATAAATCCTGTAAAGACCCTGGTGTTCTTTAGGGGCTACTCCGTCTCTCATTTTAGGTAATTCAAATGAAAACTGTTTCATAAATCTTTGAAGTCCATGTCAACAGAAGCTTTGTTGCATAGAATTTGAAAAATAATTGCCCTTTTCTATAACATACAAATGCCCCAATTTACAGAGGTGGACGGTGGAATTCTGGTGGGCAATGTGACAGTGAGACAGAGCCAATCAAGAATGAAACGTATCTTGCAAAATATCCCTCGAAAATGAGAACGTTAGAGAGGGTGATGAAAGGAATGAAGACGCCAGTTCTCTACCTTAACATTACGAGAATGACTGATTATCGCAAGGATGCGCACCCATCAATTTACAGGAAGCAGAAATTAACAGAGGAGGAGAGACGGTCGCCATTGAGATTCCAGGATTGCAGCCATTGGTGTCTTCCTGGTCTTCCTGATACGTGGAATGAGCTCCTGTATGCTCAATTGATACAACATAAGCAGACGCAACAGAAGAAACAACTACACCAAGAACAGCAGCAGCAAAGGCCATAGGTAAACTAACAATACAGCTAAGTAGAACACATTCAGTAGCTAGTTTTTTGTATTAATGGGCATACACATGTAATATTAGTTGCAATGATTTAAATGAAAAGTTAGCAATAAGCTGGTGAAGATTCAAGAAATAACATTGTTTAAAGAGAAAAATTTGGGGTGGTGGTACTAGTAGGTTTGAGATGTAACAAAAATATTGGTATATAGGAGGGGAGGGTGGTGAGTATTTTGTTTTTGTTGTAGCTTATTAGTGAGGAGTTGTCTCCCACAGGTTTCTCCCCCATCACCGATCCATAGCCTTATGACTTGAAGATTGTAAATTTCTACTGAGATTGTTCACTACAATAATGCAGTCTTGATTTTTGATTTTTAAGCGTGAAAATATCATCCAGATAATCTTCTTAGTCTTTTGAGTCTCACTAAATGATCCAATAAGCATTTCTTGATTGATTGTTCAAATCAATTTCATCATAATTTATGCACGAGATTGTGCATGTGATTTTTAATTTGCCAATGTGCAAGGGCAATTTCTTTCAACTTCAGCTACTATTGCTGAATGTTGGGCAAAGTTATTTAAAATTTTTTTCCCTCTTTTCTATGACCTTTATGACTTAGGTACCTAAAGTTTCTTCCTGAATTTATGGTGGTGTTATTTTATCTGAATAAAGCCATATGTTAACACTAGATGGGAAGATATTTTATATTGGTTTAGTGTTTGTACCTAATTGAAGGGAATCTTCCCACTTTTAATAAATGTGTGTGTGTGTGTGTGTATTGTTTTCACCTTTTGGCTTCAAGATCTTTATTCTCTTATGAAATTGTTTATTTAAAATGTTTAAACAATTGTGTCTTACGGTGAGAGTGTCTCGCTGAAGAGTAAGTGTAGCAGTGAGAGTGCCCTGTCAGCCGTTGGATTGAGATGGATTAAGAGGCTTTTCTCAATCCAATGGCTGAGGGGGCACTCTCACGGTGAGAGTGCCTCGCATGATATCTTCTCTCTTAACTGAGTTGCTAGTCTTAGATCTTAACCCTCACTAAATTATCCTGTTTACATTTAATTGGTTGATTGATCTCTAGATTGCTTCCCATGTGCTGCTGAAATTAATTGACTAATTCTATACAAGTTGATCCTTGACATAGCTTTTGATTTTCACATGCATGGCAGCGTTCATTTCAGGCCCTTTTGATTCAATACATTTTGCTGCATTTTTAGGCACAGTTAATCTTTGATCTTTGATTATCTGGTTAGCTTTTCGTAACAAACTGTGATTCCTGAAATATCTGCCTGAATTTGAAGTACCCTTTTGTTTCTTTATGAATGCTATACTGTAGCAAGTGATGTTCATGAATGTGTTGCCTGAATACTAGATGCTCTGAAGGAATTATCAATCAACATTGGCCGAAAATTAGTTCCATTTCTTTTTTTTTTGGCCGGAATGAAGAAGAGGGTTGTCCTTACAAATTCACCTTATGCTGCGTTTGGGAGCACCGAATTGGCGCCTTGGGATTGGGTTTGGAGGAAATTTAGTTTAAAGTTTGAACTGAATTTTTTCCAATTCCAATCTCAAGGTGCTGATTCAGTACTCCCAAACATAACATTAGTATGATTTTCTTGTTAAGTTTACTAATCTCTTGGTCATTCTTGGTTTAAGCTTGTGGAAGCTTAAGATATCTGAATCGTAGTCTAATTTCTTGAATCTTGATCATGTATGAAGAATGCTCAGGTCTAGTTTGACTGACTTCTTCTGTGGAACAGAAAATATTTATATTGATGACACTCAGTTTGTAATCAATTTAGTGACTTGTTTGTGGAACAGCACATGATGGGCCTGTATTGAAATCTAATTTATTGACTCCTTCGAGTTCGGGCGGGTCGGTATACCCTGCACATGGACATTTGTTTGTGTCCTTTTGTACCCTTTTTTTATGATTATTTTGACTATTGGGTGACACTATGAGTTTCTTTTATTTTGTTAAACAGGTACTGTTATTTTAACTTTGAAAATTTGTTTGCTTGGATTGGTGTAATCTTTTGAGTTCTCATTGTGTCTAGTTTCAGAATCAAATTATATGCAACTTAGTGTTAGCCAGTGACTGTAGATTACAAATTATATGATGATTTCACCTAAATCAATCCATGGCAGCTATAACGGACACCTGTCCTCTAATTTGTATGTCCCCCTTTATAAGCTCATGGCTCTTCTCCATTGGAAGATGACGTGAGACAAGAATTTCAAACATTCTCTCTCATCCGAGTGAGATAAGAACCTCTAACATTCTCTCGTGCTCAAATTCGCAACGTTCTCTTTGTAGTTAAACCATCTTGCCTACTCAGTGCAGATACTTTCCGGAGGAACGTTTGACATGACACTGGATCAAAGACTGGATCTGGTTCTGATACTTTTGTCAAAAGTCTAAATTGTTGGGTAGTATTATATATCCACTTTTTATAAGTCTATGATCTTCTCCATTCGGATTTGACCCTGTCTACTCGGCACAGATACTTCTCAAATGAGCGCTTGACATGACACCGAATCAAAGACTAGATCTGACTCCAATACTTTTGTAACAAGTTGAGTTATATATCCACCTTTATAAGTCCATGATCTTCGACGTGAGACAAAAACTCCACAGTAGCCTTGTAGTCTATTAACATCAAACCCAAAAACCAAATGGTTTGCCCATCGAGTATCTTGAAAGTTCATGTCATCTTGTGGCCTGTGGGTTTGTTGCATTTGGTGTCTTTGCTTCTTTGTCATGTTCTATTTTAGTTTATTACACACACATATACATATATTTATATTCTATATATATTCTCTTTTTAGCGCCTGTCCTTTTAGTTATGTTCTTGTTTTTCCTTGAAATTTGCCTACTTTTCTGGTTTAAGACATACCAAGAAATACGGTGCTGAGTGAGTGTTCCATAGAAATTTTAACTGCCAAGCCAACTTTAATAAAACGAAGTTAACTGAACACATGAAGTGGCATCAAAACTCTACTACTCATTAATACATCTTCTGATAAGATCATGAACTTGATTTTTTTTTTTTTTTTTCAACTTGTGGATATATCCACATATAGGGTTCAATACGAAGAACACAGATCGGGAGACAAACCAGTCATGTACCAAAAAATTAAAATAACTTAGTATTGATATATAAATAGGATTACAAATAAGCCGAGCCGAGTTTATGCGTGGGGTATATATATGTATGTTATATAAAAGCCCCAAACATATATAGAACAAAACTCTTTGGGGTCACTCACAAGAATTGTTTTTGGTAATTGCCGAGTAAATATGGGACGAGAGGACTCTATGTACTTACTAGTAAATTATGAGAGTGTTCTAAGAGGTTTGACACTACATTGTGAACCAAAAAAATAAAAAAAAAAGTTTCAACCAACCTCAACAACTAATAAAGTAATTATAAAACAAATAAAAATAAAACACAACTGATAAAGTAAATCACAAGAAGGCCTTTTGGGATTTGTCCCAAATTCTTGAGTTAGATTTTTGGGTTTTGTTTAAAAAACACTTGACAAAAGGTTTGTAGTAAATTTGACTTTCATTTACTTTTCCGATAAAAGAAAAAAAAAAAGTTGGCTTTCAGTTGTGAACAAATGGAGTTTTTCAATTTGGAGAAGCGAGGAGGGGAAAAGAAAAAAAGCTTTTGGAATTTGTGTCAAAATTCTTGATAAGGATTCATCACCTCTATTTCTTTATATATATATATATATATATATATATATATAACCTTAGGGATGCTTTAACAATAACAAGACGGAAAACTGACATGTTCTATATGTTATAACAGCTATTTGATTAAGTTTTGGGCTGTAATTGCTATTGGGTCTTCTTTTATTTCTCGTTTCTTTTTTCTCTGTTTTGGGTCCAATCTTTCTTTGGACTATCATCTATCTTCTTTTTTTTGGGCCTCTTTTAAAGCCCACTTCTGTACATTTCAACTCATATTTATAAAATTTGTTTGACAATTCGGGAAAAAAAAAAAAAACTTAACTGGTTTGACAACACAGGTTTAAATTAAACTTTTAATTTTAGTGAAATTACATAAATTTCCTCTACGTGTTCAAAAATTAATTACACTTGCATGGATGGCCCAGTGAATCTTCTGGGACGAGTCATAAATTCGAACATCTTGAGTTTCATTTTCACAATTCTCATATTCGAATGGTGACAGTCAACGTTGGAAACGATAAGACCACACAAAAAAAAAAAAAGAATCAAATTTAAATTTTGAATTCAACTAAAAAAATAAAAATAATAGCATGGGAGAGCCTTCCAAATGGATAAGGGTATTTCCAAATGATAACATATTAATTATCATATATACTTTATTTTGCAATCCTCCACTATTTATCCATCAATATCCGAAATGATTCAATCAATCCTCATGCATTCATATGTTTTTTTTTTCTTTAACTTGATTAATAAATTCACCCTTAATTGGATCTTATTACAAGTGATATTCAAATGCTATTAAAACACACACACATCACATTTTTTTTTTCTCTCCATGCATGAACAATACCAAATTAAACCCTAAAACCACTTCAAACTTAAACCCTAAAACCACTTCAAACTAACAATCAAATCAACAACATCACTTTTGGTCACACTCGCACCACATTTTTATTCACCACTTCAAACTTGCGATTAGACAACACCACTTTTAGGCACAGCTAGCTAACATGAGCTCATTCACTTAATTAACCCTTCTTGAGGAGTATTTGTGTTTTTTCAGCTACCCTTCTGAAAGAATTGTGACGTTAGCAGAAAATTTACAGTAATTGGATAAAGTAGTCGCAATAGTAAGCCTGAGGTGTTCACATTAAAGTTCTTGTTATAGTGGAGTATAATGGGTGTGAGTATAGGATAGAGTTTTTTGTACTTTGCTTCGAGATAGTGGATTGATTTCTATGGGGTTTCCTGCCTCACCCCTGTACTTTTTCTATCTTAGGATTTTTACCTAAAATTCCTAATGTCATCTCTAAACTTTCCTTGCTTTATTTATTTTGTGATTGGTTTCGATGCTTAATTGATAATTATTGTGGAAAATTATTCAATCATAAAAATTGATCTCAATGAGGACCGATTTGGGAAGGATGAGCATACTAGACTAGTATGCTTGGTTGCTTGTTAGGATTGATTTAATCAACTGGAGTCTTCCAGCATAGGATAACCAATTTGAAGCCTAATGACTAATCCTATTTGTGATATTCTAAACAAGAGCCTTGCAATTTGTAGCTCTGAAATAGGTAGAGATGAGTGGAACTCCCACGTGCTTGATAGGAAATGTTCCTTTCCCAATACCAAGTAAGTTAGAAATTGATTACTCCATGTGAGGGGAAATACCTGGAAAAAAAATCAGTGCTTTTGGCTATATTAATTGACAAACCATGGAGATGAGAGAATTGGTCAAGAGCAATCTTAAGGGTTTCGACTGACTCAAGGCTTCCATGGCATAAGAGGATCAAATCATTGGCAAAACAAAGGTAAGTTATGCCCAATTTTTTGCATCTTTAGTGGAACTTGAAAGAAGGGTCATTTGCAACAACCATCTTGGTGATAGAAGTGAAAACTTCCATAACTATAACAAAGAGATAAGGGGATAGAGGATCCCCTTGTCTAAGCCCCTAACCCCCTTAAAGTACCCATGAAGTTCTCCATTTAGGGAAATGGAGAAAAAAGGGGAGGTGATGCAAGCCTTCACCTAAGAAATGAATTGTGGAGGATAACCAAGAATGGTTAGAACATATAGGATTAAAGGCCAACTAACCGAGTTAAAGGCCTTTTGAATATCAATTTTTAGTGCATGTACATTTAGGAGTAGGAGAATGCTTGTGGTATCCTCTAAGGAGTTCTTGGAAAAGAATTAAGGATATTATCACTTATTTTCCTTCATTCAACAAAGGCAGTTTGAATAGGGCCAATGATATGTGGAAGGGTGGGCTCGATCTTGTTGGCTATTAACTTAGCAATGCATTTGTACACAATATTAAAATAGGAAATATGCCTAAAATCATTCAAGGATGAGGGGTTGGGGCACTTAGGCACAAGAGCAATATAAGAGGAATTCACTTCTTTTAACAGCTTGCCATTTAAAAAAAAAATCCCTAATAACTTTTGTAACCACTCTACCAATAGTTTACTAGCTAGATTGAAAAAAGATGTCGTTAAAGCCATTGGGACATGGAGATTTGTCCTTGTTTAAGGCAAAAAAATATTCCTTAATTTTCAAATCAGTAGGAATAGAAGAGAGAGAGGTAGAGAAGTGGATTGGAATGGATATTTTAATGAATGGAGAGAGGATAGAGTATCCTGGATAGTTAGGAGAGCTTTTGCCTAGCAAATCATGGAAATGGGAGACAACTTCTTGTTTGATTACTTGAGGATCAACAATAGCCTAACCAGCTGAATTTTGGATACTAACCATTTTCTTTTTGGGTAAAGTACATAAAACTCCCCTCTAGTTTAAAAAATGTGCAAAAAATTTCCTTCATGTTCACTTTACACCCCTGTATTTTGTACAAATCAACCCTTCTAAGCTAAAAACACTTTTAAAGTTCTAGTTTTACCCTTCTATCTAATTTCTTAATAATTCCCACAATAGCAATTTTATTCTTTTTATATACTTTTTTTAAAATATTAATTTAATTATAAATTAAATATTCTTGTTTTATTATCATTTCGTGGCCAAGCCAAAAAAAAAAAAAAAAAACAAATCTTCGTTAGTTTTTTAAATATTTTCTTTTGACATTGTTATAAAAAAAGGGCATTTTTTTTAAACAATGCCAAATGTTTTTTTTTTTTAACAGTGAAGATTTTTAAAAAAAAAAATACCGTTTTTCAAAAATATCTTTTTTTTTAGCACTACTACAACCTATGTATAACTTCTTTGTATAACTCCTTCTGATTATTGCAACAGTGATCCAATTTATTTTTCAAGACATTTAAACAATGATATGCTAGTTAGAGAGCCAATTTTAGCTGCAAAATGGTGTACCAAATGACAGTTAAAAGTTTGTCGAATAAGGTTTAAGAAGAAAGAGGTGAAATTTTTTATTAGAGTGATAACTTTGAGTGATAATTTTAAATAAAATTTTAATAACTCAATCTTTAAATGTGTTCCGTTTATGTGGGATGGGATAATTCCATGTGTTTGGTCGTGAATTATGGGGTGATGTTGTAGACCAACACCACAGTCATCGACAAAGAAATAAAATAAAATAAAAAATCTTCACTGTAAAAGAAAAAAAAAAGAACATTTGGCATTGTTATAAAAAAAAAAGGTATTTTTTTTAACAATGCCAAACAAAAAAAATATATTTAAAAAACTAATGAAGACATTTTTTTGGCTTTTAGGTTTGCAGATAGAGCTCCAAGCTACTTTAGCCTTTGTTTTCTTCAATTCAACACCTGACCATAGGAAATCTCGAACAATAGAATTGATCTCAATGATGACCCATTTGGGAAGGATGAACATACTGGACTAGTATGCTTAGATGCTTGTTAGGATTGATTTAATCAACTGGAGTCTTCTAGCATAGGATAACCAATTTGAAGCCCAATGACTGATCCTATTTGTGATATTCTAAACAAGAGCCTTGCAATATATAGCTCTGACACAGGTAGAAATGAGCGGAACTCCCAAGTGCTTGATAGGCAATGTTCCCTTCCAAATACCAAGTAAGTTAGAAATTGATTGCTCCTTGTGAGGGGAAATACCTGGGAAAAAAATAAGTGTTTTTGGCTATATTAATTGACAAACCAGAGAGATGAGAGAATTGGTCAAGAGTGATCTTAAGGGTTTTGACTGACTCGAGGCTTCCATGGCATAAGAGGATCAAATCATCGGCAAAACAAAGGTGAGTTATGCCCAATTTTTTGCATCTCCAGTGGAACTTGAAAGAGGGATCATTTGTAACAACCATCTTGCTGATGGAAGTGAAATCTTCCATAACTATAACAAAGAGATAAGGGGATAGAGGATCCCCCTGTCTAAAGTACCCATGAAGTTCTCCATTTAGGGACATGGAGAAAAAAAGGGAGGTGATGCAAGCCTTCACCCAAGAAATAATTATGAAGGATAACTAAGAATGGTTAGAACATCTAGGATGAAAGGCCAACTAACCGAGTCAAAGGCCTTTTGAATATCAATTTTGAGTGCACGTATATTTAGGAGTAGGAGAATACTTGTGGTATCCTCTAAGGAGTTTTAGAAAAGAAGGATACTATCACTTATTTTCCTTCCTTCGACAAAGGTAGTTTGAATAGGGCCAATGATATGTGGAAGGGTGGGCCTGATCTTGTTGGCTATTAACTTGGAATGCATTTGTACAAAATATTAAAATAGGAAATATGCCTAAATCATTCAAGGATGAGGAGTTGTGGCACTTAGGCACAAGAGTAATATAAGAGATTTCACTTCTTTTAACAGTTTTCCATTTAAAAAAAAAATTCCTAATGGCTTTTGTAACCACTCTACCAATAATATGCCAGCTAGATTGGAAAAAGAGGGCATTAAAGCCATCGGGACCTGGAGATTTGTCCTTGTTTAAGGCAAATAAACATTCCTTAATTTTCAAATAAGTAGGAATAAAAGAGGAGAGGTAGAGAAGTGGGTTGGAATGAATTTTTGAATGAACGGAGATAGGATAGAGTATCCAGGATAGTTAAGAGAGTTTTTGCCTAGCAAATCATGGAAATGGGAGACAACTTCTTGTTTGATTACTTGAGGATCAACAACAGTCTGATGAGCTGAATTTTGGATACTAAGGCCCTGTTTGGCAGAGCTTTTGCTTCGGCTTTTACGCAGAAGAAAAAGAGAAGCAGAAGCTAAATCAGGAAGCTGGTACCCCCCAGCTTCCTTTAAAAGCTCCTTTTGGACTCCGAATCTCTTCCGCCTGATCAATTCAAACACTCTCTAAAACGGCTTTTGAGCTTGAAAAGCCGAAAGCCGCTTTTCAAAAGCCAATCCAAACAGGGCCTAACCACTTTCTTTTTGTTGATTTTAGAAGAGATGCTTTTAAAAAAATATTTTGAGTTGCAATCAGCTGCTTATATGTTGGGGATAGGCTAATGTAATACCCCTTAATTTTGAGGTTTATTTAATTTAAATTTGGGTTTGAGTTTGTTAGATTATTGAGTCTATGTTAGATTATAATTTTTTTTTTATTTTTATTATTAGTCTTTCGTGCAACTTATGTGATTTTTTTTTTAATATAGAAATTTTATTAACATAGTTGGATTAAGAAAATTTTGAGTATGAAATTTGGTATAGTTGAATTAGAGGAGAATGTCGTGTTTTATGAGTGTATATATATATATGTGTGTGTGTGGGACAATACTTACCTACTCACCGGTGTGTAGGTGAGTCCTCCTGACCGTTGATGTGTCCCAATAAAAAATCAACACGTCAACTTTAATTACAAAATTAAATTTAAAATACAATAAATAAGTATATATAATAAATGAGGTTTAAAATATAATAAATAAGTATAATAAATGAGGTTGACCTCATTTATTATACTTATTTATTACACTTTAAAACTGACGTGTTCAATTTTTATTGGGACACATCAATGGTCAGGAGGGTTCACCTACACACCGGTGAGTAGGTAAGTATTATCCGTGTGTGTAGGTGGATATAAGTGAAGTTGGCTGTAGAAGAGAAGAATAATAACATTTTTATTAATTGTTGATGGTTGGCTGCCTTTGGTGTGCACGGCGAGCCTGTGGTGAGGTGGCTGATGGTGACGGGCTGAGTAGTCACAGTTTGGGTTTCGGTTGGGTGTTTGTGGGCGACTTGTGGTGCCGACGGTGGCTGTGTTAAATGGTGGGATGACTTTGCAGCAGCCATGGAAGTTTGTATGGCTGTTTGGGTAGACTTGGCTTCGGGTAGGTGCATGGTCGTTCGGCAGTAAAGGAGCTGAAAGTGTGGCGATCATGGTGACGGGTTGGTGAGGAATGGATTTGGGTGGCCTTATCGGTTCGGCTGTGAAATGGGTCTTCAATGGTGGTTTGAGCTTGGAGCTAATCGTGGGTTTGGTGGAGTTTTGGCTTATGGAGAATTTTCTCACAGATTGTTGAGGTAAGTGGACATGGTGGTGCCGACTGCCATGGAAGGAGTGGTGGGTCTGCTCGATTCTTCTTGGTCTTTTCAATGGAATTATATTTTGCAATTTAAATTTTGATGGATAAAGGTTATTGTGTTGAAATTTATTTACGTGTTTGATATTTCAGTGCAATTGGTGTATTATTTTATGTGTATTATATGTTAATGTGCATGTGTGTGCTTGTTAAATTTTATCTGCAATTAAATGTGCTCGTTGATTAAATTGTGCATTTAAATTGCATTATTTTATGTATACAATGGTAATTGTTTATTTGTACTTGTGGATGTATAATTGGTGCATTTAAATTATGTCATGTTATGTGCACAAATTGTACACGGTTGCTTGTACTTGCCGATATGTTTTTGTTTATTTAAATTCATTGAATGTTAAATATTATATGATTAAATTGTATTATTGGATGATATTACTTATTTAAATATAAATTAAATTATTTTGAGATTATGATGCAAAAGTCAACTTGCTGCTGTAATGAAAAATTATTTAGCATATCATTGTTGTACTTTGAGCTCACTCTCTCCCAGACTTTGCAGGTTAGGACGCTGACACGGTAACAATTACGGGACCTGGTAGTACCGGTTGAAGAGGTAGTAGGGACTATTAAAATTATTATGTCCATGATTTGAGAGAGATTGTATTAGTTTGAGAATTGTAAGAAAGAAATGTATTTAACATTATCTTCTAATGTAATAGAATGTTGTAGGATACTTTATGTATTTAAGAGACTGTTTGGAGACTTTAGATTTTTCTTTTTTTTATCTCTTACTTTTGTTTTATGAGACTTTAGATTTTTCTTTTTTTTATCTCTTACTTTTGTTTTATTAGTTTTTCACATCCCGAATTTCTTTTCTAAAATCCGGGGTGTGACAGTTAAGAAGTTTGGTCTAAGTGTTTAAAATTATGAAAGTTGTTTTTAAATTATGGACGCATCTTATATGTCATATGTAGTAACCCTTGTGGACGGGTGTGAGTGGGCGGGTGCGAAGACAGACACTGGGCTGAGCTACCACACTGACAGGGTGCAGGGTGCTCAATCCCACATCGCCTGGGTGTGGAAAAGGGGATGTGCTTATATGTGGTATGTTCTCTTCAAATGGTATGAGGCCTTTTGGGGTAAACCCAAGAGCAAAACCGTGCGGGCTATGGCCCAAAGCGGACAATATCATACCATGTGTTGGAGCGGGGTATTACAGTTGGTATTAGAGCCTGAACCCAGCCGGAAGTAGTGTGCCGACGAGGACGTCGGGCCTCGTAGGGGGGTAGATTGTAGTAACCCTTGTGGACGGGTGTGAGTGGGCGGGTGCATAGACAGACACTGGGCTGAGCTACCACACTGACAGGGTACAGGGTGCTCAATCCCACATCGCCTGGGTGTGGAAAAGGGGATGTGCTTATATGTAGTATGTTCTCTTCAAATGGTATGAGGCCTTTTGGGGTAAATCCAAGAGCAAAACCGTGCGGGCTCAGGCCCAAAGCGGACAATATCATACCATGTGTTGGAGCGGGGTATTACAGTTGGTATCAGCCCAGTGTCTGTCTATGCACCCGCCCACTCACACCCGTCCACAAGAGTTACTACAATCCACCCCCCTACGAGGCCCGACGCCCTCGTCGGCACACTTACTTCCGGCTGGGTTCAGGCTCTGATACCAACTGTAATACCCCTCTCCAACACATGGTATGATATTGTCCGCTTTGGGCCTGAGCCCGCACGGTTTTGCTTTTTAGGTTTTACCCCAAAAGGCCTCATACCATTTGAAGAGAACATACCACATATAAGCACATGGAGCGGGGTATTACAGTTGGTATCAGAGCCTGAACCCAGCCGGAAGAAGTGTGCCGACGAGGACGTCGGGCCTCGTAGGGGGGTGGATTGTAGTAACCCTTGTGGACGGGTGTGAGTGGGCGGGTGCGAAGACAGACACTGGGCTGAGCTACCACACTGACAGGGTGCAGGGTGCTCAATCCCACATCGCCTGGGTGTGGAAAAGGGGATGTGCTTATATGTGGTATGTTCTCTTCAAATGGTATGAGGCCTTTTGGGGTAAACCCAAGAGCAAAACCGTGCGGGCTATGGCCCAAAGCGGACAATATCATACCATGTGTTGGAGCGGGGTATTACATCATACATTATTATCATACTTGATCTGGCATTCTTCCACTATTTAATATCCATCAATATGCAGAATGATTAATTCAATCAATCACAAATGGGAATTCATGTTTTTATTCACTTTGATTTGATTAATAGATTCACACTTGATCTTATTACAAGTGAAAATCAAATGCTATTAACGCACACTCACAACACATTTTTTTCTCACCACGAACACCACCACCCCTAGCTAACATGAACTCATTCACTTGGAACTAATTAACTCGCTTACAATCAGACCTAATCTCTCCACTGTTTCCTGTCAGTGGGCTTATATTTCCCATCTTAATCATGGACTGACCAAAGCTGTCGAAGAACTCAGTCTGGCTGTTCCCAAACCGGTTCACGATGGCCACCGTTTCAGCCCCGCTAGTTGAAAACAACTCTTGATCGCTCTGAAGAAGCCCACGCTTGTTTTGAAGGTTCGTAAAGTAATTGTTGTCGAAGCTGTTTGGAGTGGATGGATCAAGATCTGCCAATGCATTGTCATTGCCACTTTGGGGGCATAACTGACGAAGTGTTTCTAGGTATGTCGCATCTAGGGATGGGTCAGGATTTCCAGTGCCGTTGAAATTGTAAAGTCGGCCTCTAAAAAGTAAGCATCGAGCTTTTCCAAATGTATGAGCACCTGAGAAACAAATGTAGATACATAGCCAATAATAAAAAATGAGAAAAATTGGTGCAACCATGCATGGACAATGACAATACATTGGCAGATACATATATAATTGTATGGTTTCTAAAGTTTCTTTACGCATACTAATTCTAATTGAACTAAGAGACATATTCATGTTAACATAAGTAGTTTTTCAAACAAAAGTTTAAGTTATTGGATAGTGTTACCCGATCATATATATCTATTCTCTTTTTTATTTGAATCCGATTTGAAACCGATTTGGAACAAAACGTCTCTAACACTACCCATACATATCCATTATCTTTTCTATTGAAATCCGACGTGGGACAAGACTCCTTTAACAATATATATCATTAGGCTACATATATATGAGTGATTTGTACGTTACCGGATAAAGCGACAAGATCGGTGGTGTCAAGTCCTACAGCAGCGAACTTGGCTGTATTTTGACTGACACTATCAAAAGGACTTGGGATGTTGCTATCCGCTCCGGCTCGGTTTGCTGTTCTGCTATCTCTTCTTCCCATTAGAACATCCCATGATTGACCTCCTGCCTGCAACAACAACATGTTAACTGGCATTAGGTAATTAATGGTGAGTACTCAATTACATATTCATCCAAAATCGCTCGGGCCGGGTTAACTTAACTTGTATTCGTTACCATAATATTCATTTCCCATGTAACGAATATTGCCAATGATAGGGACATACGATATATGGAAGTGTTGCTAGGAACACTGAATCGTTGACTGACTCCAGTCAAAGGCTGACAAATAAGTATGTACTGTATATTATAAGGAGCCTTCCAAAAAAGGTCACGTTGAAACAAACATAGTAAAGTAGATGAAGGTCTTGAGATCAAATTCATGATCAACTTGCTAATAATATATCTTAGTTTCAAAATAAATGTAACTCTTTCATTAAGGTCCAAAGTAAATGTTCTCTCGTGTGAGTGTAATTTCCACAAAATAATGTGAATCCTACTTCACATGGAGTGATCTTCATCCTCTTCTGTGTACGGTATATTCTTGTGACACAAAAATAATTTAGATTCACTAATTAAATACACGCTTCACCAAAATTCGATGAGCTGGCCAAGGTAAATTCAATTTTAAAAACAAAAAGAACAAAATGATTTTCATGATATTGTTGGGATCAAGATCCTCTCCGTTAATTTGTAATTTTCGCTGGTGCATCTAGTGAATAACCGTCGATTTTTACTTTTTATTAATTATGACGTGGCACAATGGTGTCGACTAGATATACTAGCTGAAATCAATGACGGTGGAGAAGATCGTGGTCCGGTAACGTTGACTCTCCTTCAACCGTTCTATCACTTATCTAATATAGTTTTCACATCATTAATTTTCTGCTAATCTAAATTAGTTGTAAATTGATGGGGACTTGGGCATGAAGTATTTCATATTTATTTAGGTGGTCATGCTTTGGTTAGAAAATTTATGATGAATACGTACTGGAAAGAAAGATAGAGAAAGGGTGAGCAATAAATTACCAAAGAAACTGAAATCTGAGATGCAATGGCCAAAATATCAGCACAAGATACCTCCCCTGGGCATACATTCTCCAGTGCAGTCTTAATGTCATCAACTACACTGAATCCAGCAGCTGAGTTTGCATTAGGAACTGCATTTTTCTCACTATCTATGCCAGTTGCATCGTCTAGCAGAATTGATCCGTCGCAGCCCTGCACAACATACACATGCACATACATTCATGTACAGATCATATATATATGTGTGTGTGTGTTTGCATGCAGTGTATATATACACGTAGAAGCTAGTGATTCTTGCTCTCAAACTAGGTTGATGTACGTTCTTGTTTTTCTTGGAGTAAATGTCAGGTGTATATAAAAAAAGAAGATGTACAAGAGACTCTAAAGGAGCAACAAGCTATGCGGTAGCAACAGAGTTGAGCAAAACAAGAAGTAACAATACAGTGAATAACAATTGTTTGGGTGCATTTGTTTGAATTTTTAAGAAAAGAAAAAAAAAAAAAATCAGTCACCATATAGCTATTATATATATATATAAGTCATAACCTAACTACAACACCTTATTTTCCCATTTTTTCACAGCAATGTCAATGTTCAACCAAGAGTGGCTGCAATAAGAGGAGACCACTTTACTTTATGAGCAACGCTATGGACACTATATATATATATAGTTGTGGTTAATTGTCTAATCTCATCCATCAGAAGATGTTGAATTCACGTTGAATTCATATAAAACTTACATCATCTAAGGAATGAAATTGAACAATTGAACTGTCCAAAGCATTCCTCTTCTATTAATAGAATAAACCTCAGTCTCTCCGATCTCTCCGATCTCTGATAAGCACAAATGCAGACATCCATCCATGGACACATTTGAAAGAGAAAGCTAGAACATTACATCGACAAAGCAATCATGGAAATGAAGGCGAATGAGCTTGGCACCAATTCGGACATCGTTTTGTTGAGCCTGCTCCAACACACCCTTTACCACGCTTGACACGTTGGGGCACCTGGTAGAGTAAAAGGTGGCGCTCAGCTGTGCGTTAGATCCTCCAAACACAGCTGCAAGAAAAAGAGTTGCTAACACAAATAAAGCTCTCATGTTTTCTCTCTTTCTTTCTATTCCAAAACTATGAATTGAAATTAAGGGCTATATTATGTGTGAGTTAGGCTTTATGAGATATCTTCAATTTATAGACGTACGTGGTTGCAGTAGATGACAGCTTAGGCACATGCAGGCTTTTGTGCAAAGCATGCAATGACTGTAAAGTTCTTGACTTTGAAACTTATACACATCATGTGGGCTCCAAGCATACACGGCTTCAAAAAAGGCTGCAATGCTTTTTTTATGAAAAAGTTATGATTTAGATAATGTTTTTTCTAAGAACTGTTTTGACAGTAATTTCTCGAAGGCATGAATATATGGGTTTGGTATATCTTTGCTAAATTACCGACCTCCCTAAGATTTGTTATATGACACCAACAATTTGAAGTTCTAAAAGATCAAATTTATTTACACTTAAAAAGTACCTACAAGTTTCATGGACATAAAATTCGACGGAAAGCAGGAATGGCAACAGGATGGAATTGGGCATACCCTCTTCCGGTTTCAAATCCGATGAAGTTTTTCTAACCCAAAATTGTTTAGCAATAGAGTAGGTTTGGAATGGGACCCATTTCCCATCTCAGTCTCGTTTAAGTTTTCCTCCTTCTTCCCATTTAATTTCGCACTCAAATTTTTATCCTAATTCTTTCACCAAAATTTTTAAAAGTCATGCTTAAGAATATAAATCAAATAAATATTCTTCCACACTAAATTAAACAAATAAAGTTTTCTAATATACTAAAGTAAACTATCCAGATTATATTCTTCTAATGATTCGAGTAATGGAGAGATCATGATTTTTAAGACATATATATATTAAGAATAAAATGGTAAATTATCAATATAAATAGAATGAGGTTGGACGGGATGACCTTTTTCCAATTCTAAAACTTGTTCCATCCAAAAATCCTTAAATTGGATCCCAAGACTATTAAACCCGAGTAGGTAACAGAGCCCCGGGCAAGGGGTTGTCATCTCTATGAGAGACAACATTTGTTTTGTAAGACCCACCATACCCCCCAATAAGTTTATGTTTGATGGCAGCTACTCAGTGAAATTTCTCAAATAACCGAGGACGTCCGCGAAACTATAGCCAAATCTAAAAAAAGGTTAGTATCGTTTAATATATATATATATATATATATATATATATATCACTAAACATTTAGGTTCGGTCCTTCGCAACTTCAATCTGAAATTTTAGAAAGAAACCGAAGCACTCCATCGCACTATTGTAAAACAAAATCACCAATCAAATCGTATAGATGGATTTGTTTAAATTTTCTTAACATATGATGCAGGAGCATTTGAGTCAGATGATGCTGAGCTGTCAGACGACACGTTGATGGCACTGAAATATCTTGAGTTGGCAGATCAGCGTAAAGATGGCAGGAAACCGTGACCTTGTCACTAATTAGGGTATTTTTGGATGCGCTTCAGTATTTTGGCCATAACTTTGGCTACAGGTGTCAGAATCTGACCACAATTCGGAAAGCTTGGTTCGGCGCGCACGTCGTGGGCACCAAGCTAAAGCTGGGTGTGTCTTTTTTCGAGGCCAAAATCCACTGTTTTCCTCTCCGAATCCCTAATTTTAGTTATTTCTTTCCTTTTTTGGTAATATTTATTTTGTTGATTAGGAAGAGATTCTGGGCTTGATTTGGGCCAGAATTCTGGCAACTTTCTTCTTTTATTTCGTATTTTATTTTGGCAAGAATATTAGGTTTTGCTATTTTTGGTAATGTTGACGAAATTCAGCTATATAACCCGGCTTATGGGTTGATTCGAAAGTACTTTTGATTTTGAATAATAATATTGAATACCAGAGACTTTTCTCTGAGTTTTTGGACAATTCTCGTGCTTTCTTTCTGTTTATTTTCTGTTGCCCTTAGCTTACAGAATAATCACTATTCTGTCCGGCGTCAACATCCAAACAAACTATTCTAAGTTTGAACAAAGTCCACATTCGTCCAACTTCACATCTTGGTTTTTTTCCCGCAAAGTTATTATGCATGAATCTTTTCTTCTTTTTTTTTTCCCTGGAAAGTTATCATGCATGAATCCTTTGATTCATGAGCAAACCAACGAAAAGTCATTGATACACGTTTTCATATCACTGTCTCCTTGTTTGTCATATCTTGGGACTAAATGTTTTTTCCGTCAATGTTATAACACGTAAGTCTTGCTTCCTGTATTGGATTTTGTACATTTTGGTTTTAAGCAATACTACACGTCTCGAATAAATATATTTCGAATATATGTGGTTGGTGAAATAACACATTATTTTAGAAAATAAAATTAGTAAATACAGTAATATCCCAAATTTTTCTACGATATTAATTTATGACCTCATTAACTTCAGCACCAAAAGAATGGTGTGCTGGTTCTTAATTCATAATCCGGACTATATTATCTATTGAAAATTTACATGTATTTTAGTAATTAAATTTTTTTCATAATAATAGAAAGGTAAAACCCAACGACACACAAAGCTTGTAAGGCTCACCATTCACACGTGATGGGGTCCAAAAATTTTGTGTCTTATTCATTGGCTTAGTGGCCACACACTATTTTGTTAATCTTTTTTTTTTTTTAGTCTTTTTTAATACATTCATACTTTACTAATTATAGTAAATATAAAAGCTGAAATTTAAGAATATAGAAGTACATTAGATAAGAAATCTTTAGTTCCTGCATAAATTTAAAACAACCCTTATATTTATTTTTCACCTAGTTTGGGGCATGTTGGCGTATTAATGATATTTTTCATGGACCTATGCATGACTTGAAACTATTATATTGTACCTTCTTTGATAAGAACTAAGAAATATGGATACGGATTCGGGACACAGATACGACATGAAACAAGTACGGCGATATGATAAATTTTAAAAAAAATAGAATACACGTATAGACATGATACGTCAATATAAAATAATAAATTATATTTTTATATATGCAAAAAATGAGTTATTAATATTTCTTTATAAAACATGTCATTAACAAATAAAATAAGAGTTAAGAGTCATTATAAATTAGCATGGATGAAATTTGTACTAAATCATGATATGTATCTTAGCACTTTTTTTAAAATAAATTTTAAACTTTTATTAACAATTATAATATGATATTATTGTTGGAAAAACTATATTTTCATGTTCAAAACTTGATAAAAATGTGTTTTGAAGAATTCGAGAAGTATTAGATACGTGTTAGAAATAAAAAAATATATTTTAAAATTATGGATAAGTATAGAAAGTATCGGACACGTATTCGAGGAGTATCGATATCGGATACGGATATGTTACTCTTAGAATAAAAATGTTCACAAGTCAAAATCTCTCTCTTTTCTTTTTTTTTGCTTTATATATATATATATTTCTTTTTCACGTCTTCATTTCTATTTTGGTTTTTGTTATGCACATAGAACTATATGGGTAGTACTAAGCCCCTGTATGGATTAGCTTTTGAAAAGCAACATTTGACTTTTCAAGCTCAAAAGCTGTTTTGGAGAGTATTTGAATTGGTAAGGCTGAAGAGTTTCAAAGTCCAAAAAGAGCGTTCAAAGGAAGCTGGTGGGTACCAGATTCTTTATTTAGCTTCTGCTTCTCTTTTTCTTGTGCGTAAAAACCGAAACAAAAGTTGTGCCAAACAATGTCTAAATTGGATAATCCCAACTATCTTAAATTTCTATTTTTGGGTTTCTTTTTTTCAAATAATATTATTCTTTTACACATCTGCGAATAGAAATCTATTACTATATAACATAGTGATAGAATGACACTTATCTATTTTAAAATTAAAATATATTATTAAAAAATTTTAATTTTTTCTTTTATATTTTAAATTAAAAATGGACATATTATTCTATCACCGCGTTAACAGTGAACAGAAGGTTCCAACGTAGACAAACACATTGTCATGAAAATAATACACTCACCGTTTTCTGACTCTTTTTTTTCTTTTTGTTTTTTATGGTAAACTTTTCCTCATAGTCACATGGGAAAGTGTGGTGGTGAGTGAAACAGATGCCTCAGACCTCTGCTGGGGATGTAGAGCTCGGCTGCTAAAGATAGTATTTATTGATTTAATCATTTTTTTCTTCGCAAGACAAAAATAGATATTCAGTGCACCAACAAAATATTGTTTACCTTCTAAAGACAAATCTAAAATTTTCAGAAGAGTTGGATAAAGAGTATTTTTTTTTATGGTAAATTTTTCCTCATAATCACGCAGGAAAGTCTAGCGGCGAGTGAGCTTAGTTGCTAAAGATAGTATTTATTTATTTAATCATTTTTTCTTTAATAAACAAAAATAGATATTCAGTACGCCGACAGACAGAAAGCTAATGATTATCACATATTTCTTATAATATATAATTCTCATATATTGTTTACCTCCTAAAAATAGATCTGAAGATTTGGATAAACTTTTTCTGAGTAATTTTTCTTTTGTGGTAAATTTTTCCTCATAGTCACACTGGAAAGTGTGGTGGTGAGTGAGCTCAGCTGCTAAAAATAGTATTTATTTATTTAATCATTTTTTTTCTTGGATAAACAAGAATAGATATTCAGTGCATCAACAGAAAGCTAATGATTATCACATACTTCTTATAAAATATAATTCCCATATTTTGTTTACCTTCTAAAGACAGATATAAAATTTTCAAAAGATTTGGATAAACTTTTTCTGAGTCTTTTTTTTTTATGGTAAATTTTCTCATAGTCACACCGGAAAGTGTGGTGGTGAGTGAGCTCAGCTGCTAAAGATAGTATTTATTTATTTAATCATTTTTTTCTCGGATAAACAAAAATAGATATTCAGTGCACCAACGGAATATTGTTTACCACCCAAAGACAGATCTGAAATTTTCAGAAGATTTGGATAAACTTTTTTTGAGTATTTTTTTTATGGTAAATTTTTTCTCATAATCACGCGGGAAAGTGTGGTGGTGAGTGAGCTCAGCTGCTAAAGATAGTATTTATTTATTTAATCATTTTTTTCTTGGATAAACAAGAATAGATATTCAGTGCACCGACAGAAAACTAATGATTATCACATACTTCTTATAATATATAATTCCCATATATTGTTTACCTCCTAAAGACAGATCTGAAATTTTTAGAAGATTTGGATAAACTTTTTCTGAGTTATATTTTTTTTTTATGGTAAATTTTTTTTCATAGTCACACGGGAAAGTGTGGTGGTGAGTGAGCTCAGCTGCTAAAGATAGTATTTATTGATTTAATCATTTTTTTCTTCGCAACAAAAATAGATATTCAGTGCACCAACAAAATATTATTTACCTCCTAAAGACAAATCTAAAATTTTCAGAAGAGTTGGATAAAGAGTTTTTTTTTTATGATAAATTTTTCCTCATAATCACGCGGGAAAGTGTGGTGGTGAGTGAGCTCAGCTGCTAAAGATAGTATTTATTTATTTAATCATTTTTTCTTTAATGAACAAAAATAGATATTGAGTACGTCGACAGACAGAAAGCTAATGATTATCACATACTTCTTATAATATATAATTCTCATAAATTATTTACCTCCTAAAGACAGATCTAAAATTTTCAGAAGATTTGAATAAACTTTTTCTGAGACATTGTTTTTTTTTTTTATGGTAAATTTTTTTTTATTGTCACCTGAGAAAGTGTTGTGATAAGTGAGCTGAGCTGTTAAAGATAGTATTTATTTATTTAATTATTTTTTTGTTGGATAAACGAGAATAGATATTTAATACACCGAACAGGAAAGCTGATGATTACCACATACTTCTTATAATATATAATTTCGATATATTGTTTACCTCGTAAAAGACAGATCTAAAATTTTCAAAAGATTTGGATGACTTATTGAGAGATTTGGTAGGCAGCGGCGTACCAGGAGGCTTTCAATATTGTCCCCTATCAATCAAAAATTTGACTGAATAAGCCTTTTTTTTTTGTCATAAGTTTCTAGAATTTTATTGGCAAATGACAGCATGTATAAATTTGACCCATTCAATTTTCAGTAGAATCCAAGAGCCCCAAGTTTGAGAGGAATCAAATGGTTTCATATTTCATGTGGAAACTGATAATTATATATATATATATATATATATATATATATATATATTTTTTTTTTTCACATATAATTATTCATTTATACCTACCAAAAAAGTGGAAAAAGAATGATAAATTGCAAATTATCTTACTCCATTTCATGAAACTACTTCGAGCACGTTTGGAACTGTGATCAAATGGTATTAATGTTCTATTGTGTTTTGCATGAAGTTTGAAGGCAAGACCCATCCGTGTGCATGTGGGATGGGGGATCGTATTGTTGGTGGTGGATATTATGGGTGCTCTAAAAGACTTGACATTACGATTAACATATAAAAAACAATTAAAGAAAAAAGATTTATATCGACAACGAAATAAGAATAAAATTTTATTCTTATTGAAATTATTATATTTAATTAGACTATTTTTTACTAATGAATATTTTAATTTTTAACGATATTTGTCTAGCATACATATTTGTGGGAGATAGAATGTGATTTTTGAATAAGATCTTCATTTTTTTTTTAACTTAGTTCACTTTCTTTTATTCTTTTTTTCATGTTATTCGCAAAAAAAATTCTTATCACACATTTGATTATCATTATGAATCTGTCACTGATATATTTATATTTCATTATTGTATTATCTTCAAGTAATTCTTTTAGATGACTTTGTTGTTCATTTATTGATTTTTCATCTAAATTTCTTGTTATTTTACTATTAATTATAACAAAAAATTGTTGTAATGAGAGAAGAGAAAATGTGAGGAATAGGAAAAAAAAAAGATAAAATTAATAGGAGAAGATGTAAAGTTTTATAATTTTTTATTTTTTACCTTTATTCGTTAAGTATATATGAAGGGATGACAACAGGGCGGGGCGGGGTGGGGCGGGTTTTGACTTCCCCGTCCCTACAATCGTTTAACTTTCCTCGCTCCGTCTCATTTATACTTTTTCTTTTTTTTCAATCCAAAAATTTTTATAATAATAAATTTGATATTTAGATACATATATACCAAAAACACACATTTAGGTACATGCAACACAATGATTAATATTGAGTCATCCATTACTAATATAATAAACTTGTATAGTTGTATGATATATATAATATTAATATTTTTTTATATATTATTAATATTTTCTTTATATATTATATATAAGTATAAATATATATACTTAAACGGGGCGAGGCGGACGGGTACCCGTCAGGGTAGGGTCTTACCCCGTTCTCGTCCCGTTTAAGTGCGGGTTATTTTTCTTAACCCCATTCCCACCACGTTTCCTTAAACGGTTTCGTAAACGGATTTGAACGGGGTGGGGCAAATTGCCATCATATAATATGATCAACAATTCATAAAAAAACGTGAAATGAGAAGTGACAGAGAAAAAAAAGAGAAATTTTTTGAGATAAGGTTAATAGAAATTAGAAGTTTTAGAATGAATTAAATTATTTGGGTTTATTATTAAATTTTTACCATTGATTGAGGCCTATCACTACAAGGAAAAAAAAATTTAGAAAATCTAATAATATTAGAAAATAAAATTTTTAAGAACTCTTATTAAGAAAATAAAATAATTTGAAAGTTTTCTATTAACGAGACCTTAGACAACCGCCTAAGTCACCTAAGAGTTGAGCCGACCTGATAACTAGAAAACACATAGATGCTTCTCTAGAGTCATCGTGGCTATATTTAAAAGTAGATAAAACAAAAAGTACTTAAAATCACAAATTGACAGTGACAGAAAAATAAAGAGAGGATGAATAAGGGAAGAGATTCCATGGTAAGATGTTCTAAGATTAAATTTTTTTTTTTTGTGTATCATTTAATTTAATTGCTTCTTTATTTAAGAAAACATTTGTGATTACATTTTCATTCATAATCTTATGGAAACTAATCAACAAATAAATTGATACGTTAAATAATATATAAGATATTATATTTTTGTTATTTATTTGACTTAAAACTAATCAATGTGGACTACTCGTACGATCTCTCGTCGAAGGGAGTAGATATTGAGTGAGCCAGGAATACCATATCATTTATATATCAAGCCAATTAAATACATCATTCAAGTTAGTTGAGAGTAGTTGTTATATGTAAGTGGGACCCATTCATTGAACATTTAATTGAATGATGCATTTTAATTGGCTTGGTATACAAATGACATGGTATACCCGGCTCACCCAATATCTACTCCTCCGAAGGAGCTCTGCTCGCTCTAAGATCTCACTGTGCGATGCGTTGATTGTCAATGCACCCACTGCCAACATGATCGCGGCTGCCAAGCACGGCGTTGCGTTGCTCATAGCCATGGATAACTCTCAATTAATTATTTGATTTTTTTTTTCCCTGAATTTTGCTTTACATTCAAATTCTTTAGATGTGATATCAATATTGAACCATTGGATCGTGCATTAGAGAGTACAAAACAGAAAAAGTTGCAAATGGGGTTTAGATCATGGTTTCTATCGCTGAAAAGATTGAGTCCACCTCCAATACTTATACTAATGGATGCTGGAAACTCAATCTAATTGTGCACTAGTTATAGTTAAATCTATTGTTTATGTTTGTCAAATAAACATTTGGGGCTTTGATTTCATATATCTATATATATATATATATATATATATATATATATATGTATGTATAAATCATGTTATATATATTGAATGGATTTTAGAGTTACGAATTTTTTGCCGCATTTGTAATACAGATTGTTCAGTGACTTTGCTATTTCAATTAATTTGTTATTTTATTTTAATATTATTATTTATGAAAATAAATAATTATATATATATTTATATATATTATAGTATATATATATATATATATATATATATTTTTTTTTTCTCTGTCTTTCTATATATATATATATATATATATATATATATATAGCCATATAGGACTGTTCAAATGGATATTTTGGTTCATTACACAAGATTAAATGAAAATTTTAGTATTGAAAAGGATTAGTTCAAGAGTTAAAGGACATCATTTCACTGTGAAAAAGTGATTTGGCAAGAGAGGGCATTAGTAATATACACAACAAGTCACATGTTGTGTTTGTGACGAAATTTTTTAAAGTTGTATTTGTATGAAATAAGATTAAATCTCATAAGTTCACAGTTAAGTTTAGTCTTCTAAAAAGGAGGAAGAAAGAACAATTAGTTTATAGATTAGGATGGAAAATTGAGCCACCAGTATTTTGTAGTTTACAAGCATGAAAAATTAGAGATTAGAAATTGTTATCGACTGATATCTCCTCTAATTTTTTAAATAGAATATTAATATTTCAAAGCTCATTAGGGACTAAAGGTGAACGTGTGAATTAGCCCCGTGGGGTAGTCCAGGGATACTTTTATCTGTTTCAAAGTAAAAGGTCCCAGATAGAAGTTTTCATGGGAGTAATGCGGTTGTGTGAGTTATTTGAAATTTTACTTAAAGTGAGGAGTGGGGAATGTTACATAATTAAGACTTTCTGAATAGAGGAAATCCTAGACAAACATGAGAAAATCCTAATTACTATATATGTTTATAAATGTGTATCGGCAAATAAAGAAAAATATTAAGAAAATTTCAAACTTAAATTCGGGTCAAAATAGAACACTGGAGTTCAAAAATTTGTCACCAGAAGCCTTGGACCGGTCCAAGGCTCTGCCTTGCAGGTTTTGAAGTCATGAGACTTCATGGACCAGTACAGGTTTGAGTTGGACCGGTCCAACCTTGAAAATTCTAAAATTTTTGCTGAAATATCCTAAATTTCAAGGTTGGAAACCTCTGGGTTTGAAATATATATATATGTTATCACCACTTTACCTGGACTACGTGACTCTCATACTTGATCAACGATGTCCACATGCATTCGAAACCATCTGAAAAAAATC
This sequence comes from Cornus controversa, assembly GCA_026545225.1. Taxonomy (NCBI): domain Eukaryota; kingdom Viridiplantae; phylum Streptophyta; class Magnoliopsida; order Cornales; family Cornaceae; genus Cornus; species Cornus controversa. The sequence continues at coordinate 23,638,814 of CM048852.1, forward strand.
GATCAAATCTTTGTTCAGATCATTGATGTCTTCTTATGAAGGTTCAAGTTTTATACTTTTGTAGAACATTTGAATAATTGGTGTAGAACTTAATGCCCACTCTGAGATTTCAATTACATGATCAATTACAAAATATAAATAAAATATAACAACACGATCATGTGAAGTTTTGATACCAAATATTATCAATTACAAAAAGATACGTCACAGGTGTGTGATTTATTTGAAAGGATAAAATAAAAAATTACTTAATGTGAGGAATGGGGAATATTACATAATTAAGACTGTGAACAGAGGAAATCCTAGACAAACCTGAGAAGATCCTAATTACTATATTTTTATAAATGTGTATTGGCAAATAAAGAAAAATATTAAACAAATAAATGCAAAAATAAATATTATATAACATTAGCCCTAAACCTAGAAGATAACCCCTTAATTTTTATTTTATTTTTAGTTTAGGGGGCAGGAAGGATAAAAAACAGAGATTAAAAGATTTAATTTAGTGATGCCTCATCTATTATCTAAATAAAATATCAATGGTTCAAACCTCAATACTGACAAAATGTGTATGTATGTTGCTTAAAAGGAGTGGAATATTACACAAGTGTGACTTTATTTATGGACAAAGTTTTAGACAAATCCTAAAACAAAAATAAAAATAAAAAATAAAACCTTTTTACTAACTCAAAAATCAACACGTCCTATTAATTCAAAAATCATCCAAACCAATGCTAACCTAATCCTAGAGATGCTAGCTGTTAGAGTGAAAATGCTTCAGTTTTGACTTAATCTCTAATCATAATGATAAGAATTGCTTTTCTACCTTTGACATAGATCATAACATGATATAATTCAAATATTTTGACAAAATATATGGGAATTTTAAAATTAATGTATTATTAATTTCCACCGATTTTGTTTGTGTGTTGAATGATTCACAAATAATTCTTCAACTTTAGAACAAAGTAGGCCAAATTTTGTCAAAAACAGCTAATTATCAACACAACCTTTCGGCCGCTAGTATCTGAATTATAAACAGTATGATTGCTCAGCATGAGAAGCAAAATTTGGGTACGTATGTGTACAGCCACATTCTTTGTTCAAATAATGTTAGAAGACTCAGAAATTAGGGTATACTCTTGGTCCACCGTTTCAACAGCTTTGTTAAATGAGATTAATATTGTGTAATAACCATTTTACTAGCTTTACTCGTACTATATCATTGTTCAAAATTAACTTGTTGGTATATGTTTTTATGTATTTAGAATTAATTGTGACCTGAAAGTTATGGGTTCGAAATCGGAAGTAGTCTTTTCGTGGAGAGATAATATTGCATACATTTATACCTTCTCAAATTTCGCATACCCTAATCAGATATGAACAGTTTCTACCCGGATATTGTTTTGAGTGGAAATACTATAATAAGTTTTGAGGCATAAAATCAGTGGCGGACTAGAAAATTTTAATTGAGGAGCCCAGTAACAATATGAAAATACAACTCAAAAGCATATTTAAATTAAATTGTTATATATAAATTAAATTCTTTACAAATAGAATGCTTAGTAAAATATAATTTAGGGTTAACTGTAATACCCTGTAATTTTGAAGGTCTTTTAATTTTAATTTAAATGTTTTATTTCTTTTATTAGTTAAATTGAATTGTTTTAATGGTTGGTTTAAATTCTTTGAGTGCTTTAAATATTGTGGTGTAGTTTACTTTATTTTTTATTTTATTTCATTTTATTTTATTTGGACTGGGTCTTGGTATTTTTTTTATTTTTAATTTTGGATTGGGCTAGGGAGGAATCTGGGTTGAGTTGAGCTGAATGGTTGGGTTAGGTGTATACTTATTTTGATGGGCTAGGGTTTATGTTTATAATATTTTTTTATTATTTTTTTTGGAGTTATTTAGTTTTCTAAAAAGAAAAAAAAAGAAAGAAAAGAGGGGGGGCTAGGGTTTCTGCCGTTAATTTTACGCACAGAAACCAAAAGGGTTGATGAAAGAGAGAAGGGAGAGAAATGACGATCGAGTGAACGAGTTTAGAATCATCGAAGAGGCAAGTTCGACTCTTCTCTTCCCCTTTGAATCTATATACATAGACTAAATCCTGTAATGTGTAAATTATTTGTTGCATTGTTTGTTTTGATCTTTCATTCTGGTATAAAATTGATGTTACAAATCTATTTTTTTATGGATTATGATTTCTGTGCAAAAAAATTTTACAATTGAGGATTGGTGTTGGAATATTTATTTTTACACACATATAGATACACGCATACATGTATATGTTGAATATGTTGATCTGTTAAGTTCAAATTCATGGCTATTTAATGTAGCAATTTGTAGTTTGTTGAGTTGTTCTTGCTGGATTAACTTACTCTTGAACATTCGGGAATGAATCATGGAGGGTTTTAAATTTAATTTTGAAAATTTGTTGAAGAACCCTAGAAGTTGTGATTTGGGGGTTTTCATTTCGGGATGTTTTTGAGGGGGTTTTTGGTACCAATAGATAGCTTACAACGAGGGGAGAAGATCGGTATAAAATTTGAGTCGAACGTAGGCCGGGAAGTGGCCTAAAAGGGGTTGCCTGCGCGCATGAACAGTGTGCGCAGGCTAGGGGTTGAAATTTCGAAAAAAACTCATTTTTTAAAAATACTTAAATATTTTAGAAAATTCCAAAATTTTTAATTTAAGTTTCTGGGGGCTAAATAAACTTGGTTTTAAATTTTCATGTCGAAATGAGCTCCCCTTGTAATGCAATTGATTTTTAAAGTGTCTAAAAATTAGATTTTTCACTTTCTTTTATTTTAGAAAATATTTTTGTAATTTAAAAAATTCCCAAATTTTTACTGTAACTTAATGGAGGTTAAAGGAACTTGGGTTTAAATTTTCATGTCAAAATGATTTCCCCTTATAGTGCAATTGATTTTTAAAGTGTCTAAAAAATTGGGTTTTTCACCTTCTTTTATTTTAGAAAATACTTTTATAATTTCAAAATTTCCCAAATTTTTTCTGTAATTTCTTGGAGGTTAAAGTAACTTGGGTTTAAATTTTCATATCGAAATGAGCTCCCCTTGTAGTGAAATTGATTTTTAAAATGTCTAAAAATTGGAATTTTCACCTTCTTTTATTTTAGAAAATACTTTTATAAGTCCAAAAATTCCTAATTTTTACCGTAAGTTCCTGGATGTTAAATGAACTTATGTTTAAATGTTCATGCTGAAATGCGGCACCTTGTAATTCAATTGATTTTTAAAGTGTCTAAAAAGTAGGTTTTTCACCTTCTTTTATTTTAGAAAATATTTTAAAATTCCAAAAAATTCTAAAATAGTTCAGGTAAATTTATAGGGATGAAATACACTTGATTTTTAAATTTCAAGGGAAAATGAGTTTCCCTTGTGGTTGTATCGGTTGTAAAAGTATACCTCAAATTATGTTTTATGTTTTTTTTACTAGAAAAATATTTTTTTGAATACCCGCAAATTTTAAAAAAATTTAGAATGATTAAATAGGGTTCTTAGAAGCAGAATAGGCCCAGAAATTTAGATTAGAGTTAGGTTTAGACTCCCTAGAAGATTTGGATACATTGGAGGCTTGGGTGTGTATTTGCTCCTGTAATGGATGTTTGTGTTATTTTATTTTATTTTAACTGTTCTCCCCTTAAAGTTATATTTATCCATGATATGCTTGGTTTAGTTTAATTGTGAATGAGTTATCTTCTTGTGATGATTGGATATTCGATTATTTAAATTCTTATGTCTTGTGCATTTTCAATAATTGTGCACCTTTTTTTTAAATTCATGTTCAAATTGGTTTGGGAGGCATGCATGTAAGGATTACCGAGGTATGTTAGGATTGCCAATACCTATTAAGGTATCTAAAATTAAAGGAGGCATGTAAGAATTGTCGGGCATCTCAAGATTACCAATACCTATTAAGGTATCTAAAATTAAAAGAGACATGTAAGGATTACCGGGCATGTCAGGATTGCCAATACCTATTAAGGTATCTAAAATTAGAGGAGGCATGTAAGGATTGACGGGCATGTCAGGATTGCCAATACCTATTACGGTATCTAAAATTAAAGGAGGCATGAAAGGATTGCCGGGCATGTCAGGATTGCCAATACCTATTAAGGTATTTCAAATTAAGGAGACATGTAAGGATTGCTAAGAGCATGTCAAGATTGCTTTAACTTGATAAAATATATGCATATGTTCCTTTATTTTGAAATTAAAGAATATGTTCATTGTTGAATGATAACGGTTTGTTGGGACAATGTATAAGATAATTTTTATATCTAAAAACATGAATTAGATAGGGAATAATTTTTATTTCTAATACCTATACCTATTAAGGTATCAAAGGATTAAAATGGTGGCATATTAGGATTGCTTAAACTTGATATTATACATGTTTGTGTTTTATTTCTTCTGAACTTAAAGAATGTGTTTACTTTTTATGATAAGGGTTTTTTATGAAAAATTGTAAATGATGACTTTTATTTTGAAAACATGAACTGGTTAAGGAAGGAATCATATGTTATATCTATATATTCCTCTTGTGACCCTCATACTGTGGGTATGTATATTGGTTCTCTGATTGAGATGTAGTAGATAGGACTTGCTCGTGGGTTTAACCCACTTTGTTGATATTTCAGATCCTAGACAGGTTCCACCGCGAGGATAGAGTTTTAGGGTTGGTTGTGACAGAAATCTCTTCTCATCAGTCTCAAGGTAGGAATTGAACTTCGTCTTCAAGAATTCAAACCATGAACTTTATGGAGATTTTGGTTATTAGTTTTAATTTAGGGTTGCAAACTTTTATTCTTTCTAGTTAAGGGGTCCTTGGGTTACGGGACTTCCAAATTGTATTACCAGACACATACTCATTTATTTAATGTTATGTTAATTCAGAGTGACTTTCTTTTCTATGCTTGTTACTATCAGTTGTTAGTATCCCTCAGGTTTTGTGTATGAGACTGGCCACCTCATGCGTGAAATTTTGTTGGGGGCTATTTCATTAACCACAATTTAACGTGATTCCCAAAAGTCTGATAGAATAAAAGAGTATAGCCATCTAGTTCTGGTGCTTTTATAGGATTCCTCTCCATACTTCCAGCCCTTCTTTAGAAGTGCTTTATTAATCTCCATTAAAATCTTATTAGCAATATTTTGAAATATGAAACATAGTGGTGAAGGATCTGAAAAAGAATACACTATTCTTAAGTAGTTTTCAATGACTCTAGTGATATGCTCCTTATCCTCAGTCTACCTTCCTTCTAAATTTTACAGGCCATGAACCATGTTCCTTTCCCTCCTCTTTATTGTTTTAGAGTGAAAATAATGTGTTTTTTGTCTCGACTCCAATCTTATTTTCCAATTTCTCAAGTTTTGTACATAAACTTGAGGGAAAATATTATGGTACAACTTGTTTGATTTCATTAGTAGAAACTTTTTTGATTTCCCCTGTGGTTTTTCCTTTACACCGGAGGGTCTTTCATTTAAATATTTAGCATTTCTTATTCCGTTTTTTTAATTTATATTATATTATTATTTGATTGATTGACTTGATTTGTTGTTGGAGTGTTTAATTTTCTTAGCCAAAAATATTTGGGACCTAACACTTCTCATTTCTATCTAAATTATAATTTATTTATTTTTTGTAAACTTTCCCAAATTCTTTGTTATACTCCTTTTTTTTCACTATTATAACAACATGAAGTATTAAAATTTGATGCAGGCTGTTGTGAATAGAATACAACTATAGTCAGTCAATTATTCCTTAATTATGGTTATATCAATAATTCTTTAATTATGCGGAGAATCATTACTTTTCATATATTGTTGCTTTCCTTAGTTCTTTAGATCATTATAAATTCATATTGTAGTCACTCTTTAATTTATATAATAAAACAGTCTATATCTTTCCCTTCTCTCTCTAAGATTTCTCTCTCAACTTAGCTTATATTGTTGGCATGGTGTCAAAACACGTTTATCATACCTTACTCTAAACTGATCTTGAATCTTATGATCAACTCATCTTAGAAATTCGCATAAACTCGTCTCATATATCAAGATCAACTCATATCGGATCTCAGGATCAACTCATCTTGGATCTTCAGAGCTACTCATCTCGGATCTTCGGATCAACTCATCTTGGATCTCCAAATCTACTCATCTTGGACTTCCACAAGTTCATATTTTGTTTAAAGTTGGACACTTGACTTAAAATCTATGTGTACTAACTTGAGGGGAGTGTTGGAGAATATCATTATAAGAGTGATTTAAGTCTTGATAGAATATTGATAGGAGTGATTTTTGATATTGATTTTAGAAATCCTCCATTAATGTATTTTCTATATTTATCACTTGTATTGTTTCACAGATAAATAGAGGTGGTTATTATTGTAAACAAAACTAAGAGAGAAAATAATGAAAATGATATAGCCCTTCGAGCTTTGTGTGTTGTGAATGTAGGCCATAGTGGCCGAACCACGTAATATTATTGTGTTCTTCATGTTCAATATTCTATAGTTCTCTCTCTCTTGTACTCGAATTGACTCTTCTCTCTTTTTCATGTTCAATATTCAATAGTTCTCTCTTTTGTACTCGGATTGTCTCATCTAAACTATCATGGGTGACAAATCAAAAAACAAAGACTCTCTCTTCTTCGACTTTATAACAACTACCAAATTGAAATGTTCCAACTACTTTCAATGGTCTCAAGTAGTCCAATTTTTTTAAAGCTCGTGAAAAACATTCCTATATCTTATCACTCAGACCCAAGAAGGAAAAACAAATTAATGCATGGGAACAAGATGATGCACATATTATGACTTAGCTATGGAATAATATGAAACCAGAGGTGTTTAATAATGTCTCATTTCTAGAGTTTACTAAGGATATTTACGACACACTCAAAGATATGTACTCGTCAAAAAAGAATATTTTTCATACCTACCGGTTGTACCACGATATCTTTCTTTCTAACAAGGTGACTATTCGATTAAAGATACTACTCGTAACTGAAAGGCATATGGAAAGAAGTTAATATTTACTAGGCTTTGACTATGGATTTAAAGACTTAGAAACAACAAAAAGAAAAATTTTGGGTAACAAAATTTGTATCAGGACTTCGGCCAGAACTTGCTCCCATCAGTTCTCAAACTCTTTTAGGCAAAAACTTGCAAAGTGCTAATGATACTTTTTTCCGTGTTCGGCGTGCCTCTGTCCACTCTTCTACTATAGTGGTGGCAAGACTTGTATAGATTGTGACTGCACCAATCACTATGTTGATTACTGCTGGGAATTATATGACAAGCCTACATGGGCGTATCAGGCTGTGGTTGAGGGGCAGAAGAATAAGTTTGCTGTTGAGGAACATGTTATTCTATCTAAAATTGAGTATAATTCAATTGTCAAGCATGTCAATGCTCCATCCACTTCCATAACTAATTTTGGTAATTCAGGTAATACTTGTCTTTATTCTTCCTTTAATACACTGTGGATTATTGATTCTGGGACCTTAGATCATATGATAGGTAACTCATCTCTTTTGTTTAACATACTCATGTCTCCCTCGTTTGTTACAATAACTAATGATACCAAGTCTACTCATGTCCAAGGAATTAGTACCATTAGTACATTTAGTCTAACCTTCTCTTCTGTTTTCTTTTAACTTGTTATCACTTTGTAAAATTACTTCTACTCTAAATTTTTTAGTAACATTCTATCCTACTCACTGTGTTTTTCAAGATCTAAAGAAGAAAATGATGAATGGTGGGGGATTTAAGAAAGATAGGTTTTACTACTTTTAACCGTTTTGTTCACCTATTTGATTTGCACTTTATACCTCGACTTCTCTGTATCAGTAGCACTATCATCTTGGAGATCTTTGTTTAATAGTCTTCGGTGTTTAGTTCCTTCTTTACCAAGTATTTTTAGTTTTAATTGTGAAACGTGTGAGCTTAACAAGCATCATAGGGCCACTTTTAAGCTTAGAACTGATGGGCTTTGTTTATGTACTTTTGAGCCTGGTTACTCTAAGGTTTGGGGTCCAACCCGAACTATTGGATTGGTTGGTGCCCTGTAGAGACTGGGTCCAATTTTGACCGATTTTCTTTTTATTCTTCAATTTAGCCATAAATGCATTTTAAATTATATTTTGCATGTTTTTTTAATATGAGAAACATGTTTAGAAACTTGTTTAGGAGTTCTGGGAAGTTTTGGGAGCGTTGGCAAAATTCGAGAATTTTGAGTCGGTAGGGCTTGGGACATAGGTCGGGTGGACTCGGGAATCCAAAAATTTTTTGAAAAATATTTATTTTTGATTTTACACCAAATAAAATGTTTAAAGAGTTAAGGAAGCAATTTCGGAGCTGTAGCTACTTTCGAAATAGAAAATAGAGGTCAGGAGGGTACGTTAAATGGCCCAAGGCGTTTTGGTCATTTCGTGCCCTAAATATTATAAATATGTAAGAACTGCGACCATTTTGGCCAATTTTTCCTTTATTTTCATATTAATACTTTAAATGATTATATATGTGTTTTAAATGTAAAAGACATGTTTAGGGACTTCTATAAGTGTCTGGGAAAGTTTTGGAGGCGTTTGGCAAAAGTTGACTTTTTCAGGTCAGGTGGGCTCGGGCGTGAGTCCCGTTGGCCCCAAAAATTTGAAAGTGTCAAAATGACTATAAATTCAAAGGGTAGTTTAAATAAAGTATTTAACGCACGATAGAGTCAATTTTGAGTCAATTGGAGTTACCGAAATTAAAAACGGAGTCCAGGAATGTTTAGTGAGAAATTAGTGGCATTTTTGTAAAAATGACAGCTAGGCTTATAAATAACAAAGTAGATAATTCAACAATTCATTTCTCATTTTCATCAGCTGCATAGAGAGAGCAATATATATTTATATATGGCAATATCATCTTCTTCCATTCTCCATTGATTTTGAGATACTTGAGGTGATAATTAGAAGGTGTCGAAGAAGAAGAAGTTGGTCTATATATTGAGGGCTCGATTTTGATCTGTCCGGAATCGAATTCGGAGAAATTTAATTTTTGGTGAGAATTGGAGAAATCATTTGGAAGCTCTTCCAAATTGACATAGGGATGCCTAACCCATAGAATCTGAGATTTTTGTGAGTATATTGGTTATCCTGACAATCAATTGGTTATGTGAGTATAATTAGATGTCTTTCAATACTAAAGCATGTTAAATTATGTCATTTAATGAATTATCAATGTTAATTGATGTAATTACATGTTTATAATTGCTTTAGATGATTTTATAAGCATATTGAATTTGAAATGTGACGGAGACACTTATGTATTTGAGAAAATGTCTTGAATGCATGCTTAAATGTGAAACATGTTTAATTGTTTACATGAATGGTGTGGAATATGAAAAATTTGACATATGTTCAATGTGAATGCATGTGAGAATTGTATGGATATGTAAAAGTATGTTAAGTAGTTAATAATATTATTTTCAAGTACATATGCATAATTGTCACGAGCATATGTAATCCATCTTCATTTGTGGTTAAACATATGGTGAGGGTGGTGAGTTCAAGAGTGATCTAGTAAGGGAGCTCCAATTAGATGAAAAATGATACTCCCTAAAATGGAGTCCTATGACGAGGTAAACCGGTAAAGAAGTCTCGGTTAGGTGGTATTGGATGATCTTGGGTAGCGGACTCCAATGGATGTGTGGAGAGCTTGAGGGAGTTATGCATATCATGTTGCATTATACATTGCTTATGATATAGATGTGATGTACGAATATTTGTTTAACATGATTAAATGCAAATGTATGTTTATGTGGTATTCATGGAACTTGTGGAATTGTGTTTTAGACATTCCTACTGAGCATGTGATTGCTCATCCCATGAGTATTAACTATTTTCAGGAAATGGAAAGAAGGTGGTGGAGTCTCCCCAATGGTAAAGTTGGTATAGAGCGGATTTTTGTTTCATTTAAAGATCTTATGTTATATTATTTAAATGCATGTCTGGATTGTAGACTATATGCATGTGATGAACATGTAAAAATTATTTATGTTTCTAGAACATGTTTTATTTTTGCTTTATAGTTGTATACGTTTAAATACGATTTTAAGCATGTGTTGCTTATGTCTTATGATTTCATATATTATAAGCATGGTAGAATGCTAGATGATGCAAGTGAGGATTTGTAATCCTTTAAATGACCAAGTATGCATTTGTATAAATGTTGGCATGATTGAGTTGAGAGAAAATATCAAATGAACCATGTGTGTATGTTGAAGGCACAACTGGCCGCATGATTACGATGTATCATAATGGACCTTATGATGCGTCGCCTTACTACGATGTATTGTAAAACTGAGGAAAATGAGAGGTCATAAACAGTGGTTTTCGCAACTTATTTTGCAATGTGGGCGATGCATCACAACATATCGATGCATCATAATCCAATTTATGATGTATCATAAATTTTGATGTATCGTAACCCATGTTACGTTGTATCAAAGTGGTCAGGAGTTGAGTGAGCTGAGTTGATCTATAATGAATGAGTGGGCATACGTGGTATACATGTTGGGTCCATGGTGAGAATAACCATTATATTTGATAGTATTGATGTATAAATAATGATTTCACTGATTTGTGAAATGGTAATTTAAATTGTTGATCATTATGATGTATCAATTTAGGGATAGATGTATTGATAAATGTAAAGGCTTTTGCAACAAGTCATGACCCGACACTCAAGACAAGAACATCTTGGTATTGATGATGATATCAGATGGTGATTGGTGGTAACTTGTCATGGTTGCTCGAGTTGTGGGACAACTATCGGGTGATCATGACACCTTGCAGCCTTGCACAACATACATACATACATACATTCATGTACAGATCATATGTGTGTGTGTGTGTTTGCATGCAGTATGTATATATATGTAGAAGTGATTCTTGCTCTCAAACTTGGTTGATGTACGAGTTTTTTTTTCCGGGGGGGGGGAGAATAAATGTCAGGTGTATATATAAAAAAAAGATGTACAAGAGAGTCCAAATGAGCAACAAGTTACGTAGTAGGAATAGAGTTGAGCCAAACAAAAAACAACAATACAGTGAATAACAATTGTTTGAGACAAAGTATAAAAGAAGTGCAAAGCAACAGTATGGCGTCAGAAGCTAGGACATAGACAGCTAGGTTGATGTACATTTTACAGTATAGATAGTACGATCTCTCCTCCCCAAAGGGGAGGTTGAGTGATTGGATTCTACTAGATGCAATATTGTGGAGGGTTATGGGTGCATTTGTTTGAATTTTTAAGAAAAGAAAAAACAAAGATAAGTCACCATATAGCTATTCTATATATATATAAGTCAACCTAACTATTGCACCTTATTTTCCTCATTTTTTCATAGCAATGTCAATGTTCATTTGAAGGGTTCAACCAAGAGTGGCTGGAATAAGAGGAGACCATTTTACTTTATGGGCAATGCTATAGAATCTAACTATATATATATATATATATATGGACAGTTGTGGTTAATTGTCTAATCTCATCCATTAGAAGATGTTGAATTCACATAAAACCTACATCATCTGACAAATGAAATTGAACAATTGAACTGTCCAAAGCACTGTTCTTTTATTAATAGAATAAACCTCAGTCTCTCCAATATCTCATAAGCACAAATGCAGACATGCATGCATGGACACATTTGAAAAAGAAAGAACATTACATCGACAAAGCAATCGTGGAAATGAAGGCGAATGAGCATGGCACCAATTCGGACATCATCTTGTTGAGCCTGCTCCAACACACCCCGTAATATCCCATAATTTTGAGGTCATTTATTTTAATTTAAATGCTTTATATATATATGTATATATTTTATTATTTTATTTGAATTATTTTATTGGTTGAATTAATTTTTTTTGAGTGCTTTAAATATTTTTTAGGGAGTTTATTGTTATTTATTTAATTCTGGTTGGACTGGGTCTTTGGATTTTCTTTTATTTTAATGTTGGATTGGGTTAGGGAGAATTTGGGTTGAGTTGGGCTAGAATGGCTGGGCTAGGTGTATATATGTGGGTTAGGGTTTATTATGTTTATTTATTTTTTCTCTTTTATTATTACTTTAGATTTTTAATAATTTTCTTAAGAGAAAAAAAAAGAGAAAAAAAAAGAAAAAGAAGGTTAGGGTTTCTGTCGTTCGTTTTCCAAGGATAATATAGATGACATATTAGGATTGCCTAGATTTAATAGAATACTTGCTTTTGTGTTTTTTGTTTGAACTTAGAAATAAGTTCTAAACTTGTAAGATAGGGGTTGAATGGAGACGATATATAAGAAAACTTTTATTTTGGAGATATAAGATAGATAAGGAAATGATTTGAGTTAACATAGATAAGGGAGGCATGTCAGGATTGCCAACACCTAATAAGATATTTAAGAATTAATTAGGAAGGCATGTTAGGATTACCAATAGGGTAGTTAACATAGATAAGGGAGGCATGTCAGGATTGCCAATACCTAATAAGGTATTTAAGATTAATAAGGGAGAGATGTGTGGATTGTCAATTACATGGTGATGTACTTGATATATATAAGGGAGGCAGGTTAGGATTACCAAATATTCATAAGGTAGTTTATTTAATAAAGTGTCCGGGCATGTAAGGATTGTCTTTGGTTTGAACTTCGAAAATAGGTTCTATAATTTGTGTATAGGAGATGGATTGGGATGGTGTGTAGGATGATTTTTATTTTGAGATAGAGGTTAAATAAGGTAATGATACGTATATATCTATGTTTGATGGATTGGGATGGTATAGAGGATGGTTCCTATTTTGGGGACAGAGGGTACGTAAATAAGAAAATGATATATGTACATCTATGTGTTCTTTGTTATCCCTCATATAGAGGGTATGTTTACCGGTTCTTTGATTGGGTTGTAGTAGAGAGAACTTGCGGGTGGGTTTAACCTACTTTGTTGATATTTTAGGTTCTAGGTAGTTTTCACCTCGAGGTTAGAGCGTGAAATTCGTAAAGCGTGGTGGTCATCTATTCCTTATCAGACTTTAGTGTAGGGACTTAGATTTTTTCATAAAATATTTTACTTTTATGATTTTTGGTTAAATGGGTTCTTAAGTTACAGGACTTCCAAACTGTATCACTTGGACTAGCATTATATTTATTTAACGTATTTATTTTATTTCAGACTTTAAAATTTTGTTTCATTTTGTCTTTGTATTCCATGCTTGTTGTTATCAGTTGTAAATATCTCTCAGATTTTGTGTGTGAGACTGACCACCTCATTCGCAAAATTTTATTGGGGTATTTCACGTATCCGAGAAAAATGTCAACAAGTCAAAAACTTTTTTTTTTTTTTTTAGCCTTATATACATATATTTCTTTTTCACCTTGACATTTCTATTTTGGTTTTTGTTACGCACATAGAACTATGTGGGTAGTGGGTACGACTAAATTGGATAATCCCAACTATCCTAATTTTCTTTTTTGTTTTTTTTCTTCTAATAATATTATTGGTTTACTCTCACACGTGAATGAAAATCTCTTACTATATAATATAGTGATAAAATGACACTTATTCATTTTAAAATTAAAATTTATAAAAACATGTATAATTTTTTTTTAATTTTCTTCTTTTATATTTTAAATTAAAAATAGACACATTATTCTATAACCGTGTTATTAACGGTGAAGAGAAGGTTCCCAAGTAGACAAACATTGTCATGAAAATAATACTGTCACCATAAACTTTTTCTCAGTCTTATTTTATTTTATGCTATAACTTTTCCTCATAGTCAAACGGGAATGTGTGAAAAGTGAGCTCAACTGCTCAAGATAGTATTTATTTATTTAATATTTTTTTCTTGGATAAACAAGCTAATGATTATCACATACTTCTTATAATATTTAATTCCCATATATTGTTTACCTCCTAAAGACAGGTCTGAAATTTTCAGAAGATTTATCCCAACTATATTAGGTAGTGCTGTCTGGATGACTTTATTGAGAGATTTGAGAACCAACCTGGAGGCTTTCAGTATTTTCCCTATCAATCAAAATTTTGACTGAATAAGCTTTTTTTCGGTCATAAGTTTCTAGAATCAGACCTTTTTTCTTTTTTATTTTTATTTTTATTTTTATTTTTATTGGTAAGTGAGAACCAGACTGTGCAAAAGAAAGCATGTATAAATTTGACCCATTCAATTTTCAGTAGAATCCAAGAGCCCCAAGTTTGAGAGGAATCAAATGGTTTCATATTTCATGTGGAAACAGATAATTATACTTTTTTTTTTCACATATAATTATTCATTTATGCTTACCAAAAAAGGAGAAAAAGAATGATAAATTGCAAATTATCTTAGTGCATTTCATAAAACTACTTCGAGCTCGTTTGGAATTGTGATCAAATGGTATTAATGTTCTATTGTGTTTTGCATGAAGTTTGAAGGCATGAACCAGTATGCATGTGAGTCGGGAGTTCAAATTCCTTCCCTTGGAGCCATTTTCGGAGAATTTTTTTTAGTGTATGTGGGATGGGAGGTCGTATTGCTGGTGGTGGATATTATGGGTGCTCTAAAAGACTTGACATAACCATTACCAATATGAAAAAAAAAAAAAATTTAAGCAATAAGCATCTGTGGACAGTGAAATAATAATAAAAATTTATTCTTATTGAAATTATTATATTTAATTAGACTATTTTCTACTAATAAATATTTTAATTTTTAACGATATTTTTCCAGCATACATATTTGTGGGGATAGAATGTGATTTTGTAATAAGATCTTTATATATTTTTTTATTTGGTTCTCTTTCTTTCATTCTTTTTTCATGTTATTCGCAAAGAATTTTCTTATCACACTTTTGATTATCATTATGAATTTATTTCACTGATATATTTATCTTTCATTATTGTATTATCTTCTACTAATTCTTTTAGATGACTTTGTTGTTCATGTATTGATTTTTCACCTAAATTTCTTGTTATTTTTACTATTAATAACAAAAAATTGTTGTAATGAGAGAAGAGAAAATGTGAGAAATAGGAAAAAAAAAAAAGGATAAAAATTAATAGGAGAAGATGTAAATTTTTATAATTTTTTATTTTTTACAATTATCCGTTGAGATATATGATCAACAATTCATAAAAAAACGTGAAATGAGAAGTGACAGAGAAAAAAAAAAAAGAAAGGTTTTGAGATAAGGTTAGTAGAAATTAGACGTTTTAAAATGAATTAAATTATTTGGGCCTATTATTAAATTTTTACCATTGGTTGAGGCCTATCACTACAAGGAAAAAAAAATTAGGAAGTCTAATAATATTAGAAAATAAAAATTTTAAGAACTCTTATTAAGGAAATAAAATAATTTGGAGGCCTTCTATTGACAGGGCCTTAGGCAACCGCCTAAGTCACCTAAGGGTTGAGCCAACCCTGATAACTAGAAAGTACACGGATGCTTCTCTAAAGTCATCGTGGCTATATTTAAAAGTAGATAAAACAAAAAGTATTTAAAATCACAAATTGACAGTGACAGAAAAACAAAGAGAGGATGAATAAGGGAGGAGATTCGATAGTTAGATTTTGGGTTATTCATGTTCTAAGATTAGGATTTTTCTTTGTGTTTCATCTAATTGCTTCTTTATTTAAGAAAACATTTGTGATTACATTTTCATTCATAATGTTATGGAAAACTAATCAACAAATAAATTGATATGTCAAATAATATATAATATATTATATTTTTGTTATTTATTTGACTTATCTTTGTCGTGTTCATATCCGATCCTCTTTTTTTTTTACATTTGTCATTTCACCATATCCGTATCGTGTCATAACTGTGTCCGTGCTTTCTAGGTTGAAGGAAAATTCTGCCACCCTATATTCTAAAAAGGGTAAATATCACTAACACCCCCATGAGGTTTGACCTTATTTTACACATGTACAATTTTGTAAAATTTCATCACAAACTTTCTGTGTCAGCTTTTTTATTTTTTTTAATGTATTAAATGTCCCAATTGCCCCTAATTATTTAAATGTATTTTAATATAAAAGTATTTGAATAAGAAAATAACCACAATAACCTTCATAATTATATGCATTGGGAACCCAATATCACAATATTCACCAACACATACAAAACACCAACCACCACCGCCACTATTATTTCTCTCTCATCTCCTCCTCCATCCACCACTGCCACCAACAACAACCACCGCCACCACCCCTAATCACAAAAAAAAATATCTCACATTCTTTACTTACTCGAAACGTCATAAACATTGTCGGAGATAGTGGTCTCAAAACATCGAGATCTTAATTTTACGGCAACATTGTCAAAGCCGATGATCCTAATCTCAGAGAAGCTCGCGCAAGGCTGGTCTCGAGCTGCTTCTGAGCATTAGCAATGTGGACTACTCGTACGATCTCTCGCCGAATGTCGAAGGAGCTCTGCTCACTCTGAGATCTCACTATGCGATGCGTTTATTGTGAGGAGTGGGACGACAGTCATGCGAGAGATGTTCGAGGTTTCCAAGGGACAGTTGAAGGTGGTGGGAAGAGTCGATGTGGGGATTGACAATGTGGATCTTCAGGCAGCCACTGAGTTCAAATGCCTCATCGTCAACGCGCCCACTCCCAACACGATCGCCGCTACCAAGCATGGCATTGCGTTGCTCATCGCCATGGATAACTCTCAATTAATTATTTGATTTTTTTTTCTTGAAATTTTATTTTACATTCAAATTCTTTAGATCTGATATCAATATTGAACCATTGGATCATGCATTAGAGAGTACAAAACAGAAAAAGTGTCAAATGGGGTTTAGATCATGGTTTCTAATTGTGCCACTAGTGGATGCTGGAAACTCAATCTAGTTGTAACTTATACTAATGGATGCTGGAAACTCAATCTAATTGTGCACTAGTTATAGTTAAATCTATTGTTTATGTTAGTCAAACAAACATTTGGAGGCTTTGATCTCATATATATATATATATATATGTATATGTATATATATGTATATGTATATATATATGTATATGTATATATATATGTATGTATGTATAAATCATGTTATATATATGAATGGATTTTAGAGTTACAAATTTTTTGTCGTATTTTTAATACAGATTGTTTAGTGACCTTGCTATTTCAATTAATTTTGGGTAAAATACACTTACCTCCCCTGAGGTTTGGCCTAATTACAACCAGTATCAAACTAATGGATTTTGTTACAATGACCCCCCTGAGGTTTGCTCCGTTAGATAAAGACCCCCCTCCGTCCAAAATTCTGTTAATTTTGTCAAAAAAATTATAATAAATTATACTGACCTCCCCTGAGGTTTGGGTAAATTACGCTGATATTCTACCCTTAATATTATATTAATATAAAAATTAAAATATTTATATATAAAAAAATGACATTTTTGCCCATCTAATATAATAATATTTACTATATTATATATATAGTAAATATTATTATATATATGTGTGTGTGCACGCACAACCCCAACTATTATCATCACCCCAATCGACACCATATCAATATCACCACCATGCCACATACCAGACCCACCACTCACGGCTGCCATGTTATGAACCACCACTAGCCGAGCCACCACAACCATCGTGCACAACCCCAGCTACCATGGCCACCACGTACCATGCTCCCACCATGTAAATATAATTATATTAGACGGACAAAAATGTCATTTTATATATATAAAATTTTTAATTTTTATATCAATATAATATTACATGTAGAATAGACATTTCACCCAAAAGTTAATGTAGGTTAGTTCATTTATGTTAGAGGGGAGGTCATTATAGGAAAATCAATTAGTTTGATGTCGGGTGTAATTAGGCCAAACCTCAGGGGAGATCAGTGTAATTTACTATAATTTTTTTGACAAAACTAACAGAATTTTGGACGGAGGGGGGTCTTTGTCTAACGGAGCAAACCTTAGGGGAGGTTATTGTAATAAAATTCATTAGTTTGATACCGGGTGTAATTAGGCCAAACCTCATGAGTCGTCAGTGTATTTTATCCATTAATATTTCATTTTATTTTAATATTATAATTTATGAAAATAAATTATTATGTATATAATTATTTATATTATAGTATATATATATAGATAGATAGAGAAAAAGAAAGAAAAATTTAATTACTTTTTTTATTATATGTTAACATTATTATTTATGGAAATAAATAATTATATATATAGGTTATATTATATATATATATATATATATATATATATATATATATATATATATGGCTGTTCAAATGGATATTTTGGTCCATTACACAAGGTTAAATGAAAAAATTTAGTATTCAAAAGGGTTAGTTCAAGAGTCAAAGGACAGTAGGTCATTTCACTATGAAAAAGTGCTTTGGAATGATATATTGTTGGCAAGAGAGGGTATTACTAATATACAAAACAAATCACATGAAGTGCTTTTGACAAAATTTTACGAAGTTGTATTTGTATTAAGTAAGGTTAAATCTCATAAGGTCTCAGTGAAGTTTAGCCTTCTAAAATGGAGGAAGAAAGAAGATTAGTTTATAGATTAGGAAGAAAAATTGAGCCACCAGTATTTTGTAGTTAACAAGCATGAAAAATTACAGATTAGAAATTGTTATCGAGTGATATCTCCCCTAATTTTTTAAATATAATATTAATAGAGCAATGCTACACGTCATGAAATTATTTCATGAATTTGTATCATGAATGATGTGGCAGGTAACGTGGAGAGTTAATATTGGTAGGATTTCTCCCATACACAAAGTCCCATGATATTATCACTCAATCCCACCAATACTAACTCTCCACGTTACCTGCCACATCATTCATGATACAAATTCATAAAATAATTTCATGACGTTTAGTATTTCTCATATTAATATTTCAAAGCTCATTAGGGACTAAAGGTGAATGTGTGAATTACCCTCGTGGGGTAGTCTAGGGATACCTCTATCTGTTTCAAAGTAAAAGGTACCATATTGAAGTTTTCATAGGAGTAATGCGGTTGTGTGAGTTCTTTGAAAGGATAAAAAAAAAATTTCTTAAAGTGAGGAGTGGGGAATATTACATATTATTGATGGAAGTACATGGTCATTCCCACCACTAATTTTAAGAATCTTGCCTTTTCTTGGCAACCCATAACTACTGTCTCATCCATGCCCAACAAGAAGTGACAAATACAAATAGATTATGTCCCCTTTCGGACAATTCTCTATAAGCCATGCCCTCAAAGCAGCCAACCAAAACCATCCCTCTCTTCCATGGCCAAACTTGGTATGGTCTCAACCGTCCATCCCAAAGCATAACTTCATACTTTGGCTTGCCTCTCATACTCAACTATCCCCTCTTAATCGTCCCACAATTAGCCATGTGAACCGTCCAAGAACCTGTTTGCTCTGCTCAACCCTCCCAGAATCTCATGACCATCTTTTCTTCAAGTGTCCGTTTTCCTCCTCCATTTGGTCATTCATACAAACACATTGCGGATTCCACATCCATCCATCCTCATGGTTTGCTCTACTCTCTTGGAGTGGTAACCATTGGACCAGCAAAGGGACTTACTACCAATCAACTATATGCAAACTCTCCCTTGTTGTGGCAGTGTACAACATATGGCGTGAACAAAATCGGTGATCCAAGTAGAGGAAATCATTGTCTTGGGAAGTTGTCTTGTAACAAACACTTGAAATTGTTAGATTGAAATTGATGACCGTACCATTCATTGATACTCTATGTGCACCTATGCATGTGAGTCGGGAGTTCAAATTCCTTCCTTGGAGCCATTTTCGGAGAAACTTTTTGATGTACATGGAATGAGATGACTATATTATGGGTGCTCTTAAAGACTTGACATAATCATTACGATAAAAATAAAAAGATAAATAAATAAATAAAAGCATCTATACGGATGGCAAAACAAGAAAAAGAAGAAGAAAGAAGATTAGTTTTATATAACTTGACGCCTTAAGTGAAAAATATAATACTGACCCTTTAACATGTAATATTTTAATATCAAATATTGGTTAATAATTTTTATATAAAAAAATTATTCTTATTGAAATTATTATATTTAATTAGACTATTTTCTACTAATAAATCTTTTAATTTTTAACGATATTTTTCCAGCATACATATTTTAGAGGATAGAATGTGATTTTTGAATAAGATCTTCATTTTTTTTTTTACTTGGTTCACTTTCTTTTATTCTTTTTTCATGTCGCGAAGAATTTTCTTATCACACATTTGATTATCATTATGAATCTGAGTCACTGATATATTTATCTTTCTTTATTGTATTATCTTATAGTAATTCTTTTAGATGACTTGGTTGTTCATTTATTGATTTTTCACCTGAATTTCTTGTTATTTTACTATTAATTATAACAAAAAATTGTTGTAATGAGAAAAGAGAAAATGTGAGGAATAGGGGAAAAAAAGATTAAAATTAAAAGGAGAAGATATAAAGTTTTATAATTTTAAACTTTTTACCATTATCCATTAAGTATATATGATCAACAATTCATAAAAAACGTGAAATGAGAAGTGACAGAAAAAAAAGGAATGTTTTGAGATAAGGTTAGAAATTAGAAATTTTAGAATGAATTAAATTATTTGGACCTATTAGTAAATTTTTACCTTTGGTTGAGATCTATCACTGCAAGAAAACAAGATTTTTAGGAAGTCTAATAATATTAGAAAATAAAAATTTTAAGAACTCTTATTAAGGAAATAAAATAATTTGAAGACATTCGATTGGCTAGGCCTTAAGCAATCGCTTAAGTCACTTAAGGGTTGAGCTGATCCTAATAACTAGAAAGCACACAGATGCTTCTCTAGAGTCATAGTGGCCATATTTAAAAGTAAATAAAACAAAAAGAACATAAAATCACAAATTGACAAGTGACAAAAAAACAAAGAGAAAAAAAAAGAGAGGATGAAGAAGGGAGGAGATTCATATTCATGTTCTAAGATTAGGGTAAGATTTTGGGTTATTCATGTTCTAAGATTAGAATTTTTCTTTTTGTGTTTCATCTAATTGCCTCTTTATTTATGAAAAACATTTGTGATTACATTTTCATTCATAATGTTATGGAAAAATAATCAACAAATAAATTGATACGTCAAATAATATATAATATCTTATATTTTTGTTATTTATTTGACATATCTTTGTCATGTTCATATCCAATTTTTTTTTTTTTTTTTACATTTGTCATTTCACCGTATTCGTATTGTGTCATAAATGTGTCCATGTCTCTGTCCATGCTTCCTAGGTTAAAGGAAAAGTGTGCCACCCTATATTCTAAAAAGGGTAAATATCCCTAACACCCCCTGAGGTTTGACCTTATTTCACACATATACAACTTTGTAAAATTTCGTCACATTCTCTATCAACTTTTTTATTTTTTTTAATATGTTAAATGTCCCGATTGCCCCTGATTATTTAAATGTATTTTAATATAAAAATATTAGAATACAAAAATAACTACAATACCCTTCATGATTATATTCGTTGGAAACCCAATATCACAATATTCACTAACACATACAAAACACCAACCACCACTACCACTATTATTTCTCTCTCATCTCCTCCTCCAACCACCACTGCCGCCAACCACAACCACAGCCATCACCCCTAATCACAAAAAAAAAAATTATCTCTCATTCTTTGCTTATTTGAAACGCCCTCAACGTTGTCGAAGATAATGGTCTCAAAACATCGAGATCTTAATTTTACAGTAACATAGTCAAAGCCAATGATCCTAATCTCGGAGAAGCTCGGCGAGGACGGTCTTTGTAGTAACCCTTGTGGACGGGTGTGGGTGGGTGGGTGTAAAGACAAACACTGGACTGAGCTACTACACTAACAGGGTACAGGGTGCTCAATCCCACATCGCTTGGGTGTGAAAAAGGAGATGTGCTTATATGTAGTATGTTATCTTCAAATGGTATAAGGCCTTTTGGGGTAAAATCTAATAGCAAAACCATACGGGCTCAGGTCCAAAGCAAACAATATCATACCAAGTGTTAAAGTGAGGTATTACAGTTGATATCAGAGACTGAACCCAGCCAGAAGTGTGCCGACAAGGATGTCGGGCCTCGTAGGGGGGTGAATTGTAGTAATCGTTGTGGACGGGTGTGAGTGGGCGGGTGTGAAGACAAACACTAGGCTGAGTTACCACACTGACAGGGTATAGGGTGCTTAATCCCGCATCTCCTGGGTGTGGAAAAGGGGATGTGCTTATATGTAGTATATTCTCTTGAAATGGTATGAGGCCTTTTGGGATAAAACTCAAAAGCAAAACCGTACGGGCTCAGGCCCAAAGCGGACAATATCATACCATGTGTTAGAGCAGGGTATTACAGTCTTGAGCTGCTTTAGAGTATCAGCAATGTGGACTACTCGTACAATCTCTCACCAAAGGAGCTCTGCTCACTCTAAGACCTCACTATGCGATGCGTTGATTATGAGGAGTGGGACAACGGTCATACGAGAGATGTTTGAGGTTACCAAGGGACGATTGATGGTGGTGGGAAGAGCCGATGTGGGGATCGACAATGTGGATCTTCAGGCAGCCACCGAGTTCAAATACCTCATCGTCAATGCGTCCACTGCCAACACGATCGCCGCCGCCAAGCATGGCATTGCGTTGCTCCCGCTATGGATAACTCTTAATTAATTATTTGAATTTTTTTCCTGAAATTTTGTTTTACATTCAAATTGTTTAGATCTGATATCAATATTGAACCATTGGATCTTGCATTAGAGAGTAGAAAATAGATCATGGTTTCTATTTCTAAAAAGTTAGAAACATTTGGGGCTTTGATTTCATACTAATGGTTGCTAGAAATTCAATCTAATCTTTGCACTAATTATAGTTAAATATATTGTTTATGTTAGCCAAATAAACATTTGGGGCTTTAATTTCACATATATATATATATATATATATATAAGTATAAATGATGTTATATATATGAATGGATTTTAGAGTTACGAATGTTTTGCTGCACAGATTGGTCAGTGACCTTGCTATTTCAATTAATTTTTTATTTTTTAATATTATTATTTATGAATATAAATAATTTTATATATATATAGTTATATATATATTATAGTGTATATATATATATATATATATATATATATATATATATATATATATAGATAGATAGATAGATAGATAGAAAAAAAAAGAAAATTTTAATTATTATTTTTATTTTAACATCATTATTTATGAAAATAAATAAATATATATATATATAGGGCTGTTCAAATGGATATTTCAGTCCATTACACAAGGTTAGGTGGAACAAGTTAGTATTCAAAAGGGTTGGTTCAAGAGTCAAAGGACAGTAGATCATTTCACCATGAAAAAGTACTTTGGCACGATATACTTTTGGCAAGAGGGGGTATTAATAATATACGGAACAAACCACATAGAGTGTTTATGATGAAATTTTACGAAACTGTATTTGTGTGAAACAAGGTCAAATCTCATTAGGTTTTAGTGAAATTTAGCATTCTAAAAAGGCGGAAGAAAGAAGCTAGATTAGTTTATAGATTAGGAAGGAAAATTGAGCCACCCAGTATTTTGTAGTTAATAGGCATGAAAAAATAGAGATTAGAAATTCTTAGCGAGTGATATCTCCTCTATTTTTTAAATAAAATATTAATATTTTTATATGTTTAAATGTGAAAAATGTATTTAAATAAAATGTCAAAATGACTACGAATTCAGAGGGTAGTTTAAATAAAATATTTAACTCACGACAGAGTCCATTTCGAGTCAATCGGAGTTACCGACATTAAAAACAGAGTCCGAGAAGGTTTAGTGAGAAATTAGTGGCATTTTTGTAAATATGACAGCTAGGTCTTTAAATAACAAAGTAGATAATTTAGCAATTCTTTTCTCATTCTCATCAGCTATATATAGAGAGCAATATATATTTATATATGGCAATATCATCTTTTTTCATTCTTCATTGATTTTGAGATGCTTGAGGTGATAACTAGAATGTGCCAAAGAAGAAGAAGTTGGTCTACGCATTGAGGGCTCAATTTTGATCTGTCTGAAATCGAATTCGGAAAAAGTTAATTTTTGGTGAGAATTAGAAAAATCATTTGGAAGCTCTTCTAAATTGAGGTAGGGATGCCTAACCCATAGAATCTGGGATTTTTGTGAGTATATGGGGTAGAGTTGGTTTCAATTTGTTGGCTAACAATTTTGCAATGCACTTGAAGAGTGTAGAGCAACAAGAGATTGGCTTGTAATCATTGAGTGAAGAGTGGTTGGGTGATATAGGTGGAGTTGATTTCCTTTAGAAGCTTTCCACTGATGAAAAACTCTTTGATGGCCCTGATGATATCCTGTCCAATGATGGGCCAAGCCTTCTTAAAGAATAAGGCATTAAATCCAGCAGGCCCTGGGGCCTTGTCATTGCTAAGGGAGAACATGCATTGATAAATCTCCTCATCAGTGGAAATGGATGATAGGGATGAAGTGAAGTCAGAGGGTAATATATGTTGAATGAAAGAGGATAGTGGAATAATACCAGGATAAGGATGAGGGGATCTCCCAAGTGAGTTGTGAAAATGTGCAACTGCTTCTTGTTTGATGTCAGCTTCATTGTCCAAGAAATCACCATTTGTAGCAATAATTCCTGAGATCTTGTTCCTATTGTACCTTGAAGCAAGTGATTTGAAGAAGTACCCAGTGTTTGAATCCCCCACCTTGAGCCATTGCACCCTTGATTTCTGTTTGAATGTTTCTTGCCCAGCAATTTGAGTGTGGAGTAGGTTGAAAGCAGTTCCTTCTCAAGCAATCTTAAATGGGAGTCATTAGGTGAGTTGTCCGGTGCAAGTTGACGAGGAAAGGTTGTTTTTAGCAACCATGACCTTGTTGTTGATGTCACAGAAAACTTTGGAGCATTTGTTGCTTATATTGTTGACACAGACAAATCTTAGGTTGGTACCAATCTACAGAATAGTGACTTCACAGTTTTAATTTCATCTTCCTTGTTACTCTTTGATCACCCAATGATTCATATTTACAATAACTCCTGTATAATCTCATGGTGAGGCTAGTTGAGGGATTGCATGGCACTTGAATGTTTAGAAAAGACCATACACAATCAAAATTCAAGTCTTTATATATATAGTGCTTGGAAATGTGGATATTGAAAATGATACTGGACTCTGCTCATCAGAAACTTTTATGTTCCCAGCATAAGAATTAGTCATGTCTTTATAAAAACTATGCACACCATTGTGTCATTTATTCACCATATGCACAAAACACACCACTTGTACAATACTACTACATAGAAGCTTAATACAAATCCTAGATCCCATACATATATGACTTTACTAACCATAAACTTTACCACTATATATAATATATGATGAAGCATGACTATAAAGCTAAGAAATTTAGTGCATTTCTATAGAACCCAAATCGCAATTGAGTGCAATCTATGAATTAACAACCCTGCAGTTCTTCCTAATCTCTCCATCTGACCCTGTTAAGGGACTTATATTCCCCATCTTGATCATGGAATTAGCAAAGTCACTGAAGAAAAGGTTAGGGTTGTTGCTATAGCGTTCAACGATACTCTTGGTTGTCGATTGGGCGGTATCACCAGAAAATAGAGTTTGATCGGATTGAAGAAGACCCTTCCCAGTGAGCAAGTTTTTGAAGTAATGGTTGTCGAATAAATCTACAGAGTTCCTGTCAAAAACAGCTGTTTTGTTTCCATCTCCATTCACTGGGCACAAGCTTTGCAGATCAGACAACATGCTGCTTTCTAATAAACTGTCTGGAGAACCTGTTTGATTGAAGTTGAACAATCTGTTGCTGAAGGTCACACACCTTGCTGATCCAATTGTATGAGCACCTACACATATAACCATACATAAATACTCAAGATATGTAACTCTGAGTGTATATCTAGACACTTGTCTATGCAATCTTCATAATCTTAGTCTCTTCTAGCTAATTCAACATGGGTCATGTTGAGTTGTGGACTGAGTTTTCTTTTGGCTTTGGTCGTTTTATGATCTGGTTTTGACCTAAATCACCAAAAAAAATTGACCCTGCTTTTCGTATTGTGGGTTTTTGACCTAATTTCTAGTCTCTATTGTAACTGGCTGGTATAATTTTGATTTGCAATATCGAGAATCCCAAGAGAGACAAAGGGTATACTGCCCGAGTTAGGGTTTGAAAATTTTATGCTCTCCTTTCTTTTCTGCCTAGTGAAATTTCTTTTCCGTCTTTCACTGTGAACATACTAGGCTATAAGCTGAACCACGTCAAAAATATATCTATATTTGTGTGGTGAGACTGAGATTGACTACTATGCCATGACACATGGTTTCCAAAAATCACAAAATCAAGTACCTGATAAAGACACAACATCTGTGAGATTGAGGCCTACGGCGACAAACTTGGCAGTGATTGCATCAAGTGATTCAAAGGGAGCAGGAAGCCCTAAGTTTGATCCTCTCTGGTTTGCCACTAGTCCATCCCTTCTTCCTAGTAAAACCTTCCATGTAGGTCCTCCACTCTGCAAAATGTTGCCCATTATTTAGTTTCATTTATGGTACTGTGGAAGTAATACTAACCCCAAAAAAATAATGTTGCAAAAACATTTCAGCACTGTTATAATAACTAATTTTAATACCAGAAATTGAAATTAAACTAATATTTGTGAAAACACTTTTATTAATTTTACTTTCTAGCATGCAAGTTAAAAATACTTGAGAAGTATGACCAATAATGCTATCAACATAATTTCAAATCGTTTTTGGTTTGGACTATTGCAACATATAAAATATATATGTTAACATTATATATATATATTGTAAACAGGCCAAACATGCATATAGGAAATTAAGTGCAATTGATGTACACTTACTAAGACAACTGAATCTCGAGCAGCTATGGCTAGTATGTCTGCGCATGATACAACTCCACTGCACGCACTCTCCACAGAGCTTTTGATCCTGTCCACAACGTCGAATCCTCTTGCTGAGTTAAGGTTAGGTCCAGAAAACTTCTCACCATCACTTCCATCCAACAGAACCGATGCATCACAACCCTAACAATAAGACAATTATAGATTAATTAACAAGTCCACTAATGATATATATATTCAAAAGAAAGAAAATGCAAAAAAAAAAAAATGAGAGTGGGTCATGTCCACTAATGATATATTTAAAAGTAGTGCTTTCTTATAATTTAGTACCCTTTTTTTGTCTTTGGCATTCAAGGAAACACTTTCATTTTCAAAAAAATATCTCTTCTTAATTAAAGAAGCCCTAGATGCCGGTTTTCCCATGAATAGTTTCAGGTTTGATTGGTTCAATTTTCTTAAAATAATTTTCTGTTTTCAGAAAACTGTAAAGAATCTTGTTCGGTTGTCAAATTTTTAAAAACTATTTTATAAAAACTGAGTTCTTGAGAATTGTTTTACATAATCAGACTGTTCTCCTTGGAAGAATCAATTTTTCTTTTTCTTAAATAAGCAACTTTGGTTATGAATAAATTAAACGTATAGTTATAGATTAAAGCTTTAAATTACTAGACTAACATTATTTCATCTTGGAACTATGTATCCAACTTTGTATAAAGCAATCAAATATAATACGTACTGATATATCTATATATATGTTAATGATGAAATTAATGTTCATTAATATATGCTGTGATGTTTATATGAACTTACATTCACAAAGCAATCATGGAAGTGAACGCGAATCAAAGAAGCCGCCATTCGCATTTCTGTTTTGATAGCATTCTGGATCTCTTTACGTACTATTTGGAGAAGATTTGGACATGTTGTTGAGTAAAAATTTGTTGTTAGTTGGGACCTCACTCCTAAAATAAGCAACACCATGAAAGTTACAATCAAGCTTCTTGACCCCTTCATGTTTCTAAAAAAAGCTTTAGCAAAATCGAAAACAAGTGTTACTTAGAATCCTAGTTATACAAAGTCTAATGATGCTTGTTATGCATGAAGCCCTCAAAGCTTAATTTATAGTAACCAAGTTCATGAGCTAATGAACACATTTAAAAGCACATTGATCTAATTTTTACTTATACTTTAAAGCTAAGTGCGCACTGTGGTGTATGGCGGCACAGCCGGTGCTTTGCCCACAATTGAAAAGCTGCACGTAGCTTAGTATTAGTGTAAATCTTGCAGATCAGTGGTTTTAAATATTGCCGACACAAAGAGATGATGAGAGATGAGTGGCTTAATAGTCATCCCATGCAAGTTCATGAATCAACACACACTCGAGCATTAGTGCTTCATTACAAAACTAAAGCCTTTTTCAGCTTGGTGCACCATCAAGTTGTGCATCCATTTTTTTATTTCTAAATAATTAAATTATAAATGTTGTCAGCATTTAGTATTTTGATTATTGGACTGTTGGGTATGATTCGATTATACTGTTGATGTTGATGTTGATGCTTTGGCATTTAGTTATTCTTTTTCAGGATGGTTTGGCATTTTTTTTTATCTTAGTCAAAAATACCGAGAAAGGTATATATATGTCTACATCCTTCTTTAGATGTGCTTTATTAATCTCCATTGGAATATTTTTAGCAATGTTTCAAAATATGAAACACACTGGTGAAGGATCTGAAGAGGTATACACTATTCTTAAAGTAGTTTTCGATGACTCGACTTAATACAATCCTTGTCCTCAACCCGTCTTCCTTTCCATCCTCAGTATTGTTTTGGAGTAAAAGTAATGGGAGTTTTGGACATAAACTTGAGGGAAATATTATGGTCTTAATTGATTTCATTAGTGGAAATTTTGTTGAGTTATGCTTGTTAGATAATATACTTATATTATATTACTTACTATTTTGGTTTTATCCTAAACCACTTAGGATTTCTTTTTTTTTTTTGCTAAACTATTTAGGACAAAGATTTTTTATCTCATAAGTATACTTAGCCACCAAGATTATGCGCCTATAAATAGTCCTTTATGTATTCTTCAATAATTAAATTCAATACAAAATGTTCCTATATTTCTAACATGGTATCAGAGTCAACCGATCATTGGTAAAGTCTTCATTGTCCATCGCCCTCACCGCCGGAGATAACACCATTGACTTCATCCCCTTACCGCCCGGGATGATACCATTGACTTCATCACCGGCGTTCAACCGTAGAAAATAACTTTTACCTAATCAACGTCGTTACACAACTGGTGTAAGAGTTGTCAAATAATTCTCTCTCATTTACCCTAATTCAAAAATAATTATCTCTTTCCTTTACCATAATTCAAAGGTGACTTGAAGCCCACTCTTCTCTTGCTTGTGGATTTCATACAAGGATATAGGATTGAAGATTTTAGAGTGTTTGAAAGCCGAGAAAATAGATTTGTGGTATTCAAATCGTGTTCGCAAAGATTGAAAAATCTTATTCGCAATTTTTTGCATAACAAAACTGTTTTGGTCATAACTTCTTCGTTACTGATCCAAATAACTTGAGATGAATTCCAGAAGATAGGAAATTCGAAGATTTTCGATTTGATATGTTACTTACTACAAAGCACGGATACTCCAAAAGTAGTGCTGTAGCCGTATCGGACACGTATCCGATACAGATACGACCAGGATACGGCCGGATACTTGTCCGATACAGCTAAGAAATATCCCATTTTTTTTTAATTTTTTTTTTAATATCGGATACGGCTAGGATACGCGGGGGATACGGCCAGGATACGCGGGATATGTCAGGATACGTCTGGGATACGGTTGGGATACTTTTCGGGACAAATTTATAATTTTTTGTTCTATAAAATGGGGTTGAAATTGTAATATTAAAAACTTTATAGATAAGAAAATAAGGCCCATTTTATAATAAAATAAAAATATTTTTAAAACCCTCGAGTAAGTGAGTTATTGTAAAAAATATTAGGAAAGAGTGAATTTCTAGATTTTAACTACTTATATTTTGTATAATTACTTTAACTATATTTATTATATGGTTGAAGAATAAAAATTAATATTTTATGTATAATATTATATTTTTATTTATTTATTTATTTGACGTATCCTTGCCGTGTCCGTATCCTATTTTTTTGATATTTGCCGTATCGCCGTATCCGTATCGTGTCGTGTCTGTATCCCATGTCCGTGCTTTCTAGGTTATTTATCTATATTATGAGTAGAGTAAGGTGGTCAAATCTACATTTTAATCTACATACTATCCTCACTGCGAATTTTTACGTAGAAATTCATCTTTTTCAACTTGGATTTGCGAAAAGATTCAAATTATTCTTCATCCAAAGCCACCGGCAACCATCATCTAGGTCTCCTAGAGCTCTCCATTGCACTTCTATAATTCCATCATCAAGGCCAATATTCAGTGCAACAGTAGAAGACTCTTAAATAGTCACCAAAATCAACACACTTATGTGCACCTCTCTATGTGAGATCCATAAATTTACCACTTTGTAGCCACATGCCTTCGGTGATCCTCAACGTGCTTCCTTGCACCTCAATGTACCAGATCTTCACATATCCACCACCGTACTTCCATGCACCGACTAATGTTAATAATACTATTCCGTTATTGATCACAACACTTGCATGTGCCTCCTATGATAATCACACACCTCCTTTATTGACCACGAAGTTTCTGTGCGCTTACTAGTGGTAATAACATGCCTCCTTGATTGGCCACTAAAGCGCTTCCATGCACCTTTAGAATTTGATTAGCCTCTGCGCTTCCATGCACCACTACTGCGCTTTCATGTGCCTCTAGAAGTCATCATGCGCTTCCATACACATCCAGTAAAAGTCATACTACACTTCCATGCACCTTAACATGCCAAATCTTTACAGCTCCGCCATCGCTTTCAAAATTATGTATTCAAACTCATGTTGGTTTCATATAACCCACCTTAAGTTTGAGGGGGGTGTTAGATAATATATTTAATATTATGTTACTTGTTATTTTGGTTTTATCCTAAACTACCTAGAATTTCTTATACCTTTTCCTAAACCATCTAGGAAAAGGATTTCTTGTCTCCTAAGTTTACTTAACTTCCAAAATTGTGTGTCTATAAATAAGTCTTTATGCATTCTTTAGAATTCAATTCAATATACAATCTTCCTATATTTCTAACACTCCGATCCTACGTTTTTTTCCTCTACACTGAAGGGTCTTCCACATATATATTTGGCATATCTAATTCATTTTTTATATATAATTTTATTATATTATATATTTGGTTGATCGGATTAATTGTTAGTGTTTAATTTTCTTAGCCAAATTACAACTTTCTTTTTCCTAAATTTTTCCTTCATTCCTCACTCAATTTTTAAATTACAACATGGATTAATTCCTACCATTGGACCATTGGCCTAGGTGGTATAACTTAACTGTTAATTTGTAGAAATTATGTCCAAGGTTATGGGAGAGTGAAAGCTAGCTATTAGCGTTCATAAGTGAACTATAAATGACTTTGAATTCACAAAATATAAAAAAAGAGTCTGAAAATATTTTTAATCAATGAATCATTATCTTCTCTGTAGTATAAGTATATAAAACATAGAAACCCTAACAACATAAGAAAAGCTAAAAATAAGCCCAAAATAATAAAAAAAATTATGAAAAAGTAGGATAAGAAACCTAATAACTAAAAACTCCTAAAAACCAAAAATTAGAATAAGTCGAATCTATTAGACTTTTAACAAAAATCCTAAAATAATCAACAATCCTAAAAAATGTCATTTCGGAGCTCTAGATGATGGAATTCGACTGAAAAACAACATATATGTTGTTGATTTCTAATAATAGGCCCACTTTCGATCAATAATAGGTCTTTTTGGGTTAAAACATATTTGTCAAAATTGCTCCGAAAAGTTGTGTCAACATGCTCGTTTGAACTTTTGGCAATCTATAAGGGCATATGGGTTTCAGTAATCAATTATACATCAGGTTAAGTTTATTTTTTATTTTTTATTTTATGGAAGAGTTAAACCATGTATAGATATATAAGAATGAGAATTTACATACAATCCATGGGCAAGAGGCCCCAAAATGCCCAAACAAAATAAGTAGCCCAAAAAACAACCAAAGAGACAGAGCCCATCTCAGCCCCAATCGATCCATCTTCCAATAAAGCCCATCAGGCCCACTAAGAGAGGACCGTTATATAGTCATAATTCAAAATTTTGATAGGACTATCATAGAGACAACACCATCATTTGTGATGGAAACTAACTCTGGATCAGCAATTTCTGGTGGTCTCAATTGGTGGTGAATGAAAGATAAAGGGAGCTTCCACACAGCACAGGCACACCTAGTATCCAAACCATCCTTTTGGGTCTTTAAAAGAAGACGTTATCTACAATACCCTTTACAATTTCACGCATGAGGTGACCAGTCTCACACATAAAACATAAGGGATACCTACAACTGATAGCATACAAGTATAGAATACAAGGACAAAAAAAAGAATTATAAATACTTAAAGGAAAGTATAACTGAAATAATAAATAACGTTAAATAAACATAATACGAGTCTGAACGATACAACTTGGAAGCCCCCTAATTCAAGGACCCCTTAACCAAAAATCATAAAAATAAAAACTTTATGAAAAGCTCTAGATCCCTACACTAAAGTCTAGTAAGGAATAATTTTCTATATTTATATTTATTATCTTAATTATTTATATATTTTTAGAAAGAAAATAAAATGAGAGAAAAAGAAATTAGGGATGACTAGTTCCTACGCATAAAGTGTTTCTACGCACAAACAGGGAGAGAACGGTAGACGCTGGAAAAAGGGAGAGAAGGTGATTTTGTTCAAAATCATAAGGAAAGTTCAATCTCTTCACTTCCTCTTTGAATTTGTAAACAAAGATAAATATTTGTGTTGCTTGATTAAACGTATATACATGTATGTAACTATGTGATAGTATGATTATGCATGCTAAGAAATTTTTGTTGATTAAACATGAATAATCTGCGGATTTAGTACAACTATGGGATAAATTCTCATATGTATATATGTGTATATATGGGTATATAGGCAGGTGTGTGTGTGTGTGTGTATATATATATATAAACATGAAATTCGTGTTGAATGTAAATACCATTTTTGAAGGATTTTGTTCTGATTAAATTGTTGATCTTGTTCTCCCGAATAGTCCATGTAAGTTTGGTAGTGAATCGTTGGACAGTTTGACGAGAATTTGAGTTTGAAATTTAAGAATCCTAAAACTTGAATTTGGGGCTTTTTGATTTAGCCTATGAATGGTGGTGATTTTGGTACCAATACGTAACTTAGACCGAGTGGAGTTGAATGGTATATTCAAACTTGAAATTTGGTGGCCAAAAGTGGCCGAAAAAGGGGCTAGAAGACAGACAGTCGCGGCTGATACGCGACTATTGTAGAGAAAAGAAAAAAAAGGAAGAAGAAAAGGGAACAGGGCTACACCACACACCAACGCGTGCTACTGGCACGTGGGGCGCATAGGCCCTGTTCCAGCCACTAGCAGGGACCGAAAAAATTCCTGTCCGGTGTCACTCGTCGAGTCCACCCACTGGGCCCAGTTTAGGCTGAGTTCAGAATAATTTAATATTTTTTTTAGATTTTTAAATCATTTTTTTTAAATTTATCTTTTAGGGACAGAATACACATGAATTTTTAATTTCAAGATTAAATGAGTTCCCCTTGTTGTAGATTTAGTACAAAAAGTATACTTTAAAGTTAGAATTTTAATTTCTTTTGTTTTGAAAATATTTTTTAAATTACCAAAAAATTCCAAAAAAATAATTAAGACTTTTAAAACCAGATTATGCATCGAAACCTAGGCTAGATCTAGGTTTAGATATACTTGATGTTTAAATGGAAGTGTAGGCTTTAGTATGGGGTTTTCTTTTTAATTAATTATTTGTTTTTCCTTTAATTGTTTCTTTACTAGCATAAATGTTCTTGATTAATTATATCATGTTTAGATCAGTTTATGGGATTATGTTAAACTCAATTACTTTCATGGTATGTTGTATCATTTTTAATTGTTTAATTAATAAATGTGACGATATGATTTTAATGATTGTAATTAGCATGTTTTTAAGTGTGTTAGATTATTATTTAAAAGTATTATGAAGGCATGTCAGGATTGCCTAATACCTAATAAGGTATCTATACATTATATTTTTTAGCATGTCAGGATTGTCAGGTATGTCAGAATTACCTAATACTTAATAAGGTATCTATACATTATATTTTTTGACATGTTAGGATTATCGGGCATGTCAGGATTGCCTAATACCTAATAAGGTATCTATACATTATATTTTTTGGCATGTCAAGATTGCCAGGAATGTCAGGATTGCCTAATACCTAATAAGGTATCTATACATTATATTTTTTGACATATCAGGATTACCAGGCATGTCAGGATTCTCTAATACCTAATAAGGTATCTATATATTATATTTTAAAGTATGTCAGGATTGCCTAATACCTAATACGGTATCTGTATATTATATTTGAGCATGTCAGGATTGCCTAATATCTAATAAGAAAATTACTCGATATGTATTCAAGCCTGATAGGATTGCCTCTTGTGTAAACTTAAAACTAATCTGCACTTGCATTATGATAACAAATAGGTTAGTGTAGTGTGTAACGCTGCTCTATTATTAAGTCTCAGGGTTAATTGTGGATATGTTTATGAGTTGGTTGGATATATTTAATTGTATGTAAACATAAATTTGGTGTTTTGTGGAAGGATTATTGGTGGAGGCAAGTTAGGTTGCCTATTACCTAGTAAGGCATTTGTAAAATATAGAGAAAGACATGGTAAGATTGCCTAGAATCTAATTAGAAAACTTAATGTGCTCAAGCAAGTTAAGATTGCCTATAGTTTGAACTTAGAATTTTGTTCTACCGTTATTGTGATAATGGATGGGTTGGTTCAGAACATAGTTCTAATTATTTTGAGATAGGAGATTAAATGACTAAATGGTATAATTGTATCTATATGTTTTTACTGTCCTCATATAGAGTGTATGTTTACCAATTCTCTGATTGGGTAATAGTAGAGGGAACTTGCTCGTGGGTTTAACATACTTTGTTGATATTTCAGGTCCCAGGCAGTTTCCCCCTCGAGGTTATAGCTTGGAGTTTATAGAGCGTGGCAGTCATCTATTCCTTAACAGACTTTAGAGTAGGGACTTAGATATTTTCATAAAGTATTTACTTTTATGATTTTTGGTTAAGGGATCCTTGAGTTACGGGACTTCCAAGTTGTATCATTCAGACTTGCATTATGTTTATTTAACATTATTATTTATTTCAGTCAGACTTTTCTTTCAACTTCTATAATTCTTTTTTTATGTCCTTGTATTCTATGCTTGTTTGTTATTAGTTGTAAGTATCCCTTATGTTTTATGTGTGAGACTGGCCACCTCAGACATAAAATTTGTTGGTGGCATTACAACTCTAAGCAATCCGCATACGATCTCTAATAAGAGCAACTTTCTCTGATATGTGCTTAATGAACTCAGGACCCAAGAATCTATTCTCTCCAACCTCCAACCAGCATAGAGGCAACCTACATGAGCACCTATACATAGCCTCGAATGCTGTCATACCAATACTCTTCTAATAATTATTGTTATAGGCAAACTCAACGAGTAGCAAGTAACTCTCCCAATTACCTTTCAAGTCAAGTACACATGCTCGCAACATATCCTCCAAAATCTTATTAACCCTCTCAGTCTGACCATCAATTTGAGGGTGATAATCTTACTAAGATGCAGCACCGTACCTATAGCCTGTTAGAAGCTCTCCCAAAATCCCGAAACAAAGTTCAAATCTTTATATGATATAATGGACAAAGGTACGCCCTAGAGCTTCACTATCTCTACAATGTAAAATGTCGCGTATTGGTTTGAGGTGTAACTCAAGCAAACTAGAAAGAAATTAGCTGATTCTGTAAACCTGTCCACTATCACCCAAATAACAACATGTGAGGTGGGAAGTCCCATAATGAAATCCATAGAAATGCTCTCCCATTTCTACTCCAATATAAGTAGTGGCTACAAAGATCCCAACAACATCTGGTGATCAATCTCGATTATTTGATAAGTGTTACATTTAGAAACAAATATAGCAATGTCCTTTTTCATACCTGCCCACCAAAACTGGCATTTCATGTCTTGGTACATTTTATCCCCGCCTGAGTGTACTGAAAACTACGAACTATGAGCCTCACTCATCACTACCCTCCTCAAATCATCCTTGGGAGAAACCACTAACCGTCCTTTGTACCTCAATCCTCTATCTGTACCCACTGTATAGAATGATACCTCTCTAGATTTCAACTCATCTACTTTCTCAACGCACTGCGGGTCAATAAACTGATCTATGATTACCCTCTGAATGATAGCAGGTGTAACCACCACACATGCCACAAAGGCATCAGCTAAATCATCAAAGCTACTCAAGTCATTCCATTCTGCTTCAAATAGAGCTGAGAGACTAATATAGGGTCGGTGACTAAGTGTATTAGCTATGACGTTCGCTTTCTCTGGGTGGTATTGGATGGAAAAGTGATAATCTTTCACAAATTCCAACCACCTGTGTTGCCTCATATTCAACTCCTTTTGTAAGAATAGATATTGTAAACTATTGTGACCACTGAACAATATGAAGGTCTCTCCCAAGAGGTAATGCCTCTAAATTTTCAAAGCAAACACCACAGTTGCCAACTCCAAATCATGAGTCAGGTAATTAAGCTCGTGAGACTTAAGCATACGTAAAGCATATGATATTGGTCTCTCCTCTTGCATCAACACAGATCCCAAATCATGTAATGACGCATCGTTATATACTAAGTACTCAATTTTGCTCCAAGTGGCAGCTAGGACAGGTGTAGTTGTCAACTTACTCTTCAACTTATCAAATGCCATCTGGTAAGAGTCATCTCAAATGAAAGGCACACCCTTTTTAGTTAGATGGGTGAGCGGACTAGCAATCTTGGAGAAGTCCTGAATGAACTTGTAGTAATAACCAGCTAACTCCTGAAAATTACAAATCTCTAATGGTGAGGTAGGCTGCCCCTACTCCAACACTGTCGATACCTTGCTTGGATCGACCATTATCCCCTTCTCAGATACTAAATGACCCCAGAATTTTACCTCCCTCTACCATAAATCACATTCTCAAATTGTGCATACAACTGATGATCTCTCAGTGTCTGCAAAACAATATTAAAATGTCTGGCGTGATCTTCCTCTGACCTAGAAATAGGCCTGGTGCCTCGAGCTAAATCAATCACAAAGTATATCTCATGACTCGGTGGTAGCCCTAAAATTTCCTAAAAGGCATCCTGAAAGTATTGCACCACTAGAATGGAACCCACAGAAACTGTAATTCCCTCCGGAGACTCCTCACTAATAAAGAATAGGTGAGTACCAGACCCTTCATTTGATTGCGGCATAGCAAACAAATATATCTCCTGACCCGATATAGGTTGGGCATGATAATATGATAACCAATCCATTCCGAGTCTGATAACATAAAAATGTATATCCAATACTAATAGGTCTACAAAGAACCTAAGTCTGCAAATGTCTATAGTGGCCTGACTACAGTGTTCCCGTAAAACCGCACTAACTCCCAATAGTGTAGCTATAGTAAGTGTAGAACTATCCGACTGACTAACTATACCCGATAGCCTAACAAACGATTGAGACACAAAAAAATGAGATGCCCCATTATCAAATAAAAATATGACCAAAGTTACCCTTTATCGAAAACATACCATCGATCGACTGAGGAGATTGCACATCATATGGCATGACATTATAGACCCTCACATAGTGTATTTGCTGAACAGGTTGCCTTACTATTTCCATTTTCCTTTTGCACTGTCTGACTAGCCGAGTATCTGTAATTTTGTTTCTCTCCCTATCATTTCCTGTAATCCCTCCTCAACTGACAGTGCTACAAGGCAACATCAACCACCTGAGCATAAGTGACATAAGCTGGATTACCCATAATGACCTATTGAGTATGTCAAATCAAACCATTCATGAAACATTTCTTCTTCTTTTCTTCAGTGTTCACCTCTTTAGGTGCAAACAAAGAGAGACTAGTAAATCCCTCCTCATACTCTGCGACTGACCTGTCCCCCTACTGTAGGTCTAAGAACTCCCTCTTCTTAGCTGCCCTCACTGCATATGGGAAATACTTACTATCAAATTGGGCTTGAAACTCCGCATATGTCAAAGTAGTCTATTCCGCCACGATAGTAATTAATGCCCACCACTGTAAGGCATCACCCATTAGCTTAAAGGTAGCTAGCATCTGCTTCTGAAATTCAGTGTACCTAATCATGCAAAGATGGCGTTCAATGTCTTTCCTCCATGATACGCTTCTTTCACCTTTATAGATCCCAAAAATTTTGGTGGATTCTCTTTTGTGAAGGAATTTTGAACCCTCTCCCAAGTGTTAGGTTGCTCCACCGATAATGGAACATGTGCCAACTACAGTGGTTACTGTGGTGGCTGCTGATTCTAAGGAGCAGTTGCCACCCCTGTAGCTGCAGCCTGAGCAATAATAGCTGCCAAATTGGCAGGAAGTTTAGCATTTCCACCCTGAGCATTGTCCTGACCTCGGATTTGGTTGACATTCCTCCTCCTACGTGGTGGCATCTGAATAATACCCCAATAATAGACTAAGACGTATAGAGTATAATGAGTCATAGACTTAGATTCTATTTATCAGAATACGCAACGCAGATCGAAGATACCATACGACGAACCCTAAAGACCCAAAAATACTTGAACCTGGAATGCGCTGATACCAACTGAAATATCCCCTACAATTTCACGTATGAGATAGCCAATCTCACACATAAAACATAAGAGATACCTATAACTAATAACATACAAGCATAGAATATAAGGACAAAAGAAGAAGAATTGAAAGGAAAGTCTAACTGAAATAATAAATAATGTTAAATAAACATAATACGAGTCTGAATGATACAACATGGAAGTCCTATAACTCAAGGACCCCTTAACCAAAAATCATAAAAGTAAAAACTTTATGAAAAGGTCTAAGTCCCTACACTGAAGTCTGGTAAGGAATAAATGACTGTCACACTCTATAAACTACACGCTCTAATCTCGAGGTAGAAATTATCTGGAACCTGAAATATCAACAAAGTGGGTTAAAGCCACAAACAAGTTCCCTCTACTACCACCCAATCAGAAAGCTGGTAAACATACCCTCTACACGAGGATAATAAAAACATATAGATATGACTATACTGTTTTATTATTTAATCTCCCATGTCAGAAATAATTAGAACTATGTTCTAAACCAACCCATCCATTATCACAATAAAGGTAGAACAAGTTTTTAAGTTTGAACAAGTGTCAATCCTAACATGCCTGAACACATAACTAAATTCTTATTAAGTATTAGGCAATCCTGATATGCCTATTCTCGTATTTTATGAAAACTTTATTAGGTATTGGACAATCCTGACATGCCCCCACATATAATGTACAGATACCTTATTAGGTATTAGGCAATCCTAAATTGCCTGGCAATCTTGATATGCCTCCAAATATAATGTACAAATACCTTATTAGGTATTAGGCAATCCTAACATGCCTCCAAATATAATGTACAGATACCTTATTCGGTATTAGGCAATCCTGATATGCCTCCAAATATAATATATAGATACCTTATTAAGTATTAGGCAATCTTAACATGCCTGACAATCTTGACATGCCTCCAAATATAATGTATAGATACCTTATTAGATACTAGGCAATCCTGACATACATAGCAATCCTGATATGCCTCCAAATATAATGTGCAGATATCTTATTAGGTATTACGCAATCCTGACATGCCTTCCTTATTAACATTGAATTAATAATCTAACATACTTGAAAGCATGTTAATTAATATCATGAAAACCCTATCGCCACGTTAAATAATTAAACAAATAAAATAACACAACATACCATGAAAGTAAACGAGTTTAACATACTCCTATATACTGATTTAAACATTATACAATTAATCAAGTGCGTTTATGATAGCAAAGAAATAATATTAAAGAAAAAGAGATAATTAATTAAAAAGAAAAATCCCACAATAAAGCCTACATTTCAATTTAAATATCAAGTATATCTAAACCTAGCGCTAGCCTAGGTTCCTATGCATAATCTATCTTTAAAAGTCTTATTAATTTTTTTGGGAATTTTCTGAAATTTTTCGGTAATTTAAAATATTTTTCCTATTTTTTTCAATTTGAAAATGGTTTAAAAATAAAAAATATATATTTTAAATATTCTGGACTGGCCCAATGGTTGGGCTTGGTGAGTGGGACAAGACCACCACTTTTTCGATCCCTATCGGTGGCCAAAAATGGCCTCACACGCCCCCACGCGCCAGCGATGTGCGTGGGTTGTTCCTTTTTCTTCCTCATGTGCACTTGCTACCTGTTTCTCCCCAGCCACGAACTACCATCTTTCCAGCCTTATTTCGGCCACCAAAACATTTATTTTTTTATACTAAAATGCTTCCCTTGATCTCTACTTTCATTTGGTACAAAAATTCCCATCTTTCATAGCCTAAATCAAAAAGGCCCAAATTCAGGTTTCTAGGGTTCTTTAACTTCAAACTAAAAATCCCATCAAATTACCTAACGATTCACAACCAAACTAACAAGGACTATTCGGGAGAGCAAGATAAACAATTTAATTAGATTAGAATCTGTCATAAACAAAGTTTAATTCATCTACGAATTTCATATATATATATATATATATATATATATATATATATATATATATATACGCGTATATACATATGAGAATTTACGCCAAAGAACTACCAAATCCACATATTATTCATGTATAATCAAATGAAAATTCCCTTAACATGCATAATCATACTAACACATAATTATATACATGTATATACATACAATCAAGCAATATAAATATTTATCTATATTTACAAGTTCAAAGAGAAAATGAAGAAATTGAACTTGCCTTATAATTTTGAACAAAATCACCTTCTCTCCTTTTTTCTGGCGTCTACCGTTCTCTCCCTGTCTGTGCTTAGAAACTCTCTATACGTAGGAACTACTGAACCCTAATTTATTTTTCTCTTATTTTATTTTCTTTTGTAGAAATGCTAAAATGATTTCTAAATAATAAATATAATTATATTTAGCCCATGTAATACCCCGCTCCAACACATGGTATGATATTGTCCGCTTTGGGCCTAAGCCCGCACGATTTTGCTCTTGGGTTTTACCCCAAAAGGCCTCATTCCTTTTGAAGAGAATATACTACATATAAGAACATCCCCTTTTCCACACCCAAGCGATGTGGGATTGAGCACCCTGTACCCTGTCAGTGTGGTAGCTCAGCCCAGTGTCTGTCTTCGCACCCGCCCACTCACACCCGTCCACAAGGGTTACTACAATCCACCCCCCTACGAGACCCGACGTCCTCGTCGGCACACTTCCGGCTCAGGCTCTGATACCAACTGTAATACCCCACTCCAACACATGGTATGATATTGTCCGCTTTGGGCCTAAGCCCGCACAGTTTTGCTCTTGGGTTTTACCCCAAAAAGTCTCATACCATTTGAAGAGAATATACTACATATAAGCACATCCCCTTTTCCACACCCAGGCGATGTGGAATTGAGCACCCTGTACCCTGTCAGTGTCAGTGTGGTAGCTCAGCCCAGTGTCTGTCTTCGCACCAGCCCACTCACACCCGTCCACAAGGGTTACTACAGCCCACCTATCTATATGTACATTATAATAAATATAATTATATATAGCCCAACCCAAAAGTCTAGCTCAAATTGAAAAATAATAAAAACAAAAGGAAATGCAGCCCAACAGCCCTCATATTTATTTAAAAGAAAAATTTACATTTAACATAAATATTTCACAAACATTTAAAATTAATCAACACTTAACACCAATTAATCAACTATTTACGTTAAACATTAAAGAATAGGCATTATCCAAAATTAACTAAAGCATTTATACCCCACAAAATAAGCAATTTAAATAAATAAAAACCCAAATTAAGTATCCTCAAATTACAGAGTATTACATTCTCTCATAGTGTTCTTAATCTTGCAAATAAAAGAGCTTTGCAAGCAACTGGTATCATTAAAGGTACGAGCATTTCTTTCTAATTAGATGTGGTAGATAGGTTCTAAGAGTGCCAATTTGTTAATATATGGCATTTGTAAGGTCCTTCATCGCCCAATGACGAGCCACCCAATTGATAAACTCGTTCCAAGTATATGGGTACAAATGAAAGCCACAATGGTCAGTGTTGGATAAAAGTCCACAAAGAGGATGAAAATTGGCATTCGAAGAAGAGATGATTACAAGATTCCCTTGACTTCAAACATAGTGGCAATAGTTTGAGATATGTAAACGAGAAGATGTTCTTCTATTGAGAGTGGGCATCCTATTTAAAATTGCAAACCACAACATGAATTTGTGTCTCGGAATAGAAAGAGAACTCCAAATCAGGTGGTACCAAGGAGCCCGTGCATGTACTATAGGTCTTGAAATAGAGGCAAGAGCATGTCACAAAGAGTATTTTCCATTTGGCAAAGGTTTCCAAGAAATTGAATCAGCTGTTGAGCTTAAGCTATTAGAGAAGGTGTAACTTATATATATAAATCATTCAACATGCCCCCTCACATGTGGCCTTCTTTTGGTCCAACACATGTTTCAATTTTAATTATCACGACACCTTTGGTTCTGATACCATATTAACATGCAACCATCTATTCTAAAATCTTAAACTATTAGAGAGGCTCTCGTATGGCCTTCTTCTTGTTCAACACGTGCTTCAAATTTAATTAGGGCGATAGTGAGGTTTGAACTCAGGACCTTACCTACGGCAGAAGCCTCATCTGATACCATGTTAACAACCATCTACTCTAAAAACTTAAACTGTTAGAGAGGATTTAACTTAAATATATAAATTCTTCAACATCAGCAACGGACCAATTTATGCATGCTTTGGGAAATGACCAATTTCTACCAATTATCCAAGGACCGAGCATAGAGTTTTAAGGTATGTCTGAATCATGAGTGACATCAGTGCTAAACATACAACATAGTGGTTCAATGGAAAGCCAATTTTGATGCTAGAATGAAATGGAAGAACCATCTCCAATCTTTGTCAACAAGAGAGGTTTGAGTCTAAGGTGCAAAAGTCTTCTCCGGTTTTATGAACATCTTTATTTTTGTTCTAATAATCCATAATCCACTGCGTCCAAATGCTATCCTTGTTGTCACGTACTCACAATATTCCACAAGTGCTTGAGCATAGAAGCCTTGAGCAAGGAGAGGGCATCAAGGATGAACTCCAATTCACTGAGTCATAAGCCTTCTGTAAATCAATCTTAAAGGCCCATTTTGGAGTGGCGCGCGGAAGGTAGATGATAACCTTGCAGTAATTCTTGCGCTAACAAAATGTTGTCACTGATGGCTTTGCCTTGAATAAAGTTTGACTGGTTAGGCTCAATTAAAAGGGGCAAAACAGGTTTGAAAAACTAGATGTTGAAAAATGATACTGGACTCTGCTCATCAGAACTTTTGTGCTCCCATCATAAGAGTTAGTCATGTCTTTATAAAACTGCGCACACCTTTGTGTCATTTATTCGTCATATGCACAAAACACACCACTTGAACAATACTACTACATAGAAGCTTAATACAAATTTTAGATTCCATATATATATGACTTCACTAACCATACAACTTTACCACTATATATGATGAAGCATCATTTCAAGACTATATGCTAAGTATATTTAGTGCATTTTTATAGAACCCAAATCGCAATTGAGTGCAATCTATGAATTAACCACCCTGCAGTTCTTCCTAATCTCTCCAACGGACCCTATTAGGGGACTTATATTCCCCATCTTGATCATGGAATTAGCAAAGTCACTGAAGAAAAGGTTAGAGTTGTTGCTGTAACGTTCA
This sequence comes from Cornus controversa, assembly GCA_026545225.1. Taxonomy (NCBI): domain Eukaryota; kingdom Viridiplantae; phylum Streptophyta; class Magnoliopsida; order Cornales; family Cornaceae; genus Cornus; species Cornus controversa. The sequence goes on from CM048852.1 coordinate 23,682,933, forward strand.
ACGAAACTCTTGGTTGTCAATGGGGCGCTATCACCAGAAAATAGAGTTTGATCAGATTCAAGAAGACCCTTTCCGGTGAGCAAGTTCTTGAAGTAATGGTTGTCGAATAAATCTGTAGAGTTCCTGTCAAGAGCAGCTGTTTTATTTCCATCTCCGTTCACTGGACACAAGTTTTGCAGATCAGACAACATGCTGCTTTCTAATAAACTATCTGGAGAACCTGTTCCACTAAAGTTGAACAATCTGTTGCTGAAGGTGGCACATCTTGCTAACCCAATTGTATGAGCACCTACACATAAACATACATATGTACCGACAATTTATAACTGTGAAAATAATGTGTTTATCTAGACACTTGTATATGCAATGTTCAAAATATTATTATCTCTTCTAGCAATTAAAACCTTAAGCCATGTTTTCGCTTGGGTGGTGTTGCGACCTGATTTTGACTGGAATCATCAAAATTATTTTTTTGACTCAGTTTTTTGTCTTGCGGGTTTTGGATTCAATTTCTAGTCTTTATTGTAACTGAGTATATAAGGGTGATTGGATTTTGTATTCTTCACACGATTTTGAGAATCTTAAAAGGGACAAATGTGGATTGGGGTTAGGGTTTGAGAAATCTTTACATTCTTTTTTTTTTTTGCATAGTGAAATTTATTTTCCGTCTTCACGGTAAACATAGATAGTCTATAAGCCAGACGACGTTAAATATCTAATATTCTGTGGGGTGAGACTGAGATAGACAACTATGCCATGACATAGATATGGTGTCCACAAAACACAAAATCAAGTACCTGATAAGGACACAACATCTGTGAGATTGAGCCCTACGGCGACAAACTTGGCAGTGATTACATCAAGTGATTCAAAGGGAGCAGGAAGCCCTGAGTTTGATCCTGTCTGGTTTGCCACCAGTCCATCCCTTCTTCCTAGCACAACTTTCCATGTAGGTCCTCCACTCTGCAAAATGTTGCCCATTATTAAGTTTCATTTATGGTACTGTGGAAGTAATATATACACACAAAAAATAATGTTGCAAAAAACATTTTAGCACTGTAATAATTAGTAATTTTAATTCCAGTAATTGAAATTAAACTAATATCTTGTGAAAATAGTTTTATTAATTGTACTTTCTAGCATGCAAGTTAAAACTATTTGCGAAGTATGACCAATAATGCTATCAACATAATTTCGAATGGTTTTTGGTTTGGAATATTGCAACATATATATATTTAAAACAACCCAAAAAGGAAAAGAAAAAATATATATGCTAACTTTATATATATATATATATATATATATATATATATATATATAAACTTGCTTAGGAAAATATATATAACTTCATAAACATTATAATTTGGCACTTAAAATCAAATTTCCCTACAAATTGGTTCCTGTAACAAACTTCTCTGTGCTTTTAGATGAATGTAAAACCACAAACCAAACATGCATGTAGGAAATTAAGTGCAATGTACACTTACTAAGACAACTGAATCTCGAGCAGCTATGGCTAGTATGTCTGCGCATGATACAACTCCACTGCATGCACTCTCCACAGAGCTTTTGATCCTGTCCATGACGTCGAATCCTCTTGCTGAGTTAAGGTTAGGTCCAGAAAACTTCTCACCATCACTTCCGTCCAACAGAACCGACGCATCACAACCCTAACAATAAGACAATTATAGATTAGTGAACAAGTCCACTAATGATATATTCAAAAGAATATCTCCTCTTAAACAAGCCCTAGAAGTGGGGTTTCACTTGAATCGTGAAGCTTCTCCTTGGAAATTTCTTTCTTTTTTTTGGAAGTTAAACACATACAGGACTCGAACTTCTCCTTGGAAATATCAGTTTTCCTTTTTTCTTTCTTTTTCAAAAATCAACCATTTTAGCAAATAAAAGTAATTAAATTTTCCATGAATATAGCAATCAAATGTAATACAAATATATGTTGATGATGAAATGCTGATTAATGCTGTGATATTTGTATGAACTTACATTCACAAAGCAATCATGGAAGTGAAGACGAATCAAAGAAGCCGCCATTCGCATTTCTGTTTTGATAGCATTCTGGACCTCTTTACGTACTATTTGGAGAAGAGTTGGACATGTTGCCGAGTAAAAATCCGTTGTCAGTTGAGACCTCACACCTAAAATAAACAACACCATGAAAGTTACAAGCAAAGAATAACCATTAAAGCTTTTTGACCTCTTCATGTTTCTGAAAAAAGCTTTAGCAAAATCGAAAACAAGTGTTGCTTAGAATCCTAGTTATACAAAGTCTAATGATCGATAGCTATGCTTGTTATGCATGAAGCCCTCAAAGCCTAATTTATAACCAAGATCATGAGCTAATGAACATATTTAGTTATACTTTAAAGCTAAGTGCTGTGATGTATGGCGGCGCAGAACCTAAACTTTGCCCACAATCGAAAAGCTGCACGGAGCTTAGTATTAGTGTAAAGCTTGCAGATTAGTCGTTTTAAATATTGCCGACACAAAGAGATGAGTGGCTTAATAGTCATCCCATGCAAGTTCATGAATCAACACACTCAAGAGCATTAGTGCTTCATTACAGAGCACTAGTTTTTCAGGATTGTATTTTGGCGTCCACCTTGGTGAACCATCAAGTTGTGCATGCATTTTTTATGTTTAAATAATTAAATTATAAATGTTATCAGCATTTAGCATTTCGATTAATGGACTGTTGGGTATGAATCCATTCTGCTGTTGATGTTGATGCTTTGGCATTTAGTTCTTTATGAAGTTAATTAATTAATATTGTACTAAATTCACACACACACATACATATATTCCATGCTGCCTAAATGGAGTTCTTGCATTATCCTGAGAAGCAGAATTGACTTTCTGTGGATCCATTAAAGCAACTGAGTGCTGTATGTGTAAGGTACTACGCTACTTTCAATGGTTTTTATACTTATTGTTGGGTTTTTCTTTCTATGGTTTTTTTGTTTTCCCCTTGTACACTTCTGCTAGGCAAATGAACTGAGTGCCGTGTGTGAAAGGTACTATGCTACCAAATAGAATATATAATTGTGTGCGCGCGTCCATTTGTTTTGTGTGTGAGGTTTATGAGAGACTGGTTCGGCGCCTTGTGAGCTGGACAAAATGCAGGTACAAAATGGAAAAAAAAAAAAAAAGAGATGAGCTTGATGAGATGGAATCACTTAGCTGTGTAATTTAATTTATAAAGCCACAAATTAAAGCCATTTTGGGATGTATTTAAACAAGTCAATGCAAATGAATAATACAAGTAGATGACACGTACAGTTTTTTATGTTTTTTTTTTTGGTAAGGTAAGTAAGTATATTGATAATTGAATATACATGCAAATTCTGAAAGTAGAGAAACCATAAGGCTTTGTGACTTGAAACATTACCTTTGGATCAACTGAACATAAACCAAAACAGAGCATAAGGTAAAAAAAATTAGTAGCAGCTTGGCATCTCATAGAAGTAACTTAAAAGAGGAAAGAAAAGCAAACACTTAGAAAGGAAACTGAGCTTAAAAAAAATCTGGTGGTTTCTTTGGTGGCCTAAGAGTTGAGCTTGGGAGATGCCAAGTGGCTGCTAGTTTCCTGGCTGCTCTGTTGTTTTTGAATGAGCATGAGTGCAATCTTAGTGTGATTGTTCCATGGATACACTGGATGATACTCTGGGTAGTGGAGGCTTTGTTATTGATCATTCTGCAGTTTCTTTCATTCCAAATGAAGTAGACACAGGCAGCTAGTGTAACTTTGTGGGATAAATGGGAAATAGAGTTTGTCCAATTTGCAGCAGTCCAAGAAAGAAGATCATTCCAATTTAAGGCATTGATTTGGAAATTGCAAAGTGGTTGAAAATGATTCCAAATAGTGGTTGAGAAAGGACATTGGAAAAAAAGGATGAGATGTAGTTTCCCTATTTTTCAAACATAGACAACAATGATTTGGGATCATTTTGTATGTCATAAAAGGTTTATCCAAGGTAGAGAGATTATTTAGAGCAACGGACCATAAGATAAAACTGTGCCTTGGGATATTGAACCTAAACCACACAATGTGATGCCAATTAACAATAGGAGGTGGGGTGAGAGCCATGGAGAAAGAAGGAAGACAGTTCCATAAGAAGTGGTCTGGGGTAAATGGATTAAGAGGTGGAAGGTATGAGGTGTCTCTCAATTCTGGGATTAATCTCTGAAGACAATGTGGAATAGACCATTCGGCATTTAAGGTAATGTCACTTACCATAGAGTATCTACCCAGAGCAGTGGAGAGAGAGCAATTGTGCTGAACTTTATTGACCAGAGGGCTACAAGGGAGCCATGTATCAAACCAGAATGATGTCTGTGATCCTGAACCAATAATGGCAGTGAGCATGGGTCGAGCCAATTGCCTAAGTTGGAGCATCTTTCTAAGTGACCATGAACACTGGAAGGAATGTTTATATCCAGAAATTTTTTTCCTTGATAAAGTTGGTGGATATCCATTGGGACCAGATGCTATATGGTGCATTGAAGAGATGCCAGATATGTTTGAGTATAGCTGTTCTATTCATTTCAGAGAGAATAGGTAGACCAAGGCCACCACAATCCTTTGGCAAACAAACTTGGGACCAAGCAACTTTTGAATTTTTCCTGATTGAACAAGAACTTGACCAGAGAAACTTCCTAATGATGGAATTGATGAGGTTGATTGTCATCTTAGGGAGGATGAAAATGTTCATCCAGTAGAATTGAGTGCTACAAAGAACTGATTTACAAAGAAGGAGCCTACCTGCATAAGAGAGGGATACAGTTTTTTTATGTTGATATCAAATTCCTCTTTTTGTAACACAATCTAATAGTATTCCAACAAAATCTAGCTAACTAACATCACTCCGAGATTGAAATCTTTTCTGTCAAACAGATATAATCATATGAAAGCTAAATTGAGATATGCATATAACTTTGAGAATTCTTCTTAAACAAAACATGCGTGCCAATGACATTCTTGGGGCACCTTCAACAAAAATTCAGAAATATTGTATGTATTCCTCATAATAATATTCTTGGGGCAATTTTTAGGGTTAGGGTTCAAACTGTGGCTTTGCGTGGAGGTGACGGCACCAATATGGAGGGGCATCAACCTTCCTCCAGCATCCCGGCATTGATTCCTAGCCGGCATGGGTCCCCTCAACGTACTTCTTAGAGGAGACTCTTTGAGAACTCTACAGACTCCTCCTTTCAGAACCTCCAATACCATGATGCTGTGCACAATAAAGTTAGTATTCTAATTGAGGATGTCGCGGATGAAGTTGAATTCTGGAAGAATTCGGTGATTGGGTATGTGATGGGTAAGAAACCATACTATCCATTTTCTAAGACCTTCATTGAGAGATGATGGAGCAAAGATTTTACGCTGGTTTATTTGAAGGAGGGTTTCTTCATAGTTCGTTTTAATACGGAGGAAGACATGCAGAAGATTCTACGACGAGTCCACACGTTCGAAGGGCGTCCGATTATATTGAAGAAGTGGTGTAAAAATGTTAATCTTGAAAAAGAAGTCCTGGGATCAGTTCCAATCTGGGTGCGGATTTTTGATTTACCTATTCATTGTCGGAACCCTATGGTGATTTTGAAAGTGTGTTCACAATTCTCTAAACCTAGCTATATAGATGATCCTTCTATGAACAGGAACAGAGGTCAATATATTCGAGTTATATTTGAAGTAGATGTGCATGATGATTTACCTGAATCGATGCTGGTGGACTTTCATGGGGTGGATTGCCTTATTTATTTTGAGTATGAATGGAAACCACAAGTTTGTTCTTTTTGCGAGCGTGTAGGCCATTTGATCGATAAATGTCCCCAAAAACTTGTGAAAGAGATTAAGAAAAAAGGGGTGGATAAATGGGTGGTCAAGGTCCACGGTAGGCCTCGCCAAATGGATGCTACAACAGAACATGGGGGCAGAGTGCGCCAGTGGACACTCACAATTCCTTTGCTGCTCTGGATACTTTCGAAGAGGAGAATATGTCTTTTTCTCCTGTTCAGGATTTATGGTTCAGATTGGTCGATGACCACAGTGTCGGAAGGTTTAAGTGAGGCCTTTGTGAATAAGGGGGCCATTAGCTCTCCTCGATCTTCCCCTGTCCAGCAGTGTTTAGACCCTCCTACAGTTGAGGATACTGGTGGGTTGCAATGCCCTTCTCCTACTGGTAAGTCCAATCAAACTTCCCATTTTAGTGAGCATCAATCACAAGAACCTATCTAGCAAGTTTCAGACCCTTCTACCGTTGAGGATACTAGTGAACTACACTGCCCTTCTCCTACTGGTAAGTCCATGTATCAAACTTCCCATTCTAGTGAGCCTCAATCACAAGAACCTATTACTTCGGATACGCAAAAAGTGGTTGATAAAGGAAAAAAGAAGAAGAATAAGGTTATGGAACCCACGTCAAGGGTTACTAGAAGTAAACTGGCTGGTGGTGCTCTTCCACACACACACACCCCCACCCCCACCCCCTCTAATGATTGGTTGCTGGAATGTTCGAGGTCCGAATAGACCTCACATGCAGAGAGAGGTTAATTCTTGGATTGCCTCTCACAGATGTGCTATTGTTATTATTGTGGAGACTCGAGTTAGAGCAAATAATTTTTTTAGAATTTCAAATAAAGTCTGTCCTGGATGGAGTTGGAAAGCAAACTATGATTCTCACCCAGGTGGGAGGATCTGGATAGGGTGGAATTCTGATTTGTTGAATGTTGAAGTTTTGCTCTCGGATGCTCCACATATGCTCATCCATTGTAAGGTCCTCTCAACTGGAATTTTTTGTCATGTGTCGATTGTCTACGCAGCCAATACCGTTAGCAAAATGAAGGATCTTTGGCAGAGTCTAGAGACGCAGGCCTATCACTGGCCCTTTGGTTGGCCATTGGGGATTGGAATATTTTCAAAATAAAAAAGCTATCATGAGCCATCACCATCCGTCAAACAAGCCATACCGCCTTTATATGACCACACGCAACGTCCCCCTGACCTTCCTAACTGCAAACAGGTATCTATTGACAAAGTAGCACACATTTATCATCCTCCTACTACCAACTCCACAAACAGTATAACATCTGCCTCTATTTCAGGAAACAGTCAACATGTGCACCCTCCAGTCCATCCACTTCAACTAAAGGACAAATTTTGGGCCTCTATTGTAAAAGACAACTCTCACAAATCCTTACCAATGAAATTTCACTACTACAAGACAAAAGTTTCAGATGGGAGGATTTCTGTCAATCCTCCCATGGAAGTGTTCAAACAGGGAGAGATTGAATGGAGCATTACTTTGGTTAGATATTTTGCTCAAAAGAAACCTCCATTCAAAGTTATCCAAGCCATTACACACAAACTATGAAGTCATAGAGGCTTACTAGAGATTGTCACCAACGCAAAAGGATACTTCCTCTTCAAGTTTAAATCCTCTCAAGCAGCACAAATAATTACCTCTTAAGAACCGTGGCTTATAGCCAACAAACATCTTGTTCTACAAATTTGGAACCCTAACGTGCAATTAGAAGTTGTTCCACACAACAGAATGTCATTGTGGGTAAACTTTCACAACATCCCACTGTAATTTTGGAACACTGAAGGCCTTAGTTACATTGCAAGTGTAGTGGGCACTCCACTTTATATTGACCCTAGTCCAAAATAAGGCTTGACTATGCAAAGATTTGTGTAGATGTTGATAGGTGTTCCCCCTTTATTGATAACTTCATTCTCAATCTAAATGACCATGACTCAGTGACCATTTAAGTTAATTATACATGGAAACCCTCCCCCTGTCCTCATTACAAATCTATTGGACATGAAGGAAATGATTATCTTGCAAAACATACATCATCTCCCCCAAATAATTATAACAACCACCCCTCCCAATGGACATTAATAACAAATAAAAAAATGGTCAACTTCACTACCAATGACCCATTACCTTCTAGCCACCCCCAGCCTTCTGAAGTTACACCTTCAAAATTTACCCCATTCCCAGTTCCCAACCCACAAGATACCAAGGACAAATCCCTCTTCCCCATCACAAGGGCCTCCCTAAATCTTAGCAATAATAAAACCACTATTTCTAGTTCTGCCTCTACCTTAAATAGCCTAGTCATTCCTATAAACACGACAAAAAAGAACTCTTCCCCCACTGAACCTTTGAAGCTTGTTATTGATTTCTCCCCTTATGAGCTCCATTCCATCATCCACTCAAATAATGCTACCCCTAGAAAGGTCATTACCCCTCCAAATAACAACAAATTCAGCCTCATCTCTTCTGAACCATCAAATGAAGAGGGGGAGGATTGTAAAGATCCTATTGAAAATGACAACAGTGATTCTCCCAACTTTGAAGTGAACTCAGTTGTATCAGTGATTATCCCTTCTCTCAGAAACAATAGGCTAAAGAGGATGAAAAAAGCCAAATCAAGACACCACAAAGCTCTATTTCCATCAGGCGGCTTTAAAGGCTTGTTGAACTCCTACAACTCTAACTCAATGATTATCATAGCCTGGAATATAAGGGGTCTCAATTCACCCATCAAGCAATTAGAAATCAAGAAATTGATTGCTGATCAAAAAGTGGATATCCTTGCAATCCTTGAAACCAAGGTCCAAGAATCAAATGTGGACTCTGTCTTCCACTCCTTCTCTAGAACTCAAGGTATTGAATGGAAGATCATCCATAACTATAGAAGCTCCCAAATGGGCAGAATATGAATCATTTTCAATCCTAAAAAAGTAACCATTCAAGTCCATTGTGAGAATGAACAATGCATCCTACACTCAATCAATGATCTCGAGCAAAATTTCAGGTTTAATGCAATTTTCATTTATGCATTCGGCTCCAGAAATAGAAGGCAAGGCTTGTGGTCAAGCATTCAATCACATTCAAACAACATCATCCGTGATCCTTGGATTCTTTTAGGTGAGCTCTTCAATAATAAGAAGGAGGGTGGCTCTGGAAGAAGGACTTCTGCCATGGAAGATTTCAAAATTTTCATAAATCATGCTTCATTGAAAGACTTGAAACATATAGGTATTTTCCTTAACTGGTCAAACAAGAGTGAAGGCATAACCAACATCTCTAGAAAGCTAGATAGGGCCCTTGTGTAATACCCCGCTCCAACATATGATATGATATTTTCCGCTTTGGGCCTGAGCCCGCAAGGTTTTGCTCTTGGGTTTTACCCCAAAAGGCCTCATACCATTTGAAGAGAACATACTACATATAAGCACATTCCCTTTTCCACACCCAGGCGATGTGGGATTGAGCACCCTGTACCATGTCAGTGTGGTAGCTCAGCCCAGTGTCTGTCTTCGCACCCGCCCACTCACACCCGTCCACAAGGGTTACTATAATCCACCCCCCTACGAGGCCCGACGCCCTCGTCGGCACACTTCCGGCTGGGTTCAGGCTCTGATACCAATTGTAATACCCCACTCCAACACATGGTATGATATTGTCCGCTTTAGGCCTGAGCCCGCACGGTTTTGCTCTTAGATTTTACCCCAAAAGGCCTCATACCATTTGAAGAGAACATACTACATATAATCACATCCCCTTTTCCACACCCAGGCGATGTGGGATTGAGCACCCTGTACCCTGTCAATGTGGTAGCTCAGCCCAGTGTCTGTCTTCGCACCCGCCCACTCACACCCGTCCACAAGGGTTACTACACCTTGTGAGCCACTTTTTGGAACCACTACCTCCCACACTCGGATTGCATTTTCCTCCCTCTTGGCATCTCTGACAACTCACCAATCCTTGTCAAAACAGGCCAGCTTCTACCCAAAAGGAACTCCCCTTTCAAATTCTTCAATTTTTGGGCAAACCATGCCACATTCTTACCTCTTATTGCACAAGTATGGTTTACTCTTGTTACAGGCTACCCAATGTTCCAACTCACATAAAAACTCGAACTTCTCAAATATCACCTCAGAAACCTCAACCACAAAGTCTTAGCAACAGAGTTCTATCAGCTAAAGTTGAACTCCAAACTGTCCAGTCACACCTCCCCCCCCCCCCCCAACCTCAGATCAAAGGAGAAACTATTGAAATATAATCTTACTCTAAATAGTTCTAAAAGCAAAAAGCCAGAGTTAAATGGCTTGCTCTTGGTGACCATAATTGTTCACTTTTCCATTAAACTATAAATTGTAGCCAAAATAGAAAAAAGATCACATCTAAAGCCATCCCCTCTGGTCCTATCCTCACTGATTATAACCAAATCTACCTTGAATTCATCTCCTACTTTAAGAACTCACTTGGATGTTCTGCAACTTACCCAAGTATCTCCAACCTCTCACAGCAGATTACCAAGAGCATCCCATCAAACCTTGTTTCTCACTTGGGCATTATTCCATCAGACTTAGAAATCAAGCAATGCATGTTCTCAATTGGAAATGATAAGGCTCAGGGTATGGTGTTTTTTTTTCAAAAAAGCATGGCCAATCATTAGCCAATCTTTTATTGCAGTAATCAAGAGCTTCTTCACATCAGGAAAGCTCCTCAAGGAAATTAATGCTTCCATCATTACTTTATCTCCTAAATCAAATCAAGCTTCCACATTTTCTGATTATCTACCTATTGATTGTTGTAATGTCCTTTAAAAATGTATTTCTAAGCTCTTAGCAGATAAGATACAACCTCTTCTACCTTCTATCATTGATGACTCAGAATCTGCTTTCATTAAGGAGAGAAAGATCACTAACAACATCTTCCTTACACAAGAGATCCTCAAGAGTTATAATTGTGACCAAGTAGCTGCAAAATGTGCAATAAAGGTGAATCTCATGAAAGCATTTGACTCTATTGGATGGGATTGTCTGCTAGATGCTCTAAGCCTGATGGGATTTCCTCAAGTTTTTAACCATTGGATTAAGTTGTGCATTACAACTCCCATATTCTCCATATCAATCAATGGCAACCTCTATGGATTCTTCAAAGGAGCAAAGGGCCTTAGACAAGGGGACCCACTATCTCCATTCATCTTTGTACTAGCCATGGATATCCTATCCCAATTTCTAATCAAGGCAACTACTAACATTCCTCTCTTCAAACACCATAGCATATGCAAAAAGTTAGGCCTTTCCCACTTGATGTTTGTTGATGATTTATTTATTTTTGCAAATAGAGACATCACTTCAATCTCAGTGATCAAATCCTCTCTTGACACCTTCTATTCTCTCTTAGGTCTATCTATTAACTCATCAAAGAGTCAAGTCTTTCGCTATGGCATAAATGCTCAAACTCAGTATGAAATTCTACAGTTACTTCAAATTGAAAAGGGAACACTACTCATCAAATACCTGGGTGTGCCATTGATTGCCTCAAGACTCACTATAGCTGATTGCACCTCACTTATTGATAAAATCATAGGCAGGATCAATCATTGGTCTAACAAGTTGCTCTCTTTTGCTGGGAAGCTGCAGCTCATCAAATCAACCCTCTACAGCTCCCAATTGTACTAGATGAACTCTTTCATCTTGCCAAAGAGTATCTTAGTAAAAGTGTCTTGGGTAAAAATTTACCTTCCAAAGTCAAAAGGGGGGCTCGGGCTACCAAACCTGCACTTATAGAATAGAGCCATTATGATTAAGCACATTTGGAGCCTTTTTAGACATCCCAATAATCTCTGAAGCAAATGGGTCAGAACCATCCTTTTGAGAGGGAAAGGTTTCTAGGAGGTAAGTTGTCTATTATCATGATCATGGACATGGAGAAAGCTATTACAAATGAGGCCTCTTGCAAGACCTTTGCTCTCCCATAAATTGGGTAATGGTGAGAACACATCAATCTGGTTTGATAATTAGCATCAAATAGGTCCCCTTAACTACAAGATCTCAAACTCCATTACTATGAGCACCTCCACCAGTAAATACAGCATTGTGAGCTCACTCATACAGAACAATCAATCGACAATCCCTCCAAGACTATCTCAGCTCATACCTGAGCTTAAAGATGATTTTAACCTCCCCACTTTCAACACAAATGATAATGACATTGTCATAAGGAAACCATCCCCATCCCATAATTTTTCCCTTTCCCATACTTTGCTCGTAATCTTTAATCCACAACCTAACATCACATGGAATAACATTGTTTGGTTCACCCCTTGCATTCCAAAATAGAACTTCATCTGTTAGGTTGGCTCAAATTCTTATTGTGATTAGGTTTCCATTATAGAGTTGTATCTTATTAGGTAATTTCTTAGTAGGCAAGTCTTGGTCTCAAGGAAGGAAAGTACTTGTTAGGCAAGTCTTGGGCTCTAAGGAATTGTAATCCTTGTCCACTGAGGAATTAGGTTTTGGGCTCTATAAATAGTTACCTATGTTATAGGTTAAGATAAGTGAGAAGAAAAGAGACAATACTCTCATTGTATTTGAGAAGTTACTCTCATTGTTTTGAGAGGGCAACTCTTACGTAGAGGTAATACTCTCATTGTTATTGAGAGGACACTTAAAGAGAGAATTCTTATTTTGAATTTGTGATTTTCTTTTGAGTGAGATTAGGTGTACAAAAGTTAAGGGTTGAGAGTTAAGTGTACTCTTGATATAATTCTTCAACTTATATGGTTAAAATCTATATAGTGAAATCAAGCTCTTCGTGAACGTAGGCTTGTTTAGCTGAACCACGTGTAATTCTTAATGTGTTCTTGTAAATTTATTCATGCTTGTTTACTTATCATCACATCATATTTTTTGTTGGTTCATGATTGGGGGCTTATTTCTCAAAAAACTGGTATCAGAGCTTCAACATACAATGTGTTTGATAAAAGTCTTATGATTTTTCTTCATAATACGAGTGTTGTTCATCTTGGGCACTTATGACAATCATGGTCGGTATTATTACTACACAATACAAGGTGGAGAGATTTGATGATAAGGGTAACTTCATCCTATGGCAAAGGAATGGCATCCTAGTTCAACAAGGCTTAGCGTGGGCGCTGAAAGGGAATGATGGAAAACTTAAAAAAATGTCAGTTGATAATTGGCAAGATATAGAGTCAAAGTGTGTTAGCACTATTCGATTCTGTATTAGAAATGTTCTCACAATTTACAAAGGTGAGACTCTTACTCAACATGAGTGATTTTTAAATTTACCCAAGTTGCAGTGTAATCTAATTTTCTTGAGCCGATTGGACTCCATGGGCTGCAAGTGCTCCATTGCAAGGTGAATCATGAAGATCACCAAAGGCTACATGGTATTAATGTGAGGTGAATAGAGTGGAGGTCTATATCGTTTGGTGGGGAGTGCCAATGGCACTTGGACTTCAATTGTGGATAGGAAATGGGTGAATATGGTAACAAGATCTTGAGGCGTGTTTCGTTTGATTTATTGAAGACACGGGTTGCACGTTTTCGAACAAACATGGGTGAGATCAAAGTTTCTACTTGGAGAAGGGTTGTATCGAAGCCCCATTCCAAAGTCACCTAATTATGTTAACTTGATACAGCTGCATGAATACATTGGCTATGTGAATCAAGGGGAGTATTGTTTCATATTTGATTCAGGTTATGTAGTTGAAGTTTGAAAGGCTGATGGATCGTTTGTGGATTTGCAAATAGGAGTCTCGTGTATTGAAGACTTCTCAAAAAAATTCCAAGGGAGAGATTTGTTTGGTTGGTTTAAATTCCTATTGTGATTAGATTTTCATTATAGAGTTGTATCTTATTAGGTAATTTCTTAGTAGGCAAGTCTTGTTCTCAAGGAATGAAAGTACTTGTTAGGCACATCTTGGGCTCTAAGAAATTCTAATCCTTGTTCACCAAGGAATTGGGTTTTGGGCTCTATAAATAGTTACATGTGTTATAGGTTGAGATAAATGGGAAGAAAAGAGACAATACTCTCATTGTATTTGAGAGGTTACTCTCATTGTTTTGAGAGGGAAATCTTGCGTAGAGGCAATACTCTCATTGTTATTAAGACGATACTTAGAGAGAGAATTCTTGTTTTGAATTTGTGATTTTCTTTTGAGTGAGATTGGGTGTACAAGAGTTGAGGGTTGAAAGTTGAGTGTACTCCTGATACAATTCTTCAACTTGTACTATTATAATCTATATAGTGAAATCGGGCTCTCCATGGACATAAGCTTGTTTAGCCGAATCACGTATAATTCTCGGTGTGTTCTTGTAAATTTCTTCTTACTTGTTTACTTATCATCATGTTGTAATATTTGGTGGTTCATGATTAGGGGCTTATTTTTCAACAAACTTATATCCCCTCATTAGCAACATTACACATCCCCAATGCTTGTTCACTATGCTTACAGTAGAGGAGAGCCATAACCACCTCTTCTTCCAATTCCCCTTCACCTTACAAATATGGAACCATTTCATAGGGTTCTGCAATCTCACCATTCCACCTGACATCATTAGTCGGAAAAACCTAATCACATGGCTCTCCAATGCATGGAAAAACTAGAAAGCCTCTCTCACAAAAACTAGCACTTGCAGGCTGTGTGTATGGAATATGGAAAGAGAGAAACAACAAGAGATTCACACCACAAGCACTCATCAAGGCCATCCACAGCCTTATTCGTCTCTACAGTTTCTCTATGAAGAACTGCAGAAGCAATAGATTGTTCACAGATTTATGGTCTCTTCCAAGTTTTGTAATTCATCCCCCAAGGAAACCACTTGATTAGCTTACAACCTCCTCCTTCTCTATAGTTCTTGTACTGTAAGTTCCTATGAAATCATGCAAGGTTCCCCTTGGGCATCAGATGTATAGCTTTGTCTCCCGAGTGGCTTTGGCCATGACTTTTTGTACAATCACTTTGCATTCAACTCAATTACTTACCTTATCGAAAAAAAAAAATTCTTGTCACGATATATAAATATAATGCATAATAGAGTGTTTCGTGTATTTACAAGGACGCATCATTTCAAAAACAAGTGTATTGGGATTTAATTTAAGTGTTATATTATTTACTTATATGTCTATATGCGCGTACCAATATATATATATATATATATATATATTTCCTGCATTAATGCATGCTGAAATAGTGAAATGTGAAGAACCCATGTTATCTCATGTCTCAAAAAGTACATGAATATTACACGCATACATGATAAGATGATTGGTGGAAAATTTTGGAATTAGGATAATATGGGTTGTGTCTTATAAGGACAAGATGGAGAATAGTTTCTTAACTTTGCTAACTTAATGAATTGACTCCATGAATTTATTTTGATACGTTGATGTCTTTTTACACATCAGTTTTGTACCAAATCTGTTAATTTGATTTTTGACTATTTCAAAAATCTCTAACAGAAATTCCTTGAAAAAATAACTTGCTTCTAGCTAATCTTCTTTCTGTCCTACCTTTTTCCGATATTGAAAGCTAAGCCGAAAGTGCTGTTGTGAAAAATTCAGTTGTTTAGCCACTTGTTTTCTTGGCTAAAAATTTCTTGATATTCTTAGTTGATTTCTTCCTTGAAATGTTTGGTCTTATTAGAAGAAAACGTGTTCAAAGAAATTTAATCTAAGAGTAAAATTCTGGCCTTTTCTACCTTAATGAATCATTTTCTACCTTTTCTCCCTTGGTGTCTTTGCATTTGGGATAACATTCATACTGGATTAAGGCAAGTTGGGATTGCCTTCCAAGTTTCTCTACATTCTTTACACCTTAATTGTTATGTGAAACTTCCTCTGGAACGAAAAAAAACCTGGTTGCTCCCGTTGTACCATGTATCAGGATAATCACAGTCCTGGGTGTAGTACACATGTCGAGACCCACCACTACACCTAGAGTTGTGATTATCCCGATGCATGATACAACGGGAGTAACCAAGTTTTTCTCAAACGGAACATTCTGCTTTACCTTGCTCTCAAATTCTTTTTCTTCCAAGTCAATTATCTTCCTTCAATGACTACAACAAAACACAATAACATTAATCCTCACGATTCTTAGAGTTGGATCACCATCCAAATCCATTACTTTTGGTTTCTTCTCTAGCTAATTTGGTGGAACAGAGCTGACCCCAAATCCACCCTACATAGATGCACTGAAAAAAGAGATGTTCGACACTTTTATCTTTAAGCGATGTAGTGTCAAATAAAGGATTGATATCCCAACATCTAATTTGATTGCTCCCCAGGTTCAAAGGTTTTCTAGGAGGACGAATTTGTGGCAAATTTTCTAGCCAATTTTGTGATTGATTGGTCATGTTTTGCCCCCTCAAAGAATACAAGGTGTGAATTTGGGGCAAACAAGGAGTGTCTTTCCGGAGGCTCCTTAGGTGGAGGAGCTTGTTGTACAACCTATTCTCTTAGCTGAAGTGGCATAATGTTAGACCTTTAACATTCTGTCCCGCACCAGGCCATGACATGGCATGTCCATGGCGGTGCTTGAGAAGTTGGTGGGAGAAAAGTTAAAAGGCTATTCTGTGCAAAAAAATATTTCCATGACACATGAAACATTATGCCTTGTAGTAGTCATTGGTAGTTTTGATATGTTGGTGCTTGTTGCGGCTGAACTTGCACTTGTGACCGTGGAAGTGACTTGAATATATAGTAATGGATGAGTCATAGGTTAGAATTACTCCATTGTGCCATAACTAATGACCTATTTTTTGGAACGACTGAGATAAATGTTAGAAGATCTCATTATTACGATAAGTTCCTAAATGACATTTTTTCTACGATGTCCCACCAGGATTACCAAAGTTTGTTCGACAATAAAATCTCTAGAATTTCAATTGTGGATACGAGCATGCTAGATTTCAAAGAACTCAGCGTGAAAGTGTCAAACAAGAATTGCTTTTGGATTATGAAAGATTAGTAAATCAGACGTATGCATAAAAGAAGGAATAACTCTTTCCTTTTAAGTTCTTTATGACTTGAACAATGACTTCGAAACCAAAGAAACTTTCAACCAAGAACAAGAATAAATATGAACTATTGATTTCATTAATTAAAGTAAATATAGTACTGGAATTAACAAAGGACTAACTACTCCTACGCAAAAAAGAAATATGGATTAAGAACAGGAAGAAATTTAAAGTAGTAAAAAGGAATTGGAGTGCAATCTTGTGTTGATGTTCAAAGGTCCTTTCTAATATTTAAAAGGTTTATTTATACAAATCTTGATGGCAATTATTTTCTGCCATGATTGCTTGACAGTTTTTTTTTTTTTTGACAACATTTTCTGCAATCACTCTTTGGCAGTTATTTTTTTACCATAACTGATTCTTGAATAATTCTCACTTGTCACCACACTCACATGCTATTACTGTCATAGGGTCGCCAAAGTGTCATGTCATTGCCATGTGGGATCTAATCACAATTTTTGGTCATAGGGTCTGATTGGGTGCAAATAGCAAGGACTCTTTTGTTATATCATTTTAAGAGAAAAAAAGAGTGGAGGCTTTGAAATGTAAAGTACATTCTAAAGTAAAATATATATAAATATATATTAAAGTGAAGTTTTGTATAGATGTTCAATGGTCTTTTCTAATATTTTAAAACTTGTATTTATACAAATCTAATGACAACTATTTTCTGCCATAACCGTTTGGTAATTTCTTTCAAAACACTTACCTTTCATGTAAAAAGGCGAAATAATAGATACCCCTATAGTTTCAAAAATAACACTGACCTCCCCTATCAGTATTGTCGGTTAACTAAATTAGTGAAAAGACAATTATACCGGTATACTTTTTACTATATTTTATTTGAACAAATCTGATAATATAAAAAGACATATCTACCCTTTCACTTTAACCCATCACTATTTTTTCGCTAATACACGCATATCCTATATATTATATATACATATAAAATATTCTCCCTAACTCCAAATCTATCTTCTATTTCATAGCACAATCAGAATCTAATCTGAAACTTCATTAGTGAGTTTGATCCCAAAATGTATGTTGTAAAACAAATCAAAGAAACCTCTCTCAATAGACCACAATCTCTCTCTCTCTCTCTCCCTCTCTCTCCATTGAAGTAACACTAAAAATTCCAAAATCATCAACATGCTTTGAAACAAATCAAAACCCAATACAAAACCCTCTCTCAATATACCTCTCTCTCTCTCTCTCTCTCTCTCTCTCTCTCTCTCTCTTAAATTGGGTGGTTCTCCTTCGCAATAGTGCAACCCAAATCTACCACAGCCTCGGGCCCGATGCTCCACTCCCTCCAAAAATTGCTTCTCTCTCCGCCACCGAATACGTTTTCACTCTCCTCCACCAAACCTCTCCCTCACGAGAAACCACGTACCGTTGGACTCATCGGCGCCGCCACTCGCCATTGGATCACCTATTTTGAATAGAAGTTTGTATCAATACCTTAGTACTGATTTGTGTGATATATGCGTTTCAATGTGTGGCAGCAAAGGACAATCGGCCGGACACGAAGTAGGTGGTGGCATAGCTGAGGCAACCGACTGGAGATCTATGCAACAATTGGGAAGAGAGAGAGGAACTGATTTGTGTGTGATATATATATATATATATATATGTGTGTGTGTGTGTGTGTGTGTGCGTGTGTGTTATAAGAGATGGTGTATATGTATATGTGTGTGTATATATCTATATACATTATGTAAGAACATGAATCTTTGTGAAAATTGATTGCTTACTTGGTTGATTTTAGTGCACTGAAGCTAAATGAGCAAAATCAGATGGATAGATATCAAGTGTGGGTTTAATTTAGGGGAAGGAGATGATCAATAGTGGGGGGCAAAAATATCCACAAATTGTAATAACCCTTGTGGACGGGTGTGAGTGGGCAGGTGCGAAGACAGACACTGGGCTGAGCTACCACACTGACAGGGTATAGGGTGCTCAATCCCACATCGCCTGGGTGTGGAAAAGGAGATGTGCTTATATGTAGTATGTTCTCTTCAAATGGTATGAGGCCTTTTGGGGTAAACCCAAGAGCAAAATCGTGCGGGCTCAGGCCCAAAGCGAACAATATCATACCATGTGTTGGAGCGGGGTATTACAGTTGGTATCAGAGCCTGAACCTAGCCGGAAGTGTGCCGATGAGGACGTCGGGCCTCGTAGGGGGGTGGATTGTAGTAACCCTTGTGGACGGGTGTGAGTGAGCGGGTACGAAGACAGACACTGGGCTGAGCTACCACACTGACAGGGTACAGGGTGCTCAATCCCACATCGCCTGGGTGTGGAAAAGGAGATGTGCTTATATGTAGTATGTTCTCTTCAAATGGTATGAGGCCTTTTGGGGTAAACCCAAGAGCAAAATCGTGCGGGCTCAGGCCCAAAGCGGACAATATCATACCATGTGTTAGAGTGGGGTATTACACAAATAATATGTCAAATGAGGGTATTTTAGTCATTTCATACGTTTTAGAGGTATTTTGGAATTTTCAGGTAAAAATACCATGACATAAGCAATTTTCATACGTGTAAAGCTGACAGGGGAGGTCAGTGTTACAAAAGGTACACTGACAGGGGAAGTCCCTGTTATTTTGCCTATTTACAGGGGAGGTCCATATAGTTTTTCCTTCCTTTTTTGACAACATTTTTTGTAATAACTCTTTGGCAGAAATTTTTTACCACACTGATGCATTGAGTAATTGTCACTTGTCACTGCTCTCGTATACTATAATTTTTATAGGATCACTGAAATGTCATGTCATGCCATGTGGGATATAATCACATTACACCATAGGGTTTGTTTGGGTGCAAACAGTAGGGAAAATTGGGAAGCGCCAATATCCCAATATCAACTATAATATGTGAGTAGTGCTGTGCAAAAGTGCCTGCGAAAGCTTGATTAAAATTTAGAGGGAAGTGAATAGGTTTACTTGCTCGTTTGTCTGATTTTTTAGATTAATTTAATTTTTACCAAATTAAAATTAAACCAATTACATAAAGCAAATAAATAAAGTAAAATATAGAGATAACACCCGATATACGTGAAAACCCTAGAAAATGGAAAAAAATCACGAGGGAGGCAATGCCTCAGGAAACCATTCCACTATCTCGAAGCAAAGTACAACAGACTATATCTCAGTCTCACACTCCTTTTCACTCAGTCTGCCAAGAATTTGATGTTGA
This sequence comes from Cornus controversa, assembly GCA_026545225.1. Taxonomy (NCBI): domain Eukaryota; kingdom Viridiplantae; phylum Streptophyta; class Magnoliopsida; order Cornales; family Cornaceae; genus Cornus; species Cornus controversa. Next base: position 23,703,004 of record CM048852.1, read on the forward strand.
ACGCCTCAATCTTACCTTTGCGACTCCATGTCCAACTACTAAAGACTTCAAGTCAACGTCACAATCCTTGCAGAAGAGTTGCTGGAAGAACACAAATACTCAGGAAGTATTTTGTTCCCTTTGTAGTGCGATCCGGTTCACCTTTTCACACAAGCAAGCGACAAAGAAGAATAGCAAATCCAATAATCTGATCAGCAAAGAACTTTGACGAAGTCTCTGAACGACTAATCAAATAGAGTACACCATCCTAAATATCACTCATGAATTATAGATGTGTGCTCTCAAAAGATAGAACAAAACTAAAAATACTTAGTAAAAGCTTTCTCTATCTAAAATAATGATTTTCAGAGACTATAATTATAGAGAAAACATATATAAGTATATATAGACATATGAGTTCTAATCATGCTTGAAAAATAATTTAAAAACCAATATAGGATGTTCCATAGAGTTTCAAATTAAAAAGGAAAATTTTCGTCAAAAGAAATTTTCTTTTTGAAACAGGATAAGTAGGACCGGTGGAACTTTTTAAAATTTCTGCAGAAACAAAAGTATCGAGAAAAGTTGGACCGGTCCTAGAAATTGGCAACTGATCCTACTTTGAAAAACCTTAATTTTTGTCAAAAATCCTAGTTTTTCAAAGTAAACCTGCTAAACACAAAGTGCAATATGTCCTCACCATACTTACCTATACGAAATGATGTCCTCATCAAATTAACTATATCCATGCACTTGATCATCAGCTCAAAGATCAATATATAAATAAACAAAAAAAAGATACAACTTAATCAATTAGGTTTTTAACACCGAAATTAGTCAATTATAATTTTATATCTCACACCATAGTGGAAATACTTTCAAAAAGAAGTGAACAAGTTTCAAGGTTTGATGGCAAATGAAGGGTTTGCTTCAAGGACAGGTGTCCAATTGGACCGTTTCATAGTTTTGCTTAAGAACCACTAATTGGCTTAGGAGAAAAGTCATGTGAAGAAGAAGAAATGAAGTTTAAGATCCATAACAGCTAACAATCTAGTATAGCCATTTGCAAACATTTAGTGCATGTCTCAAAGTAGTTTCTTATATAATGAAAAAAAGGGTAAAGTGCAAAACAAAACCCCGCTATATAAAAAATATGCAAGAAACACACCTGCTATGGTATGTGCATATAAATCCCTATAATTTCAAAATTCAAAGTAAATTTGTCCCCTATTGCAAATTGATGATGTTTGAATTTTTTAAAATCTAAGAGTACTATTTTTGTCATTTCACGTTTTGGCTTTTTCTTTTAGGATAAAGTGCAAAAGAAAGCGCCCCCCCCCCCCCCCCCAATGTGTAAAGACCCACTTATTGTTCGCAAAACCCCCCTATAATTTTTAATTTGTGCAAATAAGGACAAATATTCAATTTGGGAGAAATTAAACAATAAAATGACTAAAGTACCCTTTCTTAATAAATTTTAGAAAATCAAAATTTGAAATGACAAAATTGGCCATAAGTTAATAACACAGCCGAATATATATGCACATACCAAGGGGCATTTTGTTACTCAAAAAGGGTACTTTTGAATTTTCAAAAAAGTCTTGACATCATCAACAATTATTGTCTAACGAATATATGTAATAGAGGCCAAATTTTGAAATTATAGGGATTTATATGCACATACCACATAACAAGGGTGTTTCTTGCACATTTTCTATATAGCAGGGGTTTTTTGCACTTTACCCTTTTATTATTTATTTATATAGTAAGAGTACTTTAGTCATTTCATTATTCAAATTGAAGATTTGTCCTTATTTGCCCAACAATAAAGGGGTCTTTGTACATTTTCTAAATAGCGAGGGGTTTTATGCACTTTTCTATGAAGAAAAAAAAAAGAAGAAAAGATAGTCAGATTATATAAATAGTGTTTTTCGACCACACTGTACATTTTACAATTTTCAATTCAATTTCAATAATATATAAAATTGTCATTCTTTAATATTCTTGAATCCAAAATTCTCAGAATTTGTTTTCTACAGTTTAACTAAAGTCAAATTTCTTTCCTGCTATGTTCGGTAGGATAGGATTGATATCTTAAAATTAGAATTAGAGAAAAATTAGTTTAAAATTTTTTTTTTTAATTCCAATTTCAAAACACCAATTCTATCAAATATAGCTTCAATTAAGTTTGGTCCAAATTGACTTTAGACATCCAATATGCTTTAGGATTTTATGTAAAATATATAAATATTTGACAAAATATTAAATCACTGGCCAACAGATTATGAGGTATTGAGGTTCTATTTGTTGTCAAGAATACTTTGGGTGAAAGTAGTTCTTGGAAAAAATGAATTGAAAGTAATGGAAAGAAAATGAAAAAAAAAAATGGATTGCTAAAAGAAGAAGGAAATTACAAAGAAATCTTACTTTTTATTTTACCAGAAGATCTGTTGGAACGTATTTCAAAATTATATACATTTTAACTTTCAGTTATGACTCATATTCTCCCTTCATGGATTACAAAATAAAAAATTATCATAATTGTTTGGTTACATAATTAAATATATTATTTTATAACCTATAAATTAGGAGACTCTTGAGTTACTTGTAACCCTTGACTCTAAGACTTCCATCATTAAGTACATTATTTAATCAGTAATAAATGACTTATAACTCTTGACTCTTGAGTTGCTTGATTAAATGTGATATTTAATCATCCATGAACAACATGACTGTTGGGTTGCTTAATTAAATATGTTATTCAATCATCAATTCTAGGTGTGCTAAGAGTTGGAAAGTGAGGGGCCGTTTGGGGGAGCTTTCTAGGAGATTGAAACTGGCTTCTAAACCCAAAAAGTCCTTCAATAAAAATTTTAATGTTTGGTGAAATAAGAAAAATGGACTTCTAATGAAAGTCAAACTCCTAAAAAGTCCGTTCAAAGGAAGCCAGAAAAACTTGTTTTTGGAAGGAAGCCAGAATTATTTTAAGTAACAAATTTTATTGACAATTTTACCGTCTTTTATTTCGTAAAACTTGCCTATTGAGAGTAATTATTAAGGATAAATTTGTTAAATTAAAAGTGTGTTAATTGTGGAAGGAATTTCAAAAAATGCATCCACCAAACAACTTTTTTCTTTTAAATTCCTTTTATTGAAGGCATTTTCAAAGGTCTTTTAAATGGAAGGAATTTTAGAATCAGGAAGCTCCTCCAAACAGGGCCTAAGTCTAGTTAATGAGAAAGAGTGACTGGCACTGACGAAACTTTGATGTAGTTTTCGGTGACCAAGTTCAGAATTCGACAAGATTGTGATGAAGTTTTGGCGGTCAAACTTAAGATTCCAAAGAGGTTCTTATGGAGGTCTAACAACATAATTTTGGAATTTCAATCAATTTTCTGGTATAGGAGATTATGGGAATTTTAAGAATTTCATACAGGTACTGTTTCCAACTTCTATAGTATATAATATAAGTGTTTGAATATAATTTCTCAAAATTATATTTTATTTTGGACGAATGATTGGACGGAGACGAATACACGGATTCATATAGGGTATCACTTTATTGACATATAGATTGTCGATTCTGAGTTAGTTGAATTCTGAAAATAGTGTACTCATTTGATATTCCGATTACACCTAATAGAGTCTTCAACTATCTTCAACTTCAACAAACGATTACGCGCCTCTAAGCCTTGATTTAAAATTATGCGTAATTTTTTAATTCTATTTAGAATATTATTATTATTATTTATCGTAATCTGTATTTATGCGATGATCTCTCCTCACAATTGATTATATTGTCATTTTTTATAACCTTGTCCTAACATTATCAAGTCCCTAAAAAAAAAATATAGTAAATTTATGCATAGTAAATTTATGCATGATAGGACTTGATAATCCTATAAAATAAAAAACTAGGACTTCTTTATAATTCGCTAAAAAAAAATATCAGAAAATAAAACTTAAATTTTCCATAAACGTTTAGAAAATGATTTGGAAATAGAACAATGTTTTTCTGACACAATCAAAGGGATATGCAAACCTGGTAATGATGTGCCACGTATCCGTTCCAGAACAATCCACGTGGCAAGAAAGATTAAATGGGAATATCTAAGTTCGTTGAGGTGGTCACTGACGGTTGATTTATGAACACAAGTGAGTAAAGCCACTCAAAGCCGAAGCAGAGCTCTCTCTCTCTCTCTCATGGCCACAATTGAAGTAGCGAATCTAGGGTTTCGATTGACAGCATTGCCTACGATCTCACCGTTCAATCCAAGAACTCGTCGTCTCCGATTTCGCGAAGCTTTCAAGTCCTCTCGCACTCGCAGCAGAGTCCTTGTTCTTCGTCCACCTTCATGTTCTCTCGTAGATGAACAGCAAGAGGTTTTGTTCACTGAACAAGAAAATTCACTCATCGAAGCCCTAATCGGCATTCAAGGACGAGGTCGATCTGCTTCTCCTCAACAACTCCAAGTAGGAGCTTTTTGCAATTTCCACTCTCTCTCTATATTTAGAGATATATATTTATATATGTAATTCTCAGATTAATGTATAGTTTAATGCAGTAGAAAGAGGTTCTCTCTGGTTGGTTGCTGATAAAACACAGAAGACATTGAAGAAATGAGATATTGAATAGTTATGCTTTGTGTCATTTTGGTTTTCAAAGAAAAATAAAGAAAGAAACAGTAGAAAAGAAACTCGGATTCAATAGAACGAAGTAGTGTACACACTCAATTAGTTTCTATGTCTTGAAATTTTTTACTGTAATGACTATTTGAGATTTTCTGATTAATTCAATGCATAAAAATTGTTCAGGGTGTTGAGAGTGCAGTGAAAGTCCTGGAAGGTCTAGAAGGTGTGCCTGATCCGGTGTGTGATTATCTTCAAAACCATAGTTTTCTCTTTTACTTTTCTCAGCTTAGTTGTTGTTGTTGTTTTGTTTTCCCAGCTTAATTGTTTTATTGAGTGTTGAAACTGAAAATTTCTATTTAATTCGACATTCACATTGTGAAGGATGTCTTCATTGCTGTATATATTTCTTCTGAAAATTGTTTTTACTTTTTTACGGTAACAAACAATGCTACTACATTGAGCTTCAATACTGATCTAATAGGTATAATTGGCATTCATTCTGTATTTATGTTTTGCCAGAGATGTTGATAATGTTTGATAAAGTTCTTTAATTTTCTCATTCCAATGTGTTAGGTCGGATTGGAGTACCCTTGCTCTCATTATCTATGGATTGAGAAAACAACATTTTTTAATTTATTAAATTCATATTATAAAATGCTAATTATTGAATGACTATATATGTTTACTTCATGCAGACAAGCTCTAGTTTAATTGAAGGTCGCTGGCAATTAATGTTCACAACAAGACCTGGAACTGCTTCCCCAATTCAGGTTAGACTTGGCGTCATTGTCTCAGGTTTTACTCTGATATGCTCTGAAGTGATCCTAAACTCAATTTTCATAAATTACTTGCTTAGTGTACTTTGGAACTTGAACTCTATACGTCTGTGTTCCAAAAAAATTATTATCTCTCCTCTTCTTGAAAAGGAAGGGAGAAAAGCAATTTGAATGATACAGAATCAATTTAAAAAAAAAAAAAAATTGAGGAGCTTTACCACATGTTTAATACCGAATAGTTCGGAAAAACAAAGAGTATACCTAACTCGTTTGCCTAACAATAACACTCTTTGGCCTCCTTCTTTAATGCAGATGCCATGAAAACCATTGACTCTTCACCTCTATGACCCAAGCTCCAATAGATTGATCTTCTAGTTTGTGGCAACTAGCCTTGAGAAGACCCTCAAACTTCTCTCTAGTGTGCTTAAGAAAATAATACGTAAAAAAATGATTTTTGATCAATCTCTGTACATATTACATTTATACATAAAATGTTATTTGTGTTAGAGGTGGGGATCATAAGGTTTCTTAATTCAGGCTCCATTTGGATTTAGGAATTTTGACCTAACTCGTTCCTTTTCCAATTAATTATAGAAATAACCACTATCTTTCTGCAACTGCACTGTAGAATATAATTTTTTTATCAAGGTCCACCTCACCAAATATCTGCAAATAAGCCCCTGCACTAACCGATATCCGAAAATAGCTCATGGGAGATTATATTGTTCCACCAATGGCTTATTTACTTCTTATATTCTTTGAGCATCCCAATTTAAACTTTATGATCATTGAATAATTTATTTTTTCACAAAATCAATAGAAACACTCCAACACTCCACCTTTATCATATATTCTATACATCACGCTAGATGGATATCATATTCATCGAATACGATTCACTTTCAAGATGCCTTGATGATGAAAGGGTAGACACGCGAGACTCAAAATCTCGTGCTAGGGAGCATGGAGGTTTTCCAAAATAAATTATTTTGTACTTTTGTTTTTGGGTAAGTAAGCAATCTGTATTGATATAAACAAATACAACTATGAGTACCCCCTTTTTGCAAGGAAGAAAGGAAAAAAAAAACTCAAAAGGAAACTAAACAAGGCATCTGCCATCAATATGAGAAGACTTAGAGTCAGGCAAGTTACACTAACTTCTCTAAACTTGTTCAGCATCGCCCTATTGTTTCTTTCCTTCCAAAAAATATGCACTAAAGCAGCAACCTTATAGCTGACGTGCATACATTCCAAGTTACAAGAATTATATGAATTATGTTTTTAACTAATGGATTAAATTCATTTTATGCATGTTCAATATCGAAAAAAATTGGCTTTTAGGGAATACAATCCCAAAAAAAACTTGTTTATATGTGCTAGAACCTTTTTTAAACCATTCTTAGGCATTTTCATTTCTTTTTTTCATTCTTTCCTTTTGACTGCCTGTAAATTTTTTAGTATTTTGTTTTTTCCTCCATATCATTCCTGTGGTTTGTTTTAACTTTACAGCATGGGACTTTTTGTAAGAATTAAATAAATTTCATAAATGATAAATCTGTATGACTTTAAGAAAACCATATAAAATCAATATCAGAATTCTTTTTTGGTAAATAAATCAAGAATTGATTCTTCAAATGACACAAATAGATTCATTGATTCATTTTGTTCTCTATTAAAATGTTTTGTATCATCTCATCCAATGAGTTTGTATCCCACAAACACTAATTTATCAACATAGATTCTGTTGAATTTAGTCACCAGTTATGCTCCGTGCTTAACAAAGCAAAATTATAGTCTTGGCTGCGATCATGATGCAAATCAACCAGGCACAGATTGATAAATGTTACATTTAATATTTTTCCTTATGACTTTATCTAATGAAAGACTTCCAACGTAGAGAAGACTTCCATTGACAATATGTTACAATTTTTAAACATGATTCAATGGCTTGATACTTTTATAATGGTCATATATTAAGCCACCAGCCCTATCGTTTTTCTTCTCTACTTTTTCAGTAATCATAATTCTATCGAATAGTATGTAGAAGTTTTGATTTGGCTACTTAGATTAAGGTGCCTAATGGAAGCCTGTTGTGGTCACCTGAGTAGTGAAGGAGGTTTTGACAGTGGTCATCAAGCAAAATGTAGTTTACTATGTCAGAAATGCATGTTGATGGAGGTCCCTTGGCATCGTACGCTTAAAAAGTGAAAAAGCGTGAATTTTTTTTTTTTTAAAAAAATTTATGATATCATCTGTCACCATTACAAGACACCTACACAGTCACTATCATTGATACATGTAACATTTGCCTTAACCATAAATAAGCAACTTAGAAGCTGGGGAAAATAAATAAATGTAACAGCATAGTTTAGATAATCAAGCCAAAAAGGTGCTAGAACAAAATCAAAACCTAGCCAAAATTAAAATTTGAAATGGAAAAATTACTAGAATTTTAAAGACTGCTGTACTCAATTTTTATTTTATGTATCAATATATTTTGCATGGTGATTATTCGGGTCAAACTATCAGCATCGAATGGTTAATGGGTTCAGTCTAATAAATCTGCATGATAAAGGACTTAGGATAATCAGGTTACTAAGATTACTTGATATATCATGTCAAAATAGATGGTAGGCAGTGTCTAAATATTGAAAGGGTTGAAAAGCACAGATCATGTAATTTCCTTCACAATTACTTTGCAAGGACCATCTAATTAGTTGGCACCATAATGCACTATATTTCCAACTACAGAATTTTAGGTCACATGCTACCAAGTGATAAATATATGCAACCACTTTGATATATAGCTTAATCCTTCCATTGCAATTTTAACCGGCTTTGGGCATAATGCAATTGGTTAGTTTGCTACCCTGATGCAGTTCAAGCAATCTTCTTTTTGTTATTTCACATGCATCTCAAACTCATTTGGCACGCATAGATGCAAACCCAATCCACAAATCTGAACGGCAGGGAGCTATGTATTTATCTAATCCATGTGTAGATTGTTTCACCAGTCAATAATGTTCGCAAATGAACACAAAGAAAGTAAAAGAAGAAAAAATAAATTAAATTAAAACTTAAAATTTGCTTAAGTTTATGTATTTGGGAAAAAATCACATGTATTCAGAACTGCAGGCATTTTAAAACAGCTTTACCCTAGCAAGGCCTTGAATTTTTTATTTTTTTTTTATAAGTAAAATGAAAGTAATTAGCAAGGCCTTTAATTTTTAATGACTAAATACTTTTTGTAGTCATCATGAGTAATGAATCTTGTAAATAGTGATTGTTCGTATTTTCTGATGATGCTTGTTAAATGCTTTGTATACAATTGTAGAGAACATTTGTTGGCGTTGACTTCTTCAGTGTATTTCAAGAGGTATACCTTCGAACAAATGACCCGCGCGTGTCCAACATTGTTAGATTCTCTAATCTAATAGGCGAGCTGAAAGTAGAGGTATGAATTCATTATCTTTAATTGTTATGACAAATTACTCTGGTTACTTATATTTGTGAAGGTATTATGAAATTTAAGAAGTAGTTGCAAGAAAATTCTAGATGACTATGATACCACATTTGTGTTCTAGTTTCTGCAATCTGTTGTTTGATGAATAAAAATGTTTCTGTATGAAAGCATACCTTGTCCTAAAAGTGACTATACCACCATGCAGTTGGCATCATTAGAAAAGTTGGGCGACTGACCTCAGTAGTTTATGGGGCATGTGTCACTTTACTTTTCTTTCATTGATGTGTCTTCATAGGGCCCTTAATGGTAGAGGAGTGGCTATTCCCGCAATGGGGACATGTTTTATGTGCTTACGAACATATGCACACAACTGCATTCATATGAAGTATTCTCATAGCTTCCATACAGCCTTTATACCATCTCTCATGAAGAACTATAAAATGAATTTTTCTGGAAATATTTTACTATGAAAAGAAATTTTTTCTCTGCCAGCCAACAGTATAGGTTTTGAAAACTAAAACTTCATGACTCTTGCAGTATTTCTAAGTCTGGTGCAAGAATAACCTTGTCTTAACTAGCAGACACATCAGAGTATTCTTGCAGAACAACATGTAATTCTCATTGAGACAATTTACGCTCCGTTTCGTAGGAGGGAAGAAATTGGAAGGAGGGGAAGGTAGGAAAAATGGAAAAGTTTACGCTAGAGAAAGGAGACAGTCATTTTTCCCATCCTTTAGGAGAGGAGAAAGGAAGAAGGGTGTTACTTTATTTTACCATCATTCCCTCAAATTTTTATGCAATGATTGTTAGAGCACAAAAATGTAAAAGAAAATGTTCTTTTCTTTCTGTTAGAGAGTTTGGGTTACTAAAGGTGTTTTTGTCTTCTTACTATTTTTCTCTCTTATTGAAGAGAGTATAAAAGGTTTTGTATTAAGTATGAGATACATACGATAATAATATACTGAGACTTTTCTTCTTCTTCTTCTTCCCTTCTTATAAACCCTAACACACAATGAGACTTTTCTTCTCCTTCTTTTCTTCTTCTTCTTCTTCCCTTCTTATAAACCCTAACACACAATTAGATCAATCTCAACTTGGTATCAGAGCAAGATCAAGACCTAAAACTCATTCCTATTCACTTGGCCAACATCAGAGAGAAGTGACGTCAGCATACAGGTGCTGACATCATGATGACATCATCATTTACAGGTCAAGAACCATGCAATCTAGTTCGCCTGAATTTTCCAAGAATTATGGTGGTGTTTATTTCGTGATTTGAAGCAGATTGATAGGAGTTTTCAATTTTTGAAATTTTTTCTGATTTTGGGTCTCTTTTTTTCGATCTGCGATTCGAAGGGTTTCTAGTTGATTTTGTTGGTTCGAATCCCTCCCAAGGGTGTCGTCTGGACCTAGCAAGGTCTCGTGTGGTGGTTGTTGGTTGATTTAATGGATTTTGAAGTGTTTTTGGTCCAAATGGAGGCTCGGCTATAGCGTGTGGCCTCTGTCACGTGCGTGTGCTACTATTCCATGCTTGTTCTAACTGCTGCAGATGTTGTGGGGACTTGGGCATGACCAAATTAGATGATCCCTTGTCTCTTTGATCAAATTTGTTTCCTATATGCTCCTTTAACTCAATTTTTGGTTCAACTTCAGTTTTTCGGACTGTTTTCTTTATTTAAATTGTTCTTCTTGAGTTGTTTAGTGCATCTGACATATAATCATGGCTGATAATCAACCACAACCTGTCAAGACTGATGATATGCCTCGGTCAATTACCTCATAAAAATTGAATGGTCTTAATTACCTTGCTTGGGCTCATGCTGTGCAAGTTTTTCTTCGTGGGCGAAAGAAAATTAAGTATTTAACAGAAGAACTTCCTGCAAACACAAAGAAACATGAGGATTGGATTTGTGAGGATTCCATTGTTATGGGATAGCTGTGGCACAGTATGGAATCCAATATTGCCTCTACTGTTGCTTTTTGCAATTCCTCTAAGAAGATTTGGGAGTCTCTTGCCGAATCGTTTCGCAACAGAGTAATGTCTCTCGAGTGTATGAGTTGTATGAGAAGATTTTTGCTTCTAGGCAGTCTGGGAAATCTTTGTCTGAGTATTACAGCATGCTTAAGAATTTGTGGGATCAATTATTGCAGTATCGTCCATTTACCACTGATTTAGAACAACAGAAGCGTCATTGGGAAGAGTTTATGATTGCTTCATTATTGTTTGGTTTGGACTCTGATCTTCGTGGCTTTAAAGATCAGATTCTTGTTAGCGAGAAATTGCCCACTATTGCTAATGCATATTCTCACTTATTGAGGTCTTCCTTAGGGCAACATTCCATTGTGCCTCCTTCTGAATCGTCTACCTTAGCCTTTCGCGGCGGTGGTCGTGGTAATTCTCGTGGTTGCTTTCGTGGTGTCGTGGCAGTCGTAGCTTTCGTGGTGGTCGTCGTTTTAGTAGACGTGGTGACAGGAAGTGTGATCATTGTGGTAGTACCAATCATACTGAACCTTATTGTTGGATGAAATATGGGAAGCCAGATTATGTGCATCAGGTCACTAAGAGTATTTCACAGCCACTGCAACCTAGTACAACTCGTGGACATGTAGCTTCTGATTCTAGTTCTCGGGATGCACTCACTACTCAACTTAGCGAGTTGATTCAGAAACTACAAACTGCTCTTCCATCCACCTCCACTGCTCTTCCATCTACTGCTACCTTAGCCAATTCAGGTAATATTACATGTGTGGCTCGATCCCCTTCTTGGGTCATTGATTCTGGAGCGAGCTCGCATATGTCTGGTAACTCATCTCTTTTCTCTGCTTTAAAACCGATTAACCATCACATTGTTCTAGCTAATGGTTCTTCTAGGCCCGTTCTTGGGAAAGGATTCCTTCATCCCACTACGTCATTGTCTTTATCATCCAGTCTATATGTTCCTAATTTTCCTTTTAATTTGCTTTCTATGAGTCAATTGACTAAAGCCTTACAATGTTCTATAACATTTTCTCCTACTGCTTGTGTATTTCAGGACTTCCGAACGAAGAAGATGATTGGTACGGGGCATGAGAAAAACGGACTGTATTATTTGGATTTTGATGAACCTTCTTCGGTCGAGTCATCGGCCTTGAGTGCTACAATCTCTCCTCTTCAGTGGCATTTTCGTTTGGGCCATCCATCATTGGCAAAACTTCGATTATCTATTCCCGGGTTGAGTCATGTGTCTGTTTTAGAATGTGAGGCTTGTCAGTTAGGCAAGCATCACCGTAGTTCCTTTCCGAGTCGTAGTCATAGTCGTCAGACTGAGTCTTTTGATGTAGTCCATACGGACATCTGGGGTCCTTCTAGAACTGGTAGTTTGAATGGATTTCTTTATTTTGTTATCTTTGTTGATGATTACTCTAGAATGACATGGTTATTTTTTATGAAAGAACGGTCTGAGTTACCTCGTATTATGACAAAATTTTATAATGAAATTTTTACTCAGTTTGGTAAGCGCATTAAAATTTTTCGCTCTGATAATGCCTTGGAATATACGCAGTCTATCATGGATTCTTTTTGTGTTGATCGTGGTATTATTCATCAGACTAGCTGTGCCCATACTTCTCAATAGAATGGTATTGCTGAACGAAAGTATCGTCATCTGTTGGATGTTGCTCATACCCTGTTATTTAATATGTCAGTACCCAAACAATTTTGGGCTGATGCAGTTCTTACTGCTTGTTATCTCATCAATCGTATGCCATCTGCTGTTGTGGGTAATCAGACTCCTTTTTCTCTTCTATATTCTAGTACCTCTCCATTTCAGCTCACTCCTCGTGTTTTTGGCTGTGTCGCTTTTGCTCATGTTTTGGATCCTGGTCGTGACAAATTGTCTCCTCGTGCTCGTAAATGTGTTTTCCTTGGATACTCCCATACTCAAAAGGGCTATCGATGTTATAGTCCCGAGTCTCGTCGATACTATGTGAGTGCCGATGTTACTTTTTTTGAATCTACTATGTTTTTTTCATCTTCTGGTCAACGTTTGTCTCTTGATCTTATCTTTGCTCGTCAGGGGGAGCCTTCCTAGTCCTCCCCACATTTGCCGCTACCCTTAACCTCCTCGTCTGATTCCTCATTGCCTTCTCATCCTCCACTGCAGGTTTATTAGCGATCTAAATCTCATCCCGTTGTTTCTTTTGATCGGGACACCACATCTTCTTCACCAGAGGTTCCTGATCCTCCCTTGCTCACTTCTTCTACCGATGATTTGCCCATTGCTCTACGTCGTGGTAAGCGTACTTGTACTCAGCATCCTATTTCTAACTTTGTGTCCTATGATCGTATTTCTTCCTTTTTGCATACTTTTGCTTTTACCCTATCCTCTATTTCTGTTCCCTCCTCTTATCAGCATGCTATCTCTGTGCCTGGATGGAAACACGCTATGGATGAGGAAATGAGTGCCCTTCACAAGAATCAGACTTGGGAGCTTACTGGTCTTCCTTCGGGAAAACAAATTGTTGGGTGTCGATGGGTCTATACTGTTAAATATCTTCCTGATGGTTCTGTTGAGCGCCTTAAGGCACGGTTGGTTGCCAAAGGGTATACACAGACGTATGGAGTGGATTACTTAGAGACTTTCTCTCCTGTTGCTCGCCTTAATTCCATCCGAGTCCTTCTTTCTGTCGCAGTTTGTGGCCTTTATATTAGCTTGATATAAAGAATGCATTTATTCATGGTGATCTCCAAGAGGAAGTTTACATGGCCCAACCTCCTGGTTATGTTGTTGCTGGTTTTGAGAACCTTGTTTGTAGACTACACAAGGCTCTTTATGGTTTGAAACAGTCTCCACGTGCTTGGTTTGATAGATTCAGTGCTGTGGTCATTGCCTTTGGTTTTCAGCGTTCCACTTCTGACCATTTTGTCTTTATTCGTCGCTCTTCTGCTACGATTATTGTGTTAATTGTTTATGTTGATGATATTATCATCTCTGGTAGTGACTCTATCAGTATTGCAACCTTGAAACGACATTTGGGTCAACAGTTCCATACCAAAGACTTGGGTGTCTTACGTTATTTTCTTGGCATTGAAGTTGCTCGTTCTACTCAAGGTATCTCTCTCTCTCAATGTAAATATGTACTTGACCTTTTATCTGAGACTGATATGTTAGGGGCTCAACCTATTGATACTCCTATGGACTCTACCGTTAAACTGGATGGTGAACAGGGGGAATTATTTACTGATGTTGGACACTATCGTCGTTTGGTTGGGAAATTGATTTATCTCACTGTTACTCGTCCTGATATCACCTATGTTGTTAGTGTGGTTAGTCAGTTTATGCATGCTCCTCATCATCCCCACTTTGAGGCTCTTTGTCGTATTTTGCGTTATCTGAAAGGTGCTTCTAGGAATGGTTTGTTGTATAAACCCTCTTCCTCCATCTCCGTGACGAGTTTTAGTGATGCTGATTGGGCAGGTAGTCGCTCTGATAGGCGGTCTACATCTGAATATTGCACGTTCGTTGGTGGTAATCTTGTTACTTGGCGCAATAAAAAGCAAACTGTTGTTGCTCGTTCTAGTGCTAAGGCTGAGTATCGTGCTATGGCTCACATTGCTTCTGAGATGTTGTGGGTTCACTCTCTTCTTCGGGAGATGGGTGTTGCTGTTCCTGCTCCTATGCCTATGCACTGTGATAACCAAGCCGCCATTTTTATTGCTAGCAATCCTGTTTTTCACGAGCGCACCAAGCATATCGAGGTTGATTGTCATTTTATTCGTGATTTGTTGATGCAAAAGCATCTTGTTACCCCCTATATTTGTTCCGACGATCAGCTGGGGGATATTTTTACAAAGCCATTAACACGTGGTGCCTTTCAGAGATTGTGTTTCAAGCTGGGCATGTTTAATCTGTATGCTCCAGCTTGAGGGGGAGTGTTAGAGAGTTTAGGTTACTAAGGGTGTTTTTGTCTTCTTACTATTTTTCTTTCTTATTGAAGAGAGTATAAAAGGTTTTGTATTAGGTATGAGATACATACGATAATAATATACTGAGACTTTTCTTCTCCTTCTTTTCTTCTTCTTCGTCTTCCCTTCTCATAAACCCTAACACACAATTAGATCAATCTCAACTCTTTCCTTCTTTCTATCCACTTATGTGCCAAAAGTAAATAGTGGGTGTTAGAGAGTTTGGGTTATTGGGCTTCTTGTATTAAGGGTGTTTTTGTCTTCTTACTATTTTTCTCCATTATTGAAGAGAGTATAAAGGTTTTGTATTAGGTCTGAGAAATACACAATAATATACTAAGACTTCTCTTCTCCTTTTCTTCTTCTTCTTCTTCTACTCTCATAAACCCTAACACACAATTAGATCAATCTCAACTGTGGGTCTGGAGGAAACCCTCCACCTCCTCTTTTCCTTTTCCATTCCCTTTCATTCCTAACAAAATATGAGAACTCTCTCCATCCTTCCCTTTCTCTTCCCCCACTCTCCTACTCTACCCATCTACCAAGTAGAGAATCAAACCCATTTATTTGTTTTTAATCTTGTCATGTATTCTGTTATTTTCTACCTAAAGCTAAAAAATTACAAAGGCACAAGATTTAATGTTGCTAATTACTGAAAATGTTTGCTCTCTTGCAACCTATACCTTTAGATAATAGATATAGAAGATAGACAGTATATGAATGGTTTTCATTATTAAATTGAAGGCGATAAGATGCATAGTGAGATTATCAGTTCCTAGAGTTCTGCGGGTTACATATCCAGAAAATAAATTCTCTGTGGGTGTTTAGTCTCTATGACTACAACTTGAGATAGAGAATCAATAAACGAAAGTGACTGTATGCAGCATGTTAACGACAGAATGATAAGTCTTGGAACATATGCAGAATTCCATTAGTTTTTCACACTGAGGGCTTTGTCTTCTTGTGTTGGGTTTCACGATGATTTCTGAAGGAATTATGATGTCTAGAAATTTCATATTTGGGAATGATTTATCTACGATATTATATATGGATATATTTTTTAGATCTTATACAATTTAAAAAATAGTAAAAAGGATGAACAATTGGATCCTTCTGATTTTTCCAGCAGTTTCCTTTTCTCATCTCTTTTCAGTTTTTCATAAATTCCCCTTTACCTCCTATCCAACCTGCCCCACACCCACCCAAAATAAATAAATAAAAATATACTGGCTAAAAGAAGAAGAAAAATACCCAATACGTGCAGATTAAAACTAAAAATTTAAAAATTGGTGAACCTTGCTATATCCTCTCGTGAACTTTGGCCAACTTAATAAATGAACCGAGTTTTGTGTGTGTGTTTCTTACCGAATGACTTCATTAGTAATGGTTATATTTGTTATACATAATTTGTTATTTACATTATGCATCATTTGTTTTACTCAGGCTGCAGCATCAATCAAAGATGGAAAACGAATCCTTTTCCAGTTTGATAGGGCAGCCTTTTCTTTCAAATTTCTGCCATTTAAAGTTCCATATCCAGTACCGTTTAGGCTTCTTGGAGATGAAGCAAAGGGTTGGTTAGACACTACATATTTGTCCAATTCGGGAAACCTCCGTATTTCAAGAGGAAACAAGGTAAATAGGCACATCATGATCTCCAACTTCTCTTTTTGCTTCCTTCTCAGGTATAATGTAAGCACCAGTAAAGAACTGATCGAACTTCCTAATTTATTGCTCCAACTTCCTTTTATACTGTGATCTGCTAAGGATTAAGGACTTTAGCTACATCGTTGTAGTGCAGGGCACCACATTTGTGCTGCAAAAGACAACTGAACCGAGGCAAAAATTGCTGTCAGTGATTTCAACGGGTACAGGAGTGAGAGAGGTAAGATTGCCTTTTGAAACCTTATAATCGGATCTCAAAGAAGATTTCAGTATCAATGTACTGTTCTTAATAGTCTCTGCTTGCTGATTTTTGACATGCTACAACATTTGCAGGCAATCGATGAGTTTATCTCCTTAAATCAAAATGTAGCTGAAGGTGAACCAAGACTCCTAGAGGGAGAATGGCTAATGATATGGAGTTCCCAGGTAGCTTCTAGATGGCAACAGATTTTATTATGTGCAACTTTTTGATTATGTGAAGTTCTTGTATGCCAGAAGATAGCCATGTGAACAACCTTGCTTTATGGTTTACAATGTTGGTCAATCAGGAAACATTTGTAGAATGGAATTGTAGAATTGATAAGGGTCTTGAGGTGGATGTGGCAAAAGTTGATGGAGTAAAATTAGAATTAATCCGGTCATAAACTTTCGGTTATCCCAAATGGTTGGCAAGAAGAGGGAAGTGAGTTAAAGGGGCTTGCTCATTGCGTCAGAGACCAATGACTATAACAGTGATTAAGAGCAGAAATCTAAATATGTAACTGAGAAGTATAGGACAGTAAACCTAGGCTCTGATGTAGAGTAGTGCAAGGCCCATGATCTAGACCTAGAGGTGGGGTGAATTGGTCTTGAATGCTAAGTTAAATTATTTTAAACTTGTAAAGGTGTTGGCTCTGATAGAAGATAGAAGAAAAACAAGAGAAAACTAATTTTTGGATTTTATCCATATTAAAGATTAATTAAAAATTAAATTAACATAGTAACAACTAGATTAATCATGCCATCATGCATGTAAACATAAAAACCAGTAAATCAATCAAAGTAAAGCAATAAATTAAATAGCACAATGGACACAGTAAACTTTTACGTAGAAACCCCATGGGAAAAAACCATGGGACCTAGTCTAATCAGATCATATCCAGTATACGAGAAAGAGATTTACAACTACATTAATAATTCTCAAACCCCAGAACCCCTAGTTACCTCCTACTTCGTGTTTTTTTCCAGTATGCATTTAGTAAGGTACTTTTACTTTAAAATCACTTTTGATTTCCTTAACTTCATGCATGACTAAAATCTTCCAAATTCTTGCACCAGTTTAGTCAAAGACAGTTCATCTTATCATTAGTCATGAGGTTCTGTTGATGCTATATCAACTTATCCTAGTTC
Organism: Cornus controversa; assembly: GCA_026545225.1. Lineage (NCBI taxonomy): Eukaryota > Viridiplantae > Streptophyta > Magnoliopsida > Cornales > Cornaceae > Cornus > Cornus controversa. The sequence continues at coordinate 23,720,852 of CM048852.1, forward strand.
CTGTTGATGCATCAATGAGGTAATCAAAAAATGCCTTTTTTGGAATGTGAATCTTGACATCAAGGATCTTTTTTCTTGTTTAAGCAAAAAGAATTTTTGAAAACCCCTGTTCTGGCAATTGGAAACTATGAAGAAACAGGAGAAATGTTTCCGACGAAGTCATTTCCCCACCCCCCCTCTCTCTCTCTCTCTCACACGCACAGAAACTTGTACTAATATTTCTGGTGTATCTATTCCTCAGTGGAGCAACGTCTGCTGCTTTTAAACTTGATGTCAATCAAGTATAAATTTTGTTTATTACAATTTATTTACTAAGCTTCAGCTAAATTTGACCTCTTTGCAATGCAGCAAGAGACAGATAGTTGGATAGAGAATGCTGCCAATGGTCTTATGGGCACGCAGGTACTGAAAGCTATTATATTTTCCACAATTCATAATCTTTTGGTTTTTGTATGGTTATTTCTTTTTGAAAACATCTTATATGTCCTTGGTTGACTAATCGGTTTCCTCAACCTTATAATGTTTTATCATTTTAGATTGTTAAGGCAAATGGACAATTAAAATTTTTGGTCGACATATTGCTTGGCCTCCGATTCTCCATGAATGGCACATTTGTGTAAGTTCCCTAGTTACTGAGATACAATATTTATTACATCTGAAAAATGCAGTTCTTCAGCAAAGGAGCATTTACTACTTGTCTATACCACATTGTAGCTCTTTATTTTGTAGCCCAGTTATCTTTAATTCTAATTTTAGTAACTGAGCAGCTGGATCATCAATATTATGCTTACATGTTTGAATGAGATGGGTTCCCCTTAAACTGGGATGCATGGAGGAAGGGTTTAGTCAGCACTGATATCATTTGCCAAGTCGAGGTTGAGAAAACTATTAAACTGTAACCTTAGGCTCTGATCTTAGAGTTTGCGCAAGGCTCAAAATATATCTAAAGGGTGTGAATAGATTTTTTCCAATTTTAATTAACAATAACTGGTTTTTAAATTATCACAATTAATTTAAACCACAACAATATGAATCAATTAAATATAGAGAGCAAAAATTAAATAAATCAAGCAATCGCAAATAAACATACAATCTTTACGTGTAAAACTCCAACAGGGAAAAACCACGAGAACCATTCCAGACAGATCAAAATCCACTATAGGAGAGAGAGGTTACAGACTAAGTTATCAGACTCTAAACCTTACAGAATTATGATTTAGAGAAGTTTCAGAATAGTTCTCATACAGTTGATCGATCAAACCACACTGCACTGCTTTGATCAATCAAGCATTCGGTCAAAGCATTCTTGACTTTGATAAAAGAATTCTGAAAATCTTCGATGGATTGCAAATTATCAATCGAGCTAATTTTTTTTTCTGAAAAATCAGAACATCTTTTTCATGAATCAAAACATATATACATTATATCCAAAAGTAAATCATGATAAGAATGCATGATTTTGAAACCTTAATTAGTGAGTTAGTTATTCAAGAAGTGATTCTACCTTTTTTCACTTTCATGTATCTTCAAATTCTGGTTCCACCTTTAAACATAGGTACCACCACTAGCTAATAGAGGTGAACTTGATTATGAGACCCATATGAGATCCACATTAGGGTAAACCGAACGCTAATTATTAGTAATACCCTCATAGCAATACAATCATATTTTTATTCACAATAACTTTTTCTCCTTTCGATATAAATGTGAAGAAAGAGAACTATATTGGCACAGACACCAAGAGGAACACACACAGAGATCAGATGATATTGGTAGCAAAGACATAGTATTAGAGACGCACCAAATGACTAGAGAATCAGAACATTCATAATACAGAAATCATCTGGAATCTATAACCTTTGGTCCTTTACGATTTCAAAACATCATGTTGTAGCACCTCAGAAGCTCTGATATAACTTGTTAAAAAATAACATTCTGTGTATAGAGTTCTTGTTTAAATATAACAGCTGAAAGGAGAAGATTAGTGAACAAAGAAGCAGTTCTAAGAATTTGGAGAACTTCACTAACTGTGTGATTCATTTTCCCTCCCAGCACTCTGCGTAGGCGGGGATATACACTAATTAATGCCCTTTTTCTAGATAAATTAAGTAAATAACATAATTTGGTCACACGTTAAATAAAAATTTAGTCACATTTATAATCAGTTTTTGTTCAAGAAAAAGCTAAAATGTTGGGGGAAGTTCTTCATTCAACTTCACACAAGAAATAAACAGGCTGTAATTGGAACGAGCAAGATCATCTGTTTTGAGGTGGACCAAGGAATGAATAAAGGAAGTAAAACTTGGACAAAGGATGGATAAACAAAATACCAAATTTATAAACAATTCTATATATATATATATATATATATATATCTAATTACTAATGGACCAAAACCTTTTCTAATATAAGGTTTTGTACCTAAAAGGACGATGGGCAAAACACGAGACCAATGTAAGAAAATAATTAGTATTGTTCCATTGTGTTGTCAATTAATTTCATAAAATTACTTCCAAAGTAAACAGAAGAAATGTTTAAAGAAATTGTTTACTATATCACCTCTATTGAAAGAGGAACTCCATCATGCATTTAAAACTACTATTTCATATGCTATCTTGCATTTGCAAATCATATATCCACATTCTAACAACTAAATTTATGTATTTTATATAAGCCTATCATTATCTACTGTGTAACATGGCAACGGTCATAATGCATACCCGTCCGATTTCCACATACCACTGCAATTCATGTCCTGTGTAACATTGAGGAAGAATGTTACTACTTCTCTTTGGAGGACCAATAATTTGGACTGTTAGCCATCAAACTGAATTGGAGATTACATTGTCAAAAGGTTTCCTATTTTAATTAATAGCATAATTGAATAAGATTCTCAACATGCATCCACCAAACTAATTTTTAACATTCTACATTGCGTTTCAGAAACCAACTTTCACATTCTAAGTCTAATTAAGAAAATCTATATATTCTATATAAAAGCCTTCCTTTATTTACCATGTAGTGGGTCAAGTGTAGTGCCTCGTACCATTTCCCATTCCACATACCACTGTGAACCATGTTCTAGATAACATTGAGATGGAACATTCCTGTTAGTTATCACTACTTCTCCGAGGTGTTGGCTGACCAAGAATCTGGACTCTTATCCACCAAATTTAATTAGAGGTTTTAATCTTCCAATGGGTTTTCTATCTTTACCGATTACACAGTTGAATAAGATTCTCATAATATATCCTCACATGTCAATGCAATTAGACCAGTATAATTTGTGGCATCACATACAGGACTGTCATTGGAAGTGTGAATCATGTCTTTATATAGCATGATCCTAAATGTCCTTGATGAGCCCACCAGCCTTTGTATTTTTGAAGGGAGAGGCTCATTTACCGACCTTAGAGATGAAGTTTCAAACTCTTCAATGCGAGCCCATTTCTTCTAATACTTTGAATCGAAATTCAATTCTCTTCATCCATAAAGTACCGTTTACAAAGTTGGGCATCATCTTATTGCCCTTTTTTCCCCTACATTTCAAAAATCCTGACGGTCACATCCTATTTGTTGTGTGCGTGTTATCTATAATGTGAAATAACCTTCCTTACTGCCTTTCCTACACAAATTACATGACATGTACGGAATTCGTTACAAGTATGTTATAGTAACCTCCAAATTTTAGTTTGACATGATTCTTGAAGCATTTGAAGGTTCTAGAACTAGAATAATTCCTTAATTTTACATTGTTTTGAATGAATTTGGGTGCCCCAAGGAATTGAGTGACTTCATTTTGTTATTAATAAGATCGGAGAACCTGAATGCAGAGAGTAATTGTCAAAATCAAATCATGGAGAGAATGAGCACCATTACTTGTACTGATGCTACAAGTTCAGCTCTAGGATTCCATGAAGTTGCACCACATCAGTTTTTGATGCATCAGAAAACTTGAGCTTCACAATTTTGACGAAACAATTTCTAGATTCAGCCTTGCATCACATTAATGAAGTGTTCAGGTATAGATTGTCAAAATACCAGGAAACCAGAGAAACCAGAGAAATACCTAAGAAGCTTTTGGAAAAACTTGCCTCACATTTATCTCACAAACCTATACAAGAAAAGTAGATAATATACTATACACGGGAACCCTAACTGATCCTAATATTCAGCCTATATACACGGTAATATATTGTACAGCTAGAGAAGTCCTAAACTGTATAACTTCCTAAATGGTATACATTAATTGTATAACTTCCTAAATGGTATACATTAACAAATATATGTCTAATAGTCAAACATGCCTAAAGTGTATACGTTAACATCCCCCCTCAAATTGATGCTGGTAAGTCAACCAACAGCAATTTGCCAACAAGAAATTGATGCCGTTGTCGAGTCATGGCTTTGGTGAAGACATCAGCTACTTGGAGATCAGAAGAAATGTAAGGAAGAGATATCACCCGATTTTCCAAGGTATCGCGAATAGAATGACAATCAACTTCAATGTGCTTGGTGCATTCATGGAAGACGGGATTGGTTGCAATCTGAATAGCACTAGTGTTATCGGCATGAAGAGGGGTAGAAGTAGTTTGAGGAAACTCAAGCTCCTCAAGAAGACCACGTACCCATACAATTTCAGAACAAGCAGCAGACATGGCACGATACTCTGCCTCAGTAGAGGATTTAGAAACACGATCTTGTTTCTTACATTTCCAAGAAATTAAGGCATTACCTAAAAACATACACCAACCCGTAGTAGAGCGACGTGTATCCGGACACCCAGCCCAATCAGCATCACTATAGGCTAGAAGTTGAAGAGATGAGCTAGTAGGAAAGAACAACCCACGAGTAGCGGAACCGTGAAGATAACAGATGATGCGTCGAACTGCGGCAAGATGGAGATGCCGAGGAGAAGACATAAATTGACTAACTTGATGAACAGCATAGGAGATATCAGGTCGAGTAGTGGTCAAGTAGATAAGACTCCCAACCAGCCGTCGATAGAGAGTAGGATCATCCAGAAGGTCCCCTTCATCTTTCCTGTATTTGACATTTACCTCCATAGGAATATCAACAGAAGAAGTGTCCTCCAAGCCAGCCAAGGTGATAAGATCTTGAATATACTTGTGCTGATTCAAGAAAATACCATTGGCTCGATGATGAACTTCCAATCCTAAGAAGTATGTGAGTTGGCCAAGATCTTTTATATGGAAAGTTGCATGCAACAACTGCTGAAGCTTAGTAATCAAACCACAGTCAGTGCCAGTAATGATAATATCATCCACATAAACTAAGAGAATGACTATACCTGAAGCAGACTTGTGGAAGAAGAGAGAAGAATCATACTGACTTTGTGTAAAACTGAAGGAAATAAGTGTACTGCGAAACTTCTCAAACCAAGCCCGAGGCGCCTGTTTGAGCCCATACAGAGAACGCCTTAGCTTACAAACATCATGAGGAGAAGAAGTAGTCATACCAGATGAAAGCTTCATGTAAATCTCTTCCTGGAGATCGCCATGAAGAAAGGCGTTCTTCATATCCATCTGATGCAGTTGCCATGATTGTGAAGCGGCAATAGCTAAGATGGTTCGAACTGTGGTCATTTTGGCAACAGGAGCAAATGTCTCCTCATAATCAATCCCATATTCCTGCTTGTTACCCAGAGCTACGAGGCGAGCTTTGTATCGGTCCAAAGAGCCATCAGAACGAAGTTTTACAGAGAAAACCCATTTACTCCCAATAGGTTTGATTGTAGGAGGACAAGGAATAATATCCTAAGTGTGATTTTCCTCAAGTGCCTGAAGTTCTGTTTGCATTGCATTTTGCCAACACTCATGTTCCATGGCCTGTTTGTAGCAAGATGGAATGGAAATAGAAGATAAGGTAGCGACAAGAGAGACAGGAGAATAGAAACCATACCAATTAGGGGGTCGAGAAGGACGAGTAGACCGACGAAAAGTGGTGGAAGCAGGAGCAGGAGCTGGAGCGGGAGCGGGATCAGGTGCCGGATCAAGATCAGTAGGGGGCATAGTGGAAGTGGAATTAGACTCAAGTCGACTACGTCTTTCATACACAAAACCAGGTTTGAACCTTTCCACAGTTTTCGGGGAATCAGAAAAATTAGGCAGAAGAGATAAAGATGCAGATGGCAGCTCAACATGAGATGGAAAGAAATATTGATTTTCAAAGAAAACCACATTCCTAAAAACCCATATACAACGAGCATGAGGATCATAACAAACATAACCCTTTTGAGGGGTAGCATAACCAAGAAAAACACACTTAACAGACTGAGCAGTAAGTTTATGTCGTTCATGAGCAAGGAGATGCACAAAACAAACACAACCAAATGTACGAAGATCAGAATATAAAGGAGAATGACCAAACAACTTAAAGAAAGGAGAAACATGATTTAATGTAGGAGAGGGTAAGCGATTGATCAAATGAACGGAAGTAGAAAGCGCCTCACACCAAAAACGAGGAGGAACAGATGATTCAAGTAAAAGGGTTCTTACCACATCAAGAAGGTGACGATTTTTCCTCTCAGCAATACCGTTTTGTTGCGGTGTCGAAGGACAAGAACGCTGAGAGATAATCCCTTTGCTTTGGAGAAAGGCCTGAAACTCATTAGACAAGTATTCGCCTCCAGAATCAGATCGCAAAATCTTAATGCTGGTAGAGAATTGATTCTCAAGAAGGGCAAGGAAGCACTGAAAGACTAAAAAAACTTCTGCCTTAGCCCGTAGGTAGTAAACCCAAGTAAAATGACTAAAATCATCAATAAAAGTAACAAAGTACTTATAATGCGCATGAGAAACAACAGGTGCAATCCCCCAAACATCACTATGAATAATATCGAAACATTGTGAGGCACGAGATGCATGAGAAGGAAAAGGTAGAATTTTACTTTTGCCAAGTTTGCATGTTGTACAATCAAAAGAAAGATCAAGAGAAGAACACCAACAGCACTGATAGGTAGAGAGCTACCATCAGCGGTGTTAATTTTCATATTTCCATCATAATTTCTGACATTGGAAAGGGGAACAATAGTATTGGTCATATGATTAGAAGCTCCAGAGTCAAAATACCATGGCTGAGAACAAATTTGATGATTACCTGAGAGCCCAAAAGCAGAAAAAGCTGAAAGAATCATTTGTTGTACCATTTCAGGAGTGAGTGTGTTCGGGTTTGCTAAGGCTGTAGGAGCAGGAATAGGAACAACCGGCGAGGCAGCAGGCAATGCAGCAGAACTAGAGGCACCAGTGGAGGCATGATAAGCAATACCCTGCTTCCTTTCAGGTCGAATGGGACAAGCAGAGATGATATGACCCGGTTTCTTGCAGTAGTTACAAAACTTCTTGGGGCAATCCCGAGCAATATGACCAAAAGTTTTACAACTAAAACACTGGACAGCACGCATGTCTCTACCCTTATGCCTCCCTTGTGTTGCATAAGCCACAGGAATAGGTACACTAGCAGGAGCCTGATGTGCCATGGAAGCTTGAGTGAGTAGACGCTGCCCCTCACGAAGAAGTTCACTCAAACAAGCATCCAAAGATGGGACAGGAGCACGATTCATCAGATTAGACCGTGCAATTTCAAAGTCGGGTCGTAGTTTTATCAAGAATTGATCTCGCTTGCTGGTTGCATGCACTGCTTGGACAGCAGAGAGAGCTGCAGAGGGAACCTTAGCATAAACAATGTCAGAATAGTCAGCCCAAAGAGTTTGAAAACCAGAAAAAAATTCCTCAATTGAGAGACTTCCTTGTGAGAAATTAGCCATCTCATACTCCAATTGAAAACGCCTAGCAGAGTTGTCTTGGTTGTAAATCGTATTGAGATAATTCCACATATCAGCAGCAGTTTTATAAGGCCTCAAATTGAGAACAAGATGAGGCTCAACCAAGCAAAGGATCCAAGTCATGACCCGAGCATCCTTAATTTTCCATTTAGACAAAGCCTCGACATCTCGAGGTGCGGGATCACACCCATCTATATGACCCCATAACTCTTTTCCCATAACAAATAAACGAAATTGAAATTCCCAGGCAGAGTAGTTCTTACCCGTAAATTTCACAGAAAATGATTCAGAAGTCATGATGCCTGTAAAAATAATAAGTCTAACAACAAAAAAATACCTCCACGTGCACACCAAATGCCGACAACCCAAACACTGACCTCACCAATAAGCACCAAACAGAGTCTCGAGAATCCACAATACACTAGCTGAAAACAGAGTCTCGAGAATCACCTCTATCGACGGCGCCGAAATGCATACAAGAAGCAAGAAATTCGCACAAAAACAACCGAGAGTCAGAACTCAAAGAGGAACTGAACAGAGAGCGCCGACACCTTCCTGGGAACCAGAAACACGTAACTTGGAGCACCGAAATCCACAAACTCACCAGAAACCAGCAACAGATGGTGCCAAAATCCCCAAAGATAGAAACAGGCAAGATTCACGAACCTTGCTCTGATACCATGTCAAAATACCAGGAAACCAGAGAAACCAGAGAAATACCTAAGAAGCTTTTGGAAAAACTTGCCTCACATTTATCTCACAAACCTATACAAGAAAAGTAGATAATATACTATACACGGGAACCCTAACTGATCCTAATATTCAGCCTATATACACGGTAATATATTGTACAGCTAGAGAAGTCCTAAACTGTATAACTTCCTAAATGGTATACATTAATTGTATAACTTCCTAAATGGTATACATTAACAAATATATGTCTAATAGTCAAACATGCCTAAAGTGTATACGTTAACATAGATCTCCTGGCTCTTGGTTGGGGTTTGGATTTTATGGGCTTTGTAAACATCATCACCTCTGCTGCATGATAAAATGGAGACCTCATTCTTTAATGTCGAATTCATCTCAATGGTTATGTCCATTCAAATGCTTTTTAGAACCTGGCCCATGTATAAAGTGCACTATTTTTTACCAGTAAGTTTGCACTCTCATTCATTACTTCCAGCTAGGTGGTTCCTCAAATCCTTAGAAGACACGTGAGTGCACCCCTAAATATATGAGGTATTGAACTCATAATATATATCGAGAAAGCGAAAAAAGAAGGAACGGAAGTGAAGATAAACTTGCCAAACAAAGGCTAAGAGAGAGAAGAGCAGAAGTATGAAATGATGTATAACATTCATGATTGGATTCAAAAAAGTGTAGGGTTCGAGCAATTTGGCGGAGCAAAAACTACTCGAATAAAGGGCAGAATTAAGACAGATACAATTAAACCAAAGATATTAAGCATAACAGACATTTTGTTCTTGGAGATTGCATAAAGTAAAACAACTTTGTTCCCTGAAGGTGTAAACTTCTGATTGCTTACAGAACCAAGTTATAGATTTCCTTACTTCGAAATGGGAATTATATGTAGTGACTCTCTTGTAAACATTGATTTTGCATGCTTGTTTCCAGGAAATCTGGCACCAACATATATGATGTTACAATGGATGATGGGGCTATCCTGGCCGGCCCATTTGGAGTTCCAGTAGAGATGGAAAGCAAGTTCAAGTTGGAGTTGCTGTAAGATCCCTCATTGTAACCTCCTTTGTTTTAGACACTACTTATTGATTAGTTACTTTGATAAACAAGCTTTCATTGTTAACTTGTTGCAGATACACCGATGACAAGATGAGAATTACTCGGGGGTATAGCAAAATTATTTTTGTCCACTTACGCGTGGATGGATCCAACAAGCAGAAATAGAGTATTTGAAATAACCTGATGAAAAAAAAATGTATATCTTGATGTCTTTCACGTACATGCGGTGCTATCAATTGATGTAAACCTTAAATGATAAGTAAATATCAGGTAAAACAGAAACGTTGTCGTGGTGGCACCGCGGCAAGCACTGTTTTTTAAAATTATGCTGAGACATTGGAATCAATTATTTGACCACAAAAGCTTGTCATGTTAGGAATAATATTTGCAGTAATGGTATTTGGATGGAGATCCTAATAGTGCTGGTTTATCAGTGGCATGCCTCTGATGGATGGCTTCTGGAGATGCTAAATTGTGTAACAAGCCTACCTAATGTATTTGGGAGAAACAGGATTTGTATGATCAAAAGTAACAGAAAGGAGAGAACCAGTTTGTATGATCAAAAGTAACAGAAAGGAGAGAACCAGTTTGTTGTCTGTTAGCATTATCTCCCATTTACTTCAGGAAGATTTTCTCAAACCTTTATTAATTTGTCTATATATATATATATATATATACACACCAATCTCCATTGTTAGTTGGGTAACCGTGTTGACATGACAAGTGAACATAAGTTCTTTCTTTTTGATTTTCTGTCCAATTCTTTTGAGTATCTTTTTCCATAGTAACCATTAACCAGGCATAGAAAGTTACAGAATTATTAGGACCTATGTGGTAGAGTTTTATTTGTTTTTATCATTTTCATTTGTTGAATTCCAAGAGAAAAAAAGAAGAAACATTTGAAAACATTTTTGTTTTTGGATGTAGAAAGCTATTTTTAGTAGTCTTAGGAATGGCTCCTTTTCAAGACTTCTTTGCAAGAGCAATTTCAATGTCCTGCCAAAAAGTATTTTCATTTCTTTAGCTTCTAAGAACATAATATAATTTACAAAAGCATAGAACTTCAATCAGATTTTACCAACTCATCATATCCTTATTAATACACACCAAAAACTTGTTACCTTGATTTGGATAAATTAGACTCACAACCTTTGAAGTTAGCTTTTTATTATAGAGAGCTGCTGAGTTTGGCGCGTAATATCTACCATCCTAGCTGTTAGAGAGTCGTCGTGTCAAATGTGACACGTTATGGAATTTACCCATACACTCCCATTGATTTACTAAAAATACATTTTTAACCTTATATATGTATGATGTGAATTGCTTGAAGTACACATTAAAAGTTTTATTAGGAAAAATATATCCTTTCAAAACATATATATATATATATATATATAATTTTGCATACCTTAAAATTGGTCGTGAAAAAGACAATGTACTACGAATGAGATAAAAATAAGTTACTCTATCAAAATTCAATTTTCAATTACTTTATCTTCCAACTAAAAGCACAATAAAACTCATTATAAAAAAAAACATACTACCAATATTAGAGATTTCTGTCAAAAAAAAAAACTCATAACAAAAAAACATAATAGAGATTTATGGAAAAAAATAAATAAAATAAAAAATTGAATAGAAAAGTTTGAACAAATTGAGAAACTTACCTAAGGCTTTAGCATGAGAGTGAGGCCCTCCAATTTATGAGAAGAAGCAAAGAAAATAATTGTTTGGTCTTGAAAAAGACTAGAAGAAGAAGAAGAAAGAGAAGAACCAATGTAGTAAACCACAATATGCCATAACATGCCCTTACACCCAAACCCTAAGCTACTTAGTTTGGTGGGTAGAAAAATGAACTGGGCCCTTGTGTTTTTTTTACTTGGACTGGATCGTAGTTTAGTTAGTAATTGTTTTTGAAAAAATGAGGCACAGTACGGTAGAAAAATTGAGTTTGGTTAAATCGACCAAATCTTTTTTTTCCCCTGAACTGGTCCTAGTATAGTTAGTAGTTTTTATGAGGCCCCCCAAAATTGGGGGCCCTACGCGACCACCTGTGCTGCCTAGGCTCAGTGCTGGCCCTATTATGTGTCCAAATTGATGGGTGTCACTCTCTCTCTTATTTTCTAGTTGATGGGTGTCACTTCTAATTAGGCACTTAGAATAATTTACTCTCTCTAAAAAATATTTTACTCATTTTTGATAGTATTATTTTGCTTTACACTGTCACTAATTTTCACTGGTGCATCTAGTCAACAACATTGTCCCAATAATTAAAAGTAAAAATTAATTGTTATTCACTAAAAGCACCAACGAAAGTTTCGGTGATCAATCGAAAGGATCTTGATTCGTCAATTTGAGGCACTTTTTATCTAACAAGTCTCAAACCAACTACCATGATTATTTTTCTTTACATAGTATATCGCCTCAGTTCCGATAGCATTAAAGAATATTTCATTTTGCTAAGTGGCAACACATTTTAAAAGTTAGGGTAAAGTGCAAAAAAGATATCTTGAACTTTATATGCTTTGCAAATAGCTTATTGTATTACAAAATACCTCCCTCAAGTAAGTTAAATATAGAGTAGAGGCCACGATGTTAAGCCGTCGTTAACGGACAAACAAAATGACTATTTGCCCTTATATTAAATTACATCCTCTCATGGTTCTCTCACTTAAAGTGATGATGTGGATAGATGTAATCTCCAACTCCAATCAGATTTTAGCAACTCATCCTATACTTTTTAATATGCACCAAAAACATCTCATATTGATTTGGGGTCAAATGAGTTAGCATCTTGGCAACAATGTAAACCTAACTCTCTATAAAGAGTAGCTCTTCATATTTTCAATACTAGCTAAACAAGGACAAACAAATTTGGATAAATTATATTGACACCCCTTGAAGTTAGCTTTTATTATAGAGATATGTTAAGTTTGGTTCATAGACCCCTGACATTTGGCGCGTGATATCTACCACTCCTAGTTGATACATTATGGAATTACCTATATACCCCCATTGACTTACTAAAAAGATATTTTTAACCTTATATATGATGTGAAATGACCAAAGTACACAATAAAATTTTTGTTAAGACAAATATTGTTTGAAAATCTATGCATGATATGATACTATTTAAGTTATAAAACAATTATACTAATATGTTAAAGCACATAAATTATATTAAGATATAATGTAACACAATAAAATCAAATAACTCATGCAAATTATCTTACTCTACAATTTAGCATAATAAATAGAATAAATATTGAATCACCTGTAGACCGAGGCTAGAGTCAAACTCTCTTTAAGACCATTGATGCCCCGCATGGTACTGAACGGACTAAATTATGCTTGTCTCTCACGATATAATGACATCTAACTGATCAAAAGCAGCACTCCAATTTGATTGACGTAGCGAACCACCAATGTGTTGTACTGTCTTGGACTTAATCCAGTTGACCCTCGGGTTCAGATCCAAACCATTAGGATTCGCTAGACTAGGACTTGGGTTATGTTATATAAAATTCGTAGAGAGGGAGAGAGACTTCAACGTAGAGAGAAGTAATTGTTATAGAATTCTTGGAATGAACTTTGCAAATGAGGATTGGGGTCTATTTATTGACCCCTTGGTACTTGTTCGGTATGAAACGAACGGTTACTAAGTGCATTGGTTCGCTTGAACCATCACATCACCCATCTTTTAATTTCCGACGGTCACACATGTGTTTCTTCACTTTCAACTACCTTCCAATGTGTTTCTTCGCTTTCAACAACCTTCCAACTGTTAATTCATTAATCGTTTGCATACTTACACGTCACAATTTCTCATGCACACCATTCACACCATAATTTTCTAACGAATATACCTTTCAAAACATATTCTATTCTATATATTTAGGGATGCACACGGTTCAGTTCCTTACGATTCTTGGGGGAACTAAAATCGTTTCCAACGGTTCCTTAATTTGGAAATCAGAACCATTGAGTTCAGTTCAGTTCGGTTCCTTATGGTTCTGGTTCTTTATAGTTCTGGTTCCAGTTCTTTGTGCACCCTTAATTGTTACCAATCAATGAGAAAGTTTAATATTTTTCTACTATTAAATTATAAATTTCCTTTTCACATGTTTTTTTAATGCATCCATGACTTTTATTATTTTCTTATTTTCTTTCCGAAAAGAACTAAAAGATTATTATGTGAGTATATATGTGTGTGTATATATATATATGTATTTGTGTGTGCATTGTGAGAAATCAAAGAATGTATCAATTATCAACAAATTAACTAATTTTTGAAAACTGGGTATTCATATACATACAAATGTTGCTAATAAATAAACTTTTTTTCCCTTCTTTTGTTCCAACCTTTGTTATCTAACAAAGATAGTAATAGTTATTATAGGAGTTATATTTAATCTTATAACACTTACATTAACTCCATTGTTTTAATTTTTTTTATATAACAAAAGGTTATTATAATTGTTACAATATATATATATATATATATATATATATATATATATATATTCCAACGGTTCGGTTCCGATTTAATGATTCCTAAAATTTGGAACTAGAACCGGAACAGTAATAAACGGTTCGGTTTGATTCAACTACGGTTCCGGTTCCACCAGTTCTTTGTGCACCGCTATATATATTATATAATATATCTAAAATTTTATATATCTTTTTCAATAAATATATAATTAAATACTATATAAAATTTTAGTATTATTTTGGTCGTAATCTCATATAAATGGGGTCGACCATATAAATTGTTTGTTTCCATTCTTTTCTATTACCCCTCCATTTCATCTACAATATTTAACTTTTTATAGTCATTTTTAATAACTTCATCTCACATTATTTTTGGTTGTCCTGTCCGTCTCTTACTTTCTATGGAAACTAATCTTTCTCTTATGACTGGCGCATCTATAAGTCTCCATTGTATGTGTTCAAACCATCTAACTCCACTCTGTCTTATTTCCTCATTGATGGGTGTCATTCCTAATTATACACTTAGAATAATTTACTCTCTCTAAAAAATAAGCACCCCTTCCCTCCAATTCAAGAAGATTTCATAAACTCTATGTTTTTATATAAATATATTTAGGCTTGTAAACGGATCAGATTTAGATTGTTTGATCCGATTCAAATCCGATACCCCGATAAATTATTTATGATTGAATTCATATCCCATTTGGATATGATGAAGGAAGAAACTCACCACGATTCGGAAGAGAGCCTTTCAAAGGGAAGAGAGAATAACCTAAAGGACACCGGTGTGGTGTCGACCAAATACACTCCGGCGATCAAATCAGAATCGGATTACTCAAAGAAGTAGAAAAGGCAATTAAGTGCTATATTTGTGTACCTAGCTCATTGAATGACGTCCTTTATTTATAGAGTGGTGGTGATAGTAGTGTTGTAGTAGGGTACCCCTCCAGTTATCCTCTCTATCCCGAAATGGGAGAGTTATAGATAAGGGGGTCGTGGTTATCCTTATCCATTTCTCCAACCCTTTGAACTTTCGTGTAATCCAAAATCCTTGTAGGATTTAAAGTCCCATGTCACGATGTAATTTTTGTTAAAAAAATTTAATGTCAAAAGAGATTAGGATTAAAAGAAAAAAAAAAAAAGGAGAGAAGACAAAGAAGAAAAATCAAAAGAGTAGAAAATTAATTATTTGATTTTTTATTAAAGAAAATAGTTATTGTTGACCTCAAGGTTTCAACCAAAGGTTATTTAGGTGATTTTGATGATAACAATCTATTGTACTATAGATCTAATAAGTTTACTTGAGTGTGCATTTTACAAGGTATCAAATTATCTCAAGTATCTTAAAGGTTTTAGATTTCAAAGAGACTTACAAGAAGATATATGAAGTCACATGATCATAGAACTCAAATATCAATAATCAAGATCAATGGCAAAGTTGAAGCGAATTCAAGCCACATGATGAAGGAACCCAAGAGCTTAAAGATATGAAGATCAAAAGACTTTGGTAGGTTATTCTTGGGTGAGTGCTTGTATTTATTGTAAAGTTACTTTGATGTACTCACATGAAAGCTCTAGGACCAATGCATATAATTCATATCATTTATAAGTCCTTAGAGTATAAACAATAGGCCATAAACTTCATTTATAACATCATGAGGCATTTACTAAGGTTGAGTTAGTTCAACCCTTCATAAGCTTTGAAAGAACTCAATTATTAAGTCATAACTAGGACTATGTATTTCAATCATATCATTTGGAATGGTTTCTAGGAATTAGAGCAATAAGGCTTTGAACTTATATATTTAAATCATAAAAAGCCTTATGTAATATTGAGATGATCTCTAATTGAGAATATCTTTAATACTCAATATTCACATTTAGTCAATGAACTTCATGTCCAGTTTGAGCTTGTTGAAAACTCACTTTGAGGCTATTAAAAAATACAGTAGGAAGTGGCGTTGCTAGAGCACTTCATCAGCCGATTGGAACATTATTTTCAGCCGACTAAAATATCACTTTCAGCTGACTGAAAGTTGTTGGATCTGAATCTAACGGCTAGTTTGGTGTATTTAATGCTTCCAACAACCCTTCAACAGCTATAAAATGGCTATATTTTGGATTGGGGCTATAAATACACCATGTGTGTGCATTTCACATTAGTGAGAGACCACTACATCCATAGTTGATCATCCATTGTTGGTTGAATCTATGATTAAGTTTAGAATTCATATTCTATAGAGATAGTCACCACAGTTGACCAAATTCTTCCAAAGATCAATTCATTTGTGGTATTTCATTCATCGTTCTAGAGTTGAGCTTTCATATTGATTCATCAATTGTAATTCTAGGTATGTGAGCTATCATTTGTGTATCTATCCATTGAGGGATATTCTCTATTGTACTCAAACTCTTATTCATCCTATTTAAGAGGAAGTCCAAGAGGTGCTCTTAGCAAAAGGGATTACTTCATGGAAGCTTGTAAAGATTCTCACTTGAGCTGTCAAAAATGAAAGGAAGCCTAAGTTGTGCATTTGGTAATGAAGTCTTGGTAAAGTGTTCACTGGAGCAAAGAAGCCCAAGTGTTGGACTTGACAATTGTAAATGTTTGATTTTCACCCTTAAAGAAAGTTTCATAGTGGAAACCTCAAGATGAGCTCTTGAGGCATGGACGTAGGCCAAAGTTGCCGAACTATGTAAATATTGTGGTGTTGCTTGGTTTGCATTTCTCTAACCCTTAACTCCTTTACTTAATAACATTTTATATATTTAATTTCATTATACTTTATATATGAATGCTATGAGTTTATATGCTTTAATTCATATGAGGAGGATGTGATGAATACTTGGAGTATGTTGATTAATTGAGTACTTATTTGATTATTCATCTCCAATTAAGTTGCACAACATGTGTTTGATAAAATGTTTTTCAGAGCTTTAATTTCATTTTAGTATTGATAGACATATACCCACTTAGTTCATTTCATTCCTTATCCAATGAACCATTTTATGAATGAATGAGTAACACTCCAAGTGCTTGATTAATTGTATATGTAAGTTTTACTCTTTACATCATATTTATAGGTAATTGCTCAAGTACCCTTTTGATAGGTTTACTCCTTTAGTTTGCTGGCATTTGTTTTATAATTGTTTATTTAATGAATGTTGTTTAAATGCTTCATACGAGGAGAATGGGATGTATGCTTGGAGTATATTGGTTGAGTTGTGAAATTGATTGTATTGTAAATTGATTGAATATTTATTTGATTACCTTTTTACCAATCAATTTGCATATCATGTGTTTGATTAAACACACAATCAACATTTCTACATACTACAAGTATGATACGTTGCACTTTCATGAACATTTCATTTGTCATATTCACTTGATCATTTAAGTGCATGATAGGTGGAACATTCTCATTCCCACTTGTTGAATACATAAATTTATCAAGTGTTTGACAAAAGTCCAAACAAGCCTACTTTTGTCAAAATGAGCTCAATCGAAAAAGTTTTATCTTTTCCCTCTAGGAACAAATCTTAGGTAACTGTTATAAAAAGAGGGGAGAAAAAAAGAAAAATGATAAGACATTTTAAAATAATATGTAAATATTATATATCATATATTATATTATTGTTGTTGCTCTTGTATTATTATATATTAGATTATATCGAATCATATTATTATGAGACATAATCTACCATAATTCATATTCAAATTATTTAACTATTAGATTATCGAATTGAATGTTTTAATTCATATCTGAATTATCAGATGAGATATTGAGTTGATATATATTTATTCAACCATTATATCTATACAAAATAAACTAAAATTTCACACTTATAAAGCTTCAATTTTGAATTAAACTCATTCTTAATCTCGCAGGGTCCACAACTAGGTGTATGTATGTATATATATATATATATACACACACACACACACTAGTTTAAAGCACGTGCGATGCACGTGAATAAAAAATAAATTTAAATTTTATTATAACGACCAAAACATTCAAAACTATTATAACACATCCAAACATATTAACTGACTCTTTAACTGTATTAGCTCATCTTGTGAACAATTATTAATGATTGAGAATAATCAAATATTGTTAAATATGCATTATTTGTTATATCTTTGACTCGAAATTGTATCATAAATCTGCATAAAGGAGTATACTTCATTGATACATAATAATAAAGAATGACATATTTGTCATATTATAATTTTTTTTTTAAAAATAGAATGTTTAAAGATATAATAATACCTTTGAAAGTATTTAGCGACTTTTGTTTTGCAATTAGTACAACTGAGTTCATCCTTTCGTACTTCAACTTTCTTCTTGCATTGATTACATGTATTGTATCATGGTTCGGATGCATTTTCAATCACTAAAATTCTTGCTTAAAAAAAGTAATGTGTTTTCTGCAAGTTGAGTGACAAAATATATATTATTTAATAGAAATTAATTATAATCATGTGATATAATAAAGAAAAATTAAATGAATATATAAAAAAAATAAAATAATTTAATACCTTGAATGTCATTGCGGATTTTCCAATTATGTCTTCAAGTGGAAGTTTTTTAACTCTTCAAATAATTGATATTTTGAACTTGAAATGAGAGCATCTATGTTGTCATTTACGTTTTCTTCTAACTTGTCAAAGCATAATAAATTATTGGAACAATATGTTGTTGATATATACAAACAAACACACACACAATTATTAATTACACCTTATTATGAGTTTCATGTACAAAGAAAGTTATAATTTTTGTTTATTTTCTGTTTGATTTTTTAACTATTGATAGTAGATTAACTTCCACCAACTATGTCCTACCAGTCATGATATTCATTAAGTAAAATAAATAATTAAAACCTAATGTAAGTAAGAAGAAATAAATAACCAACCAATATTATAATGTTTTGACTCTTTCAAATTTTATGTTAATTTGTAATGTAAATCCCGATTGTGTTTGAAGACCCACACCTAAAATATAATATTATTTTTTATTTTATATTCATTTAGATATACTAAAAAATATAAAGTGAATAATTTCAATATTGTGTGATAAGTTACATTTGAATGTGTTGATTGACAAATGTGTAACTGTGATAATAGGTCTTTCATTTATTAGTTTCATTATCAAATTTTCTTCATTCTCAGCAATATCGATCCACAATGTCAAAGTAATTGTTCTTGAGCTGTTATAAAAAATAATTAGTTCAATAATTTATAATGGTAATTATGAGCATTTATGTAGTGTTGTAATGATGTACCTCAGATCCATTACAATGATGTCTTGCAATTTGGATGCCCCTCCATTGTTCTTCTTAGATATGTTGAATGCAGGATATGCTTCAATAACGATTTTCAAAGCATCTAACGAGAGTAAAAATTAAACTTAAAGATTTATATATAAAAGAAAATATATATAAAAAGAGTAAAGAGTTAAAAGAAAACAAACCTATAATTTTTTTTTTCATCAATGTACTTATTCAAGTCCTTGAAGTCCACAAAATTATATTTTATTTTTTCTAAACTTACAACTTCTAGCTCCTCAACTTCAATTGTGGTATCGCTGTTAAACTTTAGTTTATACTCCTTATGCCACACTATTATATCTATGATTCACTCTACTCACATTTTCATTAAAAATTATATAAGTCTTGTAAAGCGAGAGTGAATCACTGAATTTGGTGACGCTTTCATTGAATAAGATAGTCTTGATTTGTGTCCCCTAAAAGATTTAAAAATATGTATAAATAAATATAAACATAAATGCATTTAACAAAATAATAGAAATAACATATGATATTCTTACATCATCATCCATTACAATTACTTTCAACATACTTTTTGGTTCTTTGTCATTTTAGTATTCTTGAATATTTCCTCTTTGAAGTACAACAAATTTTATTGTCCAATGTTTTCGCCAAATATCTAGTGAATTAATTAAGTCAGAATAAGAACTTGAATGCATATTATATATAACTTAATTGTCTTGCCACAATTCAAAATTCCAAACACAGAGAGCAAAGAGTAGTAACACAAATTTAACTACTTTAAAAAGAACAAAAAAAAAAAAGGACAAAGAAGAATAAGAACTTGAATGCATATTATATATAACTTCATTGTCTTGCCACAAATTCAAAATTTCAAAAACAGAGGGCAAAGAGCAGTAACACAAATTTAAATACATTGAAAAGAACAAAAAAAAAAAAGGACGAAGAAGAATAAGAACTTTGATGCATATTATATTTAATTTCATTGTTTTGCCACAAATTCAAAATCGCAAAAGCCACCATATGTTTTTGATTTAGTACAAATCACATTTTTTTCAGTAATGGTTGCCGACAAAATGAAAAGAAAATATTGAAAAACTATATTTACTAATGTTTTAGATATTTTAGAAATAACTAATGTTTGAGTCTTTTAGAAACAACAACAAAATTACTTATGCTTTGAACAAGTTTTTGTCTTACCCTGAGTTTCTTTCATGTTGAGGAATTAAACAACAAAGAAAACAACCTTTAAAACTGTTTTTCCTACTGTTTCAATTTCATCATCAGCTTTCCCAGAAACCAAACAGGAAAATAACAAAGAATTAGAAACCAATAAAGACAGTTGATGTAGTGCCTATACTATAATCATCAACTTTAATTACACAATAAAAACAAAGATAAACAAATAAACTTATAAACATCAAGATTCACTAATTGTTAGTCCACAAATCAAATAATAACAAAGGTTAAATGAAGAAAACAAAATATTAAGAGCAGTAATAGAAATTTAACTACTTTGAAAATTAGTGGCAATATTTTTGGCAGTGTTCTTTTTAGAAGAGCAAATTCATCACATGAAAACAACCAAATAGAGTAGAACAAAAAAAAAAGGACAGAAAAGAATAAGAACTTGGATGCATATTATATATAACTTCATTGTCGTGCCACAAATTCAAATTTCCCAAAAAAGAGGGCAAAGAGTAATAACACAAATTTAACTACTTTGAAAAGAACAAAAAAAAAAAGGGACAGAGAAGAATAAGAACTTGGATGAATATTATATATAACTTCATTATCTTGCCACAAATTCAAAATTTCAAAACATAGGGCAAAGAGCAATAATACAAATTTAACTACTTTGAAAATCAATGCATACTCATCAGACAACCATTAAGAAAATAAAAAGAAGGCCAAAGTGCAGTAAACCTCATGTGCTTTCAAAGAGGTGCAAAATATCCCATGTGCTATTTTTGGGTGCAAATAGCCCCTTAGCTTTCAAATAATTGCAAAATACCCCCATTTGGATAAAACATACTTTTTTATGACCATTTTACCCTTTCTGTATTTATAAAAATAAAATAAAAATAGAGTAAAGAGATTATTTTTATATTAATTTTTTATACCTTAATAAAAAAGAGGAGCTTTTTTTTGGAAAAAAATTCCTGAAATAATTTTTGGAAAAAAAAAACTAAAAATAAAAAATAAAGAGAGGGAATTATTTTCGAAAACTAATTTTTTTTTTTCAAAAATTATTTTCTTAATTTTTTTGCTTTTAGAAATTCCCTCTATTTCTAATGGAAATTTTTTTCGAAAACAATTCCAGAAAAAAATTGGAAACAATAAGTTTTCGGGGAAAAGAACTAAAAATAAAGAGAAGGAATTGTTTTCGAAAACTAAAAAAAATTTGATTTTTTTTTGTTTTTCGGAATTATTTTTTAGAAATTTTTTCCATTAGAAAGAGAGGGAATTTATAAAAACAAAAAATTCCAAAAATAATATTTTTTTAAAAAAAAAAAATTAGTTCTCCGAAACAATTCCCTCTCTTTATTTTTTATTTTTAGTTTTTTTTTCCCAAAATTTATTTTTGAAATTTTTTTCTGGAAAAAACTCTTCTTTTTTTATTAAGGTAAAAAAAATTAATATAAAAAAATCTTATTTTCTCTATTTTTATTTTATTTTTTATAAACATAAAAGGGTAAAATGGTCATAGAAAAGTATATTTTGTCCAAAGGGGGATATTTTGCAACTATTTGAAAGCTAAGGGAGTTATTTGCACCCAAAAATAGCACAAGGGGTATTTTGCACTTCTTTGAAAGTACATGAGAGTTTACTGCACTTCGGCCTAAAAGAAAAGAAGTCACATGTAAGCCGAGACGAAACCGAATCGAATGGTTCACTACAAGAAAACAAGTTTTTTTCCCACGGACCATTTACTATGGTTTTAATTTCGAGTAACTAATATTGTATTTACTATAGAAAATTAAATTCGTAGTAAATACCCCTTCGTAAATACCCTTTTTCGACGAAATTTATGATGTGATAAATAATATATTATTTACTACAGAAAATTAAATTCATAGGAAATACTAGATTATTTACTACGGAAACTTAATTTCGTAGTAAATACCCTTTTTCGACGAAATTCATGTCGTAATAAATAATATGTTATTTACTACGAAAAATTAATTTCGTAGGAAATACCAGCTTTTGATGAAATTCATGTTGTAGTAAATACCAATATATTTTAATTAATTAATTTTTTCAAAATTTTACCGACCCATATTTTTCCTTTTGGCTCAAAAATAATAATAATATATATATATAGCCTCGGATTAATAAAAATAAGAGCTATGCTATTTTCACTCGCTCAGGTGAGTGTAAATCAACACTCGCCGATGTGCACTAATAAAAAAAATTAAAAAACTCTCTCTCTCTCTCCAAAAATCAAAAAACTGAACCCACTTCTCTCTCTCTCTCTCAGGGTTAGTTTGGTTGGAAAGAAAAGAAAGGGAAAGAAATGGAAGGATTAGTATTTTTGTGTCTGGTATGAATTTTTTAATGGAAAGAAAATGAAATGGAATAATTTGAAGGGATAAATTAAAGATGAATAGTAACTTTTGTTATCTTTCCAAAAATGAAAAGAAAGGGAAGGAAAGACTACCATTTTTTAAAGAAATTTTTTTAATATCAGTTTTGCCCTTATTTTAATAAAAATTAAAATTTATTCTTTTAAATATAAAAGGGTATAAAGTAAAATTTTTAAATTATTTTCTTTTCTAAACAGGTTAACTATTATTTTTTTTTCTTTTTCTTTACTAATCAACAAAACACGGCAAAAAATTAACACTATCCTTTATTTTTCTCTCATTTAATAATGTTATTTTTTTTTTCTTTTCCATTCCATTGTACCTAGCCTCACCTTTTTCCGATTATCTCTCTCTTCCTATATTCTCTCTCTGCAAATTCTCTCTCCACCTCACTCTTGGCTTCCCTCTCCCTCTCTTTCTCACTTGCTTCCTCTCTCATCACCCACATCGCCACCGAGAGGAAGAATGGAGAGTCGTGTTGAGATCTCAAGATAAAAGGGTGATTTCACCGTCAAATTTAATTAATGTTTTCAGAATCTATTGGAGAATCTGAAGAGTCGAAGGTGATAAAAGCATCGAGAGAGCCATCAGCCATTTCGGAGCTCCATGATTTGTTGTGATCACAACATATGCCGTTCTTCCACTTTGAATAGGTACGCCTTTCTTTATTGTTGTTCTTCCTCTGGATTAAGTACGCCCTTCTTTATACGAATATATATATATATATATATACACACACACACACACACAAAATAAATTGTTTTCTCATGAGAACTTGATAAACAACTTTGTATATGTCTCTTTTTTGTATCAAAGTTATATAGATTAGTTGTTGCTAGTTTATAATGCATAGTTTGTGCGAATTCGAAATCTACTTGACCCAATAAGAAAAACGGTCAGCTTTTGTTGCCAGCTACTGTGTTTTTCAACTCCACGAATCTGCCCGTATGTGTTCTTTGTTTCAGTTTGAGTAATTCTGTTAAGCTTATAGAACACGGGCTAAAAAGTAAAGTATTGTATATGGGTTTTTGTCCAGCTACAAATAAATGTTGGGTTCTGGTTAAATCATCCATTCACGTGAAAGGAAATTGGTGGTGAATTTTTTGCCAATTTTTTTTTTGGGAGTTGTGGGGGAAGAAATCCAATTTTCTTTGGACTAGGAAGTGGCACCCCACCTCACATTATTTTTCCTTATTTTAGTTTCTTTCAAAAGGTTTTAGGTAGTCGTTATTAGGTTTTTTCTATAGAGAATTTTTGTGGAAGTTGTGGAGGATGTGGTAGAATTTGAATTATTTTGTATTTTGGAAAAACCTAGGGAACATAATATATTTTCTTTTAGCGTTGGGTAGGGGTGTGAAGGGGGAAGCAAGTGAAAACAAAGAAAAGATTACTCTTTATTATAGTAGTATAGTAGAACTATAAAGCCTGGTGTTGTTTGATAAAATTGAAAATTAAGCACTCAACTCTTTTAGAGTTGAATAATAATTGTTAAAATTTTAAATGTTAATTGTAAGTGAGAACCTCTTTAATACTTGTTTGAATTTTAAGTGTTCAATAATAAGTGAATCTTCCTCACTTAAAACTTTACCCCATATTAAGTGGAGTTTATGGTATCCAAATTGTATTGTCAAACACACTTAATTGAATAATCACTTAATCTATTCAAAATTTAGTATTGACTTAAATTATCAAATAACACCTAGTTGGTTCCAAACTCAAATATACAACAACAACAACAACCGCCAAGCCTTTTCCCAATTACTTGGGGTCAGCTGCATGAATCTGATGTTTCCATTCCGCTCTATTTAAGGTCATCTTCTCAGTTAATCCACATGCTATCATATCTTTCTTTACTACTTCTACCTATGTTAGTCTTGGTCTTCCTCTTCCCCTCACATTGCCCTCAACTTGGACTATGCCACTTTTTCTGACCAACGCAGTTAAATGTCTTCTTTGCGCATGTCCAAACCATCTTAGCCGATTTTCTCTCATTTTATCTCCAATTGGTGCTACTCCAACATCTCCCGAATGTGTTCATTTCTAATTCTATCCTTTCTAGTCTTCCAGCACATCCATCTCAACATTCGCATTTCTGCGACACTCACTTTATGCAAATGTTGTTGTCTAGCTGCCCAACATTCGGTACCATAAAGTATGGTTGGTCTAATAGCTGTTTGATAAAACTCCCCTTTCAATCGTAAGGGGATACGCCTATCACACAATATACTAGATGCATCCCTCCATTTAGCCCATTCTGCCTTGATTCTATGATTAACGTCATATCCAATTTCTCCCTCATTTTGAATAATTGAGCCTAAATAGTGAAAATGTTCACTTTTTTGTACCTCTTGATTCTCAATCCTCACTACATACTCATTTGTCCTTCTAGATTTACTGAAGTTACACTCCATATATTCAATTTTATTTCGACTTATCTTAAATCCTTTTAGTTCTAAAGCTTCTCTCCAAACCTCCAATTTGGCATTAACTCATTCTTTAATCTCATCAACTAAAACAATATCATCGGCAAACAGTATACACTACGGAATATCATTTTGGACGTGTCTTGTCAGCTCATCCATTACTAAAGCAAAAAGGTATGGACTTAATGTGGACCCTTGGTTTACCCCTACAGTGATTGGGAATTTGCTTGTCTCACTATAGTTACACACCCATCATACATGTCCTTTATTGTGTTGATGTATCCCTTTGTGACTTCTTTCTTTTCTAAAACCCTCCATATTAGGTCTCTAGGTACCCTATCATAGGCTTTCTCCAGATCAATAAAAATAATATGGAGATCTCTCTTCTTCTCTCTGTATCTTTCCTTTAGTCTCCTCAACAAGTGAATAACCTCCATTGTTGACCTACCCGGCATGAATCCAAATTGATTCTCCAACACTTCTGTCTCTTGTCTTAGGCGTTGTTCAATCACTCTCTCTCAAAGTTTCATAGTGTGACTCATTAATTTAATACCACGATAATTATTACAACTTTATACGTCTCCTTTATTTTTATATATAGGTACAAGAAAACTTTGGCGCAACTCATCTGGCATCCTCTTAGTTGTTATAATTTTATTAAACAATTTTGTTAACCAAGACAAGCCAACTTCTCCTAGACACTTCCACACCTCAATAGGAATGCCATCGGGTCCTAAAGCACTCCTCGATTTCATCTTCCTTAAGGCATTCCTAACCTCCCACTCCTTGACCCTACGGAAAAATATAATATCTCTAACATTTTCCTCTACTCCTGAGCATCTTATATGGTTTTCATTTAGCAATTTCTCAAAATAGCTTTTCCATCTTTCTTTAATTACATCGTCTTTTACTAAAACTCGTGAATCTTCACTCTTAATACATTTAATATGGCTAAAGTCTCTAGTTTTCCTCTCCCTTAGCTTGGCAAGGTTATATATATTCTTCTCTCCATCTTTTGTACATAGTTTAGCATAGAAATCGTCATAGGCTCTATGCTTTGCCTCACTTACTACTTTCTTAACTTCTTTATTTGCTTTTTTATATTTGTTAAAGGTTTTAACATTCCTAGTTTTTTGCCAAACTTTATAGCGTTCCCGTGTTGTTTTTACAATTTTTTGAACTTCTAGATTCCAAACTCAAAATATGGAAGTGTAAAAAATTTCATTATGTAGTTGACAACCAGAGTAAAAAGTGTGGAACATTTGGTCAGATCCAAAATGACATAACTTAGATAAAAGATATACTAACGATATTTTCCATTATATAGGCTTTGATTGTCCACAAGGAGGAAGATATTAACAAGTATCCATGTTGATAAAATTAAAGCGGGATCATTGTGGAATTCTAGGCAATGGGCGGCAACCTATCATATAGATTGAAATAATTGGGTTTCATAGGACTACTTAAGTTTGATAGCAAAAATGAGTTTCCTACTTTAAAGATAAATTGGATCCTGTTTTTTACTTCATCTCATTTAATTCAAATTATAATTGAGTATATTCTAAAAGAACAATACTATCATCTGTTACAATATTAGTATGTTATATTACATATCTAATGTTTTGGACGTGTCCATGTACCCATACCTAACTTTTGATAATGTTTCAAACTGAGTCCACGTATCTTATGATTTAAGATGTAGGGGCGTTCGACACTTGGACATATACTCACATCCGATACATGTGCCCAAGTCTGTAAAATATAGAAACCAACAGTTTCACTATTGAACTAAGGGTGGCATGATTCTGCTTTGGTAGAAGCCAAAAA
Organism: Cornus controversa; assembly: GCA_026545225.1. NCBI lineage: Eukaryota > Viridiplantae > Streptophyta > Magnoliopsida > Cornales > Cornaceae > Cornus > Cornus controversa. The sequence continues at coordinate 23,748,040 of CM048852.1, forward strand.
GAACATGTTTAGATAATGCTTAAAATAAATGGTGGCATGCATTATGACTTTAAGGAAAGAGTGGAATTATATAGTGATATGGTAAAACGCGGTCTGTGGGTGGCTTTTAATAGTTAATTAGTTAGGATTTTGTTATTATATTTCCAGGGTTTCATTATTGAGTTAACTAGGACATATTTTCTGGGTTTTTTTTTTTTTTGGGTTTGGGGGAGGAGGTTAATGGGCGGAGCCCTGGGGAACAGATGTTCATGTATATGGAATGTAAGATTCTTGTTGGTATATCATGTTACAGGCTAAGACGCACATGTACAGACACTTTCGTATCTGTTTTTGGCACGTGTCAAAAACTAATAGACACTCCTGGACACGTGTCTGATACTTATATGGATGTATTCATAGTTTAATAATAAATTTCATTATTTCAGACACCTTGCCGACACATCTCGGACAGTTGGGCGACACTTCTCAGACAATCCCCAACACACGTCTTATATAACACACAAACAAATCTAATAGTAGCCACGTCTGGCAAATTTGGAAACAATATGAACACACCTCAAAGTGTCCAATTTTTTTTATTTTTTCTTTTAAGAAAAATTCACATCATATAGTCATAAGTTTAGCATGCAATGCTACCTTTTCACATAGGACAACAACATAATTGTATTGACAAAGATAATCAACTGGTATAGAGATTAGAGATTAATTAATTCCTATAATTGTCTTATAAATTCAACTTGGGATTTGAAGTACCAATGTGAGATTGATAGATGACTATGAAGAGTTCGTACGCAGAGGTTGCTCGGTTGCCGTGTTTGTTTACTGGAGGGAAGACTGTGGTGCTGTCGGCGCCGGAGACGAGAGGGATTTGTCTCAAAGTGGAAGATGATGGAATATGGAAGAGAAGAGAGATGCTGAGATCATGTCTAATTGGGAAATTTGATACGGAGGTCGGGACGGTGGAAAAAATAGCAGAATGGGCTACGAAGGTCTGGCGAATTCCGTGCGGGGTAAGGGTGGTGCTGATGTCGGATTCACTGTTGCTATTTCAACTGCCGTCACATGCCGAAGCAGTCAGAGTCTTATTCGAGGGGCGAAGAACATGGGGTGATGCTAGATTGGGAATCGATGTGTGGTATTATAGGACTGGAATCTCTGGAGTTTTAAGGGTGAGGGAAGAACGCAAGATAATACTGTTTGGATTACCACTACATCTTTGGTGTGATTCACTTTTCATTGCTGTGGGAGAGGCATGTGGAGGTTTTGTGGGGGTAGATGTCAATGTCTCAAGAGATGCTACGAAGGTTACGATCTCGATAGAAGAAGGTGGTGTGATCCCGAAATTTGTTTGGGTTGAAGATGAACGATTTTGTTACAAGGTGGCTGTTATGGAGGTGATATTGCCGGAGATGGTGCCTACTATTGTCTCTCTTGCAGGGCGAGATGAAAGGAACCTTATAACAGAGGAGGAATAGTGGAGAATGAGGGATGAGGGGAATCGATGGACCAGTCATGGCTGTAACGAGGGGGTTAAACAAAAGAAAGGATGTCGGAGGAGGGAAACGGCGCAAGGACAGGGACGAGTGGGTTTGCACGCGCTAGAGACGCGTGGGAAGGAGGGTACAAAACAGTGGACACGTGGGTCGCTTGAAGGTAACGGATGGAATGGGTGGGAGACAGCTATGGGGACACGTGGAGATAAAAGAATGGATATGGTTAAAATATCTCGTGGTCACAGAAGTTCAAATTCAAATTCCGTTGGGCCGTGTTTGGTGACTTCTAATAGATTTGGGCCTCTTTCAAGCCCAGTGAATGATAAGGTAGGGCATAGCGAGTTACAACAGATTGGTTTGGGCCATAAGGTTGAACGAATGGGCCATTCAAAGGAGCGTTAGAGTCATTCTCACCTTAAGTCCAGGAAAGGCAAAGGCGTTAGTAATGGGCATATTTCGTCTGGGCTTATGAGTGATGGGCTTGCTGTGAATGGAAAAGATGCTGAGTTTCTTAAGTCGAAAAAGATCAAAACCTGTAGAGATTTTAACAAGAATTTGCCTTTTGTTCAGCGTATCGCACAGAGCTTTAATGGCTGTAAATCAGCTGAAGATGCGGCGGTGTTGGTAAGGCGGCATAAGGAGGCCGACGAGAGTGGAGTGGTCTGGCGGAGGTTGGGGGCGAAGTCCTTTAAAGATGGAAATGACAGATTTTCTGAGTTTAAAGGTGACCACTGCTCCTCGGTGAAAGCCCATTCTCTCAATAAAAACTCTTCCGCAGGTAAGAGATGGTCAAGAAAAGAGAAGCAGAAGTGGGTTATGAAATCGAAATCAGAACAAGGGCAAAAGAATGATGAATCTCAGGGTAGGCCTATGTGCAGGAGGCTGAACCCTGTTTCAATTTCTTCTTCTCCTCCTTTTTCTTCTAAGGGAAACTGGGAAAGAAATTTTCTGGTGACGGGTCTTTGAATGGAGAAAGGAGTAGAAGGGGTGTGACTTCCGGGGCGTGTTTGGGGCAACATCTGACAATAGAGAAGGTGGGTGGGGAGCTCAGCCTGAGGGATAATGACCTTCAAACTGTTTCCATTAAACCAGATTGTTTGTATGGTGGAATTGTCCTGTGTGTAGGGAAAGGAATTCAGCTGAGTCTTCAAAAAGAATTTGTAGCTAATTTAATGAGATGAAGATGGACAGTGGGGTGGACTTTGGGAACAGTTTTAGAACAACAGACGATAACGAACCTTTTTCAAGAGAAGGGGCGCATGCTGATTGGGGGATGGGGGGGGGGGGGGGGATGAGTCTGAGGGAGAATTCCCTTCTGATCCTGTTGAATTTAATCATGCCATTGTGAAGCGGAATGACGAGAAGGAGAAAGGTTGGGGATTGACACTTCCTTTGGCAACTTTGGGCCCTGAAGAAGAAGGGGATTATGAGGAGAATCAAACTGTTAATGAGGAGGTGGAAAATTGGCTAAGAAATAATGTGGAGGGGATGGGGCAGAACCTTGGATTGACATACGCAGGAGAAGAAGAGAGGAGCATGGGAATTTTCGGTGCATTGGAAGGGAGACAGAGATTTGCTGGGAGAAAGAAAAGCTCTTCTTGGAAGGGAGAGAGAGAGCTTCGTAATCTTATTTCCTATGTTAATTATGAAGGAAGGAGTGGGTCGGAGAGGGGAAGGAGCCAAGGGGGGAGGAAGAGAAATCCATCATTTGCCTATGAAGATGCGGTTAGTGTCATGAAATGTTCGGGGGCTAAATGACCCGAATAAGAGGAAGGTGGTGAAGTTGGGCCTGCGTAAGTGGGGGCCTCAATTGATATGCTTACAAGAAACCAAGTTGAGTAATGCGACTAAGGAGATAGTGAGAAGTGTTGGCGGAGGGAGATTCTTTGAATGGGAGACGCTTGATGCGGTAGGGACGGCAGGAGGAATTTTGGTGATGTGGGATAAGCGATGGGTGTCTAGGAAGGAAGTATGGAAAGGGAGATTTTCTATCTCTTGCTTGTTCAATCTAGAAGAGGATGGAGCCAAGTGGATGTTCTCTGGAGTTTATGGTTCTGTGGAGGATGCGGAAAGGGGTGTGTTGTGGGAGGAGCTGTCTGACATTCACAGGAGATGGGAGTCCCATGGTGTGTGGGAGGTGACTTTAATGTCGTTCGATCCCCGGATGAGCGGTCTTCGAGGGGAAGATCGACGGTAGCCATGACTTCTTTCTCGGAATTTATTGATAGTGAGGACTTGATTGATTTGCCCTCAGAAGGTTCTCGCTTTACATGGTTTAGTGGCAGAGATGATCCGACGTTCTCTCGATTGGATAGGTTTTTGATTTCGGGAGATTGGGAGGAGAAATTTCCGGATGTGGCTCAGGTGGGTATGCCAAGGCTTACGTTTGACCATGTTCCGCTAATGCTGGACTGTGGGGGATTGAGAAGGGGCAAATCTCCATTCAAATTCGAGAATATATGGCTTCGGGTGGAAGGTTTCAAGGAAATGATGCAACAATGGTGGATCGGGTATGAGATTCGGGGTAATCCCAGTTTTGTGCTTGTGGGGAAGCTACGTAGATTGAAGGAAGACCTGAAGAAGTGGAATAAGGAGACATTTGGTAATCTTGAATGGAGAAAGAACTGGATTATGGAAGAGTTATCAGTTATAGATAGGAGGGAGAGTGTAGAGGGCTTGGGGGAGGAGGATAGAGCAAAAAGGGAGGAGCTCAAGGCGGAAATTGAGGAGATTGCGGTAATGGAAGAGATCTCGTGGAGATAGAAATCCCGGGCTCTGTGGTTGAAAGAGGGGGATAGAAATACGAGGTTTTTCCATAGGATGGCTAATGCTCATAAGAGATGCAATCACATTGGGAGGATCAAATGTAATGGAAAAGTCCTGAAGAATAAGGAAGAAGTGGAGAGAGGCGTGACGTCTTTTTATCAGTAGTTGTATAAGGAGACTGTGGATTGGAGACCCCTTTTAGGGGGTTTGTTGTTTGATATGATCTCTACAGAAGATAGGGACCGGTTGGAGAAACCTTTTGAGGAGGAGGTGACATTTGCTCTACACTGCTGTCAGGGGGATAAAGCTCCGGGACCAGATGGGTTCTCTATGGCGTTCTTTCATAAGAATTGGGAGGTGGTGAAAAGGGATGTCTTGGCAACTATCTATGATTTCCATGCCCATGGAAAGTTTGAAAAGTCCATGAATGCTACTTTTATCGCTTTGATCCCGAAGAAGGGAGGAGCGGATGATTTACGGGATTTTAGGCCTATTGGGGAGTATCTACAAAATTATTGCCAAAATCCTTATCTTAAGACTGAAGGAAGTGCTGAATGGAATTATTTCGGAATCGCAAAATGCTTTTGTGGAAGGGCGTCATATCCTAGACTCAGTTTTAGTGGCTAGCGAATGTGTGGATGCTCGATCCTACATTGGTGATCAGGGGGTGGTTTGTAAGCTAGATGTGGAAAAAGCGTATGACCATGTGTGCTGGGACTTCCTAATCTACCTCCTTGAGAGGATGGGGTTTGGGGAGAAATGGAGAGGTTGGATTAAATTTGTATTTCCACAGTGAGATTCTCGGTCTTGATCAATGGTGTCCCTTCTAGTTTTTTCGGGAGTTCGAGAGGACTGAGGCAAGGGGATCCATTATCACCTTCACTCTTCATTATTGTAATGGAGGCCTTCAGCAGACTAATGAAGAGAGCTTGTGCTTTGGGCTACTACAGAGGCTTCAAAGTGGGGAGGAATATTGCTTGCCAAATGGAGGTGTCTCATTTGCTCTTTGCGGACGACACTATTGTGTTCTGTGATGCTGACAGGAGGCAGTTGAGATACCTGAGAGGAACACTCCTTTGTTTCGAGGCAATTTCAGGTTTAAAGGTGAACTTTGGGAAAAGTGAGATTGTTCCTGTGGGGGAAGTGGAAGAAATCGATTCTATGGCATATATTTTGGGGTGTAAAGTGGGTTCCTTTCCTTCGACTTATTTGGGTCTTCCGCTGGGGGTTAAGGCAAGGGGAAGATCTGTCTGGGATCCTGTGGTGCATCGGTTTGAGAGGAGGTTAGCTGGGTGGAAGAAACAGTACCTTTCAAAAGGAGGTAGAGTGACGCTGATAAAGAGCACGCTTTCGAATCTCCCTACCTATTTCATGTCTTTATTTCCTCTGCCGGTTTCTGTGTTGAGAAGATTGAATAGCCTACAGGGGAAGTTTTTGTGGGGTGGCATGGGAGAGGAGACTAAATATCACTTAGTAAGTTGGGATCAGAGTTGTCGTTCTATTCAGAGAGGAGGGTTAGGGGTGCGGAAACTGAAAGTTTTCAATAAAGCCCTTTTAGGGAAGTGGCTATGGCGCTTTGGGACGGAGAGGGATAGATATTGGAGGTGGGTTATTGTCTTAAATATGGAGAGGATAGAGGGGGATGGTGCTCCCTTATGTTGAGGACTCTAGTCGGGGTTGGTTTATAGAGGTATATTGCGAAGGGGTGGAATGAATTCTTCAAACACATTCGGTTTAGGGTGAGGGATGGTCAGTTTGTAAGTTTCTTGAACGATCATTGGTGTGGTGATAGACCACTTGGAATGCTTTATCCGAGACTTGCCAGAATTGCGCTGGATAGATAGAGTACGGTTGCTCAATGCTATCATCTTGATGGCGGACGACTGGTCTGGGATATTCAGTTTGATAGATTCTTACAAGATTGGGAGGTGGAGGAGATGACTGAGTTCTTGACCTTTCTTTACTGATAGGTTTGTCCTGGGGTAGGATGTGACGAGTTGGTATGGACCGGATCGAGCCATGGGAGATTTGAGGTTCGATCTTTGTATAGGAGTTTGGTGAATTCCCATGGGTCTCTCTTTCCTTGGAAAGGAATCTGGCGCTTTAGAACCCCCTTGAAGGTGGCTTTCTTTGTGTGGACGGCATTCATAGGGAGGATTCTGACCATAGATAATCTAAGAAAGAGAGGACACATTTTGACAAAGTGGTGCTGTATGTGCAAGCGGGAGGAGGAAACAGTTAATCATCTTCTTCTTCATTGCCCCAGAGCGAGGGAGGGATGGGATTTACTTTGTGCTATTTTTGGAGTTCAGTGGGTCATACCTAAGTCAGTGGCGAGCTGCATTACAGCTTGGAATGGTTTTCGGGTGCGGCGTGATATTAGACATTCTTGGAAGGTTGCCCCCCATTGCTTATGGTGGGTTTTATGGACTGAGCGGAACAAGAGATCTTTTGAAGATGTTGAACAACCTTGGGGTGTTGTTAGATGCTCTATGCTTAATTTTCTTTTCTTTTGGTCAGAGGACTCCTTTTGTAATTCTTCGGAGTTCCTTTTGACTTTTGTAGATAGCTTAAGGCTTTGGTTTGCTGTTTGTGGGATGCGTCCCCCGTTTGGGCGCCTTTCTATGACATTCTTATTTATAAAAAAAAAAGAATTGTCTTATTAAATAAATGTATATAAATAAAAATTTATATTTATAAAGCAGTGTCCACGCCATATCCCTGTCAGTGTATCTATGTCGTATTGTGTCCATTTCCCATGTCTGATTTTGTGTTAATTAGGTTACAAGCCTTGGATGATGTCATTTGAACGTCAATGACACTGTTGAACAAATTGCCCTGTATCAAGAATTGTTCAAATGTGGATTGCTGACATAGTGTTGAGACTAACGGCATATGCCTAATATACTGAATGGCAGAGAGGGATAATCGTAGACCCGTTTTTTTTTCAAGAATATTCCTTTTCGTTTTAGGAGGTTAGTTACATAGACACTTTTTCTTGCCTCTTCATTTGTTTTACTTGCCTGGTTAGGAGACAGAGTTCCTCCTGAGACACAACATAGACATTTGGTGGCCTTTCAGTAAGATGTTTGAAAAGTTAATCAAACCTTTGTAGTCAGCGCCATTCTTTACCTTGGAACCATTCGGAGCTATGTATTTTTCTGTGATTGAAAACATTTTTTATATGGTTTCATTTGGGCTTATAATAGGTTCTTAGTTTCTATTAATGAATTATTTACTTAATTAATTTATTTATATTGTGGAGGAAAAAGTAGTAGCTGCTTAGGTATGGAGAATGAACTCCTTTGCTGTTCCTTTGAAGAATCCTTAATTTTGTAAATTAAGCTATTTTTGCTCATATCTATATGAATCCGTGTATATCTATTTTTTTCTTTGGGAATTTTGTTTGGTGTCATAACTAACATATTCCAAAATGATGAATGTAAGAGGTTATGTCAGGAGGGAGGTGTAGGGTTCCAGTTCCAGTCCCAGTTGGGAAATGGGTGTGTGTACATTACTTGTAACCTAAAATCTTGATTGTTATTGTAATCTTTCTGAAATTGGAGGCAGTAGATTTGCCTTCGTGGAACACTCCAATGTTCTCTTGTTTCTTGCTGCAAGTGTTGCTGCATGTGCAATGCATGTAGAGAACTTTAAAAATCTACATGCACAAAATGGGTTATTTTTCCTCTTAGATACCAGTTAAGCATTTTTCTTTGAGATTAAAATAATTTAGTATTGAATGGTGGTTCATTTGAGTTTTCTATTATTATCACTGATCTATTGAACATATCATTCACTGACTTAACAGTCAATCTCATCTTCCTTGCCCTGCTTCTACTTGAGTATCTCTGTATCATATATGAAGAAATGCAATTTCTTGAAGCAAAATTGAAATATTGAAATATCTAATCCATTATAGAGTTCCTCTGATCCTGATCCCTCTTTATCTTTTCTCTCTCTTGATCTTTTCATTTATAAGGTGGGGTGGTAATTGCAGTTTTTAAGGCTTGTGGTGCTCTAGTGATCCTAATTCTCTATTGATTGGTATTGACATTGACATCAAGGATAAATTATGGAAGTTGGAAACAAGGGTGACCAATATGAAAGTTCAATGGCTGCAGTAAATGGTGATGAATCCCCAGGTAATATGACAGAATTCAGAGTTTCAATTTGCTTCAATTCTCACCGCATATTATGAGGTTGATTCTTTTACTTCAAGAGTTCACTACATTTAAGCCAACAACAAGAGTGCACTACATTTAAGCCAACAACTGTTAGGTGATATGAAATTTTTTACTTGCTTGTCCTTTACTTCTAGCTATTTTAGTATATCTTTTACCCGATTCAATATACATATTTAATTGCCATTTATTTATTTGTCTTTTTAGAAATTCCCAGGTTAACTAATTCAGCTGAGTATTCATCTTTGTAATGTCAATTATTGTTTTGCCCTTCCACTCCCTTGCTTATAATTGCAAATTGAACTTATTTCTTTGGTGTTATGACTTGTATTTTTGTTTATTTTAAAATATATTTATTTATTTACATAAATGGATTTAAGATGTAGCTATAAATATATGTATATGTGTCATGTATATACTAAACGGGGGATTAAAATTAATGTTATGTGATGCACGCACTGTCAATAACTATGGAAAGTGGGGGAGTGGGATTGACAGAAGACTGAATTACAGATGTCTCAATAGACAAACGACTACCTTTCATTATATAGAATGATGGTAAATATAGTGGCCTTTGCTTTCTCAATTGACAACCCACGTTTTTACTTTATTTACCAAATAAATTGGGGTCCTTTCATTTTTCCGTGTCAGTTACCAAAAAGAGTGCAATATAAATATAGTGATAATTTGTGTAATTGGGAACACGATTTTATCTTTTAGAAAAAGAGAGAGAGAGAGAGAAGTGCAGTATTGGGAAGAAAGAAGTTCAAAGGAATAGAGCAGGGGGTCAAACCATGTGAAGAATCTACTTCGTGAATAGGTAGGGAATGTAATCTAGGTTTATATATGCAATTAAATAGAATCAATTTTTATGTCTTTTGTTTACTGATCTTCCAAGTGGGTTTCTAATACGATTGAACTTTATATGCGGCCTCTGATATTGTCTTATCTCAATTCAATGACTCTGCTTATATACTTATATATATTGTGTATTTTTTTTTGATAAATAATACTTCATTAAAAGGCGCTCAAGAGGGGAGCGCTCCCAAGAAGATACAAAAAGCCGGAAACGGCCAACTATAAGCTTAAGCTATCAATGAAGTCCACTACTTCACCACCCGATATACAATTTCTCCCGTTTACCCAAAAAAATAAAGAACTCACAATATTGTATTTGAGAGACCAAATAGGAGCTTCCAAGTCCTCGAAGCGCCGCCTATTTCTCTCACGCCACAAACCCCACCATAAACAAAGGGGAGTAGCCCTTCAAGCTTCCCTGACTCGGCTCTCTACTGTGCACCCTCTCCAAGCCTCAATCATATTTGCCGTGGTATTGGGAAACACCCAAGCTAAACCAAAGGCAGCCAAGAACATGTACCAGACATCTCTCTCTACTGGACAATGAAGAAGAAGATGATTTACTGATTCCTCTGACCTTTTGCACATACAACACCAATTCACCATAATGCGGCCTCTTCACCTTAAGTTATCAATAGTCAGGATCTTGCCTAAGACAACTGCCCATGAAAAGAAAGCCACCTTCAGGGGGGCCTTTGTTTTCCAGATTGCCTTCCACGGGTAGATGGGACCTGGGAGATCCAATAGATTTCGATAATAGGAGCAAACCTCAAAGGTTCCCCTCTTGGACCCCAGCCAAACCATCTCGTCCATCCCCACCCCCTCAACCACTTATATATATTGTGTATTTGAACAGTAGTTGATTTATAATGAATTTGATATATCTTTATATTTAATTTACTTGAAGATTTGAATAGTAGATATGATTGAATTACTTGATGACTTGAACAGTAGATTGTGGGTAGTGCCATTTCTTGTATATATATATATATATATTGATATGGTACTGTGAGGTTAGAATTATGATTAAGTGATTAAAGATGTAGTGGGAATCTATTTGGCATGTTATAATATTTGATTTTTTTTTTTGGTGCTTGATTTATTTATATGTTATTAAAAATATATATACTTTGTATACAACTCACTCTCATTCATTCGAATATATATATATATATATATGACAGTTTCGGTGTGCTATTGAATTTAGTTGAAGATAGGATTTTAACTAAGTATTATGATTGATGAAGCAAAAATTATCACGGTCCCGTCACGATCCGGTTTGGGTCGAGTTCTTGCAAGACAGAGGAGATGTGACCAAGCCGACATTGGTGGGGTGCCGGCGGGACACTCCGACGTTCAAGTTAGTGATCGGCGTCCTTAAAATATGGAGAGTGGAATTGCATTTATTATATGTACCTTGTTTGGTCACCAGCCTCTCGTATTTATGAAGGCTTAATCATCTTATTCGAGATTTAAATTGTGATATCCAATCACCGTATCTGACTGTTGTAATTGCTCTTTATCTCTCCATATCAATTGTCACTGAACTCTTTGGATCACCTTATCTCATTGGATCACCTTATTTCATAATTATGTTATTATTAGCGGATGATTCCTCATCAGTTGCCCCCCGTTCCCAAATGATTGCTTGTCAAACTTTGGAAACGCTAACTCTTATTTTTGGTCCTCTCTCTCTTTATATATATATGTATTTCTTTTGCTAGTGTATTCACGTGCTTGTTGATTTATCTCATCAAGATCCTTTCTTTTTCTTCGCTTGACCATTTAATAAAAGGAAAGCCTTGTAGTGAGTTGTCGCTTAACCCCTAATAAGGGAAGTAGTTGTTGTGCCCTTTATTAAGGGGAGGTGTTGTAGCCCCTAGCTTTACTTAGCCCTTGAATAAGATTCGTAGCTTCACTCAGCCTTTGAATGGGATTTGTAGATTCGCTCCTTTAATAAGGAGGTTCGTAGTAGTCTCGGGCTTCACTCAGCCCTTGAATGGGATTTGTAGATTCGTTCATTTAATAAGGAGTTATCATCGTGCTCCGAGCTTCACTTAGCCCCTTAATGGAGTTTGTAACTTCACTCCTTTATTAAGGAGTTATCGTCGTTGCTCCGAGCTTCACTCAGCCCTTTAATGGAGTCTGTAGCTTCACTCCTTTAATAAGGAGTTATCGTCGTTGCTTCGGGCTTCACTCGGTCTTTAATGGAGTCTGTAGCTTCGCTCCTTAAATAAGGAGGTTCATAAATTCTTGTAGATTCACTCCTTTAATTAGGAGGTTCGTAGATTTTCGTTTGTAGATTTTCACTCCTTTAATTAGGAGGTTCGTAGAATCCTGCATCTTTAATAAGATGAGATTTGTTGCTTGTTGAGTTGTCTACTCGACCTTTTAATAAGGGGAGGTGGTAGGCTCGCTCTTTAATAAAGGGGAGTTGATGGCTCAACCCTTTAATAAGAGGAGGTGATCTGCTGCGCGCCCTATAGTAAGGGGAGGTGGAAGGCTCACCCTTTGATAAGGGGATGACAAGGTCTGGGCCAATATGCCCCCGATTTTTGAATGTAGATGACTCATAATTATATATTCATGTACATAAAATAATTTCAAAAGAAATTTAAAACATTTAAATAAAATTCCATGTTCATCTTTGAATACCATAGGGTATTTGTTTACTGCAATATTGTTCAGTGGCTTGACAGGTCATATATTGATTTTCTATTCACATAAAACAATTAAATTGTTTTTTAATTATAGAGGCACATAGTCAAAAAAAAAAAAATTGTGACTGGAGGACATATTGGTAGAAGAGTATTAGTCGAAAATCAATGACGTGGTCTTATGGCAACATTGCATTTTAGAGAAGTCTAGATGCTCTAAAGTTGTGTAGAAAAGTGGAAGCATTCGACATGTATTAGGAATCTAAGAGTCCTTTCTATATATATACATATGCTCTTGACAATTTTTAATCAATAAAAAATATTTAGGCCAACAGTTACTATATATACATAGCTTTGAAACTAATAGCAATCTTCATATTAATTATGAAAAACATGAACACAGTGACCAATATCAAAATATATGTACATACATATGTTAGTGGAGTTTCTAAAAAAATGATGCATATCACCATTAATGAGGTACCAATCAGCACGTTTGTACGTGTATCCAGAGCATGTGCACCAGATTGCAGTGTATCAGAGCAAGTGCACCAGATCCCAATTTCACGTTTGTACGTGTATCCAGAGCATGTGCACAGATCGTAATGTTTTTGGGTGAATCAATTTTTATAAAACCGACAATAAAATAACAGATCCAGAAAGTCTGGGTTAGTTTTAAATGTGTTCAAATCAAAGAAAAAACATAAATTTGCACTAGTATCGAACCTTGGCCTGTACATGTGGCATCAAATGAGAAGAACAATTGATTCATGTTTATGTTAATCCCATGAGTAACAAGTGGTGAACCACATGTGAAGTATAATAGAGTTAATCTCCTAGCTTGTATATATATATAAACTGTGAGATATACAAGTGATAGATGGGTTGTTCATTGGATATACAAATCACTAACTGTGTTTGGTGTATTGCTTAGGGGCGTATTGCCTTCTGTTATAATGGTAGCTCACTGTATAGGCTATGGGGCATACATAAATTGAAATCTAAGTAACGTGATTACCTAAAATTTATGTTAGCTTGAATCAATTCTCAAACACGGCTCTATCTTTTTCAGTTACCCAACTTTCTTTTTAGATATTTTTCTCTAGAATTTTTCTTCTCATTCCCTCTAGACATTTCTGTCTTAGGTTTTTCCACTGTCTCTAGAATATGCAACGATATTTATAGTTGGTGGTTGAGCTTATAAAAAAAGAGGATTGGGTCTCCTATTTGTGAATCAGCATGAGTGAAAACATAGCCTCAAAGATACAAATAGCAGTAGAATCACATTACCGTGAGTGTACCAAAGAAATGCGTGAGTGTACTAGTGGTGTCAGTTGTTGCTGGCAGCGTGTTATTAATGTTGCGGCCAGCAACAGGTCTTTGCGTACAAAGAAGATGATAGAGATTCACAATTGTTGTTGAAAGAGATTCACAATTGTTGTTGATAGAGATTTGCAATTGTTGTTGTCTTGTTCCCGGATACGAATAGGTCGTCGTGATGACACAACTAGTGCTGCCACTATTGGTAGCGATGCCACTATCAGTTCCTTCTTTTGTGGTTTTTCCGCCTTGATGAGAGGAAAGGATGGGTGTTTTGTGGAAGTCTCAGCTGGATCGCATCCGAATGGTAATTCCGGTAATTCCTTTGTTTCCCACAAACGGCGCCAACTGATGAAGCAAAAAATGTCACGGTCCCGTCGCGATCCGGTTTGGGTCGAGTTCCTGCAAGACAAAGAGATGTGACCAAGCCGGCACCGGTGGGGTGCCGGCGGGACACTCCGTCACTCAAGTTAGTGATCGACGTCCTTAAAATATGGAGAGTGTAATTGCATTTATTATTGCATACCTTGTTTAGTCACTAGTCTCTTGTATTTATAAAAGGCTTGATCGTCTTATCCGAGATTTAAATTGTGATATCCAATAACCGTATCTGAATATTGTAACTGCTCTTTATCTCTCCATATCAATCGTCACCGAACTCTTTGGATCACCTTATTTCATAATTCTGTTATTATTAGCTGATGATTTATCCTAATTATTATTATTATTATTTATGAGAAAATAAAAGTTCATCATTTTCATTTCTCTAGTAAAGTTAATTATAGAACCACGCAATTGTTTCTTAGTTCAAAATCTATTAAGAGAATTTATGTTTTTTAATTAACCTTTCTTGGTTGTTTATCTATATTACTTAAAAAGCTTAGTTTATTCCTTTCGTTTGCATCTGATTCTTATGTTTGTGTTGGAGGATTAATCTTAGAGCCTGTTTGGGGAGCTTCCTGAGGCTTCAAAAAGTCCTAGACATCAAAAGTCCTTTTTAAAAAAAAAATTGACGTTTGGTTACACATATGTAAAGACATTTCCGAAGAAGCCGGTGGTCAGGAAGCCCATTTCAGATAAGTAAAAAAATGTTGCTTTTAGAACCTCCTTTTAGGAAGCCAAATTTTTTTTTGAAATAAATTTGATATTTTACTAATTTGTCCATATACTTCTTATATATTAACAAGACCGTGCTATATTCTCTTTTGGTCCCTCGTTCCTCCACCACCACCGCTACCGCCGCCTTCCACTACCACCACTACTACCACCTCCACCACCACCGCCACAGCTACCTCCACCGCCACCGCCACTGCCACCGCCACCGCCACCACCTCCCTCATCACCATTGCCACTGCTGTTTTCCACCACCACCACTACCACTACCATCGTCGCCATCACCACTACTACTGCCACCACCGTCGCCATCACCACCTTCCATCACCACCACCACCATCACTACCGTCACCGCTACCTCCACTTCCACCTCCACCACCGCCTCTCACCACTGCCACCACCACTACCTCCACCAGCACTGCCACCTCCACCGCTGTCAACGCAGCTTCCTTCCATTGTTGACTTCGTGTTTTCTAAGGGTTGTAATCGTTGTTAAGAATAAGGAATAATATTGTCAATAAAAAATAATATAAAAGTCAAAGTATATTTAAAAAATGCACTAGCCAAACATCTTTTTTCTCCTAAATTCCTTCTAACAAAATTCCTTTTACAAAGGCCTCATCAATGAAGTCCTTTTGATATTAGGAAGCTCCCCCAAACGGGGCCTTAATATGTTGTCCAAGGTGATTGCTTGGGTTGTTTCATGGAGAATTATTCAAGGAATGAAATGTATAACTGCAATAAAATAGGTAGGATGTGTAGTCCCTTCAGTTGAAAGACCAAGAACTGTTCTAGAACATAGTTGAGGGTTAGCGGTCCTCCGTGAAAATGACCGGGAATTCGCTAGTGTGTGTGGTATACATGACGAGGTTATGTTGATTTTCTTAAAATTCTTGGGCATGACTTTATTTCGAAATCTTGAAATGTGATTGCATTGGTAGTATTATTTAATTTCTTTCTACTAATTATTATGCTTAAATTTCTATATATGTTTATGTTATGTTATTTTGTATTCTTTTAATTGTATATATGGATTTAGAGGATTTTCTTGCTAGGCTGTGCTTGCTCACCCTAACAATTTTCAAGTTCAACTGAATTCGGAAATAATGAAGCCTTTCCTAAACTTACTTGAGGACGTATTCTAACTAAGGAGTTTTAATAGCGCATTGCTTACATTTTAATATTGTTGTTACCAGAAAGACTATTTTTAAGTTTAAGACAATGTTTTAATTTTTTTGTCATGAAACCTTTTATTATTAATGGTTTGCAGTTTGGAATCTAATGTGAGGTTTTTATTTTATCTTATGCTATGATGAGGTTTTATTTTACATATTTAAGGTTTTATTTTATTTTATTATGTTAATTCATGTCCCAAAAATTGGGGCGTGACATTTGGAGTATCCATTATTATTGCCCCTTTAATTGCATTCAAGTAGCAGTTTCTGCCCCTGGCAGGGAGTGGTAGCCTGAAGAAGGTTCTATTTCTTCTTTTTTATTTTTATTTTCCATCATATTTCACTGTGTTGATCACTTGCAAATTTTGGACGTCTCTGCATGACTTTTTGGTGGTTACTGGCTGCATTTTGGATTCCCAAGCAATTGACATAGAAAGAATTAATCCTTTCTACTAGCTTATATAATTATTGTAGTTTTTGATGCAGCAGATAATGTGAAGGAAAGGTGTTGGGACCAGAGAGAGGCGCTGCCAGGGGAGCCTGTGTGTGTTATATGTGGCCGCTATGGAGAGTATATATGTGACAGGACTGATGATGATGTTTGCAGTCTTGAATGTAAACAGACTCTTCTAAGCAGAATTGACAACTCACAGTTGTCGGTTGATCTCCCACCTCCTATAAAATTACCAGCAACTGATGAGTGCTTTTATGTAAGAGATGCTGATGATAAATCAGAATCTCAATCCTTAACTAACGATCAGACTGAATTGCTAAGAAGGAAACTTGAAATTTCTGTGAAGGGAGACATAGTTCCTGCACCCATATTGTCATTTTCTTCTTGTGATCTTCCTCAGAAGCTCCTCCAAAACTTAGAAGCTGCAGGATATGAAATGCCAACACCCGTCCAAATGCAAGCAATCCCAGCTGCTTTGACGGGCAAAAGCCTGCTCGTTTCAGCTGACACCGGTTCAGGGAAAACTGCTTCCTTTTTGGTTCCTATAGTTTCACACTGTTCAAATTTTAAACGTCAACAGTTATCAAACCTTAAAAACCCATTAGCTATGGTTCTCACGCCTACCAGAGAACTCTGCATACAGGTTGAGGAACAAGCAAAGTTGCTTGGAAAGGGTTTACCCTTTAAAACTGCTCTTGTGGTAGGTGGTGATGCGATGGCCAGGCAACTCCATCGCATCCAGCAAGGGGTGGAATTGATTGTAGGAACTCCTGGCAGGCTTATTGATCTTTTAACCAAGCATGACATAGAATTAGATGGCATTTCGATTATTGTTCTGGATGAAGTGGACTGCATGCTCCAAAGGGGCTTCCGTGAGCAGGTAATGCAGATTTTCAGGGCTCTATCCCAACCTCAAGTCTTGATGTATTCTGCAACAATTCCTAAAGAAGTTGAGAAGATGGCAAGCATAATGTCGAAAGATATAATTGTTCTCTCTGTTGGGAAGCCAAACAAGCCAAACCGGGCTGTGAAGCAGCTGGCGATCTGGGTAGAGTCAAAGCAAAAGAAGCAAAAGCTTTTCGACATATTGATGAGCAAGCAGCATTTTATGCCACCGGTGGTGGTATTTGTGGGTTCAAGACTTGGGGCAGATCTCCTTTCTGAAGCAATAACAATTACCACTAAGATGAAAGCTCTATCAATCCACGGGGAGAAGTCCATGAAGGAAAGGAGAGAAATTTTAAGGTCATTTTTGGTAGGAGAGGTTCCTGTTATTGTGGCCACAGGGGTTTTGGGCCGAGGTGTTGATCTCTTGGGTGTGAAACAGGTTATAATTTTTGACATGCCGCATTCCATTAAGGAGTACGTGCACCATATTGGAAGGGCATCCAGACTCGGGGAGGAGGGTACAGCAATTGTCTTTGTGAATGAGGAGAACAAGAAAATGTTTCCGGAGTTGGTTGAATTCCTGAAATCATCTGGAGCTGCTATTCCTCGGGAGCTTGTTAATTCGCGGTACACAGTTGGTTCTCTCTCTCATGGCAAGGGTCAGAAGAAAAGGAAGCATGCATACTGACGTTTCAGATTCTTTATCTGTTCACTGGCCTAAATCCTACTTCAGGATTAGAAAAAGGAAATAAATAAATCATGAGGTTCTAACTCTGTTCGCAGGCCTGTTCTCTCTCTCTCTATATGTGTGTGTGTGTGTATAAATATATACATTTGACTTTGGAAACCTAATCATCATATTAATTCATAGGATAAGATGTAGGAAGGAGAGAGGTGGCTGGCTTATCTCTCCCTCCCTCACGCTTTAGCGAGATCCGCTCAACCATTTTATTGTTTTAGCTTTCTCTGTTGATTGTGAGATTCTACGCCAGACCGTACTCTCCTCGGCAAAGTTCTTGGGTTTACACCGAACCTATTCATATTTGGTGTTTGAGACCCCCTGGATCATTTCTTGAAGGTATCTTAATCCTTTTGAACTTCTCTCCATTGCTTACTATTTACTGCTATGCTGCCAACACTATTTTAAATGGATTACTGAACTTGGAACCACTGAGCATCTTTCTTACTAGTGTGATGCCACCGTTTCCCAGACCAATTTTTCCAAACACCATGGCTGCTTTCAGAAGCGTCTATTTACTTTCTGATCAGCTTATGACTGTTCTTGGAAGGATTATAGCATGGGACCATGATGAGTTATATTATTTCTATCTGTTACTAGGTCTTCCTTGTGGTTGCAGAGAGAATTTATGTGAATCCTAGCTGGGCCAAAAAAGATGGCAATATGGAGAGAATTTATGCAGTTCGTGCCATGGAAAGAAGCATTGAGCTTCAGAAGGTCCTTTGATTAAAGAAACTTTTTTTAGGAAGGTGAGCAATCTGTAATCCTCTTATGTTTTTGATTATTCGTCAAATTCGCTTTGATGTTTTTATTTGAAACTAAAATTTTCTCATGTATGTGTTAGTTTGTCTTTTTAGAAGAATGAATTTAATCAAAAGTTCTAGCGGCCCAACTATATATGCAATAATGGTTTTATTTATTTTTTATTATTATTTGTTTTTTTTGGGGGGGGGGGGGGGGGGGGGTTGGTTAATTCATGTGAGATGTTGAATTGAAAATAAATTAATGATTTCTTTTCCCTCCGATAGATTCCTTCATTTCTTGTTTTCTGAAATTTCTTATCAGTTATCAGTAATGCTATAAGTTCACTATTTTTAGGTCAACTGTTGAAGCCATACTACAGACAGACCAAGACGGGTATTGGATTAGGGAGCCCGGACTTAAGAAGGCAAATGTAACTTGTTTGGCTTAGATCCAGAGGATGGGCTATTTGCAAACACAACCCTCTTTAATCCTGCTGACATTGTTAAGTTGGTTGACCAATTGACCAAGTTTTGAGTTGTAAAGGTTTTCTTATCGGAGCTGCGGGACTTCTTCAAAAAATGTTGACGAGACAAGGTAATTTGTCAAAGCATAGGTTAGCCAACCGCTTAGAAGATTGGCGAGAAGAGTTAAGATAGCTTTTTGATGCTGAAGATGTTGAATCAATCTTCAGTTCTCTTTGATTGGTGGTCTGATTTTGTGGATTATACTTTGATTTTCGTCTCACGTCATGCTCTAAAAGCGAGTTCCGTATTTGTCGTATGAGCAGATGAAGTATATCATTGATATTACTTTTACGAGTCGTTTGTTCTTTATCATCAAACATTGTTGTCATTGCTTTTCTTAGTCACGTCTCTAGAAATTCTTTATAGAAATTAGTTGAGCATTCATATACGTATCCTAGTTTTTTGCTGATGGCTCATGTACCCTGAAAATGACATTCCTTGTGTTCTATTACCTAATTGTTCGCCACAGTAGGAGTCGAGGAGACGAGCAAAGGGGTTCTTTCATGTTAATTGGCCTTTCAGAATTGTGGCATTTTTGACACACTATGTAGGCAGATCTTTTGGGTGATGCTTTCTTTCAGTTTTGTGGCTTTTTTGATGCTATGTAGGTCTGGCCTTTTGTGTGATGTTTTTTTTTCCCATGCCTATTTCTTTTTATATGATTATAATCTTGACAATTTGAAGTATAGTTATTTTATTCTATATCAAAGTTCTTTCCTGTTTCAACCTATGTTTTGCTGCTTTTCATTCTGGTAGATATAGATTTATATGGTGGTGACATTATATGAAACATACACTGTCACTTTGTAAATAGAGCTTATATGTTTCTGAACTTGTACTGTTTCCATGTCATATATATATTGATACACAGGAAGTGGCATTCTGCATCTATTATTGACTCTAGCCATTGACAGTGAATCTGTCTTGCCTGGCTCCCTTCCAACACCACATATCCTTGGTCTCCATGATACACAGTTGGAACAACCGAGGGAAAAGATGAGCTAATGATCTATCATCACAGCCAAAATCTGATCCATCTTCCGTTGTGGATCTTGAACCGTATGTGCCTGTAAAAATCATTCCACTCCTTCCGAATGTTCTTTCAAACTCCCACTCCAGCGAGTCCAAGTACCTCTCTAGAGCACCATACGTAGTACGTACGCCCACCCAAATCTTCCCCAACCTTGTTCTCCATAATCCTCCTCCACATTTTCTCTCTCTCTCCACAACAACTTACCCTGCTTCATTAAAGCATTTAAGATCCCGGATTCCCAACCCTCCCCTTTGCTTAAGCTCACACTTTTCCAAACCCACGAAATGATATTTAAACTCATCCCTCATTTCTCCCATAGAAATTTCTTCTGCAACTTCTCTAACTTCTTTACCATGGACGATGGAATTTGAATTATAGACAAATAATACGTAGGAAGATTTGAGAGAGTACTCTTCATCAGCGTCGTTGGAGAGGTATTGCTTTTTTTTCACCACTAGTGTATACCCAGATGAATACCCAAATACTTTATTAGAAAATTGGCTACACTGCACCACAAATCCCTACAAGCCCATGAATGTCCTCCACTTCTCCCACAGAACAATCTCACTCTTACCGATATTAATTTCCGGTTGAAACTAAATCAGCATGCATCTCAAAAAACTCAATTTATCTTCGTTTGCGTCTCAGAAAACAATCGTATGATTGGCAAAAAGTAGGTGAGAGACACTGATTGCGTACCCGCTGCTCTACCCACCTCAAACCACCACCGGATATAACCATTGGTTGTCGCCTTCCTCGTTATTCTACTAAACAACACCTCCATCACCATCATAAACTGAAAACTAGTGGGTCGTTCTGTCTCAGTCCTCTAGAATTGTTGAAGAGCATTTCACTGATGAAATACAAAAATCATGTAAATGAAAAAATTCCTGACTTGGTCGCACGCCTTCTCATTTAGGAAGAATGGCTTTTAGTTGAATGATTGTATAGATTTCGGATAATGCTTGTTAATTTTTTAAAACAGTATGGTGCGTCGGTTCTTGGGGGATGGGGGGATAAGATAGAAATGCTTAAGTTTGAGGTGAAAGCTGTAGGATTTTAATGTGTTGTGTTCTTGATTATTCAAAGCTAATAACAGTGATTATGATACAACATTAAAGTAGCTTCTATACCTTACAATATTTAAAAATAAAATCATTAATAGTTATTATATACTTTATATTTCTGTTAAAAGTAGAATATGTTTGTTAATTTTTTAATTTTGCTACAATGATTTTAAAAATGAAAACTAGAACTGGAGCTTTGTTTTAAAACTTTCAACTTATGTCTAACTAGTTGTCAATTTTTTAGCATTGCTTTTATTTTTCTGAAATGAAAACTCGTTACCAAACGCGTTTTCTTGCCGTGGCTTCTCATTTTTTAGAAATGGCAATCGAAAATAAAAATTTTTATCAAGTAACCAAATAGGTCCTTCATTGGTTTGTCATTTCAATTTAAGATGATAATGACTAACACAATTAAACCAAATTCAAATTCATTTATCTTGTATCGTGTTTAAATCGTGCTAGCGTGTTATGTCAAAGTATTATGAAAAAACCCCAATTAAAAGAGCGAAACACAAACGAGCTAAATAAGTGCCTATTTTGGTAAATAAATAAAAGTGCCTATTTAAAATGTTTTTAAAATGTTGCTTTTGACTTTTTGATCATAAAAGCTATTTGTGAAACAGCTTTTAAAGGAGGCCAAGAGAGACTAGCTATATGTTCTCATGTTGCATATTAAACCTGCTATAAACTAGGAAGCATTGGGGACACTGGTACAACACGCATATTAAACCTACTATAAACTAAGAAACACCGATACATCAAACACTGGTACGCCACGATGATGATATGACAAATATAAAAATAGGGATAATTACACTTACCTCCCTTCTAGTTTGGTTTTATAACATTTACCTCCCCTGTGTTTTGGAATATAACACTTACCCCCCTCTAGTTTGCACATTGGTAACAAATACCCCTTTTTGTCAATCAAACTAACGGTTATTGTTAATATCATCAAAATTTAATCTTAAAAGGACAATTATACCCCACTATGAGCCACCATTTTGAGCAGACCCACTTCGGACCTTCAACCATAGTAACATCACCTCCAGAAGAGTCACCACCCACCACCTGCACCATCAACAATCACCATTGAAACCACTGCCGAGAAGACCCAGCTCTAGCCAAACCACTAGCCACTACCATCCCAATGCCATCTCATTGCTGAGAAGACCCAGCTCCGGCCAAACCACTAGCCACTACTATCCCAATGTCGGAGCTGTCATTGAAATCGAGACCCGCTAACTTCAGTTGCAACATTTTTGAGGGTATAATTGTCCTTTTAAGATTAAATTTTGATGATATTAGCAATAACTGTTAGTTTGATTGACAAAAGGGTGTATTTGTTACCAATGTGCAAACTAGAGGGGGGTAAGTGTTATATTCCAAAACACAGGGGAGGTAAGTGTTATAAAACCAAACTAGAAGGGAGGTAAGTGTAATTATCCCTATAAAAATATATATAAGACATACAATAGGAATACATAAAACAAATAATAATATTAGATTATTATATAAATATAAATAATAATTTTTCTCATTTTATCCATATAATAATAAATGGAATCACTAATTTAGAGTTGAGAGCTAAATGATTTTGTTTTTGTTTTCTAAAATTTTATATTCTTTCTTTAATTAACCTATATTTACTTTAAATTGCATTAAATTCCATTCATTTAAGAAAAGTAATTAGAAAAACATCTTGAAAGTGTATTAAACGTGTCTTTAGTCATGTCCATACCGTGTTTCAGCGATGCTTCCTACGCCATAAACATCCGCTTATCCATTTGTGCTTCCTACGCCATAAACTATCGGGTGTGTTGGGGGGTTGGTTAGTTCATGTGAGATGTTGAATTGAAAATAAATTAATGATTTCTTTTCCCTCCGATAGTTTCCTTCATTTCTTGTTTTCTGAAATTTCTTATCAGTTATCAGTAATGCTACAAGTTCACTTATTTTAGGTCAAACTGTTGAAGCCATACTACAGACAGACCAAGACGGGTATTGGAGTAGAGAGCCTGGACTTAAGAAGGCAAATGTAACTTGTTTGGCTTAGATCCAGAGGATGGGCTATTTGCAAACACAATCCTCTTTAATCCTGCTGACATTTTTAAGTTGGTTGACAAACTGACCAAATTTTGAGTTGTAAAGGGTTTCTTATGAGCTGTGGGACTTCTTAAAAAAATGTTGACAAGACAAGGTAATTTGTCAAAGCATAGGTTAGTCAACTGCTTAGAAGATTGGTGAGAAGAGTTAAGATAGCTTTTTGATGCTGAATCAATCTTCAGTTCTCTTTGATTGGTGGTCTGATTTTGTGGATTATACTTGATTTTCGTCTCACGTCATGCTCTAAAAGCGAATTCCATATTTGTCGTATGAGCAGATGAAGTATATCATCGATATTACTTTTACGATTCGTTTGTTCTTTATCATCAAACATTGTTATTGCTTTTCTTAGTCACGTCTTTAGAAATTCTTATAGAAATTAGTTGAGCATTCATATACATATCCTAGTTTTTTGCTGATGGCTCATGTACCCTGAAAATGACATTCCTTGTGTTCTATTACCTAATTATTCGCCACAGTAGGAGTCTAGGAGACGAGCAAAGGGGGTCTTTCATGTTAATTGGCCTTTCTGGTAGATATAGATTTATATGGTGGTGACATTATTTGCAACATACATTGTCACTTTGTAAATAGAGCTTATATGTTTCTGAACTTGTACTGTTTCCATGTCATATATATTGATACACAGGTAGTGGCATTCTGCATCTATTATTGTCTCTAGCCATTGACAATGAATCTTCCTTGCCAGGCTCCCTTCCAACACCACATATCTTTGGTCTCCATATGCACCGGCCTGCTGATAGATCAACTCAAGGAAAGCTACCAACTCCTCTTAACTCCAAGTCTTGAGCAAGCCTTGCAAACTGCACATTTCAAGTCGCGGACCTGTACCTGTTAACAAGACGATAACAGATGGCCACCATGATACACAGTTGGAACAGCCGACGGAAAAGATGAGGTAATGATCTATCTATCTATCTTCACACCACGCATTCACCCAAAATCTGATCCATCTCTCGTTGTGCATCTTGAACCGTAAAAGTCATTCCACTCCTTCCGAATGTTCTTTCAAACTCCGGCCACTCCAAGTACCTCTCCAGAGCACCATCCATCCGCCCACCCAAATCTTCCCCAACCTTGTTCTCCATAACCCTCCTCCGCATTTTTTCTTTCTCCACAACCCAAATACTGCATTAGAAAATTGGCTACACCGCATCCCAAATCCCTACAAGCCCATGAATGTCCACCATTTCTGCCACAGAACAATCTCACTCTTCTACCAATATTAATACTCTGCTTGAAACTAAATCAGCATGCATCTCATAAAACTCAATTTATCTTCATTTGCATAAATAAATAAAAAAAATCACCATTTAAACGGAAAACTAGTGGGTCGGGTCGCTTTGTCTCAGTCCCCGAGAATTGCTGAAGAATTCGGTCGGAGATCCGATCCATTCAACCGTACTTGAGCATTTCACTGAATGTTTGTATAGATTTCGGACAATGCTTGTTAATTTTTGAAAACAGTATGGTGCGTCGGTTCTTGGGGGATGTTAGAAAAGAAGTTATAGAGTTAGTTGATGAGGATAAGATAGAAATGCTTGAGTTTGAAGTGAAAGCTGTAGGTTTTTAATGTGTTGTGTTCTTGATTATTCAAAGCTAATAACAGTGATTATGATACAACGTTAAAAAGTAGCTTCTAGTCCTTACAATATTTAAAAAGAAAATCATTAATAGTTATTATATACTTTATATTTCTGTTAAAAGTAGAATATGTTTGTCAATTTTTTAATTTTGTTACAATGATTTTAAAATTGCGTCTAACTAGTTGTCAATTCTTTAGCATTGTTTTTTTTTCTTTTTTTTTTTTTTCTGAAATGAAAACTCGTTACCAAATACATTTCCTTGCCGTGGCTTCTCATATTTTAGAAATGGCAATCGAAAATAAAATTTTTTTATCAAGTTACCAAATAGGTCCTTAATTGGTTTGTCAATTCAATTCAAGATGATTATGACTAACACAATTAAATCAAATTCAAACTCACTTATCTTGTACGGTGTTTGAATTGTGTTAGTGTGTTGAGCTAAGTATTATCCACTAGGGACTTTTTTAAAAAAAAAAAAAACAACTTGAGTTCAAAGAGATTTTTGAAAAAAAAAAATCAAAATTTTTTTTTTAAAAGGAAAGTAGATAAAAAAACCAATTGGAATGAGTGCCTAATCTGATAAATAAATAAAAGTGCCTATTTAAAATGTTGCTTTTGACTTTTTGACCACGAAAGCTATTTGTGAAACAGCTTTTAGAGGAGGCCAAGAGAGACTAGCTATATGTTCTCATGGCGCATATTAAACCTACTAGAAACTAAGAAACACCGATACGTCAAACACTGGTACGCCACGATGATGATATGACAAATATAAAAATATATATAAGACATACAATAGGAATACATAAAACAAATAATAATATTAGATTATTATATAAATATAAATAATAATTTTTCTCATTTTATCCATATAATAATAAATGGAATCACTAATTTAGAGTTCAGAGCTAAATGATTGTTTTTGTTTTCTAAAATTTTATATTCTTTCTTTAATTAACCTATATTTACTTTAAATTGCATTAAATTCCATTCATTTAAGAAAAGTAATTAGAAAAACATCTTGAAAGTGTATTAAACGTGTCTTTAGTCATGTCCATACCGTGTTTCAGCGATGCTTCCTACGCCATAAACATCCGCTTATCCATTTGTGTTTATGTTTTAACTTTTTTTTTCTTCTATTTTTTTCGGAAATTAAAGCAATTGTATAAATGTGGAAAATGTACAGTGTGTGTAGATAAAAGCCTGGCCCAGAGACCAAACTAGCCTATTGGACTTAAACACAAAAGAACAGGCATAGTGAAATATGTCTGGCCCAGAGACTGAACTAGCCCACTGGGCTTAAACACAAGAAAAAAGCCACATTAGGCATTTAGGCCTGTATCAAGACCCAACACTAACTTAGGGGTATGCATTATGTGGATAGTAGAGTCCGGTGCTATTCAATAATTTTTTCAGATGAAACCTTAATCAACCGAGTAGAGCATCCGAAGAGGAAGCCAAACGGGCAAATCTGGTTTGACCCTCAAGTCTGAAAGTCAGCTGGTCTCAGTGGCAGGCAGATGAAGCTGCTGGGAAGATGGCTCTACGCGCTTCAGCAGTGTCCTTCTACTGAAAGGACAAGCTTTCCTTTAATGGAGTCCATGATCCTGATAAGGACTGAGTTAGCCGATGAGCATGAGCAATCTAGAGCAAAAATTAGTAATGTGGAGGAAATATGTGCATCTCCGGTCAAAGGTAGTTGTGCCCGGGAATAATGGGCGAAGACCAAACGACGTCTTGTCAGGCCACCTGTGGTAAAGGAGAAGAGAGAGAAGTCATGGTGTGTCGAAGGGAGAAACGACCCATGGGAGAGAGTCCATCTGATCATATCCAAGATGGAAGTGTTGGGAGATCGGGGGCCAAGATGCAGAGTTGGCGTTCCAGAACCTCTGAGCTGAAGAAGTTTTCTCCACGTTCAAGTGATGTTAATAGTCAGGCATATATCAATGAGAGTCAGAAAAGAAAAAAAGAAAAAAAAAATGCTTGACAATATTGTTTCCTATTCTCAAAATATGTAATCTGAACAACTCTAGAAAAAGGCACAAAGATGTTGCAAGGTCATCACCAAAGCGGTTTGTTCTATCCATACAAAGATTATGGTTATTTATTATATGGACCATTGGTTGCCATTTCTCAGCATAAGCCACCAAATTACAACAATTGACTACTGATGCTAAGCCCATTCTCCAAATACCTTTGATTGATACACAAGTTTTTCCAAGATATTCACTCTCAAAAAAGCCAACACCAGATTACCTTTGCTTTTCACTAATACACAACAAGTCTAAAGAACCAGCTTCAGCCTGAACCTGTTACCTGCTGCAGGGAACCTCCATTTTCCCTATTTAACACCAACAGATCATCATCTCACTCTGTCTCGATGGTGTTCTGCAGTTGCAAAGCTTGAACCTTTCCTCTGCAGTGGTCCAAGCATGTAGTTAGTTTTTGATGAAATAAAAAAAAAACCACTAAACACGAGAGTGCACACCCAAAACTGACCAACACTGACGCCCTTTTTTTTCTCTCCGAACACCCAAAATAAATAAATAAACAAGTACCAATGTAACAGCTAAAATAGATAACATGGAATATGATTCGTAATGATCTGCATGCATTTCGCCGTCGTTGAAAAAATTAACAAGGAATATTCGATAAATACCAAGTTATCTGTAGAGAGAGAGAGAGACCTTTATCAGACAGACAGACAGACAGCATTTCCTAGAAGCAAAAGCATCAACAGTGCATCACAAGGAAAAGTATCAAAACATGGCATTGCAGCAAGATACTTGAACAAATACTCCAGCAATTTATGAACATGCACTCCAAGTTTGTTGCATCAACTAACTATATAAAAATTACAGGGTTCTTGAAAACCATCAAAGAACTCAAGATTCACGAAGTTGCCATCAAAATCCGCATTACGAGACTGTCTCGATGAGTTTCTTCTTTTTTGGCATATGTACTTCTTTCCAACATACATAAAAATTTGTAGTTAGTTTTTAGAATAAATTCTAGTGACCTTCCCTGAGGTTTGACATGATTATATGAACCTCCATCCTTAATTCAAGAATTACGCTGCACTTTCCTGTCATAGACACTGTTAACAGAGATGATAAATGAGCACTTAACCCCAGGACTACATACAAACTAGAATTTGCAGATTGTAGAATCAACCCAGCATGCTTTAGAAGAAAATTAAAATGACAGATTGAATAGGATGTGCAATAATCAACACTTTATTTTGGCCAAGACTCAAATTATCAACCCTCTTTTGTAGTTAGAACAAGAGTTTAAAGAGCCCTTCAATAATATTAGAAGATTCCCCAGGTTGGGTTAGGAGTGAATAATAAGGAAGAACAGCAGAAAGATTATGAGAGAGACCATCGTAAAAATCCAACTCTACACTTTCTCAATCAACAATGCAATCTCTCTCTCTCTCTCTCTCTCCTATGGTCATTCCTCTCATTCTTAAAAACCATCACAACCACAATTAGCACTCCGCTTTTGTAATCAACGATCTCCCCCCCCCCCCCCCCCCCCCTCTCTCTCTCTCTCTCTCTCTCTCACACACACAACTATGATCGTTCCTCTGATTCTTGAAGACCATCAAAAGTTCAAAACCACTCACAACTACAACTAACACTCCATTTTTTAATCAACAACCATGTCCACCACATAACGAGATCAAACCAAAATTCATATATATAAGAATAATGCAATCAGAAAGAGATGTAAAAAGGTTAAATAAAAATTCTCTAGTAAATCTTCAAGTCATATTTTCTTATTACCACTACCTTTAACAGTGAGATTAGCTAAGTAAAAAGGTTGATTGGTTGGCATCACAGTGACTTTTCCTGTGTAAAGAATAACAACTACAGATATAGCTCCATTATCCTTTGTAAAGAGTAACAATTGCAAACATAACTCCAATATCTACCAAAATCTAGTCAAGCTACAAGCTATCTACAAAGTCTAATGAGAAGAGGAACCAACCCATGTCTCTCCTCCAGCTCATAAAATCATCACCAAAGAGAACATCATCTAAAAGGGGATACAAAGACAAGCTGGTCATTATCAACCTTTATTTTCTCATTACAACTCCATGCGATATTTTTATTGAACAAATTCCACTCTCAATAAAAGGTAGGTTAAAAGAATGAATCAAAACAAAATTTTAGGTGTTACCATTCTAGCAGCAATAATCCATCTTATTGAACATGCATACTGGTCCTGTGATGGAGTAAGAGAGCAACGGCTGACCAAGTCAATCATAGACTGCAGCAGTAGTCTCACATGCTGCCAAACAGCCTTGCAAGAAGACAGCTCAAACACTCAATAAAACTAACACAAACAACACAATATCCCCAATATTGAATAGACAGAGTCGCGGGGTAAAATCAGAACATAAAGATAGAAAATTTGTAGTACCTAGACAATTAGTACATAAAGATAGATAATTTGTAATACCCCGGATTGCTCAATTGCAAAGCAAAAAAACATCTGTCGCCTCTATAATATAGATAATAAGCTAATAAGCAATATACAAACTTCACAATATGGTTTTTGAACATATGACATAAAACATATAAACTGAAGATATTATATTAAACTAGAGGAAGGAATCACTAGTACATGGCAATCAGTAGGCATATAGTTTAGAGGTCCAGTGCAGCCTTAAAAGGACTACTGCGACAGACTACATATCCATTATGACCCCCACCACAACACACACCAAAAAGAAAGAAAAAAAAACTACTGAAGAAATTGTTAAAAGAAATGGAGCAGAGGATGGAGAATGAATCCTGTTCTTCCACTCTTTCCCCCGTCAGGCCAACAAAACAAGATCAAGAAACAAGTAAACCTATTTAAAACGCATATATCCAGAGTTTCCACAAATCAATGACATAAAAGGAACCATGAAGAATGATGCATTCAGAGAAGAGACTTACATCAACGCGGGACAGTTAGATAAGTCACCATCGTCAATGTTCTTCTCTGAGCATTCATCTCCAGCTCCTTCTTCCTTAGACTTCCTCTCTGAGCATTCATCTCCAGCTCCTTCTTCCTTAGACTTCTTCTCCGAGAATTCATCTCCAGCTCCTTCTTCCTTAGACTGCTTCTCTACAAACCTTGTGCCCGATGCATGTGCAAACTCTACCATACAAACATCCGCTACACCCTCAGTCTCTGATGCTTCATCATTATTCTCCTCCTTTGATTCAACATCCTTTCCACGTTCATTGTTCTCTTCCACCACCTCCTCATTATTCTCCTCTGTTGAGGGGACATCCCCTCGTCCTTCACTTTCATTTTCAGAAACATTCTCCACCACCTCCTCATGGATTTCCCCCACTGCTTGGTTTCGCCTCTCAAGTCCTAGCAACCTCCTCCTCAAGTCCCCCAACTCCCTCTCCATCAAGAATAGCCTCTCCTTTAAGATCAGATTCTCTTCTTCCAATTGGGCTATATGGGTATCTTGATCATCCACCCTATTCTCCAAAACGTTATTGTACCCGACACAACCGGCACCACTGTTTGGGTAAATCATCTCAAAACGGCTCAAATCATGATCCAATCTCCTCTCCACCTCCACATGTTCTTCCACGTCACTCTCGCTTGACCCTCCTTCCTCTTCATCCTCATCGTCGTGCAGATCCGCCTCATTAGGCGAGCGAAGCCTAATTAAACCATTCATAGACCCATACCCGTCAACCCCCCATTCTTCCTTCGCCATATCCCCTAAAACCTCTCTCGAGGGCGAGAAAATCGGTGTTGGAAGTACAGCCGGGGTTACTGGACAAGGGGAAACCAGTGATGCAATCCCACCAGATTTCTTTGCCCTAATTATAAACGAAGTCGTGTTGCGAGGAGCAAAAGGAGCAAACCTATTATTAAATTTTTTCTTTGGATAGAACTTCTTAGCCTTCAAACGATTCTGATGTTGCAACTCATTCAGAGTCGGAGGTCTGTAACCTCCACCACCAGCTCCACCGCCAACACCACCACTGACTACCCCGGGACCACTGCCGCCACCGGCTATAACTTGCATTTCTTTCCTTTTTCCATCTTTCCACTTATCATTCCCTTTCTTTCCCTTACGATTGCTCCGTCCTGGTGGCTTCGAAGCAACAAAACCTTGTTTCATAGGGTTTGGAAACTTCATAGGGTCCATCGAAGTCTGAGGAGGCCACATTCCATACCGACGATTCAACATCTGCGGCTTACTCATCCCCTGAGACTGCGATTGATTCATCATCAACTGAGACTGATTCAACATCTGCGAGTTCTGATTCATCAACTGAGGCTGATTCAGCATTTGTGAGTTCTGGTTCATCAATTGAGGCTGACTCAGAAATTGTGATTGACTCATCACCTGAGGCTGATTCATTACCTGAGACTGATTGATCATTTGCGATTGGTTCATCATCTGTGGCTGATCGTTCATTCTTATCGACAAAACCTAATCAATCAAAT
The DNA here is from genome assembly GCA_026545225.1 of Cornus controversa. Taxonomy (NCBI): domain Eukaryota; kingdom Viridiplantae; phylum Streptophyta; class Magnoliopsida; order Cornales; family Cornaceae; genus Cornus; species Cornus controversa. The sequence continues at coordinate 23,779,242 of CM048852.1, forward strand.
AAGAGCACCTAAAGGAAACCCTAGAAATTGATCAATCAATACCCTACTGAGTTGCCAATTCAAACTGTAACTCTGCTACAGAAAATCAAAATTTAACGCCAATTTCAAACAGAAAAGTAAAATTAAAGGCCTTATATGAACAGAAACCCTAGAAATCCAAGAATACTTGGGAGGTGAAAAATTGAGATTTATCAATTAGAACAGAGATGTTTTGATGTTCGATTATCTGTGTCAAATCTAACGCCACAAACAGATCGATTATTAGTTTCTCTCTCTAAAAGCTGTTCTCTTTCTCTCTTCTTTTTCCGTTTCTCTCTCTAGAATCCTCTATGCTTCGAAAAAACAAACTTTCCGTTCTCATAAGCATTGTAATGGGAGTACAGGGCCAACGAATGAATTTATAGCGGTGGAAAGTGGAATGGACGGTTAGATTAAAGGGTTCATATATGGACGGATAGGATTTAGACCACGTGGCTCACCGCGTCGTTCAGATCGGGATTGGATTTGGAGTGTTTTGAAAGAAAACTGGCCTTGTATTCGTAGCTAAATTACGTAATTACCTAAAGTCGGAAATTTTTTTTATAAATATCGAGTATGGATAAAATTAAGAGTAATTACGCCAAGGTACTCTGAAGTTTGAACAAATTACATACTGTGAATTGAATAATTCCCTTCCATAGGGATGCCTCATCCATCCCTTCCCCTCTCCGTTTCATTCATTTTTCAATCACTCCAACCAAACGGAGCATAAGCTCTCATGTGACATTAAACCTCTAACAGAGATTAAGTTACAGTGTAAAATGTCATTTTTATCTTCAATATTTTAATATAAAATATCATTAAAAGGAAGAGCAAAATGATCATTTTCAAAATTTAATTAACATTTTTAACGAAAATAAAACGCCAAAGGTGTCGTTAAGCACATGAGTCAAACTTCGAGAGAGGTGAAAGTAATAAACATCAAACTCTCTATCCGTGTGTAATTTGTCCAAACATTGAAAGATGTCAGTGTAATTTACCCAAATATTAATCACAAAATTATTTCATTGTTTACCAAAAAAAAAGATATTAAACTACTTTCATCTTTTAAAAAATAATAATAAAAAATTAATTTCATATTTTAAAAAAAAAAAGAAAAAGAAAAAATAAAGCAACAAAAGGAAATGGAAAAAAAAAAAGAGTAAAATAGAAAATCGTTAAAAATAAAGATGACAGAACAAAATTGGCTGGATTTTTTATTATTTGAAATTAGTTTGGAAAGCTGGTGGCCGGATGTGAATTATTTTAAGACAAGGGGCAGCCTGATTCGAGCTTTTATTAGTTTAAATTCTACTAATATTATTCAAACACATTATGGGATTCATTTTTATTTAATTATTTCATTTTGCCATTTCAATCCTCCATTAATAGGAATTTCGTCCAATGGGTTAGTCTTTTTTTTTTTTTTACTTCCATTTGCTTTTTCAAAATTGTAATTCTAATAGTATTTGTTATTTACAATTTTTTTTTTTTAACAAATTGCTTTTGGAAGTATGTGGTCTAACTTCTTCTAAAAGAAGAATAGAATTTGTTTGCTTCGATTTTTTTTAAAATAGTTTTCAATAATTCAGAATGATTTTTAGTAAGGGTGTACAAAAAATTGATGGAACTGGAATCAGAACCGAAATCGTACGGAATCGTACCTGAACCGAACCGAACCATTCACTACGGTTTTAGTTTCGGTTCCAAATTTTAGAAACCATTTACTACGATTCCTGTTCCAAGTAAAGGAACCAGAACCGGAACAATTAGAAAATATATATATATATATATATATGAAATATATAATATATAAATGAATAATAATAGCTTCTAAATTCTAGTGTTTTATATAAATATATAATATATAAAGTATAAAATATATAATATATAAATAAATACTAATACCTTCTAAATTCTAGTGTTCTATTTATATATAAAGTATAACATATATAATATATAGATAAATACATTTAGCTTCTAAGTTCTAATTTTTTATATATTTATATAATATAAGATATATAAAAAAAATACTAATAACTTCTAATCTATTATTATAACTAGGGGTGCACAAGTATGAGTGCGTATCTTGCCAATGTTTTAAAAAAAAGAAAGTAAAAATTGACAAAGAACTATTGAGGAACCGGAACCGTAAAGAACCGGAATCGAACTGAACCGAACCAAAGTCAACAGTTCCGGTTTTAAAATTAAGGAACCGTTAGGAACGGTTTCGATTCCAGTTCTACCAAGAACCGTAAAGAATCATACCATGTGCATCCCTAATTTTTAGTTACAGGAAATTGTTCGCAGAAACTAAACCAAACAAACTCTTATCTCTCCAAAAACATTGAAAAAATTATTTGTCAAGAGAAAGTATTGCTTTTTCGAATTTTCTTGTAGGGAAAGAAAATTTATTCATTATGCAATAAAGAAAATGACCTTATAATAGTAGATGTTAAAAAAAAAAAAACAAGTGCCAAATTACACCAACCTATATATATATATTATATACACCGACGTTTTCATAATTTCAAAAATTCCTCTAATCTCCCTTAAACTTAAAAGGCAAATCTTGTATTAATACTGAACTGTCGGCAATAGTTAATGACAGAAATCTTCGTGACATAATGCACTAAAAATGAGTTTTGTCCTTATATGAAAGGCAAAAGACACTTTTAACCTTAATAAATAGCATAAATTGTAGGCATCAAATTTAGGGTTTCACTTTTTTTTTTTTAATGCTTCACTCATTTTCTACCTCTTGTAATTTTGGGATTATTGGCCTCTTGTAGATTAGATTGGTGGTATTGGAGATTTTTGACCTCCTATACCCCGAGTACAGTAGCTTTGTAATAGTAATAATAATAATAATTATAATAATGCCAAAGTGCAGTAAATCCTCTTATACTTTCAAAGAAATACAAAATACGTGCTATTTTTTGGTGCAAATAATTCCCTTAATTTTTAAATAGTTGCAAAATACCCTCTTTAGATAAAATATACTTTTCTATGACCATTTTACCCTTTATATGTTTATAAAAAATAAAATAAAAAAAAGAGAGAAAAGAGGATTATATATATATATATATATATATATATATATATATATTTACCTTAATAAGAAAAGAGGAGCTTTTTCCCAAAAAAAAATAAAAATAATAAAAATAAAGAGAGGGAATTGTTTTAGAAAACTATTTGTTTTTCAAAAATTATTTTCATAAATTTTTTGTTTTTAGAAATTCTCTCTTTCTAATGGAAAAAATTTCTGAAAACAAAAAAAAAATAAAAATTTTTTTAGTTTTTGGAAACAATTTCCTCTCTTTATTTTTAGTTCTTTTCCCGAAAACTTATTGTTTCGGATTTTTTTTTTCCGGAATTGTTTTCAAAAAAAATTTCCATTAGAAAGAGAGGGAATTCTAAAAACAAAAAAATTCCGAAAATATTTTTTGAAATAAAAAATAGTTTTCGGAAACAATTCCCTCTCTTTATTTTTTACTTTTAGTTTTTTTTTTCTAAAATTATTTCTGAAATTTTTTTCCGGAAAATGCTCCTCTTTTTTTATTAAGGTAAAAAATATATATATAAAAAACCCTATTTTCTCTATTTTATTTTATTTTTTATAAACATATAAAGGGTAAAATAGTCATAGAAAAGTATATGTTGTCCAAGGGGGATATTTTGCAACTGCTTAAAAGCTAAGGGAATTATTTGCACCCAAAAATAGCACATGGGAGTATTTTGCACCTCTTTGAAAGCACATGAGGATTTACTGTACTTTGGCCTAATAATAATAATAAATTAAATGATATTGACCAAACTGTTACACACCACTAAAATTTTCAAGCACCATTTAGTAAGCTAAACACCACCACCACCACCACCACCTCCTCCTCTTCCACAACATCATCATCATCATCTTTGTTTTTATTCCATATGAATGGAGGCGGTTACATTAATTTTTTTTTCTTCTATATTTTCTATTATATATGATGTCGCTTCTAATATTTAATATTATTTTTAATTCATTCATTCTATGTAACTTTTGGTCGATTTCTTTGTGACTTACTTTCTAGGCAAATAACATTTTCTCTTCTAGCCGGTGCATCTTAGTATTTACATTATATATGCTAGGGCCACCTAAGTTTACTGTCTCTAATTCTATTATTAATAGACTTTATTCTTAATTTTTCCCTCACTCGTTCAGTATAAATCTTATCTTTTATAGTTACTCCTATAATTCGTTAAATCATCTCTATTCCACTACATGAACACATTGTTCTTGTTTCTTTTTTGATGTCCAACACTTTATTCCATACAAAATAATTGGCCTAGTAACCTTTCTATAGAACTCTCTTTTTAATTTATTTGATATTTGTTTTTCATAGGATATTACAAACATTACTTCCATTTTGTCCAACCTACTCCAATCCTACTTATTATATTTAATTTTTTTTTTTTTTGCAATATTGACAGTAAATAGCCGAACTAGTTATTTTGAGTAATTCTTTATTCTTGAATTATAATACTTATATTATATTTTTTTACTACTTTATCAAATTTACATTCCATATATTTTGTTAAAATTCATTAATTTTTAGGTCTTTTGCTTTTAAAGTTTTACAGCTCCCTGTTTTAACTTTGTTGCTAAGCCTTTTATAACAAAAATGAGCATTTCCAATTATAAACTTTAAACTCTTGCAATTGTGATTTCATTTTTTCTCTTTACTCTCTCCCTTGTTTCTTTTTTTCTTATTTTTTTTTCTCTGGATCCACAATACTTAAAAAATGCAAGTTTACTAACCTTTAAGAGATCTTTTTCGAATTATCCTACTCCATGATTAGAACCACTACTTGTCATACTATTCTCCACTTAGAAAGCACGAACACGGACAATAGTATGACACAATAAAAACACGGCAATTTGAAAAATCTCAAAAAAATTTAGAACCCCAATACGCCATAGATGCGTCAAAAATTAATAATAAAATATATTATTATTATATATATAAATAACATTTTTTGGTTATTTTATCCATATAATCATGAATGAAACGAAATGTATATATATATATATATATATATATAGAAGCTTGGTGGTTAAAAGTGGCAATCTAACGGTCAAAAATGGTTAAAAAGTCAATGATGTGGTTCAAATTATTTTTTGCTATCCACGGTCTAAAATCACTTCATCTAATGATCACAATTACGAGTGTGTGATAGTACCGTAGGTACGGGCATACATTAGTGTGTATATATATATATATATATATAGAGAGAGAGAGAGAGAGAGAGAGAGATTTGAAATCACTTTACTAAACGTACTTTTACCTTATTTTGTTGTTGTTTAGAATTGACAGCAAAAAGTAAGAAGTAATTTTGTTAGTGAACTAGGCCTAGATGTTTTTCATTTTTTTTTTCTTAAATTTTATTTTATTTTTCTAATTACCTATAATATATTTTTAATTGCATTCAATCTCATTCTTCTAAAAATAATAATTACAAAACCATTCCTTCGTATCCTGAAAGTGTTCAAAAACATATCATTGCAGTATCCAACCAAAAAATAAAAATTTAAATTTTAGGACACTTCTAGATGTGTCCAAATCGTATTTGCATGTTCAATAATGTGAGAAGTGTCTGTACTTTTTAGATCTTCACGGAAAGCTCGTTGAAATACTTCCATGCCAGACTCTTTAGCTATTAATTAACAAACATAGGATACAACTCCACAAAATACAAAAATTCAAATATATCCATACTTCAAGGCTTTTCAAGAAAAATAGAAAACCAATGTTTGAAAAATAAGGACAAAAAAGGCAATCTAATGGCCAAAAATGGTTAAAAAACCAATCATGCGGTTCAAAATGTCTTTTGCTATTTACGGTCTAAAATCACTTCATCTAATGATCACGATTGCAAGTGCGTGATAGTGCCGTAGGTATAAAAATACACTAGTATATATATATATATAGAGAGAGAGAGATGTGAAATCACTTTACTAAACGTACTTTTATCTTTTTTTTTTTTGTTTTTTTAGAATTGACTTCAAAAAAATAAAAAAATAAAGTAAAATTTAGGACACTTCTGGATGTGTACGAACCGTATTTACAAGTTTGATACCGTGAGAAGTGTTTGGGCTTTCTAAATCTCCACTAAAGGCTCGTTGAAAATAGTTTCATACCAAACTCTTTAGTTGTTAATTAACAAACAGAGGATACAACTCCACAAATACAAAAATTCAAATATATCTATACTTCAAGGCTTTTCATGAAAAATAGAAGCGTTTGTGAAAAAGTAATAGCTATTTTATTAATATAGAAACTAATATATGTTTTGAATTTAGAGTATCCTTGAATACACTCCTTTCTCTAACCTCCCATGTTTAGAGAGAGAGAGAGAGAGAGAGAGAGAGATGAGACTATACCATTCATAACAGAGGGTCTGGATTTCATATTGGAACTTCAACACTTCTAAAACTTTGAAATCTTATAAAGGGAAAAACAAACTTCCCAATAAATACATAGCACAATAATTATTCTTCAATAAAGTAGAAGTATAACAAAACTGCAAATGTTTGTCCCTTTTATCTTTCATCATTTGAAGCGACTATCCTCCATCAATTATTCTATATTGTACAATTCTTTCTTTTGAAATCTAATTTGTCACGCAACAATTTGTAACTTGAAAGTCACTGATTCGAAAGAAAAAAAACTACCACTTTACAAGTCCACATGCAACTGACCATAAAATAAATGAAATAAATTATTACATAATTCAGAACTACATGATTCTAGCCAATCACAGAAAGACATACAATATAGCGTATCTTTCTGTGATTGACCAGGACCATATAATTTCGAACCATATAGTAATTTTCCGGTGAAGAGAATCTCGTACATAAAAAATTATTAGGTACACCAATGATCCCGGACAATTAGAACATAACACATAAGCAAGCGTGCCTACTTTATTTCAAATTTTACTCGTGCCGAGCTTTGATTGGTCGGGGACTACATAATAATTTTTCCTTAAATTCAAAAAAAAAAAAAAGGTAAAATCTAATTTATTTATTTATTATTATTTTAGTTTTGGTCAGCAGATTCCTTTTAAAATTGAAGCGTGAATCTTTCTCCCCAACTTTTTTCACGTGGAAAGGTAATAATCGATGCTTCCATTTAACTTTATCCCATTGAGAATTAAATTCCCTAACTTTTTTTTTTCTTCTGCTTTTCTCTTTCTATGAAAACCCTAAAATGGTCCTTCAATCCTACTGTAATCACATATGCCTAAATAATTGTTTTAAAGATTTCCACCATAAAAACAAATACCAATGACAGATAGTGGTTTCAATTTTATTTATTTATATTTTTATTTTTACAACCATTAAAAAAGAAGTGGACAATTCAAAGAAAGTCTCAACAAAATGTTCCAACACTAAAGCATTGATGCTTTTCAACCATTACATGACAAATGTTTGATTCCCACTGAGAATCTTATCCATAACACCACCTAGTAAATATTAAAGTATTTTTTCCTAAACCATTTTGAAAAAGGGATGTAATATTTGTAGCTCCAAAAAAAGTTATCTGACACTCCAATTTTAAATTTAAATATCAAAGAAAATAGGCCTTTTTTACTTAGAGTAATAAATACTAGGAAGCACGAACACAGACACGGACATAGGACATAAGTATGACACGACACGAACACGACGATACGAAATTTTTTTAAAAAATAGGACATAGACATGACGATGATACGGCTATAAAATAATAATATAATATATTAATATATATTAATTATTCAATAAAAAAATACTACATTACAGAAATATTTCAATTCATCATCAAATAATTAAAAACCAAACAAACTTATAAACAAAAAGAGACAAATAGATTAAAATAAATTAAAGAACCAAACTTATTTAGTCTTCTACATATATTTAGCTTAGATTTAATCATAACTTAGTATCATATAATTTTCATTCGAAATATTTAAATATACATCACTGCTATGAAATGTCAGTTACATCTTCGAGGAGTGTTCAAGAAGTGTCCTAAAAAGAAAAATGTCAGGACACTTCTATGAAGTGTCCGACACGTGTCTGATACGATGTCGAAGTGTTCGACACATGTATGGCACCCTCAATGAAGTGCCCGTACTTTCTAGACTAAATATCATTTCCCTTTTGAGAATACCACATTCCAAAAGGTTGGCAGTGAAATTGCTTGGATGATAAATAGATAACAGGAAAAAAGATCATGATAGTGATAACAAACATGCTGTCAATTAAAGCTTCTATGTGCCTTCAGTGTGTAACAAAAGTTACCTAAAGTAGAGGTTTGGTGGCTTCCAAATTCAATTTGGGAAACACATGTTTTGATTTTATTTTCAACCAAAATCTTCAAATACTTCAATTAAAAAAAGAAAAAGAAAAAACATTTAATTGAAAATCTTTTAGCTTTCAATAATCTTTAAACCATTAGAATTTATTAGGAGTGCAACTCGACAAATTGGACAAAATATAAAACTTTCAATCCTAATCCAACCATAATCCAATTATAATCCAACTTTCAACCCGAGCTAACCAACTCAAGCCCAATCCATTCTTGATTATTTTGGCTTGACTTGCTTGAATTCAAGCTTTTGAGAGATTTCAATTTAGAATTTGATGTTTGGATCTCTACCATTCTAACTTTATTAAACTTGTAGATTACTTTTTCATTTTGACTTAATTACTGTAAAAATAAAGTAGAAAATGAACCACCTTAAATTTTCACAACTGAAATAATTAAAGATATTATCACTACATTGTATGACATAATAACAAATGAACCACTATTCAGACGAACTCAACCATAATTTGAAATATATATATAATATGTTTAAAATAAAAAATATATATAAAAATAAAATTAGAATCTGAGTTCAGGTTGATGACACATCAACGTAAACCCAACCTTAATTAAGTTTAATTTTTTTAACTCAGACCCAACCCTTATTATACAAAAAATTGCCCAAACGCATGAAATATCATGCAGGACTCGAGTTGTGTTCATGTTGGCCAGCCCATTTTGCACCTCTAATAAGAATGGATCAATTATAAGAGGGGCAAAAAGAGATACAAATATCAACCGTGCAATGAATTCAATTCGATGTCATTATATCTACTAGAAAGCAAAATTTAACCATTGGGTAAAAAAGACCTCATTCATATCACTCCTGAGTAGACAAATAAGCAACTAAAATTACAATTTGTATGGCATAATTCATATAATCACCATTTTACAATATATACGCGAATCATTAGTTAGTTACAATGTTCTTTTTCTTCAATTCTTTTTTATTACTTCGATTAAGAACCATTTAGGACCAAGAAAAGCAAATAATACAAAAACTCAGCTACATCAAAAGAAGAAAAAAAGAGCATGAGCTTTCCTGTAAAGTCTAGAGAAAAAAAAGAAGAAAAAAATGCCTCTCATATACAAAGATAAACTACGAGGTAAGAGATTGTCATCATATCCCGGTGTTGGGATTGTTTCCGGCAAGGATAAGAGAGATTTCCAATCCCCTACTGAATGCTTGGTTGAACATAAGTCGGGTTTGGAATGTGGATATGAATGGAAACCATGAAAATAATGCAACGGGGATGAAGATGAGGATCCCCATTCCGGCATCATATAAACGGGCAATTGAACGAATGGATTTCCACAATCCCAGCTTCTTCGTCAAAGGTTTCCAAGCCACAGCAATCTGAAAATATTAGACAAACTTCATGGTAAAATAAGAGAAACAAAAGGCAGGTATTTTTGAGCCAAAGAAAGCACACACAAGTTCATCCAGGTATTTTTTTCTTTCCTGGTAAATAGGTTCATGCAGTTCCTATTCTATTGGCATTCATTTATTTCCATCAATACTATTCTCTTACCAATCATTATGTCCTTGTGTTTCACAATTTCCCAGCTTCCTCAAATACTGTGTGACAATGTATGATTTTTTAATTTTCTGTTTGTTGGAAAAAGCCAAGGGGACGCCAAATTTTATAATATAATTATAGAGTAAATAAGTCATCCTCGGGGGAGAGCCTGTTAATTATAACATTGTTAAATGATTCAGCAAATGTTTGATATAGATAGCTCAAAATATATTTGGTTTATTCTGAATATTTGTTCAATTGACAGTCTGAAACAATAACAAGTCAAACCATAAAACCAGGCTGTCTAGTAGCTACCACAGCCTAAATCTAATGATCCAGAGAAGAAGCAGAGGTAGTCCTGTTAATGACTTTTACCGTAGCACCGCGACATCAAATTTTATACCTTCGAACTTGCTCCTAGGCTTACAACGTATGAGAATATCATGGGAGCAACTACCAGGGAGACCAGTGGCCCACATAGAAGAAACCTTACAATGGACAAAAATTGAAACCAAAAACCCTCATTAATCATCATCCAAGGAATTCAAAGTTCCATCCACTTCTGTACACCCAGTGAAACAAATATGTAACCGTACAGTCTGAATCCAGGTACTGGCATTAAATTTGCGAAATACTAGTGCAGACACATATGAGGGCACGAGTTGTAGGTCATTAGGAATCTGTATTTACAAATTTCGACACAAAAGCCAGTGTCTATATTTCTTTTGGTTTTATTTTAGTTTGTTTTTGAATGCCAGTTAGGATGACTTCTAAGATGAAAATTGAAAATAAGGGTAAAAAGGCAAATTCACCTCTTGAGTACCTAACTCACCAATTAAGGTTTTTTATTTTGAGCAACCACACCCTTCATCAGGATTAAGATGCATTAGACACATTTAGAGTGCATATAAACAATTTTGAATGAAAAACAAGTTTTTGAAACCCAGCATCGATTGATGGTTTGATCACCTCTCAATGTTTTGAGTTCGATTGGTCAACCGAACTCTGCAACAATTAGTTTTCTGTTTTGTTTTCAACTCCAAAACCCTAATTATTTTGAGCAGAAAAGCAATACAAACCCATCTAGGGTTCTGTATACACGTACATGCATATATACATAGAAAAAGAGAACATGTCAGCAATTAGAAAACATATATTTTTCCTTTCACCTGACTTCTGAGTATTGAATCTGTATACTTGAAGAGTAACAATGAGTTGAACAAAAATCACACAGAAGGAACAAATTGGTTGGATGACAAGCAAAGGGGATCAAATATGGTAATAAGAGCAGATCGCTTTAGTGAATGGATTTATAGATCGACAACTGAAACATCTGCCATAAGTCTGGCATAAGTTTCAAACAGAGTAGTTGGGTGGTTCTATGGATTTAGAATCTAATATTTAGGCTAGGCAGACTAAAATAGGTGGTTCTATTGTCTTTTGTGCTTGCTGCTTGTAATTAAGATTATAAAAAATTTAATTCTGAACTATTGTCAGTTAGGGTTTGAAAGACCTATTCAACCCCTCCTCTAGGAGCTAGATCTAGTAGGGACTAGTGTACTATGATGTAGAGCCAAGGGTGATGGTACTCCCTTCACGAGCTATGTGTTTGGCATGTCTAATAGGTATGCAACCAACAAATGCATCAGTAATTTGAATTATACATGAAAGAACAATAATTTCTTACATGGTTGCATAAATAAACCATTATACTTGAGGAAATAAAAATAATATAAAACAAGTTTAATATCTAGCCATGCTTTCTAAACCTAGAATTTGAAATTAAGTAAGTTTGATACCTAGAGACATGCACGTACTCGAGTTTCCCAACACCCATCCACATTATCCATTTATTGATTTCCTATATTTTGACAGAGGCATGAGGGGATCCTTAATGTGTCAACACCACATAATAAACTGCAGCACATTGCTATACAAGTATGTTCCTAAGGGCACTTAGATTTATGCTTGTGTGGAAAAAATTGTAAGAACTGAACTTTATAATACCTTTCACAGCCAAAAGACGGTTGACTTCAAGTTCACAAATTTTAAACTTAAGGTGACTACTTTACAAGTGTCCAAACTATCGTCACAATTCTTACATGGATGAAATTCTACTAGTGTGGAAATGTTCCTCATCAATATAGTGGTGTTGATGTACTGACTAAACCCTCAAGTGATCCCAAAGTATCTGCAGCCCAAGTATGGTGCAAGGGATAACTCATGTTCAAGGCCTATTTTGAGGTATCGTTGACTATCTCACTACAGAGATATTACAGCAATAACAGCACTTCACAGTTTAATTCAGCTAAGAAAAAAAGGATCTGAGGTACTTGTACTGCATTCTAGTTGTGCCCTCAATAAATTAAAAGCAGAAGCAGAGATGAGCGCCGGAACTTACAGAAAGGATCCCCCAACCAGTGGGTACAAATGCTAGGATACAAGCAAATATATCCACGATTGACAGGTCTGTCAATGCCACAGCAACAGCTAAACCAGCAAGTGCAAGCAAGAAGGACAGGCCTTGGATAAAGCGCAACACGAGCTGAAAATTAACTGATACCTTCTGGCTGAAGGTGAATACCTATAAAAGTCAAAATGCAATGGAGGGTTCAAATTACAAATGCAACGACTTGGAATTCTAAAGCTCACAGTTTAGCAATAAGGTTTCAAAGTTAAGCTCCAGACCTTGAAAAGAATTATAAGAACTGCCAGCGCAACCCATGAAAAGCCATACACCTAAGACATACAGGAATGTGTAATAAAATACATCAGTTCTCTTCACTTGACTGGTTAAAATCTATTGATAATGAATTCACACTACATGGAAAAAGAAGAAGAAGAAATCTTCAGTAGGAGTGAGCAACACTTTTTGTGAGGTTGCATGTGTAAGAGAGCTACGGAACATGGACAAGGATACAGGGGACTATAACTTGAAAATTATTAAAAAAGGACGCAAACATGATGAGGAAACATCAACAAAGAAACACAATTTTTATATCTATAAAATCATATTAGAAATCAACACCATTATTTTATGATAGGCAAACCTAATATTATACGGTCATAATATGCAATTCGTAACATATGAATCCCAATAAAAAATAATAACCCTGTTGTTTCCACAAAGGAATAATATGAACATGAAATTATATGCATATGTGCATGTGCAGATTTGTAGAGACCGGGTTCATTTTGGACCGGTTTTGTTTTATTTAATTATTTTTTCGAAAATAGTTAGGGTTTATGCATGTGTTATATATGTGAATTATATATACATGTACTTGTTTTGAAGTCCGGATAGTTTTCTGAGTTGTTGAGCTTATTTTGAGATTTTTGGGTCGGCAGGGCACGGGGTGCCGGACTGGTGGGTCCGGGAAACCGGAAATATTTATTTTTTATTTTAAGTTCTTTAAGGGATTAGAAGAGGGATGGAATGATTTTCGGAACCATAGTGGTTTCCAAGGTTTAAATGAAGCTGGAAGGGTACTTTAAGTGACAAAAGAGTATTTTGGTCATTTCGCCTTAGAGATATTATAAATACAGATTTTTTGGCATTAAGGATCAAATTTCATAAAGTTAGGGATCAATTCTCTCTTTTCTCTCACATTTCTTTTCATCTTCTCTCTAGATTTTGAACCCTAAGAAGTTAGATTTGAAAGTTGTCAAAGAAGGAAAATTTGTTCAACGTGTTGAGGGCTTCCTTTTGATCGGTTTAGCCTTGGATTTGGGTGATTCTTGTTCTGGCAGATTTGGGGCTTTTCACTAGAATTGCTTCTAAAGTGAGGTAGGGATGTTTAAACTATGATTTCCGGGGTTTTTGTGAGTATGTCGTATGTATGTTTACATATGGCAAGGTTTATGTGAAATTGTGATAGTTTCTCTTTCATATAGATGCTGATTTTTAATTACATATGAATCTTTATGTACCAAAATGTTAGAAGTGGTAGAAATATGCTATACTTGATCTTATGTGTAGTGTATGGACTTATATGTGCTTAAGTGATGGAATTGGTGAAGTTTAAGATTGAAATGTGATTTTCTCTAAATTTTACCAAGTGTTTGATAAAATGTTTCAATGAAAAATGTGAAATGCATGCCAAGTGTTTGATAAATTGTTTCAACAATGTTATATGTGCATTTGGCATGGAAGAGATGGAAATGAGCATATTTTATAATTGTTCATTCATGGCACATACATAGTGTGAGAGTGTATGTGGAAAAGTTTATGAAAACCGGATAGCTAAGAGTCGGGATCTGAAAGTTAAAAAAAAAGTTTATGGAATCTGGATAGCCAAGAGTCGATATCCGGAAGGGTCAACCAACCTAGGAGATGGTGTTAACTCGACTCGAAATGGAGCTGGACTGTGTTTAGGCCAAGGGAGGGTTATCATTTTCTTCGTGGTTATCGTTACTAAATTCAAGAAGGTAACAGAATGTGTCGGGTTGGATTGATAGTTTTGGTGATGTTGTGGTGTTGGTGAGTGTGAGTTCATGATAACATTGCATACTCATCTTTATTCTGCACTATATCACATGATAAATGTATAGTTTACTTTCGTTTAAAGTATGATTTCTTTAAATGGATTTTGTTATTCATGTGGTATTCACGGAACTTTAAGAAGTGTGTTTTAGGCATTTCCTACTGAGCAAGTTGTCGCTCATTTCTATCATACAAACATTTTTCAGGTAATGACAAAGAGGTGACCGAGAGTCCAAACCATGATTGGAGTTGCATGGAGATTTGGAGTTCTGTTTTAATTTTGAACATGTGGATGTAATTAAGCCACTTTTTGGATAATATGTTTTATGTTTGACATGTACGCCTAAACTTAAACATGTTGTAACCTTTGTATAACCATGTATATAAGTTGTGGTGTGGTTGTTTCCAATTGATTTTGAAATGTCTAGGTTGGGTTTACTAGGTAAAGTTGAGAAATGGAACAAAAGTTGGTATTATAATAACCAATAAACTAAGGCATGTGCATGTGTAAACCAAGGTAGGGCCCGTTAGTGTGAATTGTTTAAGACATGTTTATACATTATACATGTAGGTATGCTTCCGCATTTACAAGATTTTGAGTTGACATTGATTAGACTGGGAATCGTATTCACGGTTATTTATACATCACACCCTCGATTCTCTCGCTCTTAACCGGGTGTTGGAATTCAGGGCGTGGACAAGATCCCTGTTACTTAGTGACAACTTATACTCTGATTCAAAACCAAGGTCCCAATTAGTCCTTCATATAGCACATTTATGAATAGAATACAGTGTCTGTGTACTTCCAAATAAATGTATTGTCTCACAGAAAGGGCTGTGCATACTATAACTTATTTTGTAGTTTATAGTCTAAGGAAATCAAATACACAATATTAAATTTACCCACCAAAAAATTAACAAGAACAAAAAATTGATAGCCATATATACGGTTAATGAATTTTTTTTACAATTAATGCTGAAAGTTGTTACCGTTAATGATGTATCTGATCCCTTTATGTCTAACTTGTAGACAATCCCATACTGGAAAATAAAAAATCTGAGGCTCAGAATAGTTTCCATTACTCTCCCAGAAAAGGTTCGAATATGTGCCTGTAGACATTACGTTAGGATCATCAACATAGATATGAGAACATAAGAAGCACAAAGCATTATCACAAAAAGAATGTCTAACAATCAATCTAGTGTCTGGGGATTCCAATAAAACCATCTAATTCTGCTTTCAATAAATTTAAATTTTAAAAAGTAGTGATATCAATAAAGACTGCAAATAGGAACTTGAAAAAAATTATTTCTTCAAATTTTAAACATGATCACAAGAAGCTAGGAATTAGTTTATTTCAGATGCTATGTAAATTACATAAATTCTTCTCAGATATCACGAGGATATAACTTTATGTTCCACAAGGCATCCAAACATCCTTGTGAAATTAATAATATAGAGAAATACAAAGTTTTATGTTGTCGTCATGTGACTGTAGAAAACAAGTAAAATGAATGCCACAAAATGGTAACAAAAATCAGTAGCAAGAAAAATCCTAAAAAATTCTCACACCTTTGAAATGACCACATGTAAACAGTACAAATAATTAGGCTTGTAAACGAGTGTTACACAATTCAAAAATTGGAGAGTTAACATATTTGTACCCCATCACTTTGGAAAGATTATAGGGAACTGCCAAAGTGACTTTTTACGAAGACAAGAAAGGTTTAGAAATGAGAAAGAACTTCTGATTTTCTATGCATGGTGTAAGGCCAAGTGTAACACATAAAATCATCAGTAGACATAGTATTTAAATCGAAAAACAGAAGTAATTGAAGATTTCCATACATCAGAATGCACCAGATTAAAAGGAGCAAATGCACTAATTTCATTATTGAGTGGAAAGGGGAGATGTGTAGATTTACCCAATGCACATCCTTTACAAAAAGACTTAGAAAAATGAAAAGCCTGAGGAACTAGGGCGATAGACGACAAAGGATAGAGACCATATCTACATAGGCCCTAAAAAAAAAGAGCATCAAAGGTTAGGTCCTAAATGTAAAATCTGTGTCCATCAAGGAAGGACAAACATTATTATCTCGAGTGAATTGGGCAACAGAAAGTAGGTTCTTACCCATCATAGGAACATGATAGACATTGTTAAGCTGAAAGGAAGAAGAACCGAGACATGTTACCCGTATGAGTGATAGGGAGGTGAGAAGCATTGCCAAGATAAACTGAATCGAATCTAGTTTATGGGGTATGATTCTGCAAAGGTCGAGGATCAATAGTCATGTGACGAGTAGCACCAGTGTTTGGGTACCAATTCAGGTCATGGGCAGTAGCTGGTAGATAATTCAAATAGGGTAGCTGAAAGGACTGCGGTAAAACCTGTTGCTAATAACTCTGCACAGGGAATGGTGACAAAGGAAATGGCTGAATCAACTGAAAACCAATAAAGGCAATATTCAGAGAGTCAGCAGTCAGACAAGCACAACAATGAGGACATTGGTGGGTAACATGTCCAATACCATTACACAACTGACAAAGAGAACCGAAAATGGCAGTAGAACCCTGACCAGAGCAACTATTGTCGTTGTTGTTGTGACCCCGATTGCGGTTCCGATTCCTATAACACCCCAATTACAGGAATTTTTGCCCTGTCTGGGAGCAGGTGTAGGAGAAAATCCAAGAGGAATAGAATATTATTGAGCTAGAAGTGCGGTCTGAGAAGGTAGAGTAGGAGAAGAAATCTAAGCCTCAAATGACAGTACTCGAACCCGAGGGTCTTGAAATGAAGGCAACAACGGAAAATGCAGTGTAACTGTCATAATTATCTCATAACTCGAACCCAAACCCCGAAGAACATTAAGTGACTAAATCATCGTTGGATATGGGTTGACCAACAAAAGCCAAGGAATCAGCCAGGGACTTGGCATATAAGAGATAATCAGAGATGGAGCAGTTCTCCTTGTTGAAAGACATGAGGCGTAATTGAAGTGTAGAGGCACGAGAAACAGATTGCTAAGAGAAGTGTCGCTCAAGACAGGTCCAAACATCTCATGAAGTGTGGAGGCCAACAACTATTCCCAGGATGGGCTCAGAGAATGTGGCATTGAGAAGACCAAGGAGTGTTTGATCAGTGCAAAGCCAAGTCAAGTAATCTGGCCGGGTTGTCTTATAGTCGTGAGGAATTTCGAGGGCGCAGGATAGGAGCCATCAACAAAGCGCCAAAAATTCTAGCCAACCAGAAAGGGATTGACTTGAGAGCACCAAAGGAGATAGTTCGAGTCAAGCAACTTCACAATAATCAAATCGGTGATGTTAGGGACTGAAAACAAGGATCACAATGCCATAGAAATTATTGGTGTAGATGTCGCAAAGTCTATAGAGCTAGAGCTATTAGAAGAGGAAGACATGGCATGATAACAGTGAAGTCGAACAGTGGTCGAACTAGGACACCTGATGCATGCAGGACAAGTTATGATTTTTGTAGATGAGCCGTAGGTATTACGCCTCTACTATTGGAGAAGGGGAAGACACAAATGAATTAGGGATTTAATTTAATTTAGCATTAATTATATTATTTTGTCATTGTTTTAGTTTTAAGAGATATTTTAGTATTTTACGTTTTTAGGGTTTATTTATGTTTTGCCGATATAAAGGCTTCGATGTAACTAAACAATGCAACTTTTGATTATTGAAATAATATTGTGAGTTTGCAAACTCCTCTTTGTATCTTCTCTTCTCCCTTATTGTTCTTGCTTTTCTCAATCCCCCAGTCTCTCTAGCCTATCTCCTTCGTCTGTTTTCTCACCCCCTTCTTCTATCCTCATCTCATCTTCAGACTTCTTATCCTCTTCTTTCTGTCTGGTTCGTTGACTATTTGATAGCTAAGTATTACTAGCTTTTGTGTTCCGCATCAATTGGTATCAGAGCAAAGATCCATAGTACTGTCTACTCTTCACAGCAATCAAACTGTTACACTTCTGTTCAATCCCCAAACAAATCTTAACCCACGACACCATCTGTTCATCCATCAAACCCACCGAACAGCCATAAGCCATCATTGCCACCATCTACATCAAGACCCTAAGCTTTACCCAAGCCTTAAACCACTATTCATTGTGTTCTTCATCCACAAAACCAGCCATTTCCAAAACACACCCTAATAAATAAATAAAAAAAAAACCTGCAACTTTCTGATCATCAACAATTTTCGTCACCCGAACATTAGCCTTCTCGACAACAAAACCCATCTTACCCATATCTTCAAAATCTAAGCCTGCAGCCCCGCCACAGTATCATCACCAACAAACGCACTAGCCAAACACCAATAAACATTATAAACCAATCCATGAATACAAAATCCCTAGCAGCAGCAACCACCTTCACATCATCGTCCTCATATCCTCCACCCACCACAACTTTCACAATCTGCAACCACGCAAATTCAATACCCATCGAACAAGACCCAGCACCCAAAACTCAACCACTGTACTGGCAGCAAAACCCAAACCTATCTCACCATACCCAAGCCAGCTCAAGACCCAATCATTCCCATACAGCCCCACCGTAGCAAACCCCACTGTTGCGAAGCCAAACCCTTGCCAGTGAACACCAAGCCAACAGCTACCGTGGGAATAACAGGCCCCAACCTTTGCCAGCCAAAAAGAAAAAGAAAAAAGAAAAAAGAAAAAAGAAAAAAGGAACATTAGTCGTCATCGCCGGAATCTGCTACAAGTCCTTTGGTTTTAAAACCATCAGATGCTTCATTTGAAATACTGGTTGAAAACCATCTGCAACCTCAAATCACAGCCTTGATCACAGAGCAGAAAGTAAACAAACAGCGAAGAGGCAACGAGAAGACTTTGGCTTACACTATTCACTGCGTCATCTTCGGTCTCTCATCTCTTTCCGTTTGTCATCGGAATCCCCTCGCCTTGCCGGAGCATCCATCGGTTGTCGCCTTCGTCAGAACTGTCAGCTGGAGCTTCTTTTGGTTGTTGCTTGGAGGTCATGTACCGATCGCTAAGGTTCTGTTGTTTGGGAAAGTTGCAGAATATTTACAAAAAAAGCCTTTATAAAAAGATTCAGATTTCCCTTGTTTGGACACTAGTCCAGATGTCATCCAGCCCAATGCAGAAGTGATTCATAATCACACATTCGGCCCTGTTTGGTTACTGGTACATGGATATACTAGTTCTGGAACCAGTCCAGAACTGAAACAGTTTCAGCAGAAACCAGTTCAGCAGTGCACAACAGTAAGCCAGTCCAAATTTGAACCTGTTCAACGAAAAAAAAAAACAGAATTCCGATCTGTTCGGGCAGCCACTTTTGGGGTAATCTTTAGCACTTGGGAGCTACATTGGACTTCAATAAGGTACATATGCTTCAATTAAAAATTGTAGTTGGTACTTTTATCTATTTGATTAGTCATCAAATTTGCAAAAAGGTCTGATTGAATCCATTTGATTATTGAACCTAATTATTTACTTCAATTGCCATTTACCTTTGATATCACTAAATCCACTCTTATTTTGTTATCACTGTTTCCCCTTTATTTTTGCACCTAAATACCTGTTGTTAGTGCATGAATTTTGGCATAATCATTTCATTGCATTCAGATTTCTTGATTGTGCATTGTGATAATTTTATAATTTGAGTTACTTGAGTCAATTTGAGTCATCTATCGGCATTTTTTAGCCATCTATTTTTCATCTTTAATTTGAGTACTTAGATGCGATGAACAAAATTGGACCATATCCTAGCCATGCGACTGGTTGGAAAGCTGGTGGGACCCGCAATAATGTCTTGACACACGTTCCATCAATTCTTTTGGAGAAGAATGACTGGAGTCACACCAACCTATTTCACACGTCTCCAATGCAGAAATAAAGTTTGTAAAATCATAATTGACAAAGAAAGTTCAATAAACGTAGTGTCAAAATCAGGTGTTAATAGAATGAAACTTAAACCTGAGCCTCACCCACATCCATATAGAGTGTCCTGGGTAGAAAACACTTCCTTGATTGTCTCTGAAAGGTGCTTAGTTCCAATTCAAATGGGTGACTACTTTGGTATGATTTGGTGTGATGTCTTACCTATGAATGTAGCCCATGTGCTTCTTGGTCACCCATGGATGTATGACTTAAATGTAATTCAAGATAGTCAAGGGAACAACTATAATTTCAAGTATAATGGTAAAAATATCATTTTAAATCCCAAAAACGCCATTAGAAAGAGACTCTAAGGAACAATATAGGTCTTCTCCTCAGCCTTGTGTTGACAAAATCATCTTGGCAAGAGAAGTTTCCTATGTTGCGTCAGAAAATGTGTTTAATTCTCCGCTACATGAACTTAATATCCCACATCATTCTATACATCCTAGGGAGTGCGTTGAACATGAGGAACAATTGATTAGATCTTCAAAGAAACATTTCATTGAAATAATTCTTCCATTATGTTAGAAAGGGATGTTAAGTATAAAAGTCATTTTTGGAAAACACTTTGGACATCTTCGGGCACCAATTTGAAATTTTCCTTTGCATCTCGGCATCAAACTGAAAAGGAAATTGGGATTGTCAACCACAGTCTAGGAAACTTGGTTAGTTATTTTGTAATAGTGTGCCTTGACACTTGGGACTTGTTTTTATCTATCGTGGAGTTTGCATATAATAGCTTGGTCAATTGATCTGCTGGAGATTATTCTTTTGAGATTCTACCTAGTTGGTTCCCTCGCCAACTTGCCATTGACTTTATTCCATTGCCTCCACATTCTTGTTCATTTAAAATTTCAGATTCCTTTGTCCAGCTTGTCCATGAGTTTCATGCCGATATAAAAGGGTCATACCCAGTACACAAAGCTCCCGCTTGAGGGGGGTCTGGGAGAGGTAGATATCGGCTAGCCTTACCCCCCATTTTTGGAGAGGCTGCTCCCAAGTCTCGAACCCGAGACTTATCGCTTTTGGGCGAAGGCACTTGCCATCGCACCAAGGTGCGACCTCTAAGTTTCATGCTGATATGTGATGACAAAATGTTTTGAGTAATACAAATTGTGAATTTACTGCATATCCTCATCATAAGAATCTTGATTTCATGGAAGGAGATTTTGTTATAATTTGTGCACCACTACAACCTTATCCTCAAAACTCCTTCGAGGCAATGCAAGCCCAAGTAATTGGACATCTCTACATCATTCATAAATCTAGACCTAATGCATATTTATTTGACTTGTCATAAGATAATAGTATTAGTCCAATTTTTCATGTGAAGTATTTGATGCCTAATCGTGGTACCTTTGAGCTTCCTGTTTTGTTAGCTTGTGTTTTAGCTGGTGGCATTACATTATCTTCGGCAACAACACTTGTTCTTCCATCATGTCAGCCATGGTTATCTGGATTGGGTTGAGGATGTTCTTCATCTGAGCTTTTTAGAGCAGTACTATTCGCTTTACTCTTCGAAGAAGAATTCTTCTCAGTCGAGGAGAATTGATGCAAGACAAGTTATGATTTTTGTAGATGAGCCGCAGGTGTTACGCCTCTACTATTGGAGAAGGGGTAGAGACAAATAAATTAGGGATTTAATTTAATTTATGATTAATTATATTATTTTGTCATTGTTTTAGTTTTAAGGGATATTTTAGTATTTTAGGGTTTCTTAGGGTTTATTTATGTTTTGCCTACATAAAGACTTCGATGTAACTAAACAATGCAGTTTTTGATTATTGAAATAATATTGTGAGTTTACAAACTCCTCTCTGTAACTTTTCTTCTCCCTTATTGTTCTTGCTTTTCTCAATCCCTCAGTCTCTCTAGCCTATCTCTTTCAATCTGTCTCCTCATCTCATTTGTTTGTTTTCTCACCCCCTTCTTCTATCCACATCTCATCTTTAGACTTGTTATCCTCTTCTTTCTGTCTGGTTCGTTGTCTATTTGATAGCTAAGTATTACTAGCTTTTGTGTTTCGCATCAACACCTCAATACAGAGGGACACGCCGGTGGGATCTGATGGCACAGGATGCGGAGCCTCTACTAAAAAAAAAAAATGTAAGAAAAAAAGAAGCGGAAGAGACTATAGGGTCGTGAGACCCTCTGATACCATGTGAAAGTTAGCACAATTGTGAAAATTGAACTTGATTGTATTAATCCCAATAGGGGTATTTATATGTGTGTTACAAAAGGACATGTACAAAGGCAAGCCTAAATGTAAGGCTAAATGTAAGCTATGCCTAAACATATATAACAAAAAGATACGCAAATATACAAGCTAATATCAAGCCTAAATATAAGGGAGCTGCCTAACATAGCCTATAATTAAACCTAAACAATGTAACAGAAGATGTGCAAATATACAAGCCAATATAAAGCCTAAATCTAAGGGGTTGTTTAATATAATAAAATCTCATCTCTACACCTCTTATCTAAAATCTTATGATAATATTACTTGTAGATATGACCAGTGAAGAGTTTGGATACTCATATGATCGTACCTCATCTACATCACAAATGGATTATAGCTTGAAAATGATAAGGTCATTGATGTTGAGGGTGAGGAGATTGAAAACAAAGACAAACTATTTGAGAAAAGGTATAGGAAGCGAACCTCTGTTGTTTGGAAAGACTTTCAATAAATAATTCTTCCAAATGGTTGTAAGAAGGAATAAGGCAGAATACATTTATTGCAAATATAAACCTAACATCATCAGTAAGGGTTCTACAACTAAACTTCATAAGAATTTGAATGCTTGTTCACGTCATCAACTATCAAAAAAAAAAAAAAAAGGTCAAAGCTTCTATCTTTAAACAGAGTTGGGTTTAGAGGTGAGGTAAATATTACAAGTTTCAAGTGTGACTATGCAAGAGTCAAGGAGGCTGCAACATATTATTCTAGTACATGAATACCCAATTAACATGGTGGGCATGAATTGTTTAATTGTTTCATGGAAACACCACTCCCTAGTACGTACAAAACAATTTCACGTGCTATGTCGAAAGTTGATTGTATGACGACAAATATGATGAAAAGAAAATTTTGAAGGAGATACTAAAGAATGTTGGTAGAGCTAGCCTTACAGAAGACTGTTGAAAGCCAGAACAACAGATTGGATATGTGTCTCATATGTCACTTAATCGATTCAGATTGGAAGTTACATATACACATCTTGACTTTCTGTGACATGCTACCTCCTCATTCTGGCCTCACCTTAATTTCCCACCATAACTTAAATTAAAGAGTTGCACTAGTAAGGTTTTATGCATATGTTGCTACCAGTTTAGAAATATTTTATTAATGTACTTCAATAACAGTTACGAACTATAGATGACTGTTAATTCAGAAAACGAGTAAATGTGGGACTGTAAGTACCTAAAATATTAAAGGACTATCAATGAATTAAATTCTAATATGCTTTTTCATTGATAGGACTTGACGATCTTATATTTTTAAAATGTGATGTCTGACATCACCGGGGGGGGGGGGGGGGGGGGGGGGAAGTTTGTTGAGACTTGTATGCGTGGACATCTCCTAACTGTGTAAACGCGTTTTGAAAATCATGAGCACCGAGAGGAGAGTATGCAAAGTGGACAGTCTCTACACAGTGTGGAGCGGGTCGTCAAAGATGGTATTAGAGCCAATCCCCAATCGGAAATGGGAGGAGCGTGCACAAGCCCATGAGGGATCAGCCAAAGAGGATACTAGGTCCAAGAGGGGGATGATTGTGACATCCCACATTGCCCCGGGGGGGGGGGGGGGGGGGGGAGATTATTGAGACTTGTTTGTGTGGACATCTCCTAACTGTGTAGACATGTTTTGAAAACCGTGAGCATCGAGAGAAGAATGCAAAGCAGACAATATCAACACAGCATGTAGTGGTTCGTGACATAGAACTTCGTTGTAATTTTTCCAATCGTAAATTTCCATGTTGAAAATTACTTAGAGGGCAGCCTATCACCTGACTATGAAGAAAATCTTTCGCACTTAGGAGCATTCAAGTGAATATGCAGTCATGAACATGATAACATACTATCTCACTGGACCAAAACCATATATCCTAAAACAGAAGCCATAACAAACAGTTCCAATCTTAAACTGTGCTTCTGAGCCCTAAGGACACAATACTAGGTATTGCTTTATATTCTATTATAAGATATTTCACACATCATTTATTTCAGAAAGCATCATTACTAATTGCCAAAAACGTATTACATGTCAAGAAACAATGGTTATACAATAGGAACAAGTACATGAGACTTTATGATGCAGGAGGCTTGACAGAATGAGAGAGAGAGGGGAAGAAGAAGAACAACTGAGGGAGAAGAATAGCTCAATAAGCTTTGTATTAAATAATATTCATCAAAGTGTCGCCACAATGTATTAGCTACCCTTATATATAGGGAAAACAATAACCCTAAAAGGAAAACAAAACCCTAAATAAATAAGGAAAATACATATAAAATAAAATAAATCAAAATCATTCTCTACGTCTACGCCTATAGCAAGTGCGTAGACCACCCGGCTCAAGATCTCCATCAATTCTCCCCGGCCGAGAATAACTCTCTTCCGAAGAGTAAAGCTTGTGATACTGTTCCAAAAGGTCTGGGTCAATACGGCAAAACTCATCCTCTGTGATCCATGTATCATCTATATCCGGACGATCTCTCCAACGAACAAGGTATCGCTGACAACCACCCTAACCAGAAGCAATAATTTGATGGTCAAGTACGTCTGCAATCTGATCTATATTCCGTGGCAAAATCAGTGGAAGAACTGACAATGGTGGTAAGGAAACAAGTCCTCTATATTGAAAACTGGACTAATACCCATATTAGATGGTAAGTCAAGTAAATAATCATTAGGTCCCAACTTACGTCTGATACGAACTAGTCCAGTAGCACGGGCACGCAGTTTCTTAAAAGAGTTTTAGGATAATGCTCTGGACGTACACGAACCATAACATAATCTCTTTCATTGAATTCTTGATTCCTACGATGAGCATTAACAACAATTTTATAATTTTCATTACTTAGAGCAATTTTCCGTTTTATATTGGCATGAACATCACGAATGTGTTGGGCGAATGAATCAATAGACTCAGAAGGACGGGATTTAGGTGGCAAGGGAAGAAGGTCATCAGGCTGGCGAGGAGAAAATTCATAAACAATCTCAAATGGACTCTTACCGGTAGACCTATTGACAGAGCTATTATATGCAAACTCAACTGTTGGTAACAAAGAATCCCATATGCCCGGGCGTTCTCCAACTAGACACCTAAGTAAATCTTCTAGGCTTCTATTAATGACCTTGGTCTGACCATCAGTTTGGGGGTGAAAAGCAGAGGAGAATTTCAGATTAGTCCCTAAAAGTTGCCAAAGTGTCTTCCAAAAATAACTACAAATTTCACATCCCTATCAGACACAATGGAAGTGGGTAATCCATGAAGCCTAACAATTTCCTTAAAGAACAACTTAGCCACATGCGAGCTTCTACTGTCTTGCTACAAGGAATAAAGTGTGTCATTTTGGAAAACCTATCTACAACCACTAAAATAGAATCATGTCCTCTAACAGTTTTAGGCAATCCTAGGACAAAATCCATGCTAAGATCTTTCCATGGTGTTGTGGGACAGGCAAAGGTGTATAAAGTCCAGTGTTCCTCTTCCTAGCTTTAGCTGATTGATATGTATGACACTGGGAAAAGATCCTAGCAACATCACCCTTTAAAGACGGCCAATGAAATCTGTCCTCTACTAGGGAAATTGTCTTATCTCTACCAAAATGGCCAGCACTCCCTCCAGCATGTAATTCTCAGACTAAAAAGTCTCTAATCGATGTACGAGGAATGCATAGTCTAAAGCCTCAGAATAAATAACCGTCTCTAATCACAAAGTCAATATAGTCTCTACGGTTACCATTCTGAATCTCTTGAAATATTTCACCAAAATCAGGACAAGTGGAATACTCATCCTTCATCCTTTCAAAGCCTATAACGCGACACTCATAGCTTGCAGAACAACTACAACCCGACTGAGAGCATCAACTGGCTTATTTTCTGACCCCGTTCGGTGATTGAGCACAAAAGTGTACTCTTGTAGAAAAGCAACCCATTTTGCATGTTTGACACTCAATTTCCTTTATGATTGAAGGTACCTTAAGGCTTGGTGATCAAAGTATAAAACAAACTCTTGAGGCAACAGATAATATCGCCAATAACGGAGTGCCTGTACAACAACATAAAACTTTCTCTCATAAGTAGAGTACTTTTGCTTAGCTTCGTTAAGCTTCTCGCCGAAGTACACAATGGGTTGACCCCCTTGACTTAGGACACCCCCTATTCCAACTTCAGATGCATCACAAGCAACCACAAAAACTCTAGAGAATTCAGGATGTCACAGAACTGGAGCCTCAGTCATTTTCTGCTTGATTTCACTAAAGGCTCGTGCTGCAGATGTAGTCCATTTAAACTCTCCTTTTTTCAAACAGTCTGTGATAGGAGCCATAATGGAGCTGAATCCCTTGATAAAGCGCCTATAAAAAGTAGCCAAACGATGGAAAATACTTACTTCTGAAATAGCTTTAGGTTCAGGCCAATCTTTAATTGCTTTTTTCTTTTCAGGGTCTGCAACAATACCTTGCGTAGAGACAATAAATCCTAGGAAGATCACTTCAGTCTTCATAAAAGAACATTTCTTGAGATTAACATATAGTTTTTCAACTCAAAGAACCTCAAGAACTTGTCGAAGGTGACTTAGTTGTTCTCCTTTAGACCGGCTATAGATTAAAACATCATCAAAATAAACCACCAAAAACTTTCCTATGAAAGGACGTAAGACTTGAGTTATGACTCTCATAAATGTACTTGGTGCATTTGACAACCCAAAGGGCATGACTAACCACTCAAAAAGTTCACCTTGTGTTTTAAAGGCAGTTTTTCACTCATCACCTGGTCTAATTCGGATTTGGTGATAACCACTGCGCAGGTCAATCTTGGAGAACCATTGAGAACCAACCATTTTATCTAACATGTCATCAAGACGAGATATAGGAAACCTGTACTTGATTGTAATTTTGTTAATGGCACGGTTATCAACACACATCCTCCCAAGAACCATCTTTCTTACGAGTCAAAAAAGCGAGCACAACACATGGACTAAGGCTATCTCTAATAAAGCCTTTCTGCAAAAGTCCATCAACTTGTCATTGCAATTCGACACGCTCTTTAAGATTCATTCTATATTGAGGCAGATTAGGTAACTAGGACCCTGGGACTAAATCAATTGCATGTTGAATATTCCTCATGGGAGGTAATTCATCAGGCAATTCCTCCAGCGTCACATCCTGAAATTCTTGCAATAGTTTAGTGACTTCCACTGGAAGGGAATCTACCTCTTCATTAGAAGGTTCTTGAGACACTTCCTTAGCAACGAGTGCTAGTATAATGCCTGATTCTTTTCCTTCTTTTTCAAACTCCTTTCTGGTTAGAAGGTGGAGGTGTTTCTTCTCATTGGATTGAGATGGTGACCTATGTTTGGACTTACTATCTCTCAATTAGCTTTGTGGGCGTAAGCATGATAGTTTGACCTTTATATTTGAACACATAGGTATTATCTCTACCATGATTAGTAACATCCAAATCATAAAGCCAGGGACGACCAAGAAGTATATGGGCTACGTCCATGGGTAGGACATCGCACCAAATCTTCTCTGAGTATTCGCCCATTTGGATAGGAACCAAACACCTCTCTAAAACTGACAAGGAAGTCTTATCTACCCATGCTACCCTATAAGGTTGTGGGTGTGGTTCAAGTTAAAGCTTCATCCTAGCAACACCTGATTTTGAGACTACATTCATTGAACTTCCTCCATCAATGACAATCTTGCAAACCTTATCCCCAAATCTTAGATACGTATGGAAGATACTGGTGCATTTCCAATCCTCCTTTCCCGTAGGAGTAGTTAAAACGCACCTCACAACACCGATATGTGTATCATCCATTTCTAAGTCTTCCTCAACTTCCTCATTTTCTATGGGATTTTCTACAGCTTCAACAATACTAAGATCTTCCTCCCTAACACCTTCATTTGACTCAGTGTTTAAGGTCAAGGTACATTGAGGACAACGTGAAGCATAATGACCTTTATTGTGACAATGGAAACACTCTATAGAGGATATATCGGTCAAGAACTAGACGCATAAACTTCCTTACCCTTAAAAGTATTAGCTCTCTGGTTGGGGTTGTTGCTATCTCTAGAGGTAGGTGTCCCAGATTGTACAGTCCCATGAAATCTCTCAAAGGAAAATGACTTAGTTTGTTGGGATACACTGGCTTGAGAGGTCATTCGCCTACGACTAGGAAGCTCATAATATTTCTCAATCTCTAAAGCTTTTTGATAAGCTTCTTCTAACGTGTCAGGCGCATGCAAGTTGACTTCTCTCTGAATCTCAATTTTCAATCCATTGATAAATTTAGCTATTGTGACCCATGGCTCTTCATTTACTTCACACCTCATCATGAGTTCCTCAAAACGAATAAGTACTCAGTCACACTAGAAGACATCTATCTCAAATTCATCAATTGGTCTAACAATTGTCTCCAATGATAGGTGGGAAGATATTTCTCTTTCAATTTTGTTTCATTTTAGCCCACAATGTAATAGGTTCATCACCTGAGTGCTCTAGATTTCTTTGAACTCCTCGCCAATACCTCTTGGCAGAGCCCACTAATTTCATCTTAGCAAATCTCACTCTATGATTATCTGACATATCATACCACTCAAAATAGTTTTCCATGTCATCTAATCAATCAAGAAATGCATTAGGATCCAACCTACCATCATAATCATAACTAGGAGCATCAACTTTAACTTTCTTTGTAATATCTCCCAACCCATCAGGATAGTACCTAGCCTCATGGTAATTCCTCTGAGGGAAATGATGATGTTGACGCCTATCTTGGTATCTACATTGGGGTTTAAAAGGTCTCTGATGATCTTCGTGATCATCCCCAGGTTCTGGTTAAAACTCATCTAAGTCCTCAAAGTCTTCCGGCGGAAACTTACGATCTATGACTCGATGGTGAACATGTGGTAGATCTCCTAGCATTTGGAACCCAGCTCTCTCTAAAGGTAGGATTCCTTTGCTGAGGGGTTCGAGTAGCCTCGGACATAGGGAGAAGACCACAACGAGGATTTGAATACTCAATTGGATCATCATGGTGACTACCATTAGGATTTGTCCTATGTTTTAGAGACACTGATGTATCAACCTTATGTTCATCAATGGGATGCTTACCTATGGTAGTGGTCAGCTTAGCCATCTCTTCACTTAGTCGGGACATGGAGTCTGTTAAACCAGTCATGTTCTGTTATATGTTTTGAACTCGCTCCTCTGTTGAAGTTTGGAAGTTATATATGTCTCGAGTGGTCATTGTGAACTAATGGGATGGACTAGACAGGGTAAAGGTTGTGGGAGGTATGCCGATATTTGACTTTAAATTAACTAAATGCAAGGGATTTTTTTTTTCAAAATTTGTAGAGAATTATTAGGATTAATTCCAAAATAGTTCTCTCCTAATTAAAGAGTTCCTACTCCATTTCAGAGTAACTAGAGGATTACCAATTAAGGTCTGCCAACAACACAAGCAGGAAAATTCCCAGGAAAGAATGGAGGGGTCACAATGGTCCCACTTAAAAACCAATCTCCTTAGACAGAACATTCCCAGACATGTGAAATTGAAAGATGCTCAATGGGGTTACCAAGAGGCAACTCCTTCCAAGAGGGTCCTACAAGCTTCGTGTACCCTATGGCCAACATCTAATTGATTTTAAATTATCTAAATTTGGCTTGGGTTATACAAATGCAAGGAGATGTTTAACCTAGGTGGGCAAGGAATTGGTGATGAAATCCAATCCTTATCTTGTTGAGGTTTGTGCCCTTACTAAAATCTTAATAAATTAAAATGCACATATAGAGATGGGTTGAAGATGATGAAGGGTTAGGGACAGCTGTTTGGATGGTGGGTTGCGAAGGTGGCTAGGGTTTGATTGGGCGAATACAATGGATAAACAGTGGCTTTAGGGCGGCTGCTAGGGTTTTCAGATGGATGAACAGTAGGTTTAGGGTGCGAGGTTAGGGTTTGTTTAGGGGTCTGAACAGTAGGGTTGGTAACAGTGATGTATGGGTTTGTTCGCTGTGTGAATAGTTTGATTGCTATTGCTGCGAACAGTAGATGCTAACAGAAATACTATGGATCTTTGCTCTGGTACCAAAATTGATGCAGGAGGCTTGAAAGAATGAGAGAGAGAGAGGAGAAGAAGAAGAACTGAGCGAGAAGAATTGCTCAATAAGCTTTGTATTCAATAATATTCATCAGAAGTGCCATCACAATGTATTAACTACCTCTATATATAGGCAAAACAATAACCCTAAAAGGAAAACAGAACCCTAAATAAATAAAGAAAATACATATAAAATAAAATAAATCAAAATCATCCTCTACATCTACGCCAATAGTAAGTGCGTAGACCACCAGGCTCAGGATCTCCATCACTTTAAACAATAAAGCATATTATGGGCCAGAACATGAAATGCCAATCAAAAATATTGACCGAGAAATTTATCTTGAAGCAGAAAACATACCAGTTCTTCATCCCACCAAGCTTCCCAGCTTTCTTCTCCTTTAACTCCAATTCCACCTCGATAAAGAAGCCAGTTTGTCCAATCTCTGAAGTCCTCTACTGTCCTATAAGGGAAAACACAGAAGGTGAATATAAAATTGGCAGACTGAGCTAATGCCAAACTAAAGAAAGCAGCACTTACTTCTGCCACTCAAAACCGGATGGATTAAACAAATAGGGAGCAAAAAGCCAAGAAATAGCCATGAACCAACTGCTAACAGTAAGAAGTATGTAGGATAGTGCACCGCCATCGTTATAACCATATGAAAGGTATACTACCAACAAAAGCACAACTTCCAATCTGAAGATATTAAAACAATATAAAAAACAACTGCATTAGTTCAAGTGGAAGGAGAGAGTGAGAGTGAGAGAGAGAGAGAGAGAGAGAGAGAGAGACCCTTTAACAAAATGACTGCGGGAGTAAATCCTGTAATTCTCAGAAAATTTTATATGACGGACCACAAATCCCCTACCAGTTGCTTGATACTGTGGAGAAATTACCAATAATTTAGAATATTGTCCTAGACAGAAGAATAGTTGAATACGAATAGAAAGCTAAAGAACAGACCCTTGCACCACCGTGGAGAATAGTCCGACCAAAATAATGTGTTCTAGTGCCCAGAGAGAATGTGAAGAAGACTGTGCAAAGTTGAAGCTGCATAGTTACAAAACTAACAACAGCCTGCAGCAGCAATCAAAAGAAAACCACAAGTGTAATAATTAAAAGTTAATTTGCTGAAAATAGAAAATGCACAAACAAAATTATAGAGCACAGCTACGAAGAAAAGTAACATGCAAAACAAGAAGCAGTCAAGTCCTTAATCTAGAGTTATTCAATCCAAGGAACATGCAAAATATTTGAGGAAAAGGAGCCTATTGCATCAAGAACATGAAAACACAGTACTAAACATGCTAAATTCTGACTGGCTTGTCTATTTTCTGATCAGCAACTGACAGGATAATATGCTTTTCCTCAGCCAACAACCCCCCACACCCACCCAAAAAGAAACACGTGTGCTGAGAGAGAGAGAGGCCTTTCTGGCAGCCCGATAGAACATTAAAAAGAGGAAAATGTGGAAAACTAAGGGTCACTTTCCAGCACATAAACCATATCGAAGGTTATTCACTTGTTCAATTATTATTATTTTTTTTCTATTTTGGAGTTTTTGAAATTTAAGAATGTACCATGCCTGTATATTTTCTCTCTATAAGCTCTTCCGCTTTCCTTTTCCAAAATCTATATCATCTCTCTCTCTCTCTGTTTTTGGGTATAAAAAAAATCTATCTCATCTCAAGTTACATTATTTCATTCAAAATTTTGCTCTACGGAGATCCAAATTGCTTTCAACTCAACTTTCCCATCCCAACAGATTTGGGTCTACTATATGATTCCAATTTCATCTCATTCGGTATAGGATCATAAAAACTAAAAAGTGTCGATCAAAATCATCAAACTGATCTCTCCAACCACAAACTAACTCATTTTAGTATCATTGAACAGTGTCACCTCTCAAGTTTCCCTCAAAAATAATTTCAATTAGAACAATTGGAAAGATATTGATCTGCCAATTTTTATTCTTCCATTAGCGCCAAAAGATATCAAAAATCATTTAATTTGCCTAAAAGTCAAAAAGAACACTAGCAGGGCTTATATGACCACAATAACTTGTTCATTTGTCTACTATACAATCTTACATGGACTCTCATATTCCTCTATATATACACGTATATTGACATGACATGGGCATGAATATGGAACATGTTTTACATACATGAACACAAATCAGACACCTCAATCCTTCACATGTGATGATAGAAGGAGAAGAAATGGCTCAGATTTGATGGGAGAAAAGGGTTCCAATTTATGTGAGAGAGGGAAACCCCGTTTTATCATTTCGTTCCATTTAATTTAAATTCCAATTAAATATTTTTTTAAAGAACAATAGGGATAATACATTACAAAAAGATAGGAATTTAAAATATATATATTTTAAAAATAATAATGAAAAGCATAGGAAATTTACAAACTGTGATAATAAAGTATATCCTATACCTATGAGAATCCTAAAGCCACAAACCACTATAAAAGTCCATGTCCATCAAATCAAAAATTACCAAAATACCTTTGACTCCTGAATCTAATATAACTTATAAAGAAAACACCAGCCGCATAAAAATATAAAGTTTCATGATTTTTTAAACCCAAAACTTGAGTACAGAATGCCCAAAATCCGTTCCTTAAGAAGTTTCCAGTTTGGCACCTTTTTCTTATTAGGAAAATGATAGAATTGCCGACCGATTTTTGCTACCGATTGATGTGGCAATCATTGAGATAAACATTTTAAGAGGAGAAAGACTCTTATCTATTACTGACTAAGAGTCCTTGTTGGAAACTATCTATTGGAGTCGCAAAAAAACCGATCAAGCCTTGTAGCAATACACTTCTTATTAATATGCTTTGCATCATATTAAAGCAGAAAAATGGCATGCAAATTAGTGATTGATAAAAAACCACAAATGGCAAACAATAGTTCCAATAAGAGGACTATTTTGAAAAACAGCACCGCAGGGATCAAATCCAACAACCAAAACAGTAAACCTATCCCCAATCTAAATTTAATCACGTTGACTTGAACCGAAGTCGGTGCTGATGCTATAGTGACAATAACCGTTCAAAGTTCATACATACACATGTATGATGATCGAGAGTCATATATCTATAAATTTCAAAATTTAATACACAAGCTACTAACCAATTGCTGTAAACATAAATAAATCATCCACCATATTAAATAGGAAAGGGTAATTACGAAACATATAATGCAAATTTATCCTGATTATGCAATATGCATTTTCACATCATTTCATGGAAACATACCCTTAGAAATCCTTGTTCCAATATGAAACCCAAAATCATTGGCACAGCAGTAAAGATACCAATTTGAAAGAGAAACTGTGTGTTCAAAGCAGCACTTAGAGCAGTATTCTGAGTTACTCCAGCTCTTTCTAGAATTTCTCCACCAAGTCCAGACAGTGCCTGAAACATGTTAGAAATCCATATGATATGATTGCCATTAGTCCCACACAGTCCCATAGAGAGAGAGAGAGAGAGAGAGAGAGAGAGAGAGAGAACATAGTAATGAAGTATCAATGTAATATAATGTCCAAGTGCTACACTGCCTGTTAAGGATTCCCAAGGCAGATCAGAGAATATCCCAAGATTAAACAGGCCTAACCATGGAATGGGAAAAAAAGGTAAAAGAATACATTAAATTAAAAAAAAAAAGGCAGATCCAAAGTATTGATACTTTCTAGCTACACAAACACTACAAAGTTGCCACATAAGATAAAAAATATAGAACGTACCAAATATGCCTTTCCATAGAGGAAAATGTATATTGTCAGCACCGTTAACTGCAAACACATTAGAACAAGACCTGTTAGATGAAAACAAGCAGGTAGAGTTCTACAAATTGCAACATGGAGTATTCTACATATCAATTGTACGCAATTGCCAAGGGCAGAAAAACTATGTATTGTACACAGGCAACTTCTTTCCCCATGGGCTAAGGAGCATTAGAAAAGAAGGATATGGAACTTCTAGTTTAAAATGCATGTTTTTTTTTTTCCTGAATAAAATGCATGTTTTTTCTTCTCCTGTTCCTTTGGTATTTTGTCCATTAGTTTATCTGCCATTCTTTTCCAGTATAACCAATTTATGCTATACAAGTACACAAGACCGCATGCCAAAAATGGCTGATGCAATACTAAGTACACAAAAATAAGCAGATGCAACCACTGAAAACAACTTGAAACGACAATAAGAACCCCAACTGATTCGTTCACTTTAAAAAAAAAAAGCAACTTAAGCTAATATAATGCAAAAGGTAATGCATAACCAAAATCAAGCAAAAAAATACACAGGAAAGTAATTCAATGAAGCTCATCCTTTCCCAGCGAAGTTTACACTTAAAAAAATAGCTGAAAAACTTAGAAAGCAATATACCCAAAAGCTATTAAAATTCTCCCTAACATTTTGACATTTCAACTCTCAAATTCTGTACCACATAAGACAACTTGCTTCAACAGATTCTAATTTTCGATTCATTCAGTCTGAACTTATGAAATTGCAGAACAATTAGATGGCATAAATATCATACCATTGTACAAAAATAGTATCCAACAGTTGTAAAGTAGAATGAGAGCATTCTGAAAAAATCAAGCAGCTGCCCAAGTCTGTAAACATCCCTACTAAGAACTTGTTCACCGTTCCCACCAGCGACTTTCCCTTCAAATAAAGCAATCTGATTGAGCCCGACATCTCGTCCCTTCCCAACCTGCATATATTTGAACTAGAATAGTTTAACACAACATATTCTTTTAAACTAAACGAAGAAGCAACTGTACCTGAATGTATTCATGGTGAGTAACATTTCCTTGTCGTAATGTTGAATTGAACCCTGCATTTTTAACTCCAAAATTGAATCCCTCACCAAACAAAGAGTAGCTTGCATTTACGGGAAGAGATATATTTAATACACAATAATAACAGTACATGAAGTTCAGAAGACAGAAGCATCAGACAGGTGTTCTTGTTTGTGTATGCATGTTCTTAATTGAAAACACCTATGGTAGCAAGAAAGTTATAGGGATGTTTTAATCACACATATGATCATTTTTCGGGTCAAATATATGCATCACTCGTAATATATACAAGTCAGAACAACCATCAAGTTCAAAAGTAACCGATTTAAAGATAACTAGGTGTCAACCAAGAGCATGGCATGGGACAATAGATCCCTTGTAACAAACCACATGGCTAAAACTATAACTTGATTGGATAGGTGATGGAGAGCCAAATATGGTCCGAGAGCTTAAAGTGCACATGTTTTGCCTCTACTATTGGAGACGTGGAAAAGATAGATAGTGATATGGTACCTTGAATCTCAGTGGGAGTCTGAAGCCGAAAGGGTTTTGAATAGACCACAAGTGGGGATAACGACTACTACTCTTCCCGATAACTCTCCTAATTCATGGTGGAGAAGCCAAGGGAACTAGTTTCATAGCTAAACACTACTACCAACACTCTCCTATAAAAAGGAGAGCCGGGGCACATCCAAAGATACACCTAAATCACACATAATTACTTTATGCTATATCATATTAAGCACTGACTTCATCATCGGAGTGACCCCGGCCGGCACCAGCTGGCCTTGATGGTAACTCCCCTGTCTTGCAGGCAACTGGCACCGAACCGGATCGTGGAGATTTTCTGCTTCAACAAATAGAATTAGGGATTTTTGTTTAATTATTATTATTATTTTAGGAAGGTTTTAATTATAGGATATTTTAGCAATTTAATGGTTGTTAAGAGCTGTGATGGTGACAAGCGGGAGGTTGTGAAGCGGGAAGTGATGGACTCTCTTTTTTCGATGAGCATGGTTATTTTGAGAAGAATCTAAATGCATCTTCCATTACTCTCATTCCAAAAAAGGGTGGAACCATAGAGGTTAAGGATTGCCCATTAGCTTGGTGGGGTGTATATACAAGATCATAGCTAAAGTCTTAGCCCTACGACACCTACAATTAAGGAAAGTTCTTGATGGGTTCATTTCAAAGTCTAAAAATGCTTTTATAGGCGGGTGTCAGATCTTAGATTCGGCCCTCATTGCTAGTGGGTGCATGGACGCTATATTGAGGAGCAGGGTGCTGGGAATTATTTGCAAGCTAGATATTGAGAAGGCGTATGATCACGTGAAGAGGAAATTCTTGATATATATGTTTGAGAGGATCGGTTCGAAGAGAGGTGGAGGAGTTGGATTATGTTTTATGTCTCAACAGTGAAATTCTGAGTTTTGGTGAACAGCTCTTTGACTAGTTTCTTCTCAAGCTCTCAGGAGCTTAGGCAATGGGATTCGTTGTCGAAATTCCTGTTTATCATCGTCATGGAGGCATTTAGTAGTTTGATGAGTAGTGCAGTGTAGAGGCGATGGGATATTTTAGAGGGTTTCATTTGAGGAGGGCTTCTCATTTCTGGATGGAGATCTCACACCTTTTTACGAATAACACCATCGTTTTCTGTAAGGCAAAGGAGGATCAATTAAGGCATTTGAGATGTGTTTCCAAGTAGTCTCAAGGTCGAAGATCAACATTGAGAAGACTGAGATAGTCCTAATGGGGGAGGTTCAGGAGATCTTTGTGTTGGCCAATACCTTGGAATATGGAATTGGAGCTTTTCCTATATCCTATTTGGGCGTACCGTTGGGGGCTCAATTGATGAGGGGGTTGTATGGGATCCAGTGGTGGAGAGGATTGAGAGGAGACTAGTAGGTTAGAAGAAGTAGTATCTTTCAAAAGGAGGCTGATTAATATTATGAGGGGTCTACCTTAGGCCATTGCACCTTCAAAGATGGAAATCTAGTCACTTGATGAAGTAAGAAACAACTGAAGTTGGCTTAATCTTGTGCAGAAGTTGAATAATGAGTTATGAGATATGGTGTATGCGAGCTCTTGTGCCTTTAGATTTGATAGGTGATTTGGGATTAAGAGGTAACCAACCCATGAGACTGTAATGTGGTAATAAAGTAACCATTAATACTGCTGACAATTTGGTCCAAAATGAGGGACAAAACTCATTGAGATCGAGACATTTCATTAAGGAGAAGCCAAATAATGGAGTGAATTGTATGCCTTTTGTGATAATGTCTTTACCAAGGCTCTTAGTACTATCCAAGTTTGGTATAGGTGAACCAAACGGAATGGAATTCCCATTCTATCTTCTTTCATTCCTTTTCTAGCGTTTGTGGATGTTAGTTAAAGTTGGAATGCTTATTTCCTAAGAATGACCTTTTTTTACAAAGAAAATGGAATGCTCATTACTCCTCATGAGTCGAGGATTGAGCATTCCATTCTTTCATAGAATTAAAATTACACAACTTAAACAAGTCAAGACAAAAAGACTAGCATGCCATTCTTTCATAGAATTAAAATTACACAACTTAAACAAGTCAATACAAAAAGACTAGTGCTGCAACTCTGGCGGATTGGACAGGTTGTAGGTACAGATTGGGTTCAATCCGACATATGAAATGTTCAACCCTAACTCAATTCTAACCCGACCTTCAACCCAAACTACTCAACACGAGCTCAACCCATCCTTCAAATTTTAAACTCGGATTGAATTTGGGTTTGCAACTTGGGGGTCAGATTTCAAGATAGTTCAGGTTCCTGAATATATATTTACAAAGATAAGGTGCATTGCGGTACATGAATATATATTAGAAACTACCTATCAATATGCAAGCAATACAAATATATATATACACATATATTACAAATCGGGGGCCTCAGGTTAGCTAATTTGGGACGGGTTCGGTTGGGTTTCGGGTTGCCCAAAACATGAACCCGAGCCTGGACTGAAATGAATTCGGGTTCCACATTTTCAGCCTAGGCCCAGACCGAATTCCAAATAACATTGCCCAAGCCCGAAAATTTTTGGCTTCGGCTCGGGTTAGCCCGCCCGAGTAGCAACCCTAAAAAAGATCCACGTTAAGACTACATCGCTCTTTAAAATAGAAACCCTTGTCTTCTCCAACCTGAACCCTTCAGACCAACTATTGCTTTCGAGAAGAGAGAAAAAGAAAAAAGAAAAAGAAAAAACAGAGAACCCCAAAAGAAAAGACGAGCTCTTAAATAGTATGCAAACCCACTGATTTAAATCTCCTACTGTATATACATGGAATGACCATTCCATTCCTACATCATTCCATGTTCTCGATTAAGCAGTAGAATAGGACTGATCCTACTAATCCTTTCATTCCTGCTTTAACCCATTTTTGCGTACCAAACGTAGCCTAAGGGTTTTCCTTCAATTGTATGCAAGTTGGGCATCAGATTTACAATGCACCAACTTGAGGGAGAGTGCCAAAATAGAGTATTCTAGAGAAGGGCTTTGGTGTAATTTACCAAGTTGTTTCTTTCTCTCTCTCTCTCAGTTTTAAGTGGTTGAATTTAGTAACTTCCAGAAACCTTTATCTTCTGGCATTCAAATTTGAGTGTTCTAGAATTATAATTTTGGCTGCAGTTCATAAGACACTTCTCTTCATGGACATCTGGCCAGAAACTTTTTGAACCATCAGTCGTGTCAGAGTTGATGTTTACCAATTTCAAGACGTGCATTTGTGTTACAAATCACATTAAAGCTATTCCTTCACTTACCAAACTTTCTATGCTTCCACATACAATGAAAAATACAAGCAAAAAGATCTGTATATGTTGAGCATGGTAAATCCATAAAGATACATACAAGGGCAAGCCCCAATAGAACACAAGTCGATTTCAGGATTGACATTGATGTTTACAACCTAGTGTATAGCTCATTGTTTTCCACTTACAGTGATGAAACTTTTAAGTCTCTAAATTGATCTTCACAAAATGTACAGCTTCAAGTTTTTTACTGAAATTGTTGCAAAAATTTAATCTTTTTAAATTTTTTTTATTTTTAAAGTTAATATATAATTTGACATTACTGCTAAATGAAACCCCTTCGTTACCTGCCCAAAGCCTCGTTTTCAAAATAAAAATTTTAAAGCAACATTTTAAAGAAAATTGGTGATTAATATGTCACCACAATACTATAAACTCAGAAAACACATTTACAAGATAAGCATAATAATTTCACCTAAAGAGCATCTTGCTCAAAAGTCATACCTGAAAAGATATCCTCACTAATGTTAATTACACGAGAGGCCTTGCTGATACCCCCCCTTGTTATATGAAACACTCTATCAAAAACATCTGGATGACCATAATGCATACGAATCCTGAACATTATTGAAGATCTCAGCTTTAATTATGTATAAATTTATTGATTATAGGAAGGAGCAGATTCACTTGCATGAAAAACATGAACTTACTTCAAAGGATTTGCCAGAACACGCTGACCAAGAGTTACAAAGCTAGTTTCTTGATTGGACATGAAAGAAGCTAAAGAAGAGACACTGCATAAATCAGGTTCAGAATGAAAATCATTAGTCAGAGGATAAGCAAGAAATAGAAACTAGAAGTCGGGGAAACATACCTTCCTGTAAACACATGTTCCCTCACACCTAGAATGGAAGGAGGCCGAATTCCATGGTCACAATGGAATTCTTCAAGAAGATTTCTCATCTTCAAAGCTTCCTCAAAATAATTATCCTAAAGTAAAAACAACAGACAACAGAAAAACACCTTCAGAGAAAATCTATGCTAATAGAATAGTATCTAATGATGAAAATACAGCAAATATAACTACAGTAGATTAGCAAGGAATAGAAGGAAGCTCTTAAACCGTAAGGTAATGAAACACAACAAACTCTTCCTTCTCCCCCCACCCACCCCCAAAAAAAAAAAGAAGAAAGGGAAAGGAAAGTAACATAGCCAAACTCAGTTATATACAACAGAAAAACTACAACCAAAGTACAGTCTTCACATACCAGAATTAAATTGGAAGAAAGCAACTATACATATATATATATATATTATAAATGTGTGTCAGCGTTCACTTTCTTTCATGGTGATATAGAATTAAAATACTCAATACACCATACACTACCCTATGCTAGCTCTATTAAGAGTTCAAGAACAGAGAGGGAGACTTGAGCTATGCCTCTGGAACAATATTTATAAATTAATTCAACTATCAAGCAGTAAGGTAATTAAGCTACTGCTAAAGGAATTGAAGAAACCAGCATGGGTATTTGCAGTTAACGGGGGAATCCAATTATCTGTAGACCCAAATAAAGAAAATCCATCGGGTCGTGAACGAAGTGATGCCATCTTTTGCCCCATTTACTCCTTCAATACTATAAAGAGGCATTAATTGATTTTTATTAAATATCAATTGAGGCATACAAGTTTTTCTAGTGTTGAAGCATCTTCCATTCTCTCAATGGTTGATGCTCTATTATGCAACCACCACACCATCAAAAGAGGCCATTGATCAAGACGTGCTGGACCTTGATTCTTGGTAAGAGAGGCCTTCCACATTGATTTTCAAATAATCACATCAACCTCTTATCTTTTCAGTTACATATTTTTTCCTTATTGTTAACAACCTTTTTTTTACCAAACAATAACATATTTTCCTCTATCAACTCGGATGCCAATTACGTGTAGATGATGTTAAATGCTCTCCTAATACCTCGCATAGACAAGATATTTTTCCCTGAAGGATGCATATTTAAATAGTAGTCAGACATGCATGTCAAATAATTTTTTATTTATTAAAGCAAATAGAAACAATTATACATACCATGTAAAAATCAATCTAAGTTTACAAGCACTAGCCGCAGTCATGGTGATTGTTGCGATGGATTGATCTGTGTACGAGTAAAGGAGCAATGTGCTTGAGTGATGGGTTTTTCTTTTTCCTCAGTACAATAGAC
Source organism: Cornus controversa (assembly GCA_026545225.1). Classification (NCBI taxonomy): domain Eukaryota; kingdom Viridiplantae; phylum Streptophyta; class Magnoliopsida; order Cornales; family Cornaceae; genus Cornus; species Cornus controversa. The sequence continues at coordinate 23,820,757 of CM048852.1, forward strand.
TTCTTTAATGCGGTTATTTGACTAAATAAGAATAATTTGGTAATTTTGAGATAAGAGCTTGAAGGGCATTTTGGACAGGAACAATAATTCTCAATGTATGTGTAATTAATTTGCCTATTTCAACCTATGTGAAAACTAATTTTTTAAAATGCACTATTTTGTTATTTAGCACTCCTAACTCAGCCTAATTGTAGTTTTCCTATCATTCTATCTATCTATGTATCTCTGTTTTTCTCAAAAGGAGGGAGTGTGGAGAAATTGCAAGATACAGGAAAAATAATTTGGAAGAGATGCAGGTGTAAGTAGTTAATTTAGGCCATCATACTAGAAAATGCAATTCTAGTATGGTACCTATATCTCAGCAAATTTTAGAATGGTATCCATAGCACAAAGGAAGAAGTGTGAGGAGAAATGACAGGAAAATATTGGAGCATCAATTTGACTCTTTCGAAGGTGCCGCCCAAAGATGACTAGCACTCATTGTTGTCACAAAAGAGCATATACGCACAGAAAAGTGACTCCCATATCTTTAGTTTCTTACTGTCTATAGATAGATATAGAATATTATATAACCTCCCTCACAACATGCAGAACAGTAATGATTCCGTGATTATATTTAGCTTAAGACCACTAAATCACCTGATTCATATCAATTGTCTGCACTGCATTTCCACGGGTAAATACAATAGCATGGTTTTGATTTTCAGGTTTTCCTTCACCAAGTTTGGGATCTCCGGGCAATTTTATGGAGTAGATTTCCTGCAAAATAATAAAATAATAAAAAAAAAATAAAAAACACAACATTAGTTTGTCAAAAATGTGCTAGGAACAGGCTGAAAAAAGATCATTTAAAAGATTTTCAGAACCAAGTAAGAATCCCCAGAAGCCATGTCAAAGCAACTAATCATAAGATGGGATTGCATTTTGCTTAGCAGCAATATTGGTTCTATAATCATGTTAATGTAGAAAGGCAGTTGCAATAAAGAAAGCAAACCTAAATCCATTTTCACACTACAAAAGCAGAGTAGTGACTAAGAATGTTAGTATTCCAGTGAAAATAGATTTCACATATAAGCAAGAAATCATTATCCAGTGAAAATTCCAGATTCTCCTCTTTCCTTCACTTACTCAAGGGGCCACAGAACAAAAATAAAACCACATTTAAGCTTACTCTAGTTCTACAGCCCCTGGTATTCACAAGCAAGAACCAAAATTTCATTTTATTTTCCTAATATTCTTTGCAACTAACTAGAGCAAAAATTAAGTGACCAGAACTAGAACCAGCAACAGCACCCTATGGGACAAATTAATTCCTAAATAAAAGAGAATGGCAAATTATGGTTAAACAGATACACCGGGGCTGCCTATATACTTAAACCCATATATCTGAAATTTTATGGCTCATTCTCCGTCAAAGAAAACAGACTCATTAAGGTTCCTATTCCCTAGTAACCCAACAGAATAACAACAATGGAACGAAATAAAGGAAAGAAAACATTTTTATTCGAACCTTATCTTTCCCATTGATATCACCCTTCACAAGTTTTGAATAGAACTCCGTGTGCACTTGACCATCCTTTAAAGTCTCAACCACGTCGATAAAAGCAACTCGAAGAGCTTCATTTCTAATAAGATAAATGTATAGAGAAAAGTCAGAATGTGAAATTCAACCATAGAAGATGCAATCCAAGAAGAAAGAAGAAAGAAAAAAGAAAAAGAAACAAAATAAAAAAATCTAACGCCAAAAATGCTTAAAATCTCTTAACATTCTGTTACTTTGAAAGTAGCTGCTTCAACTTCAGCTACTCAGATTCTCGATATTCTTTCTATTTCTAATGAAACAAATGGCATCTTCTTTTGTAACTCCTAGCTATAATATTGGGGGAGCTCATTGATATCACTCAAACAGGCATGCAACTTGATTGGAGGTTCATCAATCGGTCAAATCAGATATGCAATTATTGGATGATAGAGGTGCAAGCAGGTTAACTTGTGTGCTATTGTATATCTCCATGAACCTAGAAATTTGGCTAGTATTGCATTATTTGGTCTACGACTCTACAAACAGGAACAAAGAATCAAAGATATACATGTAGCCAATAACTAACCTTTGCATTAGCAATGCAATGTCCGCAGCCTCAGGTTTTTGCTCTTCTTTCTGTTTTCCGTATATTTGACACGTGACAACATATGTAAACTTCATATCTGACTGAGCTCGTGCTTCAGGAGATAACTCAAAACCTTGAGTATCAGGTGCTTCTTTACTGGAAATTGCAGCTTCCATATCTGTCTTTGGCTATGTATGGTTAGATAACTGATAATACAAGAAAAAACAAATAAAGTAATAATATCTGAATGGACAAACCTCCAGCCGTTAACCTTTCCAGATACGTTTGAAGCATTAGAGCTTTCCTATAGTACATCATTCCCCGAACTGCAAAACTTCAAGGAGTTAGCAGTAGATCACAGATATGATTACCTAAAGAGGGGCAACATGCAACTTGACGATTGAAGATTGAGATTATAGAAAGGCATGAAGGGAAAACATCTCCCAAACTATATGAGAAAAAAGAGTCCCTTAAATGCTGAACCAGCCAAAAGTATACAGTTCATATTTAAAATAAACAAAAGTAACACCATAATAGGGGCTGCAGGCTGCCGCATCCACCAAACACCCCCTCCCCCAACCCAAAAAATAAAAAACTGAAGTAAAATACACTATAAATATTCGCAACTTCTTGTGACATGCTTTACAGGAAAAACTGATGTTATTTAAAGTTGTACATCAAATATCATGACACAATTCATCACCAATGGACATTAACTTCATAACCAGAAAAAACAAGGAAAGAATAAACAGTTCTTAACATGAAAAATGTCTCCATAAAAAATATTTTCCTAAGCAAGCCATTCAAATCCAGCGACTACAAGCACCACAATGACTTGGTGCTACCATCTTCTGTTAGTCTAAGATGTGACACAGCACCATAAAAAATATTTACTTCAGAATGTTCTACTCAAAGTTATAAGAGACTATTTCTCGGCAAACCAGAAGAAGAACATGTTCATATGTCACATCCAATCAATATGATGAGAAAAACATGTTCATGCATCAGATTCACTAAATATGCAAAACTGGAACAGTGCAAGAAATGACTAGGGAAAAAATAAAAGCAAAAAACAAAAAAAAAAAAACAAATGGGTGAACAAAATTAAGGAACAGGGACATATGTAAAATTAGTAAAACAAAATTTAGGATCTCAAGATATAACCAGAGCCATGACAAAGGAAGACACATCTAACTTCCTACCTTCAGCCAATGATCAAAATCACATTGTCAACCTTATGATAGAACAACACAAAATTAAGTTAGTGAAGCCATTCCCGTCCAATTCAATACAACAAAATGGAATCAAAATAGTTTATTTTCAACTGACTAGCAATTTCAACCGACTAGCATCAATAACTTTGAAACATTAAGATTTCCAATCAGAATGAGTTCTCTTTTTCTTTTCCCAGCAAGCCAAGTATGGAGAGCAGTGTGCTAAAGTGTGAGGAGCATCAGAAATTATGCAAACAATAAACTAATACAGCAAGCAATGTACCAAAGAAATAATAAAATCAAAGTAAATAAAGAAGAAAAATGAACACACACATTCAAGAATTAACCAGAAAAATACATACACATGAACACAACAGAGAGAGAGAGAGAGAGAGAGAGAGAGAGAGAGAGAGAGAGCAATTACCAGTTCTGGCTAAAGTCTGTCCTCGGTAGGAAGCCCAAAACCGGAGTTCAAGAACATCACTAGGATTATCAAAAAGTTCAGAGTCAACTGAGTTTTCATCACGACCAATCCGAGAAAGAAAATTTCTCCACTCATCTGCAACAAAGAAAATATAATATATAACAAAGAAGCAAGCAGATTTAGGAGACCAGTCTGTGTTCCAAATAAGTTTGCTTCAGGAGCCTAAAACGTAAGCCTTGGGGACTATACACAAAATACACTAAAATTCAATCCACAGTTTCTGAAACAAACTTTTTTACCAAAGAAAAAAAATCTTTAATTATATCTCGGATAGTGAGGATATATTTATAAATAGAGCGCAAAGGACAGGGAGAAAATCTTTCATAACAAAGAAAAAGACCTAATTGAAAACCATAACGGTGAAAAATAGTACCAATTCAATTCTCCTATCATAATATTTTCCTCCAATATATGATGACTATTATTCGTCCAAAATATTTCCAATCAAAAATACCAGAACTCATGAGTGAAAAGTATAACAACCATTCAAAACTTATTTTTGGGCCTAGTTTAGGGTGCTTGATGCCTATTAATCATCCAAAATATTTCTAATTAAAAAACATCAGAACTCATCAGTGCAAAGTATACACAAATATTCAAAAAACTAACTTTTGGGCTTTGTAGTGCATTTGTTAAACATGGGTAGGTTTGGGAAGGAAACAAGAACATATATTAAGTTCAAAATGAATTGGTAAAAAGATGACTTCTGTCAAAGCCCCTTCGACTACTACTTAAGCTGGAAATTCAAAACCCCAATAGTATATTCTTAGCTCCTATCTCAATGCTAGGAAACAAATGATAGTGCTTGGATATGCCACTTCAATCCACCCCTTTCTACCAACATTCATTCCACCCCTTCTTTCATCTGATTCTGATGTTGTATTTCTCCCCATTTATTCTTTTCTTTAAAAGCACCTAAATATGCCACCACATCAATCCTATAAGACGAAAACCTTCTTCGCGACAGATCAAGGGTAAAGAAGATGAGAAGAAGAGGTCAGTGTAGGGTTCTCCATTTCAAAGCATTTCATATATCTTTTTCCTGTAGTTTTACATGTCAGGTTTTTTTTTTCCTAATGTGTTCATTTTCATAAAGCATTGAGCGAAATACAGATTGTACCACTTTGCTCATCTCCAGGTTCTGACAGGTTTACAAAATCAGTCACGCACACGAAGTGGGTAAACTGTTCACCATAATCATCATCATCCCTGCCTTTTTCCCAACTGAATGGGGTCGGCCACATGACTTCTCGTTCTCCATTCTATTCTATTATACACCATGTCTCCCCCAATATTTAATGTTTTAAAATCATTTTTAATTACTTTATTCCATGTTAGTTTTCGCCGTCCTAGCATTCTCTTACCGTCTATGCAAACTAATCTTCCCTTTCTAATGGGCGAATCAACGGGTCTCCGTTCTATGTGTTCATACCACCTAAGTATATTTTCTCCTATTTTGTCACCAATAAGCACTACTCCTAGAGTCTCCCTCATATTCTGATTTGTAACTCTATATTTTCTAGCAACTCCTATCATCCATCTCTACATCCTCATTTCAGTTATGTGAATGCGTTCATTTTTAACGCCCAACACTCTGCCCCATATAATATCGCTGGCCTAATGACAATTCTATAAAATTTTCCTTTTAACCTGTTTGGTATTTTTTTATCACAAAGAATACCACTAGCTTGTCTCCATTTAGTCCAACCTACTCCAATCCTACTAGTAATATCATAATCTGGATTAAAGAGATTTCAAAATTTTACAAAGTTTTGAAGTTCTTTCCAAACACATATTAGGCCTAATTCGAGACGCTACAATTTAGTAATTCAACATAACAACTAATAGGAAAAAAAATTTCATAAAATTTGCAAACTTCAAAAACGATAGCAGCTCAAATCATAAAATATATCTCAAAACCATAACATTAAATTAAATAAGGGGCAATTTTTTTTCCCAATCTTTTATATAACGCAATAAAGTACAGATGCATAACAACTGTGATTGGGCAGATTGAAGTGCCAAAAATGGTAGGACACAAAATAGCTGAATGAAGAAAAAACCCAAAGCCATAGTTTCCAATACAAAGCGGTAGTTGTATGGAAATTCTTACATGAGATTGGAGTTCAACACGTGCTAGAACCCAAAATAGGTATTTAAAGGAAAAAAATAAAAATAAAAAATTTCCTAAACAACTCTAGCAGCTGTAAAAATTCTAATAACATTGGTGCTCTTTTTTATTTTTCCACAACAATATTCAAAGGTGATCTCTGATTCTTCTAGGCACGAAATATAATACAACTCACAGAACTATTTTCTGCAATAAGATAGCTCATGTTCTCCAGAAATACAGCCATACATAAAAAGCCTGAAGGCAAGAATATAATTATGCTTCTAAAAAGCACTACCAATAGATAATACAAATGGTAAATAGCTGATCAACTAAACATTTCAGCGCAACTCAGTGACTTTAAGTCCCAAACAAAAAAAGCATATACGCATAGCTCACTGCTTAGCCAATAAAAAAGAGCAAACCTGGATATATCTTTTGGAGGTAAAACAAAATCGATATCCCATCTTCATTTTTCTTCAGAAGTTCTCCCATGCTATAAAGCACAATCTCAGAATAATATGGAGTGAACACACTGCATGTAAACAAAGAATCAAGGGCAACAGGCTTATCAAAATTACTAACCAAAAACACTAGAAGCCAAAAAAATTGTGCATCAAATACAAGATGTTACCTGAAGGACAACATCGCACGAACTGGCCTGGTGACAGGCATCTCCATGAAAAGGGAATTTGTGAAGAATTGCAGTCTACGTCTGGCCTCAAGATTCTTGGGAATATTTGCAGCCGAATCTTTAATAGTTAAAAGTGAATATAATCTTTTGACTTGGGCTCTCTGTATAATTTGCAAAATTACCATATTTCGTATAAAATAAAGTAGTTTGTCCAGGGAATTTAAATTAATCAAAACTAACACAATGTGTGTGTGTGTTTAAACATACCAACTCTGCATCTTGCGGCCACCTTAACTTTGAAAAAAGACGACCCTCAGTCCTTGCTTTAGATAACAAATTCCATGTCTGATAGTGTTCTCTAGAAATAATGAATATACAGCCAGTTTTATGAAGAGGAATAATGAAAAAAAAAAAATCTTGCAATTAACAAGTCCAAGAAAATATGTTCAAGTTTTACAAACCTCATGTTGATAGAAAGGACATCATAGCGCACTACATCATAGAGATCCTGAATGGCTTTAACAGCACCATTTTCCAGTTCCGGAGTTTCTATCTCTCTCTGTTCAAATACAATCAAAATTATGATCAAAAGTTGTGCAAAAAATGTTCAATAAAGCATCTCTAGTGTTCCACTAAATAAAAACACAAAGAGTGTTTAATAGTTAATACCATGTAACAATAGCAAATTTCCCCAAAAAAAGGTGACTTAATTTATGGGTGAATAAAGCATTAATGCAAGCTTCAAAATTTTAAAAAAATAAATTATCGAAATCAGAGAGAAAAAATTCAGTAGAGTAAATGTTAAGGAATTTGAGTGCAGATAGAAACAAAGGGGAAAATTAAACAAATCTGAAGGAAAGAAATACAAAACTCACATACTTAATATGCCGGCTTATCACACCCACCCCTCCCCACCACAACAAAAAAAACAAAGGAAAAATAAAAAGAAAATACAGCTCGGCAAGGAAAATAAAAAGAACAGAAAATCCCAACCATGGTCCACTTCAAACCTAAACCCCACTAACAATACAAAATCAGCAACCTCATGCATTAAAGACCTTTTTTTCCCATGCAGAGAAAGGAGAGAAGAGGGAGGGAGGGAAGGGGGGTGGTCAAAGGATAGAGTCACCTTAGTGTTAATCCTAAGTTAGTAACCGTAGAATGCAAAAACAACCGATATCAAAAAACATATAAAGCTCATATTATTCAGATATTTTATTCTTCTGTTCTCCTATGAACTTCACTACACAGTTTTTGTGACTCGATCAAGTTTTGCATAGTAATTTACTTATTTTTCTCATTATTTTCTCACCTATTCTTCTGTTCTATTATGAACTTCTATGCATATTTAACTTTCTTTATCAGTTCTATGGTCCAAAAACTATATTAGCACATATATCTAGTAACCATTATATTTTATTGAAACCATGTAATGCTGACATTCTAACAACCATCTCCACAATATAATGATTTGCTACAAACCAACTTCATTACATTGTGGATAATTAATACTTATTTTTTTAAAAGAAAATTTCATTAAAAAATGCTCAAAGGGGAGCGTGTCCAAAGAACGACTGCACAAAACCTAACTCTAACTAAAACCACTATATTCTCAAATTATCCACAAAATCTACAAAGTCCAGAGCAGATTTTTAATGCCAACCTTTAGCCTTAGAAAATAGAGAACTCATGATGAAGTGTTTTCACACCCAAACATAATGCTTATAAGGCCCCCTTTCAAAAGATAATGTTTCTTCCAACCTGCAAGTCTTTTCTCAAACAACTCCATAACTAGATCCCATGTAGACACCATCCTCGATGGAGTACTCCAAAGGCCAAAAAAAGTCGGCAGAATTGCCCAACACCACACCTAGAACTATTGGCCAAAGAAGCATTCTTGCCTACCTCCCCCAACACACTATCTCACTCTAGCTTATATTGGTCTTCATTGTCAAAATAATGAGGTTTCGTAATTTTGAAATGCTACAACGTGTTTCAGTGGGGCTCGATCCACTAAGTAAACAGCTCATATAAATTATTAGCCAGTCTTAACACCAATCTCTAGGACCATACCACGCCGAAGCCAAGTTTGAACTCTAAACATAATCAAAATAAAAAATCTGAGCCAAGCTGAACCTTACAAGTTTACTTCTAGGATTGGCTCTCATTCCAAAAGGGATGTGGTCTACTTACCAAAATGATGACAACACAAACAGAAAAATTTAAAGGTAAGAATAAGTTGACTACGGAAGTCCATTATGAACATAAGCATCACAATCAATTAATACAAACCAGTATTCCCATAATTGCAGTAACTCTTGAAATCACAAGTGGCAGCTTATTCAGTACAAAGTCCACATGAATAGTCCTCTTCGTTACACTTGAATGGATGTCGTCATATATCCTTTCAACCCTGACATAATGAGATAGGATGACCATGGAATCTTTCAAATGCTTTGTTTTTATTGCTTACCCTATTACAAAATCACAAATAACTAAAAATCCTACATAGTAAGAATTTCGAATATAAAAGATGAACTTACCACATCCTTCCTTCATCATCCAATATGGCTGTCAGGATAAGTTTGATGGTGTAGAAACACTCTTCAACTGCATATTTCATATAGTCATCCCTGGAGATCTTATCCCATAGCTCTTCTTGAGAGTCACTATTCTCCACCGCTAAATCTTTAGCCAGAATGATCTAAGTAAATTACATAGAAAAAGTAAGCTTAAGTGAACATGACAAGAATAAGATAATTGAGTGAGGACACAGAGAAAAAATAGATCAAGAAAATGTAGAATACAACAATTAGGGAAACTGAGTTACCTTGCTGGCCAGAAGAAAAAGGGGCCACTGGACCAAGGGAAGATTCCCAGCATTTTTAGGCATATGAAGCAACTCCATTTCTCTGGAAGGATGGAATATCTCAATAAGAAAGTAGGGGAGGAAAAGCAGATAGATGCTTGTAAAAATAAAACTAACATATTAAGTAAAAAAAGGACCACAAAAAGGGGGCAAAACATGCTAAACTCACGAACTAGTAATATAATCTTCTTCCCGCAGATTCTTTATAATCTCATTCCAAAAGGGAGAAAATAGAGCAGCATCGGCCTTATTCTTCTCCAGAACCTTTGATTAGACAGCGAAGTTAGTTTCTCAATGTTCCAACAGAAAAATGGAAAGATACAACAGTTATACAGCAAAAGAGCAAGAGTTTTCTTGTCCAAAATTTGGGTATTTGGAATTGATAGAAACTCCCGAATTATTCAGAGTCAGAGCCTTTCATAAGATAAGCTATGGGATAAAGTGAATTTTTTTACTTTGCATAGAGCTTCTGTCACAAAAGAATCTCCAGGGTTCTTCATTAACACAATCACGAAAGACTAATGAGAATGTTTTCTTCTCAATATAATTAAATGTTCCCCTCAAATGTTTGAAAGCTTCTGCAAAAGGAATTAACAAATTTGACTTTGATTGTTGATCACTTGGTAACCAAGCTGGTGAAAAAATGAAGCATTTTTAGAGATCTATATGGAAATTAGGATTCTTGTTCACCAAGCAAATAGGAACTGATTAGGTCTGTAAAAACTAAAACATTGCCTCTTATGAAGACCTTTGTGAGGCCACCTCATTAGAGAGAACTTAGCAATAAAATTAGTGTTATGTTGTGCTCCAAATTTTGTCTCGGTCAACCCGGTTTTCATCTGGTTTCGCTTGTGGGTTTTTTGGACCCTGATTAGGAGTCTCTTGTAGCCCAATATATAAGGGCATCTAGGGTTTAGAGTGGGATTGACAGAAAAGACTGAAAATCACAGAAAGAGAGCGAGAGCGAGAGCTAGGGTTTGGGGGTTGAAACGTGTAATCTCATATTTTTCGCATAGTGAAAATTTTCACCAGATCTTCGCCGTATACGTAGGCACATCGCCGAACCACATAAATTCTTGTGTTTTGTGTGTTGGGCTTGTTTCGTTTTCCGTCGTGTTTCGTGATTGTACTTGGTTCGTGATTGTTTATCGTAACAATTCGAAATATGGGGAAATGCTTTAGAATCGAAAAGGTTGAGAATTAGCCGAACTAAAACAGAGTATATGGAGTGAAAATTTAATAAAGACTCAGATATTGATAATATAATGATAACATGTGTACATTCCAGCTACTCTGAAAAGGGGTTGAAGGAATCAGATTGTGCAGCTCTTGTGGACGAAGTGAGTTCAGAGGTTATTTGGTGCAATGGTCTGAACTTGAGCTTGGATGGCAGAATAGAGCTGGTTCAGACAGTTTTGAGCCCTTGTGTCTATTCCTGATGTGCTGTCTTTTCCATTCCAGCTACTCTCTCTAATGCTATTGAGCTTAAAATGAGAAATTGTGTGGTGGTTTACTGATGATCAAAGGAAGATGCACTCTCAGTTGGAAAGGAATTGCTTCCCCAAAAAGGAAGGGAGGGTTTGGCGATAGGAGAATTCCTTGTGGACAAGGATTCAAAGTGTATCCTTGCTTATTTTATTCAAAGTAAGGATAGGCTATGGGAGACTTGGTACAAGAGGAGATATGTGAAAAACTCAACTTTTTGGGGATGTGTGGCTATGCATTATGTTATGTTGTGGCCCAAATTTTGTCTCGGCCTGGGTCGCAACGCGACCCGGTTTTGACTCGAAGAAAATTTTTTATGACCCGTTTTTCGCTTGCGGGTTTTGGACTCGGATTAGGACTCTCTTGTAGTCCGATATATAAGGGCATCTAAGGGTTGGAGTGAGTAACGAGAAAAAAACTGAAAACGCAGAAAGAGAGTGAGAGAGCGAGAGCTAGGATTTGGATTTTCGCATAGTCAAATATGTTGCCGGACTTCGCCGTGGACATAAGCACATCACCGAACCACATAAATTCTTGTGTTCTGTGCGTTGTGCTTGATTTGTTTTGTGTCGTGTTTCGTGATTGTGCTTGGTTCCGGCTGTTTTTCTTAATACATTATGCCTCATCTATTTTGAAGAGCTTGGTGGCTGCAATGAGCAAATTCACTACAGCATTGGGGATGGTTGCAGTTTCAGATTATTTAAAGATCCTTGTGGAAGTAAATTTCTCAAAGAGAGATTCTACCATAGAGTTCTGAGGTATTTGACCTTCCCAAGAACTTCCTATTTGCAGGTTCTAAATAAACACAGGACCTGGAATTCAACCTGCATTACTACAGACTCAACTGTCATATGGAATTACATCAGAACTTTGCAGATCAGTTCAGGGGCTGACTAGGTTCTTTGGAAGGAGGGCACCTTTCCCTTCAAGAAGGCTTGGAATTAATGAAGAGGGATGAAACCTCAAATGACATAGTCTAATATATGCTGAAGTGGGGAATGGCTTAGATGGTCAGTGGTGACAGCTTTGATTTTGCAGGATAAGGCACTTACTCAGGTGCAGCTGCAGAGAAGAGGAACTCAATTAGCTCCTTGTTGTCACTTGTCTATGAGACATGAGGATAATGTACATCTATTTTACAGGTGAGTATGCTTTTGAAGTGTTGAGGGATGTTTTGGATTGGTGTATTCCAACAGCAGACTCTATTTTGGGGTTGGCTGACTGGTTCTCTCAGACTTTCACAGGGAATGGTCCCTACTCTAAGCTGTCTAGGGTCTGTTTTACAGCCATTTTGGCTCATATTTGGCCTGAGGGGAACCAGAGAGTGCATAAGAAGGGAGTTAAAGCTGCCAATGTTCTTGCTATGAGCATTTTTGGGGAGGTGTTGGATGTACATGGGATGAGTTTTTTGATTCATATGTGTTGATAAAATAAAATAAAATAAAATTGAAGAGAGAAATTAAACAAGAAAAATAGAAAAATATAACGTGGTTTGGCTACTATGGCCTACATCCATTGCACACAGAACCCAAAGGGCTACATCACTTTTATTGTATTCTCTCTTCTTTTTGTTTACAATGACCACCTCTATTTATAGGTGAAAGAATACACGTAATAAATATGAAAAATACATTAATGGAAGATTCCTAAAATCAATCCCATAAATTCCAATAATATATTCTCCAACACCCCCCCTCAAGTTGGTACACGGAGATTTTAACTCAAGTGTCCAACTTGAAACTAAACACGAAGTTTTGGGGGATCCGAGACGAGTTGATCCGAAGATCTGAGACAAGTTGATCCTGAGATCCGAGACAAGTTGATCCTGAGATCCGAGATGAGTTGATCTGAAGATTCGAGATGAGTTAATAGTTGATCTAAAGATCTGAGATAAATCTAGAGTAGGATATGATAGCCTGCTCTGATACCATGTTGATAAAATAAAATTAAATTAAAGAGAGAAATTAAACAAGAAAAACAGAAGAATATAACGTGGTTCGGCCACTACGACCTACATCCACTGCACACCAAGCCCAAAGGGCTACATCACTTTTATTGTATTCTCTCTTCTTTTTGCTTACAATGACCACCTCTATTTATAGTTGAAAGAATACACGTGATAAATATGGAAAATACATTAATGGAAGATTCCTAAAATCAATCCCATAAATTCCAATAATATATTCTCTAACAATATGTAATTCTTTTTGCTCTTTGTTTGCACTTGGGCTGAGTTTTGCTGATCTTCATATCTTTTGCTATTTGTTTCTAGGATGATAGTTAGAATGCTTGTCTAACTTCCACTTTGTTCTTTCTTTCTTTTGTTATGCACGGTGGAGGTATGCCTCCACTTATGCCTTGTACCATATTTGCTTTTTCTTCCTTTAATACAGCATTTATAAAAAAAAATATAAAAAAATGACACAAATAAGACAATTATGTCAATTTTCTTTTCAATCTGACACACCCCAACATTTCCCACTTGTCCGATTGTTGCTGAACAATTTTTGGATATCAAACGGACCTCCCCCACAAGGTAATTTTAATGTGGCCGATTTCCCCTCTTTCAGACTACTCAACTATTGTAACAAATAATTTTCATCATTTGAGTTCTCATCTGACTAGAAGGAGTTCAACGTTGTCTCTTCTTTTTTATTTATTTTATATTATTATTTTTATTTTATATTTTTTTGCTTGGTTATTTTCTATGATATGTAGCAGAGAGCGGGAAAAATCTTTTTTAACCACTGGTTCAAAGCCATCTACTTCAATCACTCTCACAGAAGCTCATGAAGTTTAAAGTAATCAATCTCTTCCCTACACAAATCTCGTGCTTCTTTTGGTACGAGGGACGGAAATATGAATGGAATAGAGCAAAGGAAGAATCAATGAGACATCCATAGGGACGGAATGGTGTCCTTCTCCCTTTTTCATTGTTTGAGTGGAAGGGAGGAGAATGAAGTGACACGTTCCACTGTTTGGTAAGATGGAAAGCGTAAGAGGGATGGGAATGAGGGGTTTTATATTTTTTACCACTATACCCTCATTAAATAGTTTTACAAAAATTAATGAAGAATAATAACGTCATTTTACATAATATACCATACTTATTCCTCTCTTCCCTCCTCTCTTCCATCCAAATTTGGAGGGATGCAAAATGGTGGCCAAGAGCAATGCCACAGCCATCCATCCAACTTTCCCTTGTGCCAAATGATGGAGACTTGCTCCATCCCACTTCCCTTCCCCTTCCTTCCCTCCTAACAAACATAGCCTTAATTATATGCTACAAACCCTTTCATCGATGAGTAAATAGAGATTTTATAAACTTCTTTAAAATTTGATACTGGATATTTTTACACAAGTTGGAAAAAAACTGATAAATGATGATGTATATGACAATTTATGAATCTCATTAATATTATTTTTTAGTATGTTAATGTGATATGGCATTTAGTTCATTAATTAAATGTATTTCATGCTAATAATTTGTTTCCCAGTTTTAGGGCGTGTTAGAGATAACATGCTTCAGATTATTAAAAAGTACTTCTGGAAATATATTTGCTTCAACTGTAAATCTGTGGGGGATTTTGTTGATAGTCTAAAATTATAGAAGGCCAGTCTTCGCTTTGTGCATTCTGTCAGCATGCGCTCCCCTTTTGAGAGTCTTTTATGAAATCTTACTTATCAAAAACAAAAAAAGAAATATATTTGCTTCAAATATGTGTCCTAGTTATTTCATATTTTTCTAATAAGCCTCGAGCTTATCCATGGAGTATTTAAAAAAATAAAAACATTAAGATTCAGAAATACTAGTCGTACTATCTTTTTAATGTTAAACTCTTGATCCAATCCAATGAACCCCATTGATCAATATGGGATAATTTTTTCCAATAACCTTGTTTCAAGGATAATTAAGATAATCATGCTTTAAATATGGTGAAAATTCTGTGTTTTCCATAGGACTCCATTCAAGAGATGGATCTTTACATTCAAATACGATGTAAGTGAATGGAGCCAATTAAATTTAAGGGAAGATCAGTTCTGCACTGGTTTATAATGAATTTCAAGAAAGCCCAACAAAGAATCGCATTGGTGATGGCTGATCTTATAACTCACCTCACCAGACGAGTGAAGGGTACTCCTGCCAAAAGAACATTTATTCAGAAGCAACAGAAAAAATCATCAGATTGATCATATGTAGATGCTGATTAGCTGAAAAACAAAAACCATTAAATAAATAAATAAAACCTGTTGGGAAGAGGAACATGAAGCGTATCCATAAAAGCTTCAGGAAACTTCTCGAAGAGTTTGTGAACAGCTCCCAAAGATCTAATCTGAAGATCATAGAAGAAAGTGAATAATTGAAGCAACACATCTTAAATGCAGTGCAAAGAGGGAAACTTTGAAGCCCTTCACTCCAATAAAATACGGAGAAAAATTCAACAACCCAGCAAAATTGTGTACAAGAAAGAAACCACATGTTGGAATACACGCGAAACATAATCAGCTCAAAGCAAATGATATTATTGTATAGAAAAACTGGTGGTCTAGAAACTCTAAAAATTATTCATTCATTTAGAGAATCCAATGGAAATAACTTACCTCTCCAAGGCGATCTCTTGCACCGAGCAAAAAACCATAGACAGCTGATATAAGGGTGTAAAACACATAAATATCTAAAAGATATATCTGCAAAAGAAGGAGAGAAGAAAAAGGAAATCAAGGCTGACCCAGATTAAACAAAATATGACTAAAATTTAATAGAAAGAATCAAATTTTATCAGAAACCATGGAACCAGAAAGCCATTTTCAAGCCAATCATGTTGAACCAAACCAGAGTCCAATTCGCTCGAAACAATCCAAAAACAACTCCAGTTAAAATAATAGCTCTACTATGCCTTCCCCAGTCCCCTCTCAATACATAAGTATAAAAAATTTAACATCTACACTTGCTACCATCATTGTCTTCTAATTTAATTTGTTCACTCTCAATTCGAAAATCCAGAATTTGAATAATGAAAGACCCTGTAAAAAGATTAGATTACGCAAGATGTCCCCACCCCAAATGTTTCGTTCGACAGAATGGGAAAATAGATGGAAGGGAGAGGAGGAGGGATCGAAAAGGGTAAGGGAACGGTTAACCTAGTAGTAACCAAAGTCACACAGAGCAGAAGCGAGAGCGTCAAAGTCTAAAAATTTTAGAGCGGGAGCGTCTTATATTAGGTTTATTTAACTAATTTTTATTAAATAGGATTCTATCATGTTATGACATATAATTTTTGTGATCTTTTGGTTATTTATTTAAATATAGATGCAAATATATTCATTTATCATTTGTTCCATTAATGGTATATGTAATAACAATAAGCTAAATTTTTCACTAAAAAATTTGTGGCTTAGTGGTGGGAAATTTTCCCTTTGAACCATCAGGTTCTTGGGGCTACTTTTTCAAACATATATTTATTATATGGTAGTATAAGTGTCCCATACAGCTGGGATGCACGTGGAATGCAAGTGCATAACTTGTGTGAAGTTGGGACCGAGGTAGAAAGTAACTATATAGTGTGTGAACTGAATTCGTGCCAGAACCGCAAATTCAAAAAATCCACGAATTGCGAAAATTGAATGTGGATTTTGTACGAATCTGCTCTCAAACCGCAAATCTGCGTGCGGAGCTTCAGAGCGGCCCCTCCTCACACGAATTACGTGACTAAGGTAGTAACTTCTTTCTCATATACTCGATTGTTCCAGGTTGGATGAGGATCCTTGGTTTTTCCCTGTTTAAGATTTTCCACATAAAAGTTTGGTCTCTGCTCTTATTTTACTTTTATGGATGCGTGGTTATGTATGTGATGGTTGGATTCCGAAACCAACAGGTACAAATTGAAATTAAAATCACAATAAACATAACTACAAATATATATATATATATATCTGAAATTTAGAATTAATGTCCACAAGACCTATTCACTCTACAACTACATGATGCATCAATGCTAACAACTTTGATGTTTTAATTAACCGGAAAGCTAAAGGTAAATAAAATGAAATTCCCTAATCAAAGTTATACGAGGGCCAAAGTTTTATTATTAACCGAAGTAATATGAATTGAACGAGTAGAAAAAAAAAATTAGCTTCCAAAACAAAAATTCCTTTCACATAATTTAAGGACAATTGCACAAGCCTAACATTTCTTCTCATTAGTTATTCTACACAATACGGTAAAATGTTATAAGGGACTCTAATAAATATATAAAATTAACTTGACTGCAAATTTTCAATCATATCATGTAAAGGCTTCAATATTAAAATGCCTACATTAAGAAAATCTTGTCTACTCGTCCATGCCATACAACAAAATATTAATCATCTATGCCCAGTCTGCAAATTTTTAAAGAATTGCCACCCAGTGTGCCCAAATAAATACCTTTACCTTTGCAATTGACATGCACAAAGGGGCTGTTCTCAGGCAATTTTTTAGAAAGCAGTATCATGATATTAGGTCGTAATGGGGCTTACATAATAGATATCTGTGGAAAATTTTACGACACTAAGAAACATTATCAAGAGGAATGATACGCAAGTTTGACTCTACAAATCCACAAAACCATGCCTTAAATTTTTTTATGAATTTTATTAAATATTCAAAGGTAATTCCATATGAGTAATGGCTTATAATTAAATCTTAAGGCACTGTTAGCATTATCAGTGCAATAATTTCGTACTTTGCACTAAATTTAGGGCCACAAATGCTTATTAAAACAATAAATAAGTAAACATGTCACATTAACAAAAACATATACAACAATAAGTTAGCATACATGTAGTTGGCATGTGGACACCATATACATTAAAGATTATATAGTTTTCCTTATTTGCTTGTTTCCAATTTTAAATAATTTTTAAATATTTCTCAATCAATTTTATTAATTTTTGACTTTTTTATATTAAACAAAAATATATTAATGTATTCATAATCTGAAGTATGTTTATAACTTTATATTATATAAATATATTAGAAGTTTACTAAAATTTTCAAAGCTTACCAATTAATCTTGAGTTCGAAAACCTTAGAACTTGCTACCGAAAAATCTCATGTTTTTGCATCTTGATTTGTATATCTACTGTTTGGTATGGGAGGGGTTTGGTTTTCTCTTTATTTTAGTCTTAAGATTAGTAAAAAGTTAGAGAGATAAGTAAAAAATAGGAGTATTATATCTAGGCAAAAAATCACGGTCGTCTCAACAAAGACTTGGCCGAGTCTCGGCCGAGACAGCAATGATTTTTGTTCAGGCCGAAATCCTGACTCAGACACAACTCTAGTCAAGTCCGAGTCGGGCTGAATTGACCTAGTTTTAAAACTATGCTCGCAGGAATTTAACCCGCATTCTCATGTTTTAAAGCCCAGGCATTTTACCAGTGCAACAAATTATGGATAAAATTGCAAAATAAGGAAGGGGTTAAGCAAAGCAAATATTTGTAATTATGTTTTAGAATTTTCTCATTTCTATAAATAAACATACTAGAGGAACCGGAAGTAGTTGTCCTTCACGGTTCAGAAGGTAATCTTGTATTAGAAGAAGTCACCTCCCTCTCGAGAACATCATTGTCGTTGGCTTCCCAAATTTCACACTTACATCAAAACTATCCTGGTAATCGATAATTTACACCACAAGAAGGCTTTCCTTAAAAATAGGAAAGATGTTTAATTATATATATATATAGATATGAAAGAATAGAATCTGCCATGCCTACTTACAGCAACCACAGGTGCCCATAAACTAGCAACCGTCAAAGCATTATGGTTATCTGCAAGCAAAAACAAGAAACCAAAGCATTATCCTGAAGATCATTTGGATTTGTATTCACACAGTCGCAAACGGAACAACTTCAATGATGCAGATAATTTTAAGGCAGCTAGTGAAAAATGCCTAGTTATTAAATAAAGAATCAGAGAGAATTTTAATTCAGTAGTAGTATTTAAATACTAAGTGATAGCATAAAAATTAAAAAGAGTCATTAATGTTGTGTGAGGATAATAAAGGTCTGTTTAGATAAGTTCAGGTGGTCACTACTTGGTGTACTTTTAAAGTATAACACCCTTACTTTGTTGTAATAAGTTCTCCCCAGCATGATTCAATAATTTATCATTTTGCTGGCCACTTTTCAATTCTAAAGGCTTTTCTAATTAGGATCCCATGTTGATGGACTAGTACGCTAATACGAGTCCATACTGTTGTAAATGGACTTTTCTTCTTCTTGTTTGCATCAAGTGTTAACAGAGTCCCTCTCTAAAATTTGTGCTCACTGTGAATCCACGGTAGCAAGGAAGAAACTTACGAAAAAAAACACGAGAATCTGGAGAAGGCCCAAACAGTAAATAGGGGCAACATGGTTACAAGAGAATCTGGAGAACAATTAATTAATCAGTTTTGACTAATTTAGAACAATATAAATCATTTTGTTTTCAGAATTCGGTCATTACAAGAAGCCACCAAACGAATGCATATCAGCATGAAAGTTGCAGGAATAAGCAAGTTGCACAAAGATTGCAGCAACAGCAGCCTTTAGAAGAGCCTTCAGATAAAGAAAAGGAATTTACCCTTTTGTAAGGTAGCCAACTTGCAAAAGAAATGATGAATGTCACAAAGATCCACATGTTGAAATGGAAATTTGAGACGTTACTGGAGAAAAACCAAAATAACTAGTCTTGCACTGGTCAGACGAAGTTGGGAGAGTTTTTGAGTATATAGATTTTCCAAACAAGGTGAAGTCAGTAGATTTTAAGATTAAGAGGTACATGAGCAAGTCCGAACCTGTTTCAAGATGCAAAGATTGATTCAAAGCCAATGCCTTCCATTGAATTACTAAGGAATTTTGTTTCAACTATCCATCCATTCAACGAAGTGTCCATTATGTTATTGCAAGATGAGAATTCGAGTACAATTGATTGAATCGGACAGGCAAGTTGTTTTATCATTACTTGAGGTAGAATTTCATCCTTTTTGGACCATAGTAAGATGATTAAAAAGCCAACAAAGTCAGCCTAGCAATCATCCAAATCAGTTCAAAGAGCACAACTACATTTATATACCGATTGAGGACACAGAAATGTCATAAGGATCTGGATCTGCACATAATGTCATGCAAAAAACATAAACTTCACCTAGTGTCTGTGTTGTGATCAAGGGCAAGGACTTGGGGAATTAAATACTGTCATGGGTAGGGGGAATAGCAAGACACTATTCTAGTTTATGAGAAACAAAATAAATATGCAACAAAATGCATGAAAGAAATTTACAAACTCCTGATTGTAAAATTGCAGCCAGTAATTTATTTCTTAATGAAGTAGAAGATGCAACAAACAACAAAGTCAAAAACCACACCAGTATGAAGGACAGTTGGACTTTGCAGAAGATGGAGTCACATATAAAGATAAATGTTCCTCCCAATCCGGTAGTTAGGGCTGCAAATGAACCGAACTGTTCATGAACAGCAAAGGATTGGCTTATTTAAGGCTCGGCTCGGTTTCGTTCGTTAAGCAAATGAGCCAAGCTCGATCTCGATTTCTAGGCTCGTTTAGTGAACAAGACGATCCTAAACAATATTAGGCTCGGCCTGTGTAGGCTTAAATATATTCATGAACATAGGTTTGTATAGGCTCATGAACACATTCATAAACATAGGCTTGTATAGGTTAATGAACGTAAGCTCATGAACAAGTTCATGGACATAGGCTTGTGTAGGCTCATATAAGTTCATGAACAAGCCAAAAAGATCTTGAACACAAGCTCCAATCAAGCCTGAACAACTTTTGTTATTAAACAAGCCGACACTGAATTATCAAAATAATGACGAGTTGAGCCCGAGCTCAGCCTTTTGAGCTCATCACGAACCCGAGCTGAGCCCACAAATGATTCTTTTCTATTGGTAACATTTTTTAGGTAAAGTCTTGTGTGATGTGATGGAAACGGAAGCTTGCCAAATATTGTGAAGATGAAGATTTTTCCAAGTCCGAAAAGGAAGCCTACCCTTAAGAATATAGCTTCTTTTTTCAACACTAACTAACATGAAACCAGACCAAGATTACAATACATAACGCCAAATGCAAGGCAGAGTATCTTATGAGGTCAAAAGTAGGGAAAGAAAAAAAATTATAATGATAAGATGTGAAATAAAAGTACAAAGACTACTAAAGAGATATCAATAAGAAAGAAGCAGAAAATGTGTAAAACCAAAAAATAAAGAAAGAAAAAGGCAGATCAAATATATCATGTTTGATCTCAAGATACTCGACATTATGACAATTGGCATTTACATTAGACCAAAGCTTGGCAAGGTGGGCCAATAAAAAGAAATCAAGAGTAAGCCAATCCTTAAATTTTTCACTTACTCTCTGCAGCAAAATAAAGTGCCAACCAAAATATTTCAAAAGTTCACACATCAAGAACATATCAAGAATCCTCTTTTACAACACTCACAAGTAGAATTGTTTTCCTTGAAAGAGATTCATAAATGTGCTTCCGATGATAATAAATAATAGGGTGAATATCTCTTACCTCTCCAGAGGTTTGTCTTATTATCTCTAGGATGAAACTTTTTGCTAAATGATTGTGACGTCCCATGTTAGAAGTTAACCACCTGTTAAATTACCATTTTGCCCTCACTAAAGTCTTTTAAAAGCTGATGTGTGTGCTGACATCATCAAAAAATATGAAATGCTGAAGATGCCCACAAGATTTCGGAAAATTCCAATATATATGATTACAATATATATATATATATATATACAAAAGTTCTGTTTGGACAAATGGACACTATTCGCTAGAAACACAGTATGGAATTCCATGACTGGCGATGAGGCCAAAATTAAAGTTCCGTAAGTTAGAAGAAAGCAATACATATAACACATACATATATATGTACCCCATATTCCAATGATTGGTGAAGAATCTTGAAACCGTCACTGTCTATACACTTTGAGCTATTCAAATTCAGCCTATACACTTGGAATAACACCGTCTTATATATAAAAATTTCAAGCAAATAGTCATCATATTCAAAGTCTAAATACCGAGTAACCAATAAGAACTCTGTTCTTCGAACGCACCAACCAAATACTGCATATCACTGCTGATTTTGTGGCGGTGTATCTATATTCAAAACCCTAGGTGACAGACCACGACCAGCACAAATCACAATAGCTCCATTTGGGTTCCTCAATTAACGCTGTCGTTGGATTATATTAGGTCACAAATTGAATAGGTCGCTACTGGGCTATCACAATATCAATAATAAAGAAAACAAGACAGCAAGCGAGCGTACCTTTGTTCGCTTCTTTTCCACCAAGCACGGAAGTTTAAGGATAACTGTAGGTCGGTGGCTACCTAAGGAAACTCTGATTCAATCTGCCCCCCGGCTGGGAGGCATCTATCCCATCCCAATCACAGGAGAGGTTCACCATGATGGGGGTATTTTTCGTGCTAAGATCTCAAAAGGCCCGTTAAACTGTGGGCTATAACAATATCAATTGGAGCTCATGTTTCTCACAGTTGACAAGTGGTAGCAGTTACTTTATGTGATTCTCAATTGATATGCCCAAACTGAAAAAGTCATGAACCTTGATTTGGGTCATGTCTTTGGTGCTTAATGTCATTGTTTTTGCAAGAAAATACTAGTGGGTTTTTGCCAGAAGGTATTTCTCATGATGTTACATTGAATAATTGGTATACAATAGGAATTTCTCTTGATTCTGTGGATTTGATTCAATTTTGCCTTCTCCACAACAACTCCCTCTGAATACAACCTGGCAAAGTGTAAACAAGAATATAGTAGCTTTGTTTTCCCTTCGATTTTGCAAATAGAAGAGGAACCAAATGAAGAGAGAGAGAGCTAGAATTGGATATAGAGAGGAGAGAAAAGAATCGATGAAGATAGAGAGAGAAAGGGGGAAGAAACGAAGAGGAAGAGATAGAGGGGAAATCGTACCTAATGGTGTGGTGACAGTTTTGGCAATTATTTTTCCTAGCCTCTTCAGGATCGCTCGAGATAGGCATGCTGTGGTGGCTGACTGTTATCGGCTTTATAACGAGAGGATGACATGGGATTTGCAGTTTTCTAGGCATCGTCAGAAAGTGATAGGGTTTTTGGAGGTGCTTTATCGCCAAACGGTTGATGGTCCGAGGGAGGATTATAGAGTTTGGGCCCTGTCTTCAAAGGAGAGGTTTGACGTTCGATCTTTTTATAGGGTCATGTTGGAGGACTCGGGATCCTACTTTCCGTGGAAGGTGGTCTGGCATATGAAAGCTCCTCTCAAAGTGGCCTTTTTTGTTTGGACAGTGGTTTTGAGCTGAATTCTTACGATTGAGAACTTAATGAGGAGGGGGCATTTGCTTTCCAATCGGTGTATTATGAGCAAAAGGGATGAGGAATCAGTGGATCATCTTCTTCTTCATTGCTCGATGGCTAGAGATTGCTGGGTTTTGGTTCTTGGTCTCTTCGGGATGCAATGGGCCATGCCCTCTTCTGTTAGGAATGCTTTGGAGGCGTGGAGGGGATGCTCGTGGAGCTCTCAGGATAGGGATATTTGGAGAGTGGTGCCTTTATGTTTTGGTGGTTGTTGTGGAATGAGAGAAATAGGAGATGTTTTGAAGAAATAGAAACCCCCGTTAATGTGTTCAAATTCTCTTTTCTTCACACTTTATTTTCTTGGATTAGAGGGAGAAATTGTATATCCGTAGGGGAGATAGTTGACTTTGTAGACTCTATGACTGGCCAGGGGCTCTATTTGGTCCCTCTTTTGTTCTTGGGATGTGCTCCCCTCTTGAGCGTTGTTTATATTACTTGTCAAAAAAAAATTTAAGAATTGGATAATTGAATTTCTTTTAATAATTAAAATCAGATTTGGCGTGTTTGGCTACAGCATTAACATTATTCTAGTTTTGGAACCTAAGGGAAGGGGTTATTTAAGTCATTTTACCTAAGGCTATTTAAGTCATTTTACCTAACTAAGGGTAGTTTCGGCATTTAGAAAGAATTGATTGAGATTAGGGGATGCCGAAGATATTTGGACAAACCTCAAGGGAGGTTGACCATCATTTAGCAAAAAGTTTCAGCCGAGCAATAATAAGGCAAACCTCAGGGGAAGTCAGTGATATTCACCCTAAATAATAACTCCTCTTTTGTTGTTGACCAATAAACATAGTTCTTAAAGAAAATAATCAAGGGAATGATTTGAGGGCCTCGGAGTGTGACCTAATACTGAAGCAATTTGAACCGCTAATCTAGTTGCTTTTAAAAGCTCTTATATCTTAAATAAAATGGGCTAGTGTGGTTGACTTCTGTAAATCTTAGACCTCTGTTTCCACTGTCTTTCCTTGTTGACAAGAGACACCAAGCAAAACCATGATAAAAAGCACCAAAAGGACATCAATGAATATTCAATATCACTATTACTGCTTTCATAAGCCATTTCAAACCAGTGTCACTAAGACAGTGAACTTTATTTCCCTTCCATAGGGGCATCAAAAAAGTATCACTTGCTTGAAATAAAATGGTAAGTTTAGGAAACTAATAGTTCTACTGCTACCAAGTGGTTCAAAGAATATAGATGGTATTGTAGCTCCTTGCAACTTCCCAACTACTTGACAGAGTTGAAAATAGACTTTGTTATTTTTAGTTTCAGTTGGAACCTAGATCGGCAACTTCAGAAGAAAATTAATAGTTATAAGGAGAAGTATCACCCACGAAGATTACATGAGCTCAGTGCCTCCTTTATTTTATGTAATTATGTTATTCGTTACCTTTTTTTATTGTTTTAACTTTCTTTGTGCAGTTCCTATATTTTATAATCCCTTCATTCTAGTAAACTTAATTTTTAGTGAGAAAGAAAATAGAAATTAAAAAGGATTGACCAAAAAGGAAACTAAGAACGGTATCCAAAAACTCCAAATTGGTAACCTAACCCCTAGAGGAATAATAATTATTCCCATAGTTGTCATAGGCGTGCCTCAGGCATAAGACCCAGCAATTGCGCCTGGACCAAGGCCAGGCCAGGCTCCTTAAATAAGGCGCGCGCCTCCTTTGCATTTGAGGCGCCAGGCTCAAGTCGCGCCTAATATAAAACACTTATTTTTTCCCCTACCTGTTAGCATGTGGTGTATTTTTGTGTTCCAATGGACTCTAACCATATAATACAGTCCCTACCAGTAAAAGAAATAAAAAGGGTCGATCGATAAATTAAATACAATCAGTCGATTTAGGACTTCCGGAAAGTCAATACACAATCAGACGATAGTCTGTGATTTGGACTTTCTGGACGTTGAACTCTTCTCTGTTTTTTTGTTTCTTTTTTCCCTCCTTATTGCTCTATTTTTTTTATTCTCTATTTCACCTTTTCTTTTCTTTTCTTCTCTTTTCTTTTTCTTTTTACGGTGTTTCTGTTCTTTTCTCTCTCTTTCTTTTGTTCTTTTTTTAATTTTTTATTTATTTTATGAATTCTTAATTTGTTTGTTTTTTAGTTTGTTTCTCTAATGCGTGTAATAGTTGCTAAAGCATATTATCACAAAAAAACACTAAAATTCCTAAAATTGGGATATTATGTATACTCATTTTGTGGTTTGATGCTCGCATTCTATTGGCTAATTCAGTACTTTGAGGCTGTTCAGCAACTGTTGCTGCTGGATTTGTATTATAAGCTACAAATTTTATTTTTTTTCAACTTGCGCCTCGCTTCAATTAGGCCCGCGCCTTGCCTTAGCGCCTTAGGCTCCAGGAGGCCTTAGCGCCTTTGTTCGCCTTGTGCCTTTAATAACTATGATTATTCTTAAACAACAGGATCAGAAAGAAATAAATTAAGTAGAGTGATGAACATCCAGTCAGACAATTATATTTGCTTATATGAGGCATGAGGATCTATGCCTTTTATGTCATAAGACCAAAATAGAATATTCATAATGAGTTTAATAATTCATAACCTTTAAAATTTACTAATAACTTGGCCTATAGCATTGAATATATGTATTGCACAAAAATTTCTGTACTGACGTGCTTGATCAGAATACCGCCGTGTATAACAATTTTACACCTAAGTGTTTAAAAGATTAAATTAAACACAGAAAAGTAAAAATAAAGAAACATCAGACTTTATCATTCCACAATATTCTAAATACTGACTGAATTAAGGGAGGGTGGAGTGCCTACTCTCTCATATTCAAAAAGAAAGAAACATGAGTTCACCAACATTGTTATTGCTCTTAATCATTTATAGTTTTAGAAAGAAAAAAAAAAAACTGGTCAACTGAAGCATTCCATTATTATAGAGAAATCACAAACTCATAGACTGATATATTTTGCACTAAAGAAACTCCTTTTTTACATGGACTGTATCATATATTTGGTAAAATGACTAATTGATTAGCAACTAAGAATCAATGAAAATTGAATGTGAAATTTCAACTGATGAAAGGGAACCAAAAAAGGAATGATAAAAATAATTAACAAAAAAAAAAAAAAAAACTGAATCTAACATTAAGTTATAAATACTATCTAGTTCTGTGAATTCAACGTACAAAACAAATACAAAAACTCACAACACAAATATATAAGACTAAATGTATCTTCAATATGATCACATAAACAGGTTGTTCACTTACGTTCAGACACTAAATCATGCCAAGAATATTTTAAATCATCCATCTTTACTATAGCCCTTGTTGGTTCCACCAAGGGCTTGATCTGCATAAACCAATTACGGAAGTGTTGAGCAAAAAAACCATAGAATTAGAAATAACAATGCTTGGGCAAGAATATCAAGAAATGAAATAGGTAACCAAACATCACTTACCTGAAGGAAATAGGCAAATGAAAACTTGCCACCCAGAACAAGCAGCCAGAAGAGCGAATACCTGTGTTGTAAAGATATTAGCAAGCGCAATCGTATCTGATTACAAAATCATGCTATCGGTCTTCTGAAAATTCAAACTACCAATGTACATGATCAAAATGTGAGTGATCAAAGTTCATTTGAAGACTAGGCAACATTTTGCATAACTATAAACCTATGGAATGGGGCTATTGACAATATGCAGGGCAGGACAGATTAGAAACTAAGAGTAGATGCTGCTGACAGAAATGACAACGAAAATAAAGAGCATCATGTGAGACCTTACACTCTTAAAAGTTTAGGCAATTCAGAAAAACAAATCACACAGACTTCTTTTGAAGAACTAAAGGAAATAGTGCGTGGCTGCAAGTGACACAATCAACCATATACACGCAGTCACAGGCAAGACAATGAGTTCCTCATATTTTATTCTATTTTTCCTCTCTGTATTTGTTAAGTAAGACATGTACGTACTCACAATTGTCCCTGTTATTTTATTCTATTTTTCCTCTCTGTATTTGTTAAGTAAGACATGCACGTACTCACAATTGTCCCATACAGGGACTTGAACTCTCAACTTTCCACTTGGAAAGTAGAGCCAATACCAATAGAGCTAAGCACTTGCCATGAACTTAGCACACAACACCATTTTACCTCATCTGGTACATTTCATGGGAGAACATCATCGAACCTTCCAAGGAGTGGAGAAAACAATGCATAAGTTAAAGAGCATGAGTCTCATTTAAGTAGATAATTTACATTCTTCCATTATGCCTAATTAGGTATGATAACTTTTGATGGTGTATGCATCACATGACTCACATGTACTTGGTGTGCACCTTTCCGCACCCTTAGTGCAGTTCTCTAGCTTATCCAAAAAAGGAAAAAAGGTCTTGCATTAACTCAATTAAAAAAGCGTAAGCAAGAACAAACTTTTCCTACACAATATATCACAAAGCAAGGTATGTAACTTTTGGTAATACTCTCAATGAAAGACAATAAACCTAAACAAAGGTTTTAAACATATATAATAAGTAAATGTCTAACATTCAAAGGAATCAAAGCTGCTATCTGAAAAAGGAATTGCTTCTTTAACATGTAGATATCACGAGACCCCTTAAGGTACTATATTCATCTTCATATATGTACTCTATTCCCCAAGGTATTTATACAGCCAGTGGCTTGGAATTGTACTTTTCTATAAAGCCTATAGCAAATCACACTTTGCTAAACCAAAACTAGGAAAAAGTCGAATTTTTTTGAACAATTAGTTCACAGTTAACACTACACTCCAAGCTTTTATTAGAGATCAAATTGCCTCCTACTAAATGCATTATTGGTCATTTGCTGTCTTTACTTTTGTTTAGCCTCCTATATGAAAGAGAGCTCTGCTTCTCTACTTGTTATTATTCCTTTTAAACAAATTATTGTTTCCTACCCCTTACCACTAAAAAACAAGGATTTATTCACATTTGTAGTGAAACTGAAAAGGTTTTTCAATTCATTTGAATTTAAACTTAGATTTTAAGCTTTATTTGATGATCAGATTCGTATGATGGGGGTGGTAGGATTTCAAAGCCTAATATAGGGGTGGTGAGCTTTTCTCTTGGAGGAAATAAACATTTAACCGAGATTTGAACTTAAGACATTTAGGTTTAGCATAGGTCTCTTCTCCATTAGCAACACAGAATTTATTGAGAATAAAGGAAAGTGATCAATCAAGCAAGCACTGGAAAATAAAAACAACCAAAAGAATGACAAGAGAACAGACTAAATCAATTGAACCTAAACCACACTCGAACGCTATGACAATAGCTCGCAATACTAATGGAACCAAAAACAAAAAAACAATCTCAAGAGTAAAAACCCTACCTACAAAGAAGAGAAGTAATCCATGACTTCTCAACTGTACTGCAAAGTTAGAGGCACCTCATTCTCATCCTAAGAATCACGGATACGGGATACGGGACACGGATACGACACGACATGGACACAGCCACACGTCAAATTGTAAAAGATTAGGATACAGACACGGCGGGGGAACGGCGACTAAGAAATATATCTCTTTATATATATGATCCTATATTTAAAGTGTAATATTATTTTTCATCAACCTAACAATGAAAATTTCACATATCATAATAATTAATCAGCTATAAAAATAATTAGTTTATTGTTTAAAGAGCTACACAATTGAATCTACTCCATAATATTTGTTTTTTAAACAAAAAAACTTGAAATATTATATGTTATGACTACCATATTTTATTAAAAAAAGGATTAAGTGCAAAAAAAACCCATGTTATTTAGAAAATGTGCAAGAAACACCACTACTATTTGGTATGTGGATATAAATCCTTATAACTTCAAATTTGGAGCAAATTGCCCCCTCCAGTCAATTCTGACAATTTTTTTTTTTGAAAAACCCAAAGTACCCTTTTTAAATGACCAAAATGCCCTGTGCCATTTTTGAATGCTTGTTTTTCTCTGGATAGCATTTTTTTTCTCTCTCAAGCTACATCATCTATCTTACGTCCACACTCTTTCTCTATCTCTTGCCTGGAACATTTTTTCTCAGTCTACATCATCTTACATGCCCTCTCTCTCTAAAAGTTTCTCTCTCAACTGCATCTCTCTCTTCACAACATCTCACCATTATTAATTTCATCACTGAATACAAATTTGTTGCGGGAATTAAGCGGGTGTATCATGTCAACTCCAAATTTATATATATATATATCTATATACACACACGGTTATATAGAGTTTGATTGAATTACAGGAGAACCAACGAATTCATAAGCAAGTCCTCGACTATATCCCAACCTGTGATCAATTTTCCAAACTCAATTTCCAGCTAACACAAGCCAAAATCCTTCACTGAATTCGAAGATTGAAGCTCTAAAATCAAACCATAGCACTCCAATAATAGAGGAATCGAGCCCTCTTTGCTAGATCAAACTGGAACCAATCCACAAAAACAAATAAATGCATAAAAAACATAAAGGAATCAAGACAACTCACACTATTACAATAAAAAATAAGATGGAGAAAGTATAGCTATTGCTTCACACCAATTGGTCAAAGAAGAAAACGAAGAAAGTAGAGAGAGAAAGTGGAGAGGGGAGAGAGAGAAAAAGAGAAGGCAAAATAGAGAAGAGTGATGGAAGAGAAAGTGGCTGGAGGCGTGAGGCTTCTAGCGTGACATCTTCTTCCGGCCCAACACGATCGTAACATCTTCTTCTCTCTCTCTCTCTCTCTCTCTCTCTATATATATATATATATATATATATCTTAGAGAATTGAGAGTTAAAATGTTTTGGTGTGTTTGGCTTTAGGTATAAGATTACACAGAGTGGTTGTCTTGTTAGCTTAAGACCAAAATTTTCATTAAACATTTTTCTTTTTTTTTTTCTTTCTATAAAATAAGCATCCTTTGGTCATTTTAGTGTTAAATTTCTCCCAATTTTGAGTTTTGTTCTTAATTGCATAAATTGAAAAATATAGGGGGTTTTTCGAACAATAGGGGGGTATTTGCACATTTCGTATATATCAGGGGGGGTTTTATGCACTTAACCCTTAAAAAACTTCAAATATCATCATATTTACACTTTAACCTATCTTTCTTTTTAAACCTTAATTAAAGCTCCCTAACAATATGACACGTCTCCTTGGCGTGTCTATGCCATGTTTGCGGTGTGTCCAAAAAAAAAATCCAAACATGTATTTTGGCGTGTCCGACATGTGTTGGGTTGTGTCCAACGCGTGTCATGTCTATGCCATGTCCGAGGCGTGTCAAAAAAAAAAAAAATCAGACACGTATTTTGGTGTTTTCAACACGTGGGATTCTTCGAACTTTTAGGCATGTCCATGCTTCCTAGCTCTCATCCAACCAACAACTACAGCATAATCCCCTTCAATCATGCAATGATAAAACAGGCCAGAACATCACTTTTGTAGCATTTTCTATAATCAATAGCTACAAGAAACAAAATTCTATTCTACTAACACTACCACCACAATTACTTTTTCCCTTGGTGAAAAAATACTTGGGTAAGCTACATCAATTTCCCGTGGCCCAAAATCATATAGGTTCACCAGCAGAAATATAAGACGTAGTGGATTGTCTTCTTTTAATTGAGCTGGGTAGGGCAATCATCTCTCGAAGTTGGGCCGAGGTAGTTTAAGGGTGACTCAGCACATTGGGCTGAACCAAAGAGGCCCAAGTCCAATCTTTAGAGCCACTGTTGAGACTTCAAAATGGGGTCGGCCGATCTCTAAAAGAAGGTGGTAGGCCGACTAAGCCCACAAATGGCTCATGGATGCACAAGAACATATGGTCAGAAATAAAACTCAGCCCATGCAGAGGAAATTGACAGGGGCTAAGAAACAAAAGTGGCCTGTTGAGAGAAATTTAAAAAACCAAATGGAGCCCAATAGCCCTCCTCAGAACAAAAGCGATGTAACTGGAGGAATAGACCCAGATTGGTATGCTCGACCTCGTCATCTTTTGGGGGTCACATGATGGATCATTTAGCAGCCGATGGGAACATGGGGAAGGAGGATGGGAGTGAAAATGTGAGGCGACTAGTTTCGAAGGGTGATGTTGTCCCTATGGTTGACCTGGTAAGGGCAAGGGGGAGAAGAACAGCTCAGTATCGGCGGCAGATGAGGGCTTTGACAAGGGGTTGATTACTCTCTGCAATGAAAACTGCAGAGAATTGGAGGTTCTTCCAAGTGGCAGAAATGATTGGAGCATTATCTTGTGAATGGGTCGTGGGGTCCAATTACTAGTTGGAAAGAGCTCAACAGAGGCTCTTCAAACAGACCTAAAACTGCACAGTGGCCTTAGAAGAAGCAAGGCGGTGACAAAATGGTATGAGCAAATGGAGGAAGGGGAAATCAATGATGATAGTGATTTCTGCATCCCTAGTGAATGGAGGATGGGTGACCTGCAGGTCCGTAATGACAAAGAGGAGACAGTGGCAGGCTTTGTTAACAATTCCTTCTTCCTATCAACACCGGTTTGGGAGAGTAAAGGGATGGTGGGTGTTGACGCTCCATTGGCAGCCAAAGGATGTTCGGGAGGAGGATAGGAGGATGGTTCTGTACATGAGGGAGGCAAACGGGGATTGGTTTATATAGAGTATTGGAGCGATGGGGAAGTCGTTGGGGCTCTTTTATGGCGGGGAAGATGGAAAAGCCCACGACATGTTTCAATCTATTGAGAATGAGTGGAAGTAGGTGCAACAAAAGAAGAATCCTTCTTGGAAGGGGGGAGAGAACTAAAAATCTCATCTCCTATATGAATTATGATGGGAGGAGTGGAGGGGGTGGGGGAGAAACTTTGTGCCTGTGGAGCTCAAAATTGTGACATAGAATGTTCAGGGGCTGAATGGCCAGAACAAGAGAAAGGTGATGAAGGCGTCTATTCACAAGTGGTGGCACAAGTGGTTTGCTCGCAAGAATCTAAGATGCCAAACTATTTGGATGGGGTGATGAGAAGACTTTGGTGGTGGTGGTGGTGGTGTGTAAGAGGAGGGGGATAGATTTGTTGGCTGAGAGGCTCTTGATGTGGTGGGGTCTTCGGGGGGCACTATGGTGCTTTGGGATAAGAGATGGGGGTTTCTAAGGCTGATTGCGGAAAGGAGGTCATCTATCTCTCTTTTGTTTACGTTAGAGGAGGATGGATCTCATCGGGCTTTCCAGGTCCTATGGCCCGGTTTGGGATATGTAGAGGAGAGGGTTGTGGGAGGAGATGGACGGTTCTATGGTGTGTGGGACAGATGCCTATCGAGAGGTCTACAAGGGAGAGACGAACTCCGGCTATGATGAAGTTTTTGGATTTTATTGATGCTCATCATCTTCTTGATCTTCAAATGGAGGGAGCTCTCTACACTTGGACTAGTGGCCAACAATCCCCTACTTCATCTCGGTTGAGTGGGTTTTTGATTTCTGGGAACTTGGAGGAGAAGTTTCTAGATGTGGCCCAAGTGGCATTGGCTAGACCAACATTCAATCACATGCCCATTCTCTTGGATTGTGGAAGCTTGAGAGAGGAAGAGCCCTATTCCGGTTTGAAAATATGAGGCTCAGAGCAAAGGATTTCAAGGAGAGGGAAATTGCTAGACTGGCTCTGAAATTAAGCATAGCCCGACCATCCAATTGGCAAACAAGTTAACGCTATTCAAGGAAGATATCAAGAAGTGGACCAAGTCACCGACAACATAGAATGGCATAAGAAGAGAATACTCATGAAAATACCGGAGTTGGACCGAAAGGAGGGGGAAGGAGGTCTTAGTGATATGGAGGTGAGTAGGAGGGAGGAGTGCAAGGCTGAGTTTGGGGAGATTTCGGTGTTGGAGAAGATTTCGTTGAGGCAAAAATCTAGAGCCTTTGGTTGAAGGAAAGGAACAGAAATACAATGTTTTTTCATTGGCTGGCGAATATCTACATACAAGGAAACCACATTGGAAGGATTCACATTGATGGGAGCTTGTTGAGTAGGGAGGTAGATATTCAAAGTGGGATGGTGTCTTGCTATCAGCAGTTGTATACGAAAAATTGCTAGTTAAAGACCTTTTGCTCGATGGGCTTGACTTTGCGAGCATTTAGGAGAAGGACAAGGTTTGGTTGGAGAGGCCTTTTGGGGAGAAGGACGTGGTCGAGGCTTTGAGGAGTTGTGATGGGGACAAAGTACAAGGGATGGATAACTTCACGATGGCTTTCTTGCAACAGAATTGGAAGGTAGTCAAGGTAGAGGTGATGGAAGCTTTCCATCTCTTTCATAAAGAGGGTCAATTTGATAGGAGCCTTAATGCATCCATTATTGCCCTTATTCCAAAGAAGGGTGAATCTACCAAGGCTAGAGACTTTAAACCCATTTAGCTTGGTGGGTGCCATCTATAAGCTTTTCGCTAAAGTCTTAGCCATTTGCTGGAGGAGGGTTATAGATGAGATGATATGGGTTTGTTGGAGGTCACCTGATCTTGGATTCGGTGTGGTTGCTAGTGAGTGCGTGGAGTCCAGGATCAGAAGTGGAGTCCCAAGAATTGCTTGCAAGTTGGACATTGAGAAGGCGCATGATCATATGAGTTGGGACTTCCTGATGTATATAGTGCAAAGGATGGAGATTGGGCATTGATGGAGGAGATGGATTCACCACTGTATCTCGACAGTTCAATTCTCAGTCCTAATGAATGGCTCTCTAGACGTGTTCTTCTCTAGTTCTCGAGGCATAAGGCAAAGAGATCCGCTCTCTCCATTTTTGTTTATCATTATTATGGAGGCTTTCAGCAGATTAATGAGGAGGGCAGAAGGACAGGGCCTTATTAGAGATTTTTCGATAGGTAGAGACCCTACCAGTTGGTGGTTTTTCATTTGCTCTTTGCGAATGACACAATCTTCTTTTGTGAGATGTGTGTTGGGTTGCTTCTAAGTAGTCTCGGGTCTGAAGATCAACATTGGAAAGAGCGAGTTGGTTCCAATGGGGTGGTAGAGGAGATTTATGGCTTTGCTGATATTCTTGGGTGCAGGGTTGTTGGCTCTTTTCTAATCTCTTGTTTGGGATTACCGTTGGGAGCTTTATTGAGGAGGGCATCCATATGGGTCCTAGTGGTAGAGCGCTTTTAGGATCTTTTGAAAGGGGGCATTTAATTCTTATGAAGAGTACCAGTTCAAATCTTCCAACTTATTGTATGTCGTATGTCCCTTTTTTCCATGCTTGTCAATTGTCCGTAGGCTAGAGAAGGTTCAGAGGATCCTGGTGGTCGACGTAACAATAAAGACATTTGTCGATATGCCAATGCCTATTTCTGTAGGGCGTATGGGAGATGAGTTCAAATACCACTTGGTGAATTAGGGGAAGGTGCAAGGGGGTTCGGGATTAGGAGGTTGGATTTGTTTAACAAGACTTTGTTGGACAAGTGGCTTTGAAGATTTGGGAGAGAACGGTTCAGGTTGTGGAAGAGGGTCATTGTTTGCTGGAGTGGGGAGGGTGGTTGTCGAGGGAGGCGAGTTCTCCTTCCGACGTGGGGGCTTGGAAGCTTATCCTGAAGGGTTGCGATGAGTTTTCTAAACGCATTCCAATCCAGGTTAGAAGTGAGAGGCACATCATATTTTGGGAAGACCTCTAGTACAGGGACATTGCTATGGATCACAGGTTTCAACGGCTTTTATAGGATCGCTACAGACAAACGTGCCTTGGTTATTGACTGTTATCGGCTTGATAACGGGAGGATGACTTGGAGCGTGCACTTTCGGAGAGAGTTCCATGATTGGGAGCTTGCAGAGGTAGCAAAATTCTTAGCATTGTTATACAATCAGGTGGTGCCGGGGGGGGGGGGGGGGGGCTGGTCTCCTGAGAGAGGTTTTTGGAGTCCGATCTTTCTACAAGAGCCTTTTGGAGATTTCTGGTCCCACCTTCCCTTGAAAGGCCATTTGGAGACCGAAAGCCCCTCTAAAGGTGCCTTTTTTGCTTGGTCAGTTTCCCTCGGGAGGATTCTCACCTTAGATAATCTTAGGAGGAGACAAATTGTGATAAATTGGTGTTGCATGTGCAAGAAGGCGAAGGAGACGATGAATCACCTTATTCTTCATTGTCGAGTGACAAGGAATTTTTATCAATGTTTTTGGTTTTGTTTGGTGTGCATTGGATGCATAGCCAAGCCAGAGATGCTTTGAGGGTCAATCCCCTTTGTTTATGGTGGGGCTTGTGGCGCGAGAGAAATAAGAGTTCCTTTGATGTAGAGGAGACTCCTATTTGATCTCTCAAATACATCATATTGAGTTCTTTGTTCTTTTGGATAAATGGGCGGAATTGTAAATTTGCGGAAAATTTTGTGGATTTTGTTGATAGCTTGAAATTATAGTTGGTCGTTATCAGCTTTTTGTGTATTATCTTGGGAGCGCTCCCCTCTTGAACGCCTTTAATGAAATCTTACTTATCAAAAAAGAGAATACTAACAATTATAAGAACATCCAAGATTTCTGATATTATAATTTCGAGGTTGACATGTATGCACCACTAAAGAAAGTTGGTTATGATGTGTATGTTCCTATAATATAATTTTCTTTTCAATAGCCACTAAACGCATTAGTTAGGAAGAGTGACATAGTCCACATTGGGTGTTATGCAAGAGAAAGGGAAAGACAAAAGTTAATGTGGAGAGAGTTACTCAAGAGGAAAATGATAACATGTGAATTGATTAAGGCTATGGCCTTGGATACAGCGGAATGGAAAATTAGGATTCATTAAGCCAAAAATAGTTTTCCGAACAAAGGAAATAAAGAAAATTGTTGTTTTGTTTCACTCTTCACAACTTTCACTTTTGGGGTTCTACAATTCTTGAGTCGCAGTGTGTTTTTATTGGGAGAGAACGCGTTGCATTCACCACACATGATATGAGTCATTTTCCTTTGACAAAACCATTCCTTCTTATGGTTACTTTTTCTTCTCTCCCGAGAACCAGTGGTAGACAAAAGAAAGGAAACAGAAGAAAAGAGAAGAGAGGAAAACTCTCACTTATTTTCAGATCAAACAGAGTACTGTTGGGAACTTTTCTGGGCAGATCTGTTGGGTTAGGGGAAAACATTTTTCCGGTTGATCCAAACGCAATTATTGAAGAAAGATGAATATATTCAGATATGCAGGCGACATGACCCATCTTGCCAGTGTCCTCATTTAGCTTCTTATGATGTATGAGGGCAAAATCAACAAGAATGAGATCTACATCAATAATGAAATTGGGAGTATGAGCCAACCAAAGAAAATCCAACAAAACAAATCGATAATGAAAAACAAAGGATTGATAACACAAACTTCTAATTTTAGAGAGAGAGAGAGAAGGGGGGGGGGGGGGGGGGGGGGGGGGGGGGGTAGGTGTCGATGATATTTGAACACAATGTTAGATCGACTTGGTCGTGAGTTGTAGAAGAATCTGCAAACGATAACTTGGAGAGCTTCTTTGATCAACTTGGATCAGTTAGACGATGTCGGGAAATCCAAAGAGAGCTATAGATTAAGAGAGAGGAGGACTGCACAACTGAGAGGAAAAAGAGATAAGGTTAGCGATGATGATATAAATGAGGAAATGCTAGGTTGAGTAGTGGGGTCCCAGGGCTCGTTTGCAAACTTGATATTAAGAAAGCATAGACCATGTGAGTTGGAGCTTCTTGCTCTATTTGTGGGGAAGGATGGGGTTCGAGGAGAAGTGGAGGAAGTGGATAGAGTTTTGTAGTCCTTGTGAACAGGGCTCCTACTGATTTCTTTGGCAGTTCGCGTGGTTTGAGAAAGGGTGATCCGCTCTCCTCCTTTCAATTCATCATTGTGATGGAGGCTTTTAGTAGACTTTTGAAGAGAGCTGCAGAGTTGGGTTTTATCAGAGGCTTCAAGGTCAGCAGAGATCAGGCTAATCAGTTGGAGATTTTCCACATGTCGTTTGTTGATGATACTCTTGTGTTTTGCGATGCAGACGGGACTCGGCTGAGATACTTGCGATGTGTGCTGATTTGGTTTCAGGTTGTTTCCGACATGAAAATCAATGTGGGAAAGAGTGTGTTGTTTCTGGTAGGGGAGGTGGTGGGAATTTTTTCTCGCTGACATTCTTGGATGTGGTGTTGGTTCCTTCCCTATTTCCTATTCGGGATTACCTTTGGGATCACCTTCGAGGAGAGTTGATGGATGGGACCCCGTTGTTGAGAGGTTCAAGAGGAGGCTTGTAGGGTGGAAGAAGCAGTATCTCTCTAAAGGCGAGAGAGTCACCCTTATGAAAAGCATGTTGTCGAGTCTTCCTACTTGTTTTCTCTCTCTGTTCCAGATTCCTACCTCAGTTATTGAAAGGCTAGAGAAGCTCCAAAGTAATTTCTTGTGGGGTGGCATGGGGGAGGAGTCGAAGTACCATCTTGTTTGCTGGGAGCAAGAGTGTAGTCCTATTCAGGTAGGCGGCCTCGGAATTCAAAATTTGAAGTACTTCAACAGAGCTCTAGGGAAGTGGCTGTGGAGACTTGGTGAGGAGAGGCAAAGGCTCTAGAGGAGAGTTATTGCTAGCAGATTCGGGGAGGAGAGAGATGGTTGGTGCTCTTTAGAGGTGAGGATTCTGAGAGGAGTTGGTGTATGGAAATTTATCAGGAAGGGGTGGGATGAGTTATCCAAACACATTAGATTCAGAGTTAGGGATGGCAGAAGTTTTTGGGAGGATATTTGGTGCGGTGATCATTTGTTGGATTGCTCCTTTCCTAGGTGATTCCGGATTGCCACGGATCGACATGCTTTTTTGTCACTCTAAAAACAGAACACTATTTTAGGAGTGACAAATCAAACAAGCCTATACAGAGCTATAATAATGGCCAAAATTACTCTAGTTTACAGCCTCACTCTCACAGTCTACAATTCATTGATACCATAAAGTTCATCCATGACCTAGAAAGCACAGATACTAATACACGACACGGGTACAACACGATATGGACACAATTATACAACAAATTTCAAAATAATAGGGCACAAATATGGGAGGGATACATCAAAAAATAATAATGTAATATTATATATATAAATAATAATTTTTGTTCATTTTATACATATAATCATGAATGAAATCATTAATTTGGAGCTTAGAGCTAGATGTTTGTCGTGTTTGTTATATGAAATCATTAATTTAGAGCTTAAAGCTAGATGTTTGCCGTGTTTGTTTTCTAAAATTTTATATTATTTCTTTAATTAAGCCATAATATATTTTAAATAGCATTGAATCCCATTCTCCTAAGAAAAATAATTACAAAACCATCTTGTCATGTCCTAAAAGTATCTCTAACGTGTCCTTGTTGTGTCTCAACCGTGTCCATGTCGTGCCCAATCAGAAAATAAAACATTCAAATTCCAAGACACTTCTAGCCGCGTCCGAAACATGTTCCAGCCGTGTCCCATACCTGTCCAAATTTATGAGACTGCAATGGCACCATAGTTGTCAAAGGTGTGTCAGCAAGGCCCAGTAACAGCACCTCTTATAGCCTCAGGTGAGGCGACTTCAATCAGGCGCGCGCCTATTGACAGGTGCGCCGGGCTCAAGGCAAACTTAGGACGCGCCTGTTTGAAGTTCTTTTATTTTAACTGTTTTTAATATTTGTTGATATATTCTTCTGCTGCTCTTTTGTTTTCTCTCTCTCTTCTTCTTCAGCACTGTTTCTTCTTTTTCAGCTCTGTTTTTTTTTTCTTCTTCTCACACTCAGTCTCTCCCCCTCTTCATCTTCATTTTCTGCTGCTCTGTTTTTGTTTTTCCTTCTACTCACTTGGTCACTCTCTGTCTCTCCCCCACTTCGTCTTCTGCTGCTCTGTTTTTCTTTTTCTTCTGATCCATTCTCTCTCTCACTCTCGATCTTTTTCTTTCTTTAATATTTTCCAAAACTAGTTAAGATTATGTGCTGTTTTAAGCTGTAAAACTGAATCCATCTGTTGCAATTTGATGCTTACTTTTTCTGGACCTCCAATATCCATCTGTGGGTTTGTACTTGTTTTCAGATAATTTCTCTTAGGTTTTACTTTTCTTTGAATCACCAAAGCATTAGCTTCATTGGGGTACCCAAACTAGATAATGCCTGCTGTTTTCATTAGCTTCATCGTTTCATTCCTGTATAATGTCTGCTTCATTGTGAAAATGCCTGCTGTAAAATTGTGAAATTGAGCTGAGCTGTGAACATGCCCGCTGTTCTGCACTTATGCTATGTTTTTTTTTATAAAAAAAATCTGTCTTTTAGTTTTATTTTGAATGTAGTTAGCACTTTGCACTTTAAAAGATGTCTAGTGAAGGTGCAAGAAAGGATCTAGTGCGGAATTACGCATATTTGGCGAATCCACAAGATAGAAATGCTCTCACATGTAACTTTTGTGCGAAAGTTACAAAAGGAGGTGTTTATCCGGCTAAGCAACACTTGGCTAGAAGATTTAGGAATGCAAAGGCTTGTAATAGATGCCCCGATCATGTTAGAGTAGAAATGAAAGGGTACATGAGTAAGAAAAAAGGAAGAAAAAGAGAAAATGAATTTGTTACCGGATGATTACACTATTGATGGAGATGATGAGGAAGGAGTTGAGGAAGTTGGCATCCCCGGAGAAAGAGTAGCTAGTGCTAGTGTCAATTCATTGAAGAAGCAAAAGCAAAAGGACTCAATCGATTTGTATTTTTCTCCCAGACCAGAAACTGTTGTTCAAAAAAGGAAGGAAAGGGAAAACAAATCACCATTAATGAGGCATGCAAAAAAGAGTTGAGGGGTCGAACATGGACTGCTCTAGCGAGGTGGATGTATGATGTAGGAATCGCATTCAATGCTGATAAATATGATAGCTTCGCTGAGGCAGTTGAAGCATTTGGACAATATGGTCCTGGTATGAAACCACTTATTTATCATAAGGTGAGGGTTTCTTTACTTAAGAATGAGGTGAATAATACCAACAACTTGATGAGTGACCATAGAGAGGCGTGGAGAAAATTTGGATGCTCAATAATGGCAGATGGGTGGACAAACAAGAGAGGAAAGACTTTGATTAATTTCTTAGTAAATTGTCCCAGGGGAACAATGTTTGTTGAATCGGTTGATGCTGCTTCTTATTCTATGAATGGGAAAAAGATGTTTGAGCTACTTGAAAATTTTGTACAGTGCATCGAAGTGGCAAATGTTTTCCATGTTGTCACAAACAGTGAATCAAGCAATGTGGTTGCCTGTAAAAATGTTTTATATACATTAGAAAGATATATAATATTAAAATTTAGTAATATTCATTCAATGATTTCGATTTAGTCATTCTCTCTATATCATTTTTTTTCTCTTGGTTTCACATAGGGAGGATATCAGAGGCCACATACCCAAATTTGTATTAGACACCATGTGCTACTCATTGCTTAGACTTGATGTTGGAAGACATCGCGAAGTTACCGGTCATCTCTAGAACATTGAAGAGGGCAGCGGAGTTTAACGGTTATATTTATAACTGTCCAAAGTTGTTAAATGTGTTGAGGCGCTTTACTAGGCAAAAGGAGTTGGTTAGGCCTGCTAAGACTTTGTTTGCTATTGCTTTCATCACAATGGCAAGTATTCATCGGCAAAAGGAGAACTTGAGAAAGATGTTTACTTCAGAAGAATGGAGTCATACTAAATGGGCAAAATAGCAAGCCGGAAAAAGAATAGCTTCTTATACTTTGATGCCTTCCTTTCGGAACAACGTTGTATTCAGCCTTAAGGTTGCAGCTCCTCTTGTCTGTATTTTGAGATTAGTGGATGGTGAGAAAAAGCCTCTAATGGGATACATTTATGAGGCTATGGATAGGGCCAAAAAAGCCATTGCAAAGTCCTTTAATGAAAAAGAGGAGAAGTGCAAGAAAGTTTTTGAAATCATTGATAAGAGGTGGGATGTTCAACTTCATCACTCTTTGCATGCGGCGGGTTATTATTTGAACCCAGAGTTCTTTTATGCAAACCCAAAATTGATAAGGATGTAGAGATTGCGAAGGGTTTGTATAATTGCATAGCAAGGTTAGTTCCAAACACCAAACAACAAGACAAAATTACTGAGGAGCTGGAGTACTATTCTAAAGCAAAGGGCCTCTTTGGTAATTCTTTTGCCATTAGACAGAGATGTACACGGGAACCAGGTAAATTATATCAACTTAGTATATCATTTAGTATATTTACTAATTTATTTAATTATTTAGACAATAAAGTCAATACAAACATGAAGCTAAAGATCATTTAGTAATTTATTTAACAGCTAGTTGGTGCATATGGCAAGTCAACACCACTTTTGCAGAGGTCTGCTATAGTGGTTCTAAGCCTCACTTGTAATGCTTCTGGTTGTGAAAGAAATTGGAGCATGTTTGAACATGTAAGTGTAAGTACTAACAAATTGGTAATTTAAATATTGAAAATTAAATTCTTAATTTATTATACTTACTAGTTAAAATTGAATTTATTGCAGCTTCATAGCAAGAAAAGAAATAGGCTCTCTCAAACGACTTTGAATTATTTAGTGTTCGTCAAGTATAATAGGATATTGAAGCACCAATATGACATGCGTTACACTCTTGATCCCATTTTACTCAATGACATTAGTTGATTGGGAGGATGGATGGCAATTCAGATTTAGAAGATGATCCAGTCTTTGATGATGATTCCTTGACATGGGGTGTTCTTGCTAATGCTACTGGCATTGGAGAGGGTGGTACTAGTCTCCGGTCTATATCAAAATCTGGTTTGCGAATAGCAGCGAAGGCAGTAGGAAGCTCGTCCTCTAAAGTTCCACTTCAACTTATAGATGAGGATAAGGAAGATGCATATTCAAAGGAGACATAAGAGGATGTTGAGGGTTATGAGTCCTTTAATGATGATGAAAAACTTGTGTTTGATGATGAGGATGATGCTTAGATCCTTAATCCTTTTGTGTTGACTTCTTAGGAAGAAGTAAACATTTCTATGTTTGTTTTATTTTTTGCTTCATTAGTTGACTTTTGCATCTTTATGTTAGTATATTGACTTTGACTATTGAATTAAAGTACTTGTTTTAGTTGACTTTTGCATCTTTATGTTTGCTTAATGTCCATTATGAAGTATGAAGTTAGGCTTTTTAATGTTGCTTGTCCATAGTGCTTATTGTATTTGTAGGCTTTGTATTGTTGTTGGCGTTGTATTGCTGGAATGATGGCTATAAATGTTATATTTTTTTAATTTTTTTTCTACTTGCACAACGTCTCGCCTTGCGCCTCGCACCTCAGGCTCCAGGATGCCTTAGAGCTTTAGTGCGCCTTGAGCCTTTAACAACTATGCATAGCACCCCTACGAGAAGTGTTTCTTCTTCCTAGTCCATGACTGTCCATTAAGCCTCTTCGCAGACCACTCTCTCCCTAAGGCTATCACTTCCCTATTATTTATTTTTCCATTATCTACTTTTATTCTCTAATCTCAATGGTTTCAATAAATTTTTGATGCAATGGCAAGTGCCTTTGCCCAAAAGCGATAGGTCTCGGGTTCGA
This sequence comes from Cornus controversa, assembly GCA_026545225.1. Classification (NCBI taxonomy): domain Eukaryota; kingdom Viridiplantae; phylum Streptophyta; class Magnoliopsida; order Cornales; family Cornaceae; genus Cornus; species Cornus controversa. Next base: position 23,863,563 of record CM048852.1, read on the forward strand.
GACTTGGAAACAGCCTATCCAAAACTGGGGGTAAGGCTAGCCGACATCTACCTCTCCCAGACCCTGCTCAAGCGGGAGCACTGGGTACGACCTAGCAATAAGAAACCCATAGCCCTACCCCTCCCTTTAACATGACATGCCAGTGCTTTACCACGTTTTATTGCTTTCAAGAACCTGCTATAGTTATTAGCATCCAAAAGAGTTTTACTGGCCATTATTCTCTCCCTTCCTTCTAAAAAAATCTAAGTTTCCTTTTAAAGACGAAAACAACTTTTTTGTCCTTCAAGCTTCAACAAGGGTGAAACGGACATTCAAAAAAACTTCCAAGAGATCAGCAGTCACACCACAATAACAGGAGGATTATGTAGATATGTTACAGACCGTGTAGGCGATGGAGGATTATGTAATGTCCAACCTCAAAGAATGATGGTCAATTAGGAGGAACATGTCATGTCCAACCTGAAGGAATGATGGTCCAATATAAACTAAGCCCAACCACAAAGAGTTGAACAAACAGATATGAAACCACTCTCAACTCAACTCAACAAAGCCTTTTTCTCAACTACTTGGGGTCGGCTACATGAATCATATTTTTCCATTCCACTCTATCTAAGGTCATAGACTAAAAACTACTCTAACTGAAGTGATCCTAACTATTCAATAACAAATCGTTCCCACAAGAAAGCCCAACAAAAAATCTTCAGTGAAGTGCCGAATTTTGAATTATCCTGTAATTAATTTGTATCAGAATTAAAAAAGGGATTGTTCAGCTCTATCTTACAACAGAAAGTGAAGTAGCAAAATTAAAGTTCAATTACCAATCAAGAAAAATAAATACCCCAAAATAGCCCACTTGGTGATAAGCTCCTTTTATTTACTAACAATAGCACATATAAAGAAGTACAATCTATGGGAATGGAGAAGTTAGTTCAAAGCCTCTTCGAAAGAGTGTAATGACCCAATGGAAGTCTCTGCCTACCATCCAGTAGACGAAATTAAGCAATTAACTTCAGTCTTAAATTATGAATTGCATCCTTCTAATTTCCATCATCCCACAAAAAGAGTTTCCATCTTGCCCTATTAGCTTTCCCAAACCCAAAAAGCATTCAAAAGGGTGAACGTCCAAGAATCCTAACTGAACATATCTAAATTAAACAACTAAAGCAAGCCACTGATTTCAATCCCTTAGGGTGAGGATCTTTAAAAATAAATAAATAAATAAAATAATAAGACATTCTCCAACATTGCTGCATAGCAAGGGAAATGAGACCTTTGTCATTACTTTTAGTTTTAGCCGTGAGGATGCAGAATGGAGAGCCACACCGTTGTCTCATGTGGAGCATCTGGAGGAGAGCTACCGTCATTCTTCCAAAAATGTGGAGTAACAACCCACAATTTGTAGCAAGTTTTTGGAGACTATTGTCCTGTTGGACCATGCGAGGGATGATTCCTCCCTGATCACCTATTGGATTTTTATTTTTTAGAGAGCCTCACCTACACTCATTCCTCTTTCCGGGCTCCTCTATGGTACACTTCATATGTATTGGATTACAACCATTAGCAGCTTTATTAATTTTTTGATATGCTGATATTAAAAAAAGAAAAAGAAAAAAGAAATGAATGAAAGAAAGAAAGAAAGGGAGAAGAAAGCCTTCCCACCCTCAAAATTTTAGAGCGAATCTTGAAAATTATAGTGCTTTATTTCCCTTTAAATTATATTATAATCTTAAAAAAATATATACCAAAGAAAGTAATTAAAACAAGATATAGTAACTTGGTTGAAAACAAAGAGTAGTCCTTAGAGAGCAAAAATAATCGAACATTTACTGGAAAAAAAAACACAATAAAGGTGTGAAAGGACCTATGAGCAAGAGAATAGAGAGAGAGATAAAGAGAATACTTGATATAGTCAGTCGCCCTCTCATACATGCCACGGCCGACATAGTAATGCTCCTTAAGAATGCAAACAAGAAAAAGATTAATAAACCAACAGACTTATTCCTATTAACAAAGCAAAAGAAAGAGATCCAAACATATGAAACCATATCAGAACACATATATTGTCAACCTGATGCATCCACTTGATAAAACGAATTAAAGGCCAATGATCACACTGATTGGCCAGACGGTGAAAGGCTGGCATTTGCATAAGGAGACTAATAAAAACTTGGACACCAGCATAGATGCCTAGAACAATTACATAAATCTTGAAAACAACTGAACCAGAATTTTGTTTACTTTCCTCATTGAGAGCATTCCTGTAATTAAGAGCACAAACAACCAATCAACGGTGTGCCAATGATAAGCTAACAAAGACACATGGAAAGGATCAATAACAGAAAAAAAAAAAGTCATGCGAATTGAATTTAGGGTAAAAAGTAACTTACACATAAAGGAAACAAATAAAAACTGCAGCTATACTGAACCAAAGGAAACGAAGAAAAATTCGCGAAACAGCTAAGCGTCGTGTTGTGGAATATGCACCAAACATCATGATAATGTCCAGAACACCTATATTAGAAACAAGAGATCAGCAATTGAAGAAAAACATTTTAGCATGCAATATGATAAACTTGAAAATCAACTGGTTTCTATAAACTTTAATCAGCATGAATAAAAAATAAATTGAGTACTTAGAACATTCAACAGCAAAATATGAACAGGCTTCAGATAAAATTTTATGGATAGAGATCCCTACTCTCAAAAAACTTCATCACAACAAATGTGGGGCCGAGACTGAGTACTTCTCGAATGGTTTTTGAGTCAAGACGTCCATTATTGAATGCAATGATGGTGAGTCCCTGGAACAGCAGAAAAAAGATTGAGTTCTACATATGGTCGATTTTAATCAAATTATTTGTGAACAGGAAAAAAAATAATGGAGAGATAAAGAAGAAGTTACCACAAGTAAAGCAGAGACCAGATTGGGAAAAAAAATGCTCTCAAGAAGAAAAATAAACGACATAAGAAAGACCAATACCCATGTCCAAAAGGAAAATAAAAAAGAAACCAGCAGTTTAATTAAATTAAATGGAGCAAATTTGTGTGCATAATAAACAAAAAAATGAGAGTAAGGAACTAAAAAAGGCAACAGGAATTTGGAGAAAAGTAAATAAGAGTCCAAAGAAAGGAGGAAGAAAGAATGGAGAAAGGACAGAACATGAAAAGACGGTGGCAAAACAGTTAATAGATGGTTCATAATCATTTAGGGGAAGAACAAAGAGCTAATCATATATGAGAAATGCTCAAGTGGAAAAGAAATTTTGAAATTAAAAATAAAAAGGATCATTAAGAAAAAGCCATGCAAATGTCAATAAGTCATCAGACGGTTAATTTAAAAAAAAAGACTACCAGAGTATCTTATGAAAAAGAAAAAGAAAAAAGAAAAATAATAAAAATTAAAATAATCCTCAAGATAACTTGCAAACCTGAAACATCATGACAAGAAATATCCACAGCCGGTGGAAACTATGGTACAGATGAAGAAATGTTCGGTGCTCAACAAATGAAGTTTTCCCTCGCCGTTTACCTATACCAGGTTTAAGCACATTCTGAAAAAATAAAAAAAGGGAAAAAAAAGTTATTAAAGTTCCAGACTTCCAGTAACTTTATTAAGTAAAAATGAGAACAAAAACGAAAACAAAAGATAGTTTCAATTAGAGCATGTCCAGTGCCCTGGGAGGTGGATTTAACACTACCAGTTACATAATTAAAAGTTCAAACTCCCTACATCACAAAGATTGTTAGTCCATTAAGAGAAACCTGTCTTGTCCATGGAACAAAGCCATGAATCTGGCCACAGCCACATCGCCAACCAGAAGAACCTCATCTCCATCCAGAAACACAGCCAAATTGAATTTCTTTATGTTTTTTCATGTTTGCAACCAATTACATGAGTAATATAATGAAGTGATCTTTAAAAATTCCACGCTTTCTTGTAATTGCACAACTTAAAAGCAGCTCAGATTATGAATCCTTATCAAGTCTTTTCACACTTTTTTAACTTCTTTTCGGAGGAAACTCAACAAGTTACTAATACTTGAATGTTCACATAAATCTCATGCTTCTTTTGATTCCACAACTAACAAATATCACTTCAGTTTGAACTCTCACTATCATTTCTTTCACTTGCCACCTATCATGTTTGTAATAAAATGACACTTGCATAATACTGACATTATAACAGGCCATTGATTTGACCTGAAACCACCATCACATTTCATGGACATGGAGAGAAAATGAGACAGACACCTTGACATGGAATTTCTACCAAAAACAGGCAAAGGACAAAGCAAAGACACTGTGTATACATGTGTAGCATAGTTACAAGACTTAAGTCGTACTCAGCTGCCAAGGTCCTGTGGGGCCTAAGCGTAAGACACAACATAAGACGTGAGAATAAGCAAATTAAGGTCCATTTTGTAATAGAAATGCACGGCAAGTACACTTGAGCAAAAAGATACAAAAACAAAAACTGTCTTAACAAGCATGAGTATGCGAGTACTAGTGAGAAAACAGCCAGTTTGTGCAAAATAATAATGCCAAATGTTCAGTTTGTCTCCAGTTTTCACATCCAACACCCCATGTAGGTGAAACAACACTAGTAATGACCATTTCATCAATTCAGTGGGTTAGCTGAATCGATGTACATATATCCTTTCTATTGGCAGAAGCATTCAATTAAATCAACATACAGTTGAAACAATTCAAGATATACAACACAAAACTAGTTTAAGTTTTGTAAAAGAAAAAAGCGGATTTTTTTGGCGCATCAACTAAGAGGGTTAACTAAATTGATGCGCATATATTCTTTCACCACTAAAACAAATACCATGCCAATTTTAAATAATAAATTGTAGCAATCATATACATTTTACACATATGTTACTATAAATTTTCAAAATGAAACACTAGACATGTTTAATGCAAACACTCAACCATAATATCATGAATTAAAAAATATAATCAGTCAATACGATTATGATATCAGACAAAGCATGTCAGCAAAACATATTTAAAAAAAAAAAAATAGCGTAAAGAAAAACATATGATTCAATAGAAAAAGAAAAGGTGTGTTTTCTTTAGTTGGAGCCTACTAAAAAGCTCAGAGGACTTTATGCACGCCTGCATGAAGGGAATAGTTATTAAAGGCATGCCTAGGCTCCAAAAAAACTCCAGGCTCGTCAAGACTCAGCTAGAGCACTTGACATCAAGCTTTTTCGTACGCTCCAAACTCAAAAAAAAAAAAAAAAAAAAAGCACGTCTCTTAGTTTTTATTCATTTATTCATATCATTTTCCTTTTTATTTAATGATCATTAAATTAAAATGTCCTATTTCATATCCCGATCATATTGTTCAACCTTATGAAATATTTGACAGAATTCATGAACTAATCATTCATTACTTACATTAACTGCATATAATGCTTGATTTTGAATATTTGTCACAGTATATGTTTAAAGTTCGCATAATTTTAGTTTTTTATTGTTCAAATTTCTAATCACATTTAATTTGGTTAATGTATATGCATATGAAAAAGAATTATAAGTATTAATTTACCCAATCCTCTTAGTTGATTATCAAAGATCAAGCTCACCCTAACAAGATCAGGTTGGGCATGTCCAGTTGATAAGACTTGGATTGACAGTTATATGCCTCAGACTGAGCTCAAGTTGAACCCTCAACACACCCATCCTATTCAAGTTGACCCTAACTGACGTAATGTGAGAAGCAGGAAGGCAAAATGTCTAAACTATGAATTTCAAATTATGGAAAGCATCTGACATAGACACAACTACTTAACATGTGCTTCTTAATCACCATCTCTATTCAAACCTTGTTAAATTACTAAAATTATTTAAAGATAATAAACTGTATGCTAAGGGACCGGTATTATAGGTGAATCTTCAATTATAAAAAAAATTTGGACCTAGATCAACTAATAAATGATTAAACAGACAATCAACTAATCAAGGAGTGTTCCTGAAAGGATCACAATATGGTCCATGCAAAAAAGAAAACTTGCCATAATCTATGTTACACGGACTCTTCAAAAGTAGTGAAATACCCGTGTCGGACACATATTGCTCGGACATGGGTATGGGATATGTGTCCGACACTATTGGATGGACATTTACTTAAAAAACATATCCAATCATTCAATTTTATTAAATAATTACTATAAAATGAGTTAAATGCCTGTGTTGAACGTGTCCTTCTTGTTGAAAAACAAGCCCCCAATCACGAACCACAAAATATTACGATGTGATGATAAGTAAACAAGCACGAAGAAATTTGCAAGAACACACCAAGAATTATACGTGGTTCTGCTAAACAAGCCTACGTCCACGGAGAGCCCGATTTCACTATATAGATTGTAACAGTACAAGTTGAAGAATTGTATCACGATTACACTCAACTCTCAACCCTTAACCCTTGTACACCCAATCTCACTCAAAAGGAAATCATAAATCCTAAACAAGAATTCTCTCTCTAAGTGTCCTCTCAATAACAATGAGAGTATTACCTCTACGCAAGAGTTGCCCTCTCAAAACAATGAGAGTAACCTCTCAAATACAATGAGAGTTTTGTCTCTTTTCTTCTCACTTGTCTCAACCTATAACATAGGTAACTATTTATACAGCCCAAAACCCAATTCCTTGGTGGACAAGGATTACAATTCCTTAGAGCCCAAGACTTGCCTAACAAGAACTTTCCTTCCTTGAGACCAAGACTTGCCTACTAAGAAATTACCTAATAAGATACAACTCTATAATGGAAACCTAATCACAATAGGAATTTGAGTCAACCTAACACTTCTGTTTGGAGATTTGACATGTCCGACGCACGGATACATACCCGTACCTGAGTCCATGTAACATAGGCCATAACAGATGATGCAATTAGAAAACTGTAGAAAACGCCAAAAAGAGTTAAATATTGCAACACGAACTGGACCCAAAACGAAGAAATAAAAAGCAAAAACAAATATCCAAAGCCCTAAATTTGCATTATACACCAGTTATCTCCGCTAGTCACTTATCCTAGATAGGCAGGCTAATAGAGTTGTTAGCCAATAAGCACTTGATTGCCATCAACAGATTGTTTGTGATAATATAAGAAGCCCCTAAGTTGTGCAAATGACCAGCATTAGTAGGAAAATTTCTTTTTAAAAAAAATAAGAAAACACACAAACAGGAAAAGGAAAAATAAATGAAACTGAGTGGACCATTTTGTCTTAATAGATTGAGTCCTTCCAAATTTAATAGCAACTAAATGTGTCAACAGCATAATTAAAAACCTATAATTACTATTTAGTCACACTTTGGCCCTTTGGCATTTAAGAAAGATAACTGCTATTCATGCTATAACTACATATGGAAAGAATATGTAGCGTTCACAGTCAGTTGCAGCACTGCCTCAATGAGTTCAATGATGATGTGCCCCAACAGAATTCAGTCAACTTTTGAAAGTTTTTCACAAAACAAATATCATAATATATCTCAACTAGCAAAAAAGATCATCGCCTACTGAGCCTCCTTTACTATTAGCTTTAGTGATAAGATCAATGTGTCACAGTCATTACTTTTAGCAAAGAGAAGCTAAGGCAATTTTCAGAAACCTGTACAATGGACATTAATAGGAGAAAGAGAATAATGAGGACAGTCTCCATACTTTCTGACAATATATAGGTTTTGCTTCAACTACAAATTGTCAACTAACAGGACCCTGGACTTCTGAAAGCAACAGGAGAATGCAAAATTGTGTTTGATTAAGGACTCGTCAAAGCAAGCATTTATTCTTCCAAAGGAAGCTTTTGAATGCAATGAGATTGTCACTTGTCAATGTTGCCTCAGCAAATCAACGTCAAAAGTCCAAAACATCTAGGTAAACAAAGTACATTGAACATGTTGACAATAAATATGATAAAGTGCATACATCTATAAGAAATATAACAAAATCTATTCTAGAATAATCAAAGGATAATGCTACTCAGGCAGAATTCTTAGGCAGAATTCATAGGCAGAAAGTCTTACATCCATTGGATGCATGTGGTGAGTGTATGTGGTGGGGCCTACCACATGCATCCAATGGATGTAAAACTTTCTGCCTATGAATTCTGCCTGAGTAGCATTACCCATAATCAAAACCAACAGCTCACACTATTTAGGATAACAGTTAAGAGAAGGTTGTCCACCTTTGACCTAGGTGTTGGCTTCGAAAAAAAGGATGAACTTTTGCGCCACGGCCAACTAAGTTCAAAGCAATGGAGTGACCTGAAGAAAAAGATAGATCTTATACAATGAATAGAAAGAAAAATTTAACGAAGCATGCAGCTTTGCAAATAAAACTCACCAAAAATATTCATTAAAATCGTCATAATTTCTCCATGCAGAATGGGGCGCTCGACCATTACCATTATTAGCAGCTTCCTGCACACTCAAGCAAACAGATAAAAACCCCTTAAACCTATAATAAATTAAAAAAAATGGAATTAAAAAAGAAAAAGAAAACTATGAGGAAACTAATTCTATCGTCTGCAAGCAGAAACATAACTATTGAATGGCAATATGTGAGTAGAAAAAAGTCAAACAAACCACAAGAATTCAAGCAATTCACAGATAATAGGGCTACATCCACAGGCAAACATTAACAAGAAAATTCACTAAAAGAATGGAAATTATATCATTTTCCTAAAAACCCACAAGGAAAATAAATGCAGACTAAAACTCCAAAATGATTTCTCGATGATATAAGATTGGTACCAAAAGCGAAACTACAAAAAAGCCACATATTCCAAATTATCATATCAAAGTATGATCCCCACTATGGGGGAAACCTTCCTTGGGTGCACCCGAAAATCCTACAGTTAACTCCTTTTTCAAGGACATTTTCAGTAAATTCAATGTTAAACTTCCCTCAAGACTAAAAGTTGTAAAAAGGAAAAAATTAGGAATCTGAAACCATTAAGTAATAACCCACAAACCGCACATTCAAGCCCCTGCATGTCATTAAGTCATCTTCTTAAAATCAAATAATATGTTTAAATCTCCACAGACTGGATCATCATTTTTTCTCAAATATATATATATATATATGAAGGCATTCTTCATTAACAAGGTTAAAACAATGACATGGCACAAGCCATAATTATTTTTTTACAGAAATTTGCACCACCACAGAAGCAAATTCCCAAAAACAATCCTTGATATTTGAAACCCCTCGTAACCTAATACAAAACCATAGCCTTGATATATTGTTGTAAACTCAAGCTCCTACATCATTTTTTAAAAATGCAGAACTTACAGACTTGTACAGGTTTGATTTCAGTGAAAAAAAATTAAAGTGAAAGATAGACAGAGATATAAGATAAAAACCAGCAAAGAAAATTCAACAAATTAATAAAGAAAATCCAAACTGTATGTAAAATGAGAATTTAAATGTCAGCTAAGAAACCATGTTTCAGACTCAAAGAATCGTTAGAGCTATGTTGGGAAACTAGCTGCTTTGTCCAAAATCCAGGTTTCAAACAAAGTTGTGCAGATATCTTCCACTACTTCATCACCACTAGGGGATAGCTACCCTTACTTGAACTTCACATTTCAGAAACACCATTATATATTTAACCCTACTAATTCTTTTACTCTCAAGGGTTTACTACACTTAATTACCAGCCACCAACCCGCTGCCAGCAAGCCACCACTCCCACCGTCCAACGCCCGACACTCCCAGCACGCCGCCCCCCATTCCTTCTCTCCCACGCTGCTAGCAAGCCTCTCTCTCTTCTCTCTCTCTCTCTCTCTATGCTTCTGTCAAATCTCAAAATATAATATTTCTCTCTCAAAATATGTATATAGATTCTTGTTAGGAAACAAACTGATGAAGTTTAAAAGATTGTATTTTTGGTTCATCAGTTCTCTCAAGATCTGTTTGTTGAAACGGGTTGTGGCAGGGCGGGAACGGGTTGTTTTGGTTTTTTACCAGGACGTGGATAGGATCATGCGTAGTAACCCGGGACAGGTTTCTAACGGGGATGGGATGTAATATTTTGTAACGAGGCGGGGTAGGGTTCAGTCAAACCAGTCCCAAACCCTCCCCATTGCCATCCCTAACCACAATGATACGTTTACCACTTAGGCACTTACATTAGAAAAAGAACAGAACTTTTTGTAATTTTAAGAAGTGACAAAAGAAAGAAAGAAAAATTAAATAAAAATAAATGCATTCAGTGATAGCCCAAAAGCATAGTGCTAATTATGCAACAAAAAATATTTTCCAAAAATAGATGTAGAAAGAAGTAATGCAACTAAACAGAAGAATGTAAACATGAGTATCATCAAATCTGACTCTAAACTAAAAGAGGTCATACACTCAGCCAAGGAGTTCAGTTTTTATAATTCAGCTGTGGAAAATAAAAATAAGACAACATTGAAACTTACCGCAGCAATAACCTCATACAGAGGATGTATAACTTGATCAAGAAATGACACACCATTATCAGAATTGCAACTGTTGGCAGGCTGTGCACTCTGCTGCCGCAAAATTTCATCAAGTTCCCTACCCATCTGTGCATCAAATTTATAGTTTGAAAAAATTATATGAAGAAGTAGAAATGCAACAAAACCCAAGCAATCAATTTCTAATCTAGTACATGTTTAAAAAACACAAGATGATTGAAGTATGATCTAAACTACTGAGTAACAGATTATGATAGAGTAACTCTTGTGTTGTTGGCAAATTCGATTCAAAATTGTGTTTGCTAGGGTGTGAACAAAATGTCTTGAATAGTTTATGCCGGACAATTTGCCAAGGTTTGTCTTTGCAGACTTGAGATATGGAGATGGAAGCTGCTTCGGAACATTTTACAAGACCCTCCATGATGCTCAATCATATTAGGAAAAAAAAGTAAGACCTTAGGATTCAGGTTGATAAAGGACTTGGGTAGTTTGGATCTTTCTTGACTTTAGGTTGGCACTTAATTGATTGTTTTCAATAGGGTTTTATTCGAAACTAGAACAAGTCTGGAATCAGTGTATTATTACACTGGTACATGTTTTCCTTGCACTGGTAGGAAAGCATTCTGTTTTATTAAATTGGTTTCCAGACTGTGGTTGCACCGCTACAACATGATTCTGGTTTACTTTATTTCTGCTAGGGTCTGAACAAACTGTCTTGAATAGTTTATGCCGGACAATTTGCGAAGGTTTGTCTTTGAAGCCTTGAGGTATGGAGATGGAAGCTGCTTCGGAACATTTTACAAGACGCTCCATGATTCTCAATCACATTAGGCAAAAAAAATAAGACCTTAGAGACCTTAGGATTTAGGTTGATAACGGACGAGGGTAGTTTGGATCTTTCTTGACTTTAGGTTGGCACTTAATTGATTGTTTTCAATAGGGTTTTATTCGAAACTAGAGCAAGTCAGGAAACAGTGTATTATTACACTGGTACATGTTTCCTTGCACTGGTAGGAAAGCATTCTGTTTTATTAAATTGATTGCCAGACTGTTGTTGCACCGCTTCTATGTTTCCTTGCACCGCTACAACATGATTCTGGTTTACTTTATTTCTGCTAGGGTCTGAACAAAATGTCTTGAATAGTGTATGCTGGACAATTTGCCACGGTTTGTCTTTGAAGCCTTGAGATATGATGCTCCATGATGCTCAATCATATTAGGCAAAAAAAGTAAGACGTTAGAGACCTTAGGATTTAGGTTGATAAAGGACTTGGGTATTTTGGATCTTTCTTGACTTTAGGTTGACACTTAATTGATTGTTTTCAATAGGGTTTTATTTGAAGCTAGAACAAGTCTGGAAACAGTGTATTATTACACTTCCTTGCGCCGGTAGGAAAGCTTGTTTTATTAAATTTGTTTCCAGACTGTGGTTGCACCGCTTCTATGTTTTCTTGCACCGCTACAACATGATTCTGGTTTACTTTATTTCTAAGACAGAACACTATTGCACCAGCTGTCCCTTTTTTTGCACTAGTACAACCTTGTCCAATATGTTCTTGCACCGGTACAGTATTTATTAGCACCGGTACAACCTGATAGAAAACCTGATCTTTCACTAATTTAAGTTCAAACTGGATTCTATTTCGAAGGTATCTCTTGACAACTATATAAATAAGATTTTCTAAGTTCTTTATGTGTGGAAACATTGCAGAGATTTGTAAATACACCTATGAATTAAAAAACCCTAGTTTTTCCATGATTTCTTCTTTCACAAATAGTAGATTCATTACATACCCCTCATGATTACTTGTGATTGAGGTCAAGAGCAAGGAACTTCATTGTGATTATTTTCAAGATCAAAGGAAACTTTATCCTTCAACTCATTAGATATGGAGTTTACAAGCCCGTTGGGGATTGTTGTTGAACCACTTAAAAGCACTTTTATTTTAAAATTTTGATTTTAAATGTGTATGGTAACCATTAAAAGCACTTTTAAATGGAGAGATTTTCGCTCAATAGAGATTTTGAATGAAGCTAAAATTTCTAGCTTTTTAAACTACATTCCGAGTAGAGGTTCGATAATTTAGGTAACTGTTTTTGCCTAGACGATTTTATCCCTTTTTATTTTTTATAAAGACAATTTCATCCCTTCTTTTATAAAGTCCTGCTATTATCAAATATATTAACCAAGGACGTTATGTTAAATCAGTAATAGAAGTGCTTCAAACAATATTGTTACCAAACAAATTAAAAATGTACTTTAATTGTGAAAAGTACTTTATATAATGTATCACCAAACAACTAACATTATTTTTACTAACAGCATTTTTATGGCAACTCTACGGATAAAAAAAAACACTTTTTTCATTCTTATAGCAACTCCAAACGAACCCTACATCAGAGGAGCATTGGATAGACAGGTTGTTCGTGGAGCAATCGTGTTCAATTTCATAGGCTTGTTTGCAAGACTGTGGGAGTGAGTCTGAGGTCTACAACGAGTAGGCTTGAGTTTGTTTGAGTATAAAACCAGGAGTTAGTCTGAGATATTCAGCAACCAAGTCTTTGAAAAGTGGATCTAAGCATTAGTCTGAGTCTAAGTTGGTGTAACTTTTCTTCAATATAGTGGATTGTTATTTGTTTTACTCTAGAATACAGTCCCTGGCTTTTCCTCGCTAGGTTCCACATAAAAATCTGGTGTGTTTTTCCTTTACTTACTTTATTATTTGACTGAATTGTTATGTAATTGATTCGTTTAATAAGTACAAATTGAACTTAAAAATTAAACAGTCTTTAAAAAAAGCAAGTAGATCAATCCACCCCCCTCTAGGTCAATAAGGAATCACTAGATCATACTCTATCAGCTATCCAATTATGCAGAGCACTAGTTACTTTCCCTTGAGAAAAAGGGAACACATCAAACTATATAGGATAACTAATTTGTATATTCATGGCTAGTATTGTTCCCCCAGATAAATTTGCCAGGAAAATGTGTGAATAAATAAACTGGCCCAGTGGTATTTCCTCTCATTTCAAAGTGAAAGGTAAGAGGGTTCGAGTCTCTCCAAGTACATTGTGGGAGTTAATCTTAACAGGACAAAAAAAGAAAAGAAATCCAGAACGCTAACAAATGTTAATTATATAATAGCACAAATCAGTGAAATAAGGTACACCTCAATTATTAGGGGCATAAAAGTTATTGCATAGAACTTCCGGCACAGCCATAAGATTTCACAACATTTGAGACATTTGAGAGACAACAATCTGCAAGTGCTAGAATGGTAATGAAACATAACTGATAATCAAGTGTGTGGACAAAAAAATAAACAATTCAGTACAAGTTGACCTACATGATGAAATATGTAGCACAAGCATTCTGGAAGAAATCTAATGTTTGCGGCTTCACCCCATATCAGAAAATACAAGGAGATGTACAGGAACTTCTTCTCCTTGTTAACATCATCCAACCTATGAAAAAACATTACATATTGTCAAAATTTAATGCTCATAATGATCAAAACAGTAGGTACACAAATTAAAAAATTCATTACCTGCTGCTGCTCCAAACTGGTTGAATACCCAAATAATTACACCACTTAATGTAGTTCTCAAGTGACTTCGAAAAGACCTTGCGCGCAACAGCCTCATCCAATTGCTGGATCAAAATCAAAATACATCATATCAATTGCAGGATGGAAAAGATTCTCCACAGCATTAGTCTAAGGTTTAGAACCTTTCCCATAAAATTATTTGGTTCACTGAACTATCAAGTACAGTTTCTTTTATACATCGTAAAGTAAATACCAAAAAATAAATATATATAGCAAATTTTAGTGAGAAATTACTGTACAAAAAATCATCAGTGTCAATTCATTAAGGGAAAGAAAATAGTAAAATACATATCTTCAAAGAATTCAGTCTATGCCCAAGCTAGAACTTGAAATCTACCTTTTAATTATTAAAAAAACAAAACATGCATGTCAGTTATAACATACATACTTTTGAAAATTTTATGTGAATAAAAAGGAAATTTCCTATTAACAACTTCAGTATGCGGTTCATAATTAGGCTGTCCAGATCATGGCCTAATTTCTCCACCTAAAAGAAACAGGGTCATGGTAGTTTTAAATTTTATTCAATAAAAGTCTATTTTATAATTTAAAGTAGAATAGTGTGGTAGTGCTTGTTCTTCTCATTTAGACAATATTATATGCACCACATGTAGTATTTTCTTTATTTGATGAAAATTTTGATATTCTTTTTTTGAAGAAAGTCATATGATCTTTTTAGATTTTTTTAGCCTTATTTTTATTGTACGGTTGTGGATCACCCTCAGTAGACTTTTATGAGCCTTATCTTTATTTTTGAGCCTTTTTTGAGGCTTGTATTTACCTACTCTGCAACTACAAATTTCAAAATTACTTCACCCTCAGTAAGATGATCTGAATAAAAAAAAGAACTCAACAGACAGATGAAAACATCTAGTACCCCTCATATTATATGCACTAAATGTAGTATTTTGTTTATTTGATGAAAATTTTGACATTCTTTTTTTGAAAAAAGTATTACGACCTTTTTAGATTTTTTTAGCCTTATTTTTATTGTACGGTTGTGTATCACCCTCAGTAGACTTTTCTGAGCCTTATCTTTATTTTTGAGCCGTTTTTGAGGCTTGTATTTACCTGCAAATTCCAAAATTGTTTCACCCTCAGTAAGATTTTCTGAATAAAAAAAAGATCTCAACAAACAGAGACGAAAACATCTAGTACCCCTTTTCCAGTGTCATAAGGGTGGCAAACATTATAAGTTTTAAAGTGCAATGTGATGATCATCAAATAAGCATATCACAAATTAAGTATCAATTAACAACTATCACCAGAAAGATATTAAACCTACGGGTTCAGGCTCTTCAGGAATACCAAGCCGAGTTTGCTCATTTGCAAGGAGGTGAACTATATGCTCCCGCTGGTTAGAGACATTATCTTTCTGCACAACAACCATGAGAATTAGCCATTAGAGCCATTAGCACTATGAATTGAAACATAACAATTATCTAAGTTGTTTATTACAGGTCTTGTCCATATATTAAAGGAAACAGTAATGACTGAAGTAAAGAGTCACAAACATGAAACATATATATCATAAATTACTAACGAAACTTGCGTTTTTTAGTTGCTCCAGATTATTTTTCCCTTCATAAGAGGAGATTTAATACAAAAACAAAAGGAGGAGAGAAGGTAAGGCGGTACCCCACAAAAATGCATAGGAGAGGAGTAACAAGACTGAAAACAGAACAGAAAAAGGCACCAAACCCACTATATATCGCATAATGTGGTTTTAGTTTGTTCTTTTCATTTCATTTTTGTGTAAGAATATACTACAACATTATCTGGCTGGCCTTGGAAAAGATCCAGCATCAAAAACCAACTTAAAGAGACATGAAAGAAAAGACCAAGTGAAGAATCCAGTAACACTAGCATTTATCCCCCATCTTTTCAATCTGAAAAACATCAGGAAAGCATCTCAATGATATCTAAAAGAACAAGAACAATTTAACAATTCAAATATCTAAAATAGATGGAATCCACAATTTGGAGGCTTGGCTTATGTGGAGTGATCAAAGCCTCTGTATTACCAGTATAACAAATAGAGAAGGTAATCAATCCTTAAGATAGCCATCATAGCCCACTCCACACAGCAATTAATACAGAAGAGCAATTTACCCACAAGCAACCACTATAAATAAAGTCAAAATTGCAATAAATCAATCAGCAGAAGGGATTCCCCACTATAAAACCTTTCAAGTCTACCATATTTTTAATGGATACTGTCGCCACCAATATAGCAAGAATAATGTCATTGGATGCAAACATGACACTATCCTGATCACATTTTTTTTTTGGCAAGTAAAATATTTATAGAAAGGGGCTCAAACAGGGAGCACAGCCCATATACAACTGCACAAACCCAGAGAAACATCTAAGATCTCAATCTATCAAAAATATATATGAGATCGACCACAGATATACAGCACCAACCATGAATCCAGAAAAGAAAAAAGAAAAAAAGAACTAAGAATATAGAATTTGAGCGCCCAAATTGGAGTCTCCACCCCCTTCAAAGGAACTCATGTTCCTCTCATGTCAAAGGCCCCACAATAAGCAAAGAGGGGCAACCCTCCAAGCATCTCGAGCTTGCCTCCCCACTATACACCCTCTCCAAGCACCAAGAATGCTCCTGGTGTAAGACAGCATGACCCAACTCATTCCAAATAAAGCAAGAAGCAAGTCCCAACCCACCCTAGCCACTAGACAATGAAGGAGGACATGATTCACTGTTTCCTCACCCATCTTACACATGCAACACCAATTAACAATGATATGTCGTCCAACTGAAGAAAGCCAAAATTCAAGGGGGCTTTTGTTTGCCGAATGACCTTCCAAGGAAAAGAAGAGCCCTGCACATGCACCAGTGTCCTATAGAAGGAGCAAACCTCAAATCTCCAGTGGGAAGCTGCCAACAGAATCCACTCATCCTCCCCCTCTCTGCCTAACTGCCAACTATACAATAAAGCCAAGAACTGAACAAAATCCTCCACCTTCCAATCTTGAAGGTGCCTCACAAACTGAATGTTTCAAACCAACCTTCCACTATCAAGGCTATAGCTATCTGCCACTTTAGAGGGTTTGTTTGACGCCATCTAAAAGAGGCTCGGGAAAGCATCCGAAAGCAGTCTCCCTCCACACCAATCATCCCCCAAAACTGAATATGCCTCCCACTCTTCGCTCTGAATCAAATATGTTCGGAAAAATCATCCCACCACTTCGGGATGAACTTCCACACCCCCACACCAGCCGACAACCTCACCTACAAGGACCACCACCCACCACTGTCTTCCGCAATTCGCGACAAATAACTCTCTTACATAGAGTTTACTTCTCCACTACAAACCTCCACAACCACTTCCCCAACAACGCCTTGTTGAGCATATCCAGAAGCCGAATCCCCAGCCCCCTAGCTGGATCAGTCTGCAAATCTGCTCCCAATTAACAAGGTGATACATAAATTTCTCCCCCATAACACCCCATAAGAAGCTCTTCTGCAACTTCTTAACCCTCTTTGCTACAGAAATCGGCATCTGGAACAAAAAAGGAACTAGGTTGAAAGGTTCAAAAGAGTGCTCTTCAAAGGAGCAATACGCCACCCATTCAAAATATACTACTTATTCCAACCTACTAATCTCCTCTCTACCCGGTCAACAACTGAATCCCATATGGCAACTCTCCTCGATGAAGCACCCAAATATGTCAACAGGAGCAATCTGACACCCTAATATTCCAGCCATGGGATCCATCTACAGTTCTACCCCACCTCCCATACCAAAATAATCACTCTCTTCCCAAAGTTGATCTTCAAGCCAGACAGCCTGAAAGCAAACCATAACACACCAAAGAAATCTCAGTTGAGTCTCGTTCGCATCACAGAAAACAATCATGTCGTCAGTGAATAGAAGATGGGAGATGGGAGATCTCCATCTGACAAGAGGGATCCCTACCCACTCTAAAACCTCTAATATATCTCAGTTCCACTGCCCATCTCATCAACTTGCTAAATGCCTCCATCACAATAATGAACAGCAGGGGAGACAATGGGTTCCCCTGCCACAATCCCCTCAAGCTATCAAAAAAATCGGAAGGCACCTCATTCACCAGGAAAGAGAATCTAACGATGGAAATGCAAAACCGGATCCACCTCCTTCATCTCTCACAAAAGCCTATGCTCTCTAGCATGTATAACAAGAAGTCCTAATACACATGGCCGTAAGCCTTCTCGATGTCAAGCTTACAGAACACCACTGGCACCCCACTGCTCAGTCTGGAATCCATACACTCACTGCCTATCAAAATTGAATCAGTATTTGTTACCTTCCAACAAAAGCATTATGTGCTCCCGAAATCACTCTATCTATAACTTCCTTCAACCTCAATGTAAGGACTTTAGCTATTAGCTTGTATATAGAACCCACCAACCTAATAGGTCTAAAGTCCTTCACATCAATGCCACCCTCCCTTCTTAGGAATGAGAGCTATAAAGGTGTCAAGGATTTCCCAAAGCAACCATACGTGTGAAAGAAGTTCACTACTTCCAACACCTGTTTTCTAACCATCCAGTCTTGGCGCCATATCCCCATCACAACTATTCAAGACAAGAAAACACTTCCTCTTCAGTTAATGGTCTCTCCAAGTGACATATATCCTGCACTGATATCAATCAAACAGTACCCCATCTAACCTGGGGTCTCCAAACAGAGCTCTCCATGTTATGGGTCACGTATTGCAGTGGGAGGCTGTTTCAAATCTAAAACAACCACTACCATTACATATCAATTGGTACAACCCCATAAAGCCTTTTGTTGGTGAATGGAAACTAAGAAGCCCATTCTTAAGCAGATTTAAACTTTTTTATATTCTCATCAAGATCTTTAAAAAGAAAAAAAAAAATTAGATCACAAACGGCAACTCCCCATGGCCTTTCGCCTCTGAAAGCATCCCTCCTTCTCAATGCCCGGACATCCATCCAATGCATTCTTTGCAATCTTGTACTAGGGTACACTAAACATCAACCCAATCTCGAAGAAAGACAAAAAAGAAAAACGGATACAACTACATCAAAGACATCTATTCCTGACATGAAAGGCAGCTTTCTTGGAACTAATTCATAAGCGCTTTTAATTAGTTATACTTCTATAACTATATAACCAAATATAACAAGTGTGTGATCATCATAGAACTCATTGTTTTAAGCACTGTCATTAGACTTTCTTTGAATTTCAACATCTTATCTCGAGGACCTTTAGTTCGTCAAAATACGTATAGACCCAATTAAGTGCATAATAAGAAATTAGTGAATAAAAATAAATATCATTGGTGCGAACAGGATAATATCACGTGCTTCCCTACAAGGGAACTATGACAAAAGTCAATGGTTGAGATATAATAACTAAATCAAATGTTGTGACTGAACATACACAAAACCCTAATACTATAAAATTTATTAATTATATCTGTATAAAATCAGTTTTTTAGGGTTTTCTCTGAGGTTGCTAGGAAGAGGCAGTGAAGGGGTTGCTCGAAAGACTTCAGGAGATCACTCAAACTGAACCTTTGGAGGTAAGTAATTATATATGTCTTTACATGAAGGTTTAGTATTTGACAATGGTGAAAAATATATAAGAATATGTATATGGATCTATTAGTTTCATGAATCGTAAGTTCTATAGCTTCTAGATTCAATATTCCTTGCACCTCATTTGCGTTATTGCATTTCAATGAACTTGTGATTGTATTGGTGTGTGTATATTTATATTTGTATATATGAGGTTACCAGCGTACTTGAACATATATATATATACACGCACACATATTCCAACCTTAAATTCACAGGTACTGATACTTTGTATTAATATACTTGAAGTAGTTGTTTTTTTCATACAATTGAAGATGGTGATTGAATGTGAACATATACTAGTGTGTGGGAACTTGATATCGTAAGGTCAAACCAATGCATTAAACATAGTATAATCCCCTTAATTTTCATAAAAACTGATGACACTTAAGTATTGAAACTTACATCAAACTTTGATGCAAAAAGTGGACAATATTTCGGAATTCTACCGATACATAAATATATATATATTAAGCACCATCTTGCTAATTGGGATCAGGTGTGTAGGCCGATTCAGGCGGGGGGGTTGGGGATTAGGAGGCTTAATCCCTTCAATAAAGCTCGGTTGGGTAAGTGGCTATGAGGTTCAAGGTGGAGAGGAATAGGCTCTGGAGGATGGTCATTTGTTCGAAGTTTAGAGAGGAGAGTGGCAGGTGGTGTTCTTTGGAGGTGAGAAGCCCGACCGGAATCGAGGTTTGGAAATACATCCGGAAGGGTTGGGATGAGTTTTCAAAACATATTCGATTCAGGGTGTGGGATGGTCGGTATGTTCGGTTGCGAGAGGATCTATGGTGTGGGGACCGTACTCTTGCTTGCACTTATCCGAAGCTTTTCAGGATTGCGGCTGACAAACATGCTATGATTGTTGACTGCTATCATCTTGATAGCGGAGGACTATCATGGGATGTAATGTTCTCGAGGCATTTCCAAGATTGGGAGCTGGAGGACATCTTCGGTTTGTTAGCTATGCTTTATCGCCAGAGGATAGAGGCCACGAGGACAGATGAGTGGATATGGATTCCCTCTTCTCAGGGTAGATTCAGGGTGTGTTCCTTTTTTTCGAGATTGGCGAGTGCTCACAAGCCTCCTTTTCCTTGGAAGGCTGTGTGGCGTTCAAAGGCACCTTTAAAGGTGGGTTTTTTTCATTTGGACAGCAGTCTTGGAACGAATTCTTACAACTAATAACTTGAAATTGAGGGGTCATATCCGAGTTAATCGGTGTCTTATGTGTAAAAGGGAATAGTCGTTGGACCATCTTCTTCTTCATTGCCCGGTGGCACAAGATTGTTGGGATATGTTCCTTGGCCTCTTCAGGGTTAGTGGTCTATGCCTTCCTCTACAAAGAGTGCTCTTGAAGCTTGGAGAGGTCATTCAGTGAGTTCTCAGGCTTGGGATGCTTAGAGAGTTGTCCCCATTGTTTATGGTGGTCTTTGTGGAAGGAAAGGAATAGGAGAGATCCTTTGAGGGAGAGGAAACTCCTATTAGTGTGCTTAAATTCTCTATTCTTCACTCTTTATTTTTTTGACTTTGGGGGAGAAATTGTAAATCTATAGGAGAAATAGTGAATTTTTTAGATACTTTGAGTGTTTAGGGGCCCTATTAGGCCCTTGTATTTCTTTTGGGATGCGCTCCCCTCTTGAGCGCTGTTTATAATACCCACAGATGAAACAATCACATTGATAGGATCCGTATTAATGGAAGGCTTTTGAATAGGGAAGAGGATATCCAGAGGGGGATTGTGTCTTGCTACCAACAATTGTATACGAAAACTGCTAGTTGGGGACCTTCGCTTGATGGGCTTGAGTTTGCGAGCATATCGAAGGAGGACACGGACTGGTTGGAAAGACCTTTTGGAGAGGAGGAGGTGGTTGAGGCTTTGAGGAGTTGTGATGGGATAAAGCCCTAGGGCCGGATGGTTTCACGATGACTTTCCTCCAACAGAATTGGGAGGTGGTCAAGGCAGAGGTGATGGAAGTTTTCAGTCTCTTTCATGCAGAGGGTAAATTTGAGAGGAGTCTCGATGCATCCTTTATTGCCCTTATTCCCAAGAAGGGTGGAGCTATCGATGTTAAGGATTTTAGACCAATTAGCTTAGCGGGTGCCGCTTATAGGCTTCTCGCTAAAGTTTTAGCTATTCGTTTGAGGAGGGCTATGGATGAGGTGATATCGAACACTCAGAATGCGTTCATTGGAGGCCGCCAAATATTGGATTCGGTTTTGGTTGCTAGTGAGTGTGTGGAGTCCAGAATCATAAGTGGGGTACCGGGGATTGTTTGCAAGCTGGATATTGAGAAGGCCTATGATCATGTGAGTTGGAACTTTTTGATGTGTATGCTAAAAAGGATGGGATTTGGCCTTAGATGGAGGAGATGGGCTTACTATTGTATCTCGTTCAGTCTTGGTGAATGGCTCACTAGCAGGGTTCTTTTCTAGTTCACGAGGCGTGCGGCAGGGAGATCCGCTCTCTCCTTTGTTTATCATTATTATGGAGGCCTTTAGTGAATTGATGAGGAGGGCTGAAGGGCTGGGCTTTATTAGAGGGTTCTTGGTGGGCAGAGACCCTAATCAGTTGGTAGTCTCTCATTTGCTCTTTGCAGATGACACTATTGTCTTTTGTGATGTGGTGGAGGACCAACTGAGATACTTGAGATGTGTGTTGGCCTACTTCCAAGTTGTTTCGGGTTTGAAGATCAACATTGGGAAGAGTGAGTTAAGTCTGGTGGGGGTGGTAGAGGAGATTCATGATTTTGCTGATATTCTTGGTTGTGGGGTTGGTTCTTTTCCGATCTCTCATCTGGGATTGCCGTTGAGAGCTTCGTCGGGGAGGACATCCATTTGGGACCCAGTGGTAGAGCGCTTTGAGAGGAGGCTTGCAGAATGGAAGAAGCAATATCTTCGAAAAGGGGACATGTAACTATCATGAAGAGTACCCTTTCAAATCTTCCTACCCGCTTTATGTCTCTCTTCCGATGCCTATGTCAATAGTTTAGAGGCTAGAGATAATTCAGAGGAAATTTCTGTGGGGCGGTATGGGAGATGAGTTCAAATATCATTTGGTGAACTGGGAGAAAGTATGTTCCCCTATTCAGGCAAGGGGGTTGGGAATTAGGAAGTTGGACTTGTTCAATCAGACTTTGTTAGGTAAGTGGCTTTAAAGATTTGGGGGAGAGAGATCTGGATTGTGGAGGAGGGTTATTGTTTGTCGAAGTGGGGAGGAAGTTGGTGGGTGGTTGTCTGGAGAGATGAGATCTCCTGCAAGAGTGGGGATTTGGAAGCTTATCCGGAAGGGATGGGATGAGTTTTCCACACGCATTCGTTTCAGGGTTAAGAGTGGGAGGTTTGTCAGGTTTTGGGAAGATCTCTGGTATGGGGACATTGTGTTGGCTCGTAGGTTCCCTCATCTTTTCAGGATTACTATGAATAAGCATGCCTTGGCTGCCGACTGCTATCGGCTTGATAGCGGTAGGATTACTTGGGATGTGCAATTTCGGAGGGAGTTCCATGATTAGGAGCTTGCGAAGGTAGTAGAGTTTCTTGCATTGCTATACAGTCAGGTTGTGGAGGGGGTTAGGATGGATGAGATGGTTTGGTTGGGCTCCTCAAGAGGGGTTTTTGGAGTTCGCTATTTCTACCATAGCCTTTTGAGGATTGCGGGATCTACCTTTCCTTGGAAGGCGTTTGGAGATCGAAAGCCCCATTGAAGGTGGCTTTCTTTACTTGGAGAGCAGCCCTTGATAGGATACTCACCATTGACAATCTTAAAAGGAGGAAGCATATTTTGGTGATCTGGTGTTGCATGTCTAAGAAAGCGGAGGAGTCGGTGAACCATCTCCTTCTTCAATGTATAGTGGCGAGGGATGTTTGGTCTATGTTTTTGGCTATGTTCAGGATGTTTTGGGAGTCTCCGGATTCCACGATGGACACAATTGAAGCTTGGAGAGGGTGTATAGTGGTTGTCACACCCAGAAATCCGGACCGCCGGGACTCCCCTGGACCGGAATCTCGAGTGTGAACCCGTTCACTCAATCTCGTGAACAACCTTAACTACAGTCATGCGATAGTATCAAGCTCTGATACCATTCTGTCACGCCCCAATTTCCGTGTTCCGAAAACCGAGGTGCTGACCCGTCCGTTAACCCTAACGAACCTTTCCTCTCTCTCTTGTACACTGCGGAAGCATACCTTTCAAATGTACACGAATGTACGGGTACTGCAGACCATACTAACCTCAATGAGCCCCTCAAACACCCCCTTGCATCTCTTTGCAAGAATCCAGAATCCATACACTTCGATGCATCGAAGTGGTGATTTCGATGCATCGAAAGTTCGATGGATCGAAATGGTGATTTCGATGCATCTTGAGTTCGATGCATCTCACAAGAATCGACCAAAACACACTCTCGGGACTTTTGACATTCCAAAATCTTGCAAGTTTTTCGATGCATCGTTCCTGTCATTTCGATGCATCGAAATGGACATTTAAATGCATCGAAATGTCCAGACTGATGCACCTGCAGAAAATGTTGCAACCCCTCACCTTACTCATTTTGAGCTCAAATCACACTCTAATCTAGAATTTCTTTGTACATCATTCATAACATAAATGAAAGGTACTAGCATCAATCACACATTCTAAATCATGCTCATGATTAAATCATACATCCATGTGAATCATATTCCTTCACAAACATAATTCCTTCATATTGAAAAACATCCATTAAGTGGACTAAGTGCAACACAAGTGTTACATAACCAAATCCAAAGTCTTTCTATATACAAGAAGCTTATAGTCCAAGCATACATCAAAGTTACATTTATCCAAAATATAACTACAACTGAAACGGAGTTTCATGCCACAAGCCGACATGGATAGCCACAATATATACAATATCCAAAATATAGCAAAAAGCTACGAGAGTTCCACTTGGACACTCAAGCCCCATCTGTCATCGGCACCTTATCTGTAAAAGAGTTTAGAATAAAGGAGTGAGCACCACGGCGGCTCAGTAGAGATACCCCAACCCACCTAAGTGCCGACTCGACACAACTACATGTATGCATGTCACTACATTACATGTACCATCCAACATATATTATGTTTACTCACAAGCAATGCATATATAAGAATGCATTAAACACATATCATGCTTCACAATTTGAAATAAAAGCAATAACATATCCTTGTCACTCTCTCGGACTCAACTCGATACCCTAACATGGTTTTTGACCAACCATGTGACCTGGAACACCTCCCACAACCGTTCCGCGACTTTGACATACGCCGCCAACGTCATGTTCCCGGGGCAATATTTTGGTTTGCCCATTGGTGATTAGTCCATATCAGCACCATCACCAAATGTGTGTTTACTCGAGGTGATTAGACCATATCAGCACCGTCACCGAGTATTAGGTGACTCAAGGTGGTTAGTCCATATCAACACCGCCACCGAACATAATTTGGATTCAAGGTGATTAGTCCGTATCAGCACCGTCACCGAATCTTAGGTGGCTCAAGGTGGTTAGTCCATGTCAGCACCGCCACCGAGCATAATTTGACTCAAATGACCCACACCTAGTATTGACCACATTTCCCCGTTTCCTCACAACAGCCCCATATACGCATCTCAAACATATAAGGATCAAGCATTGACAATTCATGTGTCACAATACATAAGCTAGTTATAAAGAAACATAGTATGCATATTATCTCCACAAAACCACACATATAATCACCTATACATGTAAACCCTAGCATAAGTCGCATATGCTCACACAATTCACTTAAGCACATTTTAGTTATGCTTCACCAATGCGCACATTTTCTACATAAAGATAGCATGCATTTAAATTACACAACGTCACATAACACAAAATGCTCATCTAACACATTTTCCACAAAAGTGCACAAAACTCTAGCATATAAGTGTACATGCCAATTTCTCTCACTCATTCATCCCTCACATCATGCATATTACCATATGCATACCAATTGCATTTAAGAAAATAAGGAGATATAGAAATACATCACATCCCACTCCTCTTACCATTCTAAATCATGCAATACCCAACCTTAGCTCTCACCGTTTCTCCCGAAACCTTAGAATCGACAATTAAATGAGAAGAGAAACCCCTACCTCGAAATTGAAGACCTTCCAAGCACTTCACCAGATTTCCAATGACGTCTACCTTGCCTAACCACGAAGATGTTTGGTTCAAATGGAAGCCCTAGCCGTCCCCTACGTATCTCCCTCCTTCGACGAGTCTTGAATCCAAACCGAACGGGTCCGAAATGTAAAGAGTAGGGAGAGCTATGAAGATGGAGACTTTTAGAGAGAGAGGGGCGTGAGAACTAGCTAGGAGTCTCAGCCACAGATATTTAAAATATCTAGGGCACGAGAAATGACTAAAACGCCCCCGGGCCACTTAATGTACCCTCCCGACCTCCATTTTTGATTTCGAAAACTCCTACGGCCTCGAAATCACTTCCTCTACTCTCTAAACATTTCATCTAAGTCATTCCCAAAAATAAATATTTTCGAAAAATTTTCATATTCCCGGGCCCACTTAAACCTCATCCGGGCCCCAGTTTGACCAAAAAGTCAAACTTTTCCAAATCTTCCGAAAACTTACCAAAACCCTTAAAACACTTCTCAAACATGTTAAATACCACTCAAAATACATTTATGATGTGAAAAATGCAAAACCAGCGAAAATTAGGCACAATCACTACTGTAGTTGGCCGAGTAAGAGATGCTTGGAGGGCCACTCCCCTTTGTTTATAGTGGGGCTTGTGGCGCAAGAGGAATAGGAGATTCTTCGAGGGGAGGAGACTCCTATTTGGTCTCTCAAGTATCGTATTATCGGTTCTTATTCTTTTGGGTTAATGGGCAGAATTGTAAATCCATGGCCTTAAAGGCTTTTTTGTGTATTCTCTTGGGAGCACTCCCTCTTGAGCGTTTTTTAATGAAATATTACTTATCAAAAAATATATACAGAGAGAGAGAGTTATGTGTACATTGCCAAGATCATGAATTAATGGATTAGTTAAAATATAAAAATAATAATAAAATTATTAATTTAATAAAAATACAAATTAAATTATATGAGCATGAAAATGATAAGGGAATTTAATTCACAAATACTAGTATACAATTTGGTGGTACTAGTGATGTATGTGAAGGCAAGGAATAAATTAGTGTTGAGCAATATTTATATTCATGTGATAACCTATCCATGGTAGTAATAGTAAGTTGCATATATCATTGAACTTTACGTGACAAATTTAGTATGGGACCGATTGGGATAATGGTTTTATTATGTAGTTGCTTTAGTACATGTCCTTCCGGTGCCAGCTTTAGCCAAGATGGTCTTGAAGCCGCCCTCCAAACTTCATACCATGGATTCGAGCCCATTCTTGTTTCCATTCCAAAAAGAATATAAAAATGAGGTTATTTTTTGTACCCAAAAAAGAAAAAAAGGTAAGAACTTGGTTTTCCTCAATTCTTTTAATGTTAATTATTTTCTTGAAGTTGTATTCTCATTTCAAAACTAAATTCTATGTTCAAAGTCAGAAATAAATTGCTATAAAGGTGACTAAGATTTAAATATGAATATTTAAGATAAAAATTAATTTACTAGAGTAAAAAAATATTATTTGATATTTTTAATGCATTTATGGAAATAAAAGTACTGAAATCGTAAATAAAAAAGTACTGAAAACCTAAAAAAAATTACTTCGTATACAAAATCATATTTATTGGTTGAAGAAAAAATTAGTAAATATCGCTAAAATATTCATTGCGGTATTCTAGGGCTAAAAAATGTGCATCCTTGCTATACAGGGAGTTGGGCAATCAAAATGAAAATTCATGACTAGTATCCATATCCCATCATGTAACATCCATTACAACTGCAAACCATATCACCACACCATGCCCACAACAGCCATTTAAAACCTCACACTAAAAAAATTTCCACTGGTATGGAATTATCAATAACATTTCAAAATTCACATATATGCTTCAACTCAAACAACATTTCATATAATATAACCAATATTAAACATCTTAATTGAGAAATTGTACACAAACCCAAGCAAGACAACTTCAAAATCCACAAAAACATCAAGAATCAAAATGCTAACCTGAAACCCAAAAACGTACTGGAGAAAATCCAGCATATCTGCATTCCTTGTGGCTGGTATAGGAAGATTTCCTGGCAATTTTGGTAGGCCCCTGAAGTACTTCAAGGCGGAAACTGCAGCTCTGACCTGGAGATAAATTCCCACAAGGAGATCAGCACTAAAAATAAAAGAAAATGATTTAAGAAAAAAAATTTGTCTCACCTCAGGCAAAGTCACAATAGCATTTGTCATGGTAGGAGCATCCAGAGGAATAATGTTATAGGCAATTAAGTCTTCTGTCATAGCTGCATCCGATTCAATTACACGTTTCAGCTGAAAAAACAAAAAGGAAAATGAGCAACCATACAAATTGAATTTTGGACACATGGTTGGCACAACTCAGAGACTTGTCAACATATGAACGAATTTTATACATTGGATAAGCTTTCTATTATGGTAGAAAGGAATAATTATAAGGGTTTATAGTTTAACCATCGAAGTTCTGTTCTCTTTAATAATGTAAAAGGTTATAACTTTTTTTAAAACAATTTCTTGATGCTTGCCAAAGAAAAAGTGAAGGTTTACATTAAACCAAACAATAATTCTAAGGAAATTTTCAAGTGCATGGATAACTTCCTAATTCTAAACACGAAAAAGCAGTTTGAAAGAATCAAAATCAAACCTCTTCAGGAATTAGTCTTTCTGCATCTTCAGGAGAGATCTCCTTCATCAACTGCTCTAGTACCATCCCTATAACTCTTAATGTTGCATAAACCTTTTTCCTTTTCACAGTTTTACGCTCCAACCTGATTTTAACAAAACATGACAAGACAACTAATAAATAAGAAAAAAACAGAAAATTGTAATGAATACTGATAGTAAAGTAATATTTAAATGTCTATAATGCTACCCATAAAGATGATATACACAAGTAAAGTAATATTTTTTTTTTTTGGATAAGTAAAATTTCAATAAAGGCACTCAAGAGGGGAGCGCTCCCAAGAGAGAACACAAAAAGCAAAAAACGGCCAATTATAAGCTTAAGCTATCCACAAAATCCATAAAGCCCCCCACCGATTTACAATTCCACCCATTAACCCAAAAGAATACAGAGCCCATAATGTTGTATTTGAGAGACCAAATCAAAGACTCCTGTCACACCACAAACCCCACCATAAACAAAGGGGAGTGGCCCTCCAAGCAACTCTGTCTCGGCTCTCCACTATCACCCTCTCCAAGCCTCTAACACATCAACCGTGTATTCGGGGGACACCAACACCATCCCGAACGCAGCCAAGAAAAAAGACCAGACCTCCCTAGCCACAGGACAGTGACTAAGAAGATGATCTACTGTTTCCTCCGCCTTTTTGCACATGCAGCACCAATTCGCCAGAATATGACGCCTCTTTCAAAGATTAGATGATTCAATAATTTTTACTTCAATGGCATTTCAAAATGCGTCCAAAACTACCTTTAACTTTTATTGGGTAGTTAGAAAAAAAAATGCTTTTTATGCCGAACACATTTCTAAAACCCTCCCTACCAAAAAAAAAATTACAACAAAAACAATAAATATAAAATCCTCTAAAGGCGGATGATATATGATAAGTATGTAACACAAAATACAAAAGCCCATTTTATCCATCACCGGCTCAAAGAAATCCTAGACTGAGATCCAAGAAAATTTGTTAACAAGGGAGCCACACCATACAGAAATAAATAACCCTTCATACACCATCTTTCCTCCCATCCGGATCATTAAGACCCCGGACATTCCACGACCCTATTCGTAGCTTCATAGACACACAATAGCATTGCTCCCCGCTTCCTCCAATCCCCCCCCCCCCCCCCCACCCCACACCACTCCCATCATATTTTACAAAAGAGATTAAGTTCCGGAGCTCCTTTCTCCCCTCCAATTTGATTTCTTCGTCCTCCTAACCATCTCCCATTCATTATCAATTGCATGAAATGGCCCTTGAGCTTGCCCCTTCATTATCATAGGACAACCCCAAGCTTTTACTCACTCCCCTATGTTATCCATCACCCAAGCCTCATCTTCATCTTCCCCACCCGGAATCCAACCCCATGACAGACTGTGATGTTGCCAAAACCACTTCAGAATTTTCTGGGTCTTCCCTCATCATAATGGCATTATTTGCATTCATGTTACCATCAGTCAAGTCTTTCCCAAAAGCACTACAATTTGAGGAACCCATACTCCCATCAATGGGAGTACTGCACCCATCTTCATATTAGCATCTCCCTACTACAACATTTGCATCTTTTGCACATTAATCAACCCCCCAATCTTCCACGCACATATCTACCAGAAGGTTTGCAGCTGTCTCCTTTGCCAATCTCAGCTGAACCCCCTTCCCCACACACAAGACCAGGCCCTTTTCATCACTCATCCCTATCTTGCACCACGGCAGCCTGCCCATAAATAGATCTTTTATACTGAATTTCCTCCACCACTTCCCCTACGTCGCTTCCCTCTCTACCCTTATTCTTCATTTGTTTTGGGAATGGGGGAGCACAAAGGGCTTGGGTTACTAACATTTGCGGGTCTATTTTGTTGGTTGGGCTTCAAGTTTAATCCCGCCATTTCCCTTTTTCGACCCGTGTCCACCCACTTCTTCGACCAGGTATCTTGTTATTTTGAGCTTGGCACAATGTTTTGGCTGTTTTAACTTTGGCCCACTCCGATCTTGGGCCTCACATCACTGGCCTGAAGCATCTGGCCCATTCTATCATTTTTAGCTTTTGGGTCCATCAACCTTCTCCCAATTTGCCCCTTATAAGTTCAGCCCAGCCCAATTGGTTTAAATAACCACACACCCCCTCCAACATGTGACTAACCCTTGTGGTAACCCACTCTATTTGCGATATATATTCCCCCACCTGTATCCCACCAAACTTTACCCTTTTTTGGGTGGGTGGGGGGAGACCGCCAAGAATTTACCCACCAAACGCGCTTGCAATATCTCTCACCTCCACCAGGTTCCTCTTTCTTTGACTTTGAAACAGTCCCCTCGTCTCCGGCTGTGTTACCTAGACATGCCGGCGTAGGCCATGGTGTCCGTGACGACTCAGCACGACACGGACACCGACACAAGATTTGAGACGAACACTGCATTAAGTCTACCGGACATGACTGTAGAAGAAAAACCCCAGAAAAATGCCTCGGTTTATGCTTGTGAAGGATTGGAAAACTTTTTTATCTTTCATTGTTACAGGGGTTGCCATGCATAGTGTGTGCAAGTTCTCTAGTTCACGTATCTGGTTAAAAAATTGTCTGCAATGACCACCATGATACGCACTGCTTCTGTGCCATTTTTTGTGCCAGGCTAAAGCATTTTCATGCACTAAGTAATTTGTTTTTAATGTCATGATGCTTCCACGTCGCTAGGTGCAAATAATGGTGATTGGAGACTTTTTGGCTAGGAAGCACAGACACTCCACATCAGAGGTGTCGTGGCGGTGTCGAACACGAACACGTCAAGGACACGACCAGACATGTGTCCCACACGGCTAAAAATGTCCACATTTTAAAATGATTATTTTTTTTTTTTTGAAATGGACACAGGAAGGATATGGCCTAAATACACCAAGGACACAGTTGGATAAGTAAGGACACAGCAGGATCAACTTGTGAAATTTTTTTTTAAACCATGGGATAAAAATCTACTGGGATAAAAATGTAAAAAAGAGAAAAGAAAAGTCTTAAAAACCCAACAACAGCATAAACATATTCATATCTTCTGTTTGTTCTTTTGCCTGAAGCTTTATTATCACTTCTCATACCAAAATGTAAGCCAAATCAATGAGAGAGGAGGATGAAGAAGAAAAAGAGGAGAAATAAAATAATAGAATAAAAAGTGGAGACATCCCTTAAAATGTGCATGGTATTATTAAGAAATTGAAAAAAGTAATTTTTAAAGAAAAGAAATTCATATAGTGAATTATCCACTAGGAAGCATGGACATGCCTAAAAAGGCAAAGAATCTGTGTTGGACACGTGTCGAACACGCCAAAAAATGAGTCGGAATTTTTTTTATTTTTTTGAATTTTCGGACACGGCGCAGACATAACACGGACACGCGTCCTACACGCCATGAATTTTCAAACACAGCGCAGACGCATGTTGGACACACCAATTTTTTTTTTCTCTTTTTCCTCTTGTTTTCATGAATCTTTTCTCTTCCATGGATTCTTACTTTATTTTTCACTAATCCCTAATTCTTTTTCTAACAAAACCTTTTTTTTTTTGCTTTTTTCTCTTTTTTTAGCCTCTTTCTTTCTTTTTCCGAGCAAAACACAAGTTCTAGAAAGGTTGTTTTAACAATTCAACTACAGCCCATCTCATCTCTTCATCTTTGTTCTTTTTTGCTCTTCTTTCTCCTACTGTACAACTACTATCTTTTACATGTGACTTTCTGATGATGCTTTTATATTTGGAGTAAGCTGGAATGATGTTTAAATGATAAGACTAGTTTTTATTCTAATGTCTCGTTTTGATTTTGTTTTATGACTTTGTGACATCGTTCTCTTATAATTATTGTTGTTGTGGAGTAGATTCAATTGTGTACTTATGACTTATGATTTGTGAATTTTTTCTTTGTTAGGTTGTGAATTTTTTCTTTGTTAGGCATTCATGGAGGGTTGCCCCTCATTGCTTATGGTGGGCCTTATGGAAGGAGAGAAACAAGAGATCCTTTGAGGACAAAGAGATGCCTTGGGGAGTATTTAGATCCTCTGTCCTTAGCTCCCTCTTCTTTTGGTCGGAGGGCTTTTTTTGTATTTCTTCGGAAGCCATGTTGTCTTTTGTAGATAATCTAATGTCTTGATGTAAAGACCTTTTTCTTGTGTTTGTTCCTTGGGTTGCGCCCCCCTTTTGGGCGCCCTTCTATGATAATTTTACTTATCAAAAAAAAAAAATATTACTCTTAATTATTTAAAGTACAACATCAAATATTATATAAAAATAAATATTTATTATTTGTCGTGTCCCCGCCGTGTTCGTGTTCGTGTCCGTGTCCCAATTTTTTAGGATTTGCCCTATCGCCGTGTCCGTGTTGTGTCGTATCCGCATCTCATATCCATTTCCGTGCTTCTTAGATTATCCATTAGCATGCATTGCATGATTAATACACAAAGCTGGTTATTAATTACCCAAAAGAAGAATATCCATACAATGGCAAATCAAGATTTTATCAGTAAAGTAATGTTTACATTTCAAGAAAATACAAATATTTAGGAATATGATATTCACATTCCAATTTTAATACTCTTGCACTCCACTTGGATTTTTAAAATAAAAAATGACATTATTACCCTCAAAAGTGTGGAGTCTAAAAGTACTCTTTGGGATAATTGTGGACTATGAGAATGCTTTTAAACAATAATTGTGTCATTTTCCTATAGGGAAAAAAAAACAAGTGAAGTTCAAGACTATAAAACTGAAGTGTGAATATTATTTCCCTACATCAAATCCCTCGTTGAAAGACTTACTCGCCAAGGTTACCGCTGAAAGCACCTGACTCCCTCAGCTTCATTTCCTCTTCCCGTAGCTTGTCCACATTATTATTCTCTCTATAAAGCTTGTAAAACTCCTGTAAGCGAGCGATGTCCTGGCTTCTGTCAATGCTTCCACCCTCCCTCTTTGCTAGCTTTTGCTGAAAGATTTTTCAAAAAAAAAAATAAAGTGCACATTATATTCAAAGTTAAAACACCAAAAAAAAAATCCAATTGTTTCAACTGAAGTCCAAGGAACAGTTTGTATCAATTAGCAAAGCAGAAATTAATATCCTAAGATCAAGTTCTGCAAATTTATAAATACAAATTTGATATGGCTGAAGTCCAAACTAATATTCAAAACGTCGGACAAGTGCCAGACAAACAAATGGATCAGAGGCTAATTGTCAAACTGTAGAAGTGTTCTAACTGATTACATGTCTAATATCAACTATCACAGACCAAAATGTCTCATACGCTAATGGCCAATTTACAGAAGTGCACTACATATCATATATATAGTAATGAAACATGGGTGCAAGCACACAAAAGTACTCTTTCCAGTAGTAGCTGTATAAATGTGTGTACTGAGTTCCTTGAGAGCTTAAAACAATAGTTAATCATCTCATCAACTGCATAGTTACCTTGATAACAGACATCAAACCAGTCTTGAACTGTAAAACACCCCTTCCCTCACTATTAGGATCCAGATTTTGAGCCAATGAGTAAGCATGCTCACATACTGCAATGAACCAAC
The DNA here is from genome assembly GCA_026545225.1 of Cornus controversa. Taxonomy (NCBI): domain Eukaryota; kingdom Viridiplantae; phylum Streptophyta; class Magnoliopsida; order Cornales; family Cornaceae; genus Cornus; species Cornus controversa. The sequence continues at coordinate 23,897,639 of CM048852.1, forward strand.
AAAGAAGGAACAATTTCAGACAAATATAAAGGATTCCATCTAGTATATTAAGGATTCATTGCAGAATAAAGGGTGCAACATGGGTTATACAGTTCATATGAGGCACAAAAAGTTTTATGCTTCGCATTTCAGAATTTTCTAATTATACAGTTGCTATTTCCCTCAAACTAATTACTGCTATCAGTTGCCAAGTTGTGTTTTGCCTCTTGGTCACTAGCTACCACCCCCAAACACCCAAACATTAGTTCTAGTTCACAATTCACATATATACAAACATTCAGAATCCAATATATATGCAACAAAATTGCAAATACTTCTATAAACATTTAGCCAATTGTTTTTGGACAACCGTGGTTCTAAACTTTGTCCACAACATTTCTCCATATGTGGGAAGGATTTCTCATACTTCCTATACTTTCTTTTCTTTTCAAAATAATATCATAACTTATTTTTAAAAACTACTGTATTCATCAATGTTAGAGCAAACATACAACATGTTTAATCTATATTGTTAACCACCATCTACTCTAAAAGCTTAGGCTGTTAGAGAAGGTGCAACTTTAATGTTTAATTCCTCTAACACGGCCCCTCGCGTGTAGGGAGGGAGCCAGCATGAGCCCAACGGCCCCATTATTTTTTTTTAATTCATGCATATAACTTCTAAAATTTTACAAAACGCCCCCTTTAAAATTATCATTTTCTGAAAATGTCTCTAATTCTTTCTTTATTTTCCTTCTTACTCTTCTTCTTCTTCAATTTTTTTTTTATTTTCTTCAAAAAAAAAAAATTTGCATTCCTTTTCTTCAATCAAACCCTAATTATTTCCCCTAATTTTTTTCTTTTCTTTTTCTTCTTTTTCTTTTTCTTTGTTTTTCCTTTTTTTCTTCTTCTTGCACTCATATACGATGTATGTGTAGTACCTTCTTTTTCTCTTCTTATTCTTTAAATTTATTATTGGAATTTTATACACTTAAGGCTTTTTTGGCAATCATTTTTTGTTTTGTGTTTTTGTTGGCAAATTGGTGAAAAAGATAAAGAAATCACAAAAACACATTTGTTACGTTTTGCACAATATTACATCTGTTTTAGTCTTTTAGAAAAAGACCCAAATCTAAAAAGAAAAGAAAAAAGTCATTTTCACTTGCTTTTACTATTGTAGATGAACAACTGTAATGAGAAATTTTTTTAAAAAGCAATAAAATGTAAATACCATTAAACCTAATAAAAAAAAAAAGAAAAATAGGAAAAATTCCATACAGATTCTTGCGACATTTGGATTTTCATCTTGAATTTCATCTGCAGTTCTTAAAATTGCATCTATATCCCTACTGTTTTCAAGGGAAGACGGGACATTTCCAGCAATGCCACTAACTAGCTGCCCCCATGCATCAACCCCGGTTCTTTCCCTCCTTAGAGCTGCACGTACCAAACGCTCCCACAAAACCTCTACTCGAGACATCTCCTGTATGAAAAAGAGAATGAATTTTAAAATGCAAGAACACCTCACTTCATCCAAATATAAAATAAAGTTCACCAAAATTAATTATAAGATTAATGAAGCAAAAAGGAATAGAAAAACAAAAAGACTCAGAATGAAGCAAGTCCAAAAGAAGAAAAAAAAACAAAAAGAGGGGAAATAAACTAGAATCTTTTAACAAATTGATTCGCGATGTTTCACAGTTAAGAACTCAGGAAAAAACAATTTCCACTCAACTAAGCATAATTATACCGTCAACAAACTATCGCACAAGCAAAATACCTTAAAACACCACATTGCAATTTTTCTTTTTGTCAATTATCCAGGCAACCAAATAACATATTATCCACAAAAACCAGGCAATGGCACATTCTAGTTTCTACTGGCACAAAGAAGAGAAATAAACTAGAATTTTTTAACAAATTGATTCATGATGCTTCACAGTTAAGAACTCAGGAAAAAACAATTTCAACTCAACTAAGTATAATTATACAGTGCAACAAACTCTCGCACAAGCAAAACACCGTAAAACACCACATTGCAATTTTTCTTTTTGTCGATTATCCAGGCAACCAAACGGGCATATTATCCACAAAAAACAGGCAATGAAACATTCTGTTTTCTACTGGCACAAGACTTAGTTCGATTGCATGCTCTTTATCAAAATTGAACAGCCAAAAGCAATTTCAATTCGCACACATGTACACATACATACATAGAAGAGAGTCAGAGAGAAAGATACATATACTTCAATATTTTTTCCCGGATTCCTCTCAAATGTTCACAAACTGAAATTCAGAAGAGAACGCGTATGTAAACAGATATATATATATATATATAGAGAGAGAGAGAGAGAGAGAAAGAGAAAGAGAGATGGAAGCTCACCAGATCTGAGATCACGCCGGAGAGTCACCAGCAAAAGAAGTTCCAGAGAAAACGTGTGTGTGTATATGTGTGTATAGATATACTAATATGTATATAAACCCTTGAGTAAGTAAACCCTAGAAATTGATAAAAGCCGTAGAAGGAGCTGAATCTGTATCAGCAGAGGTTTGGAATGTAGAAGAGGGACGAATCTAGTAATAGGAAATGAGGGAAAATGTCGTGGACGGGCATTACCGGCTGTATCCGGTTGACACGGCAATGGCGGGGCTGGATTTAGATGACGCGGAGAAGAAACTTTTCCTTAGAATATCCGGCGACTTTTCACTGTGGTTGAGACCTTTCCTTAAGGGAGTGTTTGGTAATTTGCATGTATGCTAGATTGCTTAGGGGGTGCACGGAGACTGCTGAACTAGGAGTACACTATTCGAATTTGACCGGTTTCGAAGGATTTTGGAATCAAACATGTCCTAAGAGTTCAATAAAAATTAAAACTCAACCGAATGGTGAAACTAATAGAATCAACCAAATGAAACTCTGAGAGAATGGTTTGGTTCTATGATTTTGTACTAAATTATATAATATTCTATTATTCTATTATATATATATATATATAATATGCATTATATATAATAGACAAAAATATGTATATTTATATTTTGGTTAGGTTTGGTCAATTGGGATCCTAAACCAAAACCAAAACGTTTATAAACTGTTTTATTTTTTGGATTCAAATCGAATCAAATCGTGAAAAAAGAGACCAAACCAACCGATCTGGTTCGGTTTAATCGATTTTTTGTGCATCCCTATGCTAAACCACAAATATGATTCAATCCACGCAATTCGATTCAGTTTTATACAATTATCGGATCGATTTTGGTTCTAAAAATAGAGGAACCACTTCAATGGTTCATTTGCGATTTTAGCACCAAAACCCACCTTAAATCGACTCAAACCGCTAAAGCACTCACGATCTAGAAAATGCTCTTACCACCTCTCGCTCACGACCTCATCTTCTCATCGTCGCTAACCACTTTCACTAGCGACAGCCCATCAGCGCCTCTTCCCCCATCCCATTTCTAGGCAACTCAATTCGTTCCCCATGGCCAAAGTCTAGTTCATTACACTACAACAATCAAATGACTTCGTTTGACCATTGAATGTAACCATAACATGTTAATACAATTTCACTGTTGCAGTGCAATGACAAAATAACTCAAAAATATTACTCCTTTTTCTTTTACTTTTTTCAAATTTAAATGACTAAATAGCAGCCCGGTCCATTCCAAACCTACAACCCATCATCCCAAGGCCTTGGGGCCATATTTGGGCTTTTCAAAATTCCTCCAGCCTGTCCTATTAACTAGTCAAAGCCCAGAGGACTCAAGCTTGGATTTCCAAAATCGTGGGCCTAGCCCAGTTCACTATGCACCTATATATATATATATATTACATTTAAGCTTGAATTTGACGGTCCAAAATGTCTTTCGCTATCAACGGCTCACAATTACTTCATCTAACGGTTACGGTAACGAGTGCGCGATAGTGCCGTAGGCACGGGCATACACTAGTATATATATATATATATATATATATATATATATATATATATATTGTTTTATGCAAATCTGAAAGGGTGTAGGTTTGCTACAATTTGACTCAAATTAGAAAACTTCACAGATCATATTTTTAAGAAGGTTTTATCACTTTTATCATTAGAATTTTAGGTTTGAATCTATGCAAAACTTTTTATCAGAGGTTGTACTCGTGGAACTTTAAGCTAGTATAGTGCGAAACTTATTGTCCAAAGTTGTACTTGTGAAACTTTGAATTTTTACCGATGCAAAACTTATTGCAGACAGCCTAGTGCAAAAGTAAAATTGTACAGATGCAATTTTTTTTTTGCTGTACATTTAAAACTATTACAATATTTTCTAAATCCAAATATTTCAAAAGTTTTCAATTTCTAACATGTCTAAACACATTTTAAGCAATGCAAAACTTTAAGAAGGTTTTATCATTCAAATTTTAGGTTTGAAGTTACGTAAAATTTTTTATCGAGTGTACTAGTGGAACTTTAAGCTAGTACCAGTGCGGAACTTATTGTACAAAGTTGTAGTTGTAAACTTTGAGTTTTTAACCGATTCAAAACTTATTGCAGACAATCCAGTACAAAAGTAAAATTGTGCCAGTGCAATTTCATTGTGTGTACTTTAAAAATTCTTTCAATATTTTATAAATCCAAATATTTCAAAAGTTTTTAGTTTCTAACATGTCTAAACACATTTGAAGAATCTAGAGGGGGAGGGGGTGAATAGATTCTCTTCAATTTCTTTCAAATTCTTCACGTATGGTAGCTGAAATAATATGACAGCATTCACTCAATATTTGACACAAGTATTTATAGAGGAAAACCCTAAGACGTGGAAAAAACCTCTTGGCCTAAGGCTTAATCAATCCACTATGAATGTCATTGAGTTATACTTCAATTGCAGTCACTCACCAAGCTCACAATAAGTCACTCAAGCACTCACCCTAGTTCATAGCCTCTCCAGGCCTGAACCACTCTCACTAATCTCACCACAAGCACACAGCTCTAACCCAACTCAAACTTCCCTAAACTTGAGTTATCTCTCACCAAACTCACAATCACTCCCCCTGTCTAAGGCAAACCTATGCATGGATTACAAGTGGTAAGTGAACAAATTAATTACAATAATATTTTCAAGCTTACTAAGTTCAACATATAAAGTGCTCGGCTTGAATAATGCAGCTACTAAAACTTCAGATTATCAACACATCTTCAATCAGCTCAATCTTCAGCAAATGAATGTAACAAGCACAAACAGAACTTTAAAATTAGAGATCAAGTGTGCTTATATCTTTAAGGTTCCTTGAACAAATTGAAGTAATTTGTGACTGCATTTAAGTAATCAATCAACAGCCCCAATAGTGTAATTGACGTATATGAGATGTCAATTCCTTGACCAGTGCTAATTTTGATAAAGCTGACACTATAGCAAACTAAAAATAATGTTTAAATTATGGTTAAGAACATTTGACTTTCAAATATCCAGCAAAATTAAGATTTTGACCATATAAGAGAATAAGACAGTTATTTAGAACATATAATTGAATTTCAAGAAGTCAGAATCTATTTTAGCTTTAAATCATATCAAAATCAAGCTGCAGAACTTGTAAACAACTAAAATAGACTTACCAAAAAAAAAAAAAAAACTAAAATAGACCTCCTAATATCATAGGTAAGAATCACGATAATTTTTTGCCCTTTTTTTTATTTTCATTTATTATCATGTTAATGTTTTAAAAGATTATATATGTGTTCTAATTGTGAAATACATGTTTGGAGACTTGAATAAGAGTCCGAAGAAGTTTTGGGAGCGTTTCGCAAAAGTTGACTTTTTCGGGTCGAGTGAGCTCAGGACGCAGGTCCCGTGCCCGAAAAATCCGAAAGTGTCGGAATGACACCAAATTCGGAGAGTTTCTTAAATAAAATATTTAACGCGCTACGGAGTCGATTTTGAGTCCATCGGAATTACCAAAATTGAAAACAGAGTTTGGGAAAGCTTTATGAGACTAGTGACATTTTTGTAAATATAAGAATTAGGTCTATAAATAAAAAGGAGAAGAATGCATAATTTATTTCTCTCATTCTCCATTAGCCGTGAGAGAGCAATATATATATATTTCCTTCTCCATTGAATTTGAGATGCTTGGGGCGAGAATTAGAAGACACCAAAGAAGAGAGAATTGGTCTACGTGTTGAGGGCTCGAGTTTGATCGATTCGGAATTTAATTCGAGAAAAGTTAATTTTAGTGAGAAATTTGAGAGAATTATTTGGAAGCTCTTTTAAATTGAGGTATGGATGCCTAACCTATAGAATGTGATATATATTAGTTGTCTATGGTAACCATTTGCCTATGTGGATATAATTAGATGTCTTTCAATATTAAAACATGCTATATTATGTCATTTAATGAATTCTCTATGATAATTGATGCAATTACATGTTTATAATTGCCTTAGATGATATATAAGCATGTTGAAGTTAAATTATGAAGGAAGTATGTGCATTCATGTATAATTATGAATGTGACACTTATGTGTTTGATAAATGTCTTGAAAGCATGTTTAAATGTGATGTATGTTGAACTACCTATATTAATGATATGGAATGTGAAAATGTGATACATGTTCAATGTGAATACTTGTGAGATTTATTTGAAAAATGTGCAAGCATGGTAATTAGTATTACATTACGTTGAATTGTATGTGTGCATTATTATGAACATGTGGAATTCCTCTTCATTGGCACTGTGAGGGTGGTAAGCTCAATTGGATGGTGAGCCCTCTTGATAAGTGGCATGGTGATCCGTTTGGAGCCATATGGGGCAATCCGAAGGCGGAACCCTATGGAGTGATCTTTAATTGGTGCTCTGGACTAGATGAAAAAGAATACTCCCTAAAACGGAGTCCTATGATAAGGTAAACTGGTAAAGGAGCCTCAGTTAGGTGGGATTGGGCGGCCCATAAAATCGGAACCCAATAGATGTGTGAAGAGTATGAGGGTGCTATGCATATCATGTTGCATCATATATTGCTTACGATATAGTTGAGATGTATGGATATTTTCTTAACATAATTAAATGAGAATGTATATTTATGTGGTATTCATAGAACTTGTGAAATTGTGTTTTAGACATTTCTACTGAGCGTGTTGTAGCTCATTCCATGGGTATTAACTTTTTTAGAAAATGGAAAGGAGGTAATGGAGTCTCCCCAATATTGCATTGACATGAAGCGAAAAAGTTGGTTTCATTTAAAGACTTATATTATTTTATTTGAATGCATGTCCGAATTGTGGACTATATGCATATAGTGAACATGTATAAGACCTTTATGTTTTCGAGAACATATATTGTTTATGCCTTATGATTTTATACATTATAAGCATAACATTAAGCATGGTAGAATGCTAGACAATTTAAATGATGATTCTTCATTTATGTTCATTTTTACATTTATAAACTTGTGAAAATGGTTGTGTTAATGAATTGGTAAAATAAGGTGTATGTATGCTAAGAATGGGGACCAAAGTGTGGGAATGAACACTTAGAAAATTCTGTAGAGTACCAGCATTCGAGAAATTTTGATCAATCGAAACCCTTGTTTCGATTAATCGAAATGCCTCAATTAATCGGCCAAGTATCGAAATTGGTTCGATGGAAGTAGTCCAATTCTAGTCGGATCTCGATAGTACTTTGATACAATTTCAAATGTGCGAAATTTTGATTGTGCGAAATTTTGATTGTGCGAAACCTCTATTTTGATTAATTGAAATATGATTGGCTAAATCGAAAGGTACATTTCAATCAATTGAAAAGTATAGGGACTGTGTAATTCAAAGGGGCTTGTGTATGCATGTCTTCAATAAAGGGTATGTGTAGTAGACTTAAATTGCTTATGTAAGCTTGTTTACATTGTAACAATGGTATAAAGAATGCTTCCGCTGATTTGAGGATCATAACTTAGATTGATTGGTCTGTGTGATATTCTCGTGAGGAATTGACGTGTTGATAATGTAAAGGCTTATGCGACAAGTTATGGCCTGGTAGTCGGGGCATGATAGCTTGCTATCAATAAGTATATCAGAGGGTGATAAATGGTAATTTGTCATAGTTACTTGAGTCGTGGGATGACAATCAAGCGATCATGACACCTCACTACTCAGAGTTCGGGCTTGAATCGAGGGAGTCTTGGTGGTCTAGATTTTGGGGTGTAACAGCTTGGTATCAAAGCATATCTTGTTATTAGAGATTAATCGGGTTTGAATACCTAAGGAGGAAGGGTAAGGGTTGTATCACATGTAGTTTCAGATTGTTTGAGTTTGGAAACCTAGAGACTCGTATGGATATGACATAGTTGAATATAAGAACTTGTGTGCATGTGAAGTATACTTATATGATAATATGCTAAGTGCCTATGTGATAACATGTGTTATATGTTATGTGTTGATTTGAAAACATGTTTATATGATTAAATGTATGTTGAAAAACAAATTTATACGTTACGTACGAAAGTGATAACATGTGTTATGTTGTATAATAGTTTGATAGTGTTGAGTACATAGAATGAGATAATTTATTGTGTTGACCTATATATTAACTATATAGAGATACACCACCTAGACGCCGAGGAGGGGCAGTTGGAGGTGAGGTTCCCGAGGGAAACTATTTGGTTGCTGATATGACCACGACCCTTAGAGACTTTGTGAGAATGATAGTTAATGAAATGTAACAACTGATAGTACAATCGAAGAGGAGAGAGAGTGAAAAACATTTCAATTTTATCACTCGATTCAAGAAATTGATGCCTCCTAGTTTTGAGGGGAGTTCGGATCCGTTAATAGTAGATAATTGGTTGGAACAAGTAGAGAAGTACTAAAAGATGATGTCTACTCCCAATGATGGGATGAAAGTAATTCTTGCTACATACTTATTTTCGGGTGGAGCTGAACTTTGGTGGAAGTCAGTGAGTGACTGATACAATATCGAGACAATGTCGTGGGAAGAGTTTAAGACTCTATTCCTTGAGCATTATTTTTCTAGGCTAAAGAGGAGGGCGTTGAAGAAAGAATTTGAGGAACTTGTTCATGATGGCATGACCATAACTGAATATGAAAACAAGTGTATTTCTTTTTCACGTTTTGCACTTGAAGTAGTGAGAGACGAGGAGGAAAAGACGTGGAGATTCATCAATGGCCTTCATCATTCAGTTAGGACATTTGTATCTATTTTAGACTTGAAAGTGTATGCCAAGATGGTAGAGAAGGCTTTGATGGCTGAGGAAGAAACGAAAGATAGACAAGAGAAAAGAGAGGCATTGAGACAAAACAAGACTTTGGTAGTGGCTTTAGAGGGGGCATGGAAGGAAGAAGTTCAAAGGTGGTTCTTCTCATTCAGTGGGGTCAGTGGGACAGCCGATGGCACATTCTACACCTACCATTCCTTTGCCTTTGACATATGCTGGAGCCAAGATGGTGTGCTACAAGTGTAAGCAACCTTGGCACTACAAGTCAGATTGTCCTTCGAAAGCACCTATGAGGGCATCTCAGAGTCAACCTATGATTCAGCCTAGCACAATGACATGCTTTGGTTATGGGCAATAGGGACACATGAGGAGAAAATGTCCACAACAGGGTGGAGATGCTCAAGGTAGTCAGGGTTCACTGTAGAGGCCAGCAAAGACGGTGACTGCACAGTCGGGCTATAGAGCATTGCCTCCATCATAGCTAGCTATGTCTTCTCAGAGTGCGAGAGCAGTAAAGGGATCTACCCCTAGTGCATCCACACAACAGTTTAGTTTCTGGGCTAATGGGACACAAGATTAGAGAGCTCAGGGTAAAGTGTATGTTGTGACACCTACAGACTCCTCGGTACGACCTTCAGTGGTGAGAGGTATATTCTTAGTGTATAGTTTTCGGGCATGGGTACTGGTTAATTCAGGTGCATCTTATTCATTTATTGCTACATTATTTGCACGGGCATTGGGGCTAGAGGTTAGTGATTCGTGTGTGAGTGCGTCTCAAATTATAATTACCACACTTCGCAATAGAACGAATTCCTTGCAGAATAGGGCTATCGAAAGGGGTGTCGAACCTCAGGGATTATGGTCTGAATGAGTTGGAATACAAAATTAATTCTAATTAAATTTATAAAGAGAAGAAATCTGATTTTTATATTTAAACTAATTAAAAAGCAAAATAAACTAAAACAAAGGAAATAAAGAGTGAAGATAATATGAGATAAATCTAGGGTATTTGACTTCACCACTAACTCCACAATCAATGGTCAATTGAATTAACTTTGAGGAATTACATCATGCATAAGTGGTGTCGGTGGCTACAAGCTCACCTTCATCCGTCAAGAAGATAACATATGATTAAGGCTAAGTCATGGACTATCTTCGATTAGCATGAGCCATCTGCCTAACAACTCTAATCTAGGGTGCAGTATGGTCCATCTTCTCTAGGCATACTTCATCAAAGCGTATAATGATATATTCAGTCATTACCAATGTGTAATAATCGCTCTCATAATCACAGAAAATAAGAGATGTTGAGTTCAATAACAATAACCAAATATCTAAGACAAGATAAGAAATTATTGAAACTGAATTTATAAGACTTTTATTGTTTAATTCTATAATAAGAATCCTCTAAATTACACAATCTATGCATGTATATAAAGGTCCCCAATAATAAAAACAATCAAACCATTGATGCTTTGTTAGGGCTACATCAAAACCCTAGTAGATGAACTAGCCGCTCATGGTAGAAGAAGAAACTTCAACGATTGAGGAAGAAGGCATCATCTTCATGAATTATGCGTAAGACTTCGTTATCCAATGATTCTCCACTCGAAAGCTCTGCGAAGTATGTCTTCAATTCTGTCCAAAAGCTCTCTCAGACTCTCTAATCCCCCCAAAATAGCCTTTAATTTGCCACTTTATTGCCCCAAGAGAATACAACAAAGTTCTAATCCAATTAGGAATTAATTAGGTTTTCCTGCAGCACTAATCAGGTGAGTTTTTCCTGCTGACGTTGGGCCCAACTTTTGACCCACTAAAAGTCTGATTCACAGAATTTTCCTAAAATAAAAAAGTGTGCAGAATCGAATTTTATTCAACTTAAATTAGAATTAAGTCAATTTGAGACTCGAAAATAACACTTCTGGTCCATTTTTCAAAACTGGATTAAAACTGTATTAAGCGCAGAATTGGGCTTCAGGCCCGAAACCTTCTTAAGTAACTGTAATTCTCTTGAACCTCTTCCTTGGACTGATTTGAGTTGAAATAAATAATTGAATGGATTCATTTGATGTAGGCTTCATCTAACCATCTTGCATATCATCTTTAAAAGCTCAAAATCATAGTTTTAACTGAAATAATCATTAAGGCCCTGAAAATACAAAAAATACTAAAATGAAGTAAAATAACAAAATAATCTATCACTAAAAGAATAAAATATATAAGTTAAGAGACTAGATTGCGTAACATTCAACGCTGATCAGTTAGTCCAATGGGTAGAGCTATCTGTGTTGATATGCCAGTGAGCAATACAGTGATTCTTGACAGAGTGTGCTGGGGGTGTGCTATTGAGATAGTTGGACGAACAGTTAAGTTTGATTTCATTCTCCTTGACATGAGTAGTTTTGATATCATCCTTAGAATAGATTGGTTATCAGAGTTCCATGCGACGATAGATTGTTTTAGAGAGAGAGTGATGATTTGCATGCCTGAGGGCAATTGCTTTTGTTTTGTGGGAGATCAGAGCGATTCATATACTTCTCCATGCTATGATATTAGTAGTCGAGAATGACACAACTTTATTTTGGTTAATCTTTTGACCGAGGGAGAGAAAACTCTGAGGGAGATGTATCCGGTTGTGGTATGTGAGTTTTTGGATGGATTGTGGAAGATTTGACAGATTTACCTCCCAAGAGAGAGGTGAAGTTTGAGATTGATCTTATATCGGTATGACGCCTATTTTTATGGCACCATATCAGATGGCATTGATGGAGTTAGAGGAATTAAAACGTCAATTGAATAATTTGAAAACTAAAGGCTTTATTAAACCGAGTGCATCACTATGGGGAACACTGGTGTTGTTTGCTAAAAAGAAAGATGATTTTTTGAGATTGTGCATTGATTATTGAAAGTTGAATCATATATCAATTAAGAACAAATATATGTTATCGAGGATAGATGACCTATTTGATCAATTGAAGGGAGCTCATTATTTCTTAAAAATTGATTTAAGGTCAGGATATTACCAATTGAGGGTGAAAGATGAGGATATCCATAAAATGGCTTTTCGTACGCGGTATGGACACTATGAATTCTTTGTAATGCCATTTGGTTTGACTAATGCACTGGCGACATTTATGGATTTGATGAACCATGCATTTCATGAGTATCTAGACACTTTTGTGGTAGTGTTGACATACTTATGTACTCAGCTTCGGGGGAAGAGCATGAGTTACATTTGAGGATAGTTTTGCAAATCCTTAGAGAGCATCGATTGTATATTAAATATGAAAAGTGCAATTTTTGCTCCAAGAGGTGAAATTCCTTGGGCATGTTGTTTCCAAAGGTGGAGTCTCAGTTGATCTATCTAATATTGAGGCTGTGATGAGTTGGGAGAGTCCTGAAGAGTGTCTTTGAGATTCGGAGTTTTCTCAGTTTAACGGGCTACTATAGAAGGTTTGTGAAAGATTTATCTAGTATTACAGCTCCTATGACACGACTCACTCATAAAGGTGTGAAATTTGTGTGGAATGAAGCATAGGAGCTAGCCTTTCATGAATTGAAAAAGAGGTTGACCATAGCTCATTTTTTAGTGATACTCGAGCATGGCTTGGGGTTTGTGATTTATTGTGATGCCTCAGAAAGTGGGTTAGGTTGTGTATTGATGCAATATGAAGGAGTATTTGCTTATAGGTCTAGACAATTAAAGAGTCACGAGCATAACTATCCTACGCATGATTTGGAACTAGCAGCGGTGATCTTTGTCTTAAATGGGTGTAGACACTACTTGTATGGTGAGAGATTCGAGGTGTATTCGGATCACAAAAGTCTCAAGTACCTTTTTTCCCAAAAGGACTTTGAATATGAGACAGAGGCGATGGGTTGAGTACATGGAGGATTACAATTTTGATTTGTAATACCATCTAGGGATGGCAAATGTAGTGGCGGATGCATTGAGTAGAAAGTCTCACGGGACTCTAACTAGTATAACCATACGGGAATGAAAAATGATGGAAGATTTCTCAGAGTTGGAATTGTATTTCAATGATGATAATTTGCTAGCTACGTTTGTTTAGCTTGATAGCTGAATCTATGCTTGTAAATAAGGTGATTGAGGCACAGAAACGGGATAGTGAGTGAGAGGCCATTCACTCATAGATTATTGGTGGTGTGACAGTAAAGCATTAGGCCTTATATTCTGATGGGGGTCTACGATTCAAAGGGTTGATGGTGGTTCCTTCTGATTGTCGTGAGGTTGTGTTACGAGAATTTCATCACTCTCGTTTTGTAGTTCATTATGGTGGTACCAAAATGTATCACAATCTGAGACATCAATGTTAGTGGCGAGGTATGAAGAAGGATGTAGCACAATTTGTGGCGAGATGCCTTACTTGTCAACAAGTAAATGTAGAGCATCAGAAATCCACTAGGTTATTGCAGCCCTTACCAGTGGCGGGGTGAAAATTAAAACATATTACCATAAATTTTGTGATGAGTTTTCCAAGATCAAATAAGGACAATGATATAGTTTGGGTTGTTATGGATAGATTGATAAAAATAGCTTATTTCTTGCCTATGAGGCTGACAGATGATGTGAGGAGGCTCAGTAAGCAATATGTGGAGCATATTGTAAGATTACATAGGGTTCTAATATCCATTGTATCAGATAGAGATCCGTAGTTTACTTCGAGATTATAGCAGGGATTCCAGACGGTGCTAGACACAGAGTTACATTTTAACACATTATTCCATCCTGAGACCAATAGATAGTCGGAGTGTACCATTTAGATATTGGAGGATATGCTTCGTGCTTGTATTTTTGAACTTTGGCAATGGTTAGGAGGATCATTTGTCACTTGTGAAATTTGCATACAACAACAATTACTAGGCTAATATTGAGATGACACCATTTGAGGCGTTGTATGACAAACCTTGTAGATCTCTAGTTTGTTGGACTGAGGTGGGCGAGATAGTAACCTTAGGACTAGATATTGTACATGAGACTACTGAAAAAATCAAGTTGATTAGATAACGATTGTTGACAGCACAGAGTCGACAAAAGAGTTATGATGATAAGTGATCGGTGTTGAATATTACACATTCTAGCCTCTTAATTTGCATATTTTATTCTCTTAGTAATAGTTTATTTGTGATTTTACTCTATTTTTGTGTTTTTTGTCTTTTCAGAGTCTTAATAATTGTTTTAGCTAAAATCATGATTTTTGGACTTTTAAAGAAGACATTCAAGAGAGTTATATGAAGCTTACATCAAATGAATCCATTTAACTCCATATTTTAACTCAAAATAGCCCAAGGAAGTAGCCCAAGAGAATTACAACTGCTCAAAGAGATTCCGGGCTGAAGTCGAATTCTGCGCGTAATCCAGTTTTAAACCGTTTTGGAAAACAACCCGAAAGTCTTATTTCTGAGCGTCAATTCGACTTGATTTCTTATCAAGTTCAACAAAATTTGATTATGGTGATATTTGTATTTCATAGAAATTTCATGAATCGCACTAATTCAAGGTTAAAATTGGATTTCAATTCAGAGAAAATATTCTTGCAGATTTTCTCTTAAACACTTTCCTATTTTCTTTTACTTGGAGAACACCCCAGATGACCTCTATATAAGAGAAAGAGATGAGTAGGGCTGGGGAGGAGAAAACAAGTGGAGGCCAGGGCAGAGAAGACAGAGACAATTCGAATTTTATTTATTTATTATGTCTTTTATTTATTTGTTATCTTTTTCTACCATGTATAACTAAACTCCTCAACTAGGGTTGAGGAGGAAACCTCCATTAATGAAGTGAAGTTATTTTATTCATTAATTGATTACCATGTGTATGATTTAAATGCTTATGATTTTCGTTTCTTGTGATTAATTATTTTATAGTTCTTTCACCATCTATATCATGTATATGTGGTAGTTAGAAAGTATTATAATTAATCTAAGCTTGGGTTTATATTTCTTAAAAGTGATAATCTTTGATCTTATATTTTTCATCAAATTGGATTCATAAGATGCTTAGAATTTTACACTAGTAAAGAGAAGGAAAATTTACTTTTTTAATATATTTTTTGTAGTATTTTATTGTTAAATCTTGAGTAAGCAATAAATTGATTTCTTAATTGCTACTCTAAATTTAGGGATTAATAAATGAATATTAGGAGCTTCATGGATTTAATGGTGGTGGAATCTGACACCTTAGTTATTTTTTCTATTTGATTTCAATTGTGTTATTTTATTTGCATGTTAATAATCTCTTTCAAATCAACCAACTTTTGTTTAAACTAGATTAATTTTAAATTAATTTGAATTTGTATTAGTTTTTCTTCTCAAAGTATTTTCTTGGGTTCGACCTTATTCTTGCCGATCTATACTTCAATAGATTTGTACACTTACGAGTTATTTTATACTTTAAAAGAACATCAATAAGAGGTGTCGACTGTTATCCTTTGGGGTGGGAGACCATGTGTTTTTTAAGATTTCGCTATGTAAAGGATTGATGCGTTTTGGGTGAAGTGGCAAGTTATTGCTGAGATACATCGGACCATTTGAGATCCATTAGTGTATTAGTGAGGTGGCCTACTGATTGGCTTTGCCACCATAGTTGGAAAAGGTTCACAACGTATTCCATGTTTCGATGTTGAGAAAATACGAACCTAATCCATCACATGTTCTGAGTTGGGTGGATGTTGAGGTCGATGAGGATGTCACCTATGAGGAGAGACTAGTTCAGATTCTTGATATTTAAGAGCATGTTTTGAGGGGTAAGACCATTTCATTGGTAAAGGTTTTATGGCTTCACCACTGTAAGAACCGTTACCATTTTTGGCTAATTTTCCATTATTTTCATTTATTGTTATATTAATGCTTTAAATGATTACATATGTGTTTTAAATATAAAA
Source organism: Cornus controversa (assembly GCA_026545225.1). Classification (NCBI taxonomy): domain Eukaryota; kingdom Viridiplantae; phylum Streptophyta; class Magnoliopsida; order Cornales; family Cornaceae; genus Cornus; species Cornus controversa. The sequence goes on from CM048852.1 coordinate 23,913,735, forward strand.
TACATGTTTGGGGACTTGAATAAGTGTCTGAGGAAGTATTCAGAGCATTGGACAAAAGTGAACTTTTTCGGGTTGGGTGGGCCCGGGCGTGGGTCCCGTGGGCTTGGGTGAGTGCTAGATTTAATGAAAAGTTATTTTTGAAGTAACTTCTTTTTAAAGCTCATCTATTGACCTAGTGGACCTTAGGATCAATGTATATCATTCATATCAAAACATGGTTCCTTGGACACTTAAAATTAGGCCATGAATTTCATTGAATCATCTTGAAGGCCTTTGTTGTGATTGAGTTTATTCAAGCTTATGTTTAGCTTTGAAAAAACTCAATTCTTGAGTAAACAAAATGTATAACCTACACTTGAATTAGGAAATATCATTTATGATTTTTAGATAGATTGACTTAGGCTTTGAACTCAATTGAATCACTTTATAAAGTCATGTCATGCACAGTTATTGTTTTGGGTCTTAGTGCAGAAATTTGGCTAAGTGTTGGATTCTCAGGCAAAATACAAATATGAGTTTTTCTTTTTATGAATCTTGACATAAAAAGTCCTGATAATTGTACCCCATGATTTATCATGATCATATGAATTTTCTCAGCTCCAAATGACTTAATTTGGTCATTTATATTGCACGATGAATTTTTATGTCAAAGTGTGAAAATCTATTTTGTACTATAATTGAAAAATCAGATTTTGATTTACTTAGAATTTGGTTTTGAAACTATTTTTATTGAATCCAAATAGGGGTTACTTAGCTTAATTATATTGAATAACTTAAAGTAAATAGAAATATAAACGTTTATACAAAATTTACTTAACAATGTAATTAAGTGTGCAGTGTATCAATGCACTGTGCAGGAGAAATTGGCCGAGTCTGATAACAGATTCTGACCTGGGGACTTTTAGTCACCTGATGGAACCAATCAGTCTGCTGATAGAGAATTTTCGGTCGCCTAATGGAATTCATCAGCAGGCTGGTAGAAGTTGGAATTCATTTTAGTAGGGTGTACCAAATAAGGAAAACTAAAACATTGTGTCAACTGGCCGAAGAGTACCTTCAGCTGACTGAAACAATGTCATTAGTTAGCTGATGATTTCATCAGCCGGCCAATACTGTTGGATTTTGTGTCCAACGGCTAGTTTCTACACTTATTGTTTCCCAACCATTTCCAAATGGCCAGAATTCTTTCTTGGACTATAAATACACCTTGTATATGTATTATACAAGTGAGAGAGACTACTATAACCCTCTATGATTATATATTATTGGTAGATGATACCTTAGAGCTTAAATCTTCATATCATTCATCCATTGGTAGCTACCACTATTGAACCAAACATTTACATATCGTTCATAGTGGCAAAATCCTAGTAAAGAGATTTCAATTGAGTATTTCATTGCTAACTCTAAGTATGTGAGTTATAATTTATGTATCTATCCATTGAGGGATATTCTCCATTGAGCTATCATTTGTGTATCTATCCATTGAGGGCTATTCTCCATTATACATAAACTCTTATTCATCCTATTTGAGAGGAAGATCAAGTGGTGCACTTGGCAAAGAAGCCCAAGTCATGAGCTTGGCAAAGAAGTCCAAGTCATGAGCTTGGCAAAAAAGTCTTGATTAGGTTTTCACCAGAGCAAAGAAGTCCAAATAATTCACTTGACAATTGTACAGTTTGCTTTCTATCCTTAAGGGAAGCTCTATAGTGGAAACCTCAAGAAGTACTCTTAAGGCATGGATGTAGGCAAGAGGGGCCGAACCATTAAAAATCATGGTGTCACTTGGTTTGAATTTCTCTATCTTTAAACTCATTTATTTTATAGCATTTCATATGCTTAAATTTTATATACTTTATATATCAATGCTATGAGTTTATATGCTTCAATTTATATAAGGAGGATGTGATGAATGCTTGGAGTACATTGATTCAGTTATGGAATTAATTAATTGTTGATTGATTGAGTTTTTATTTGATTATCTTGTTGTCAATCAATTTTCATACCATGTGTTTAATAAAATATGCTATCAATTTTTTCACACACTACAAGTATGATATGTTGCACTTACATTTGTTATTATAGCCATTAGATCATTTAAGTGCATAATAACTTTCTACGATAAAACATTCTCATTCCCACTTGTTGAATACGTAAGTTCATAAAGTGTTTGACAAAGTCCATTCAAGCTAATTTTTGTCAAAACATACTAAGCTAAAAAAGTTTCATTATTTGCTTAAAGTCCTTATTCACCCCCTTTTATAGATAAACCTTGGGTCATAGTGTGAAATATGAAAAATGTGATATATGCTTAAGGTGAATACATGTGAGAAATTGTATGAATATGTAAAAGTATGTTGAGTAATTAAGAATATTATTTTCAATTATATATGTATAGATGTCATGAGCATGTATAATCCATCTTCATTTGTGGGTAAGCATGTGGTGAGGGTGGTGAGCTCAATTGGGCGGTTAAGTCCTTTTGAGGAGTGATGAGGTAATCCGATAAAGGGAACTCTTGTGGGGCAATTCGGTAAAGGAACCCATTGGAGTGATCCTATAATGGAGCTCCAATTAGATGTAATAGGATACTCCCTATAATGGAGTCTTATGATAAGGTAAACCGGTAAAGGAGCCTCGGTTAGGTAGTATTGGTGATCCTGGGTAGCGGAGTCCAATGGATATGTGGAGAGTACGAAGGAGTTATATATATCATATTGCATTATACATTGCTTATGATATGAGTGTGATATATGGATATTTGCTTAACATGATTAAATACAAATGTATGTTTATGTGGCATTCACGAAACTTGCGGAATTGTGTTTTAGACATTTTTACTGAGCGTGTGGTTGCTCATCCCATGAGTATTAACTCTTTTCAAAAAATGAGAAAAAAGTGTTGGAGTCCCCCCAATGGTAAAGTTGGAGTGGAGTGAATTTCGATTTCATTTAAAGACTTTATGTTATTTTATTTGAATGTATGTCTGAATTGTGGACTATATGTATGTGATAAACATGTAAAGACCATTTATGTTTCGAGAACATGTATTGTTTATACTTGATGGTTGTATACGTTTAAATACAGTTTTATGAATGTATTATTTTTGACTTATGATTCCACACATTATAAGCATGGTATTGAGCATGGTAGAATGCTAGATGATTAAATGATGATCACTTCATTTATGTTCTTTTCTACATGTATAAACTTATGAGAATGGTTATGTTGATGTATTGTAAAACATGAAGAGTATGTGTGCTAAGAACGAAAAATTGGACTTGAAATGGACTAAGTGTGAAGGTTTAGGATTTTTTGCAGAAGGTATTTCGATCGTGTGAAATTCCCATTTCGCATGATGCGAAAAATTGTAGAGTGTTAAAAGTCCCGAATGTCAAAAATGTACGCAAGTACTTTGATCAATCGAGAATTTTGATTATGCCCTTCGATCACGCAAGAACTAGATTTTGATCAATCAAAAATTGCAGAAACTGAGAGTTGTAAATAGACTTGTTTATGTCTTTTTTTCATTAAAGGGTGTCCATAATAGACTTAAATTGTTTATGTACGCATGTATGTGTGATGTTAGTGTTATAAAGAATGTTTTTGCTGACTTTGAGATCACAACATTGATTGTTGATCATTGTGTAATATCCAATGATGAATAGATTTATTGGTGAATGTAAAGGCTTTCGCCGAGTCATGACCCGGCATTCGGGGAGTGACAGCTTGGTATCAATAATGATATTAGATGATAAATTTTCATGGTTACTCAAATAGTGGGATGACGATCGAGTAATCATGACATCTCACTACTCGAAATTCGGGCTTGGATCGAGGGAGTCTCGGTGGTCCGAATTTTGGGGCATGACATCCATAATGTTGAGGAGGCTACCTGGGAGTGAGAGCAGAAAGCTCGTTCTAAGTATCTAAACTTATTTTCTTCAGGTATGACTTGATTTCGGAGATGAAATCCTTTTAAATTGGGTAAGTTGTAAGAACCGCGACCATTCTTGGCCAATTTTCTTTTATTTTTATTTATAGTCATATTATTGCTTTAAATGATTATATATGTCTTCTTATTGTGAAATACATGTTTGGATACTTGGATAAGAGTCTGAGAAATTTTTGGGAACGTTTGGCAAAAGTTGACTTTTTCGGGTCGGGTGGGCCCCGCTAGTCTTGTGGGCTCAAAAATCTAAAAGTGTCAGAATGATACCAAATTCAGAGGGTAGCTTAAATAAAATATTTAACGCACTACATAGTTGATTTCGAGTCCATCAGAGTTACCAAAATTGAAAATGGAGTCCGGAAAGGTTTTGTGATAGACTAGTGACATTTTTGTAAATATGAGAATTAAGTCTATATATAAAAAGGAGGAGAATGCATAATTCATTTCTCTCATTCTCCATCAGCCGTATATATATATATCATCTTCTTCATTCTCTGTTGAATTTGACAGGCTTGGGGTGAGAATTAGAAAACGCTGAAGAAAAGATAATTGGTTTACGCATCGAGGGCTCAAGTTTGATCCATTCGGAATCGAATTTGGAGAAAGTTGATTTTGGTGAGAAATTTGGAGAAATTATTTGGAAGATCTTCCAAATTGAGGTCGGGATGCCTAACACATAGAATCTGGGATTTTAGTGAGTATATTGGTTTTCTTTCGCAACCAATTGGCTATATGGGTATAATTAGATGTGTTTCAATATTAAAGCATACTAAATTATGCGTTTTAATGAATTATCTATGATAATTAATGCAACGACATATTTATAATTTCCTTAGATGATATATAAGCATGTTGAAGTTGAATTATGAATAAATTATGTGCATTCATGTATAATTATGAAGGTGACACTTATGTGTTTGATAAATATCTTGAAAGCATGTTTAAATGTGAAGTATATTGAATTGCCTATATTAATGATATGGAATTTGAAAAATGTGATACATATTCAGTGTGAATACTTGTCAGATTTATTTGAAAAATGTGCAAGCATGATAATTAGTATTACATTATGTTGAATTGTATGTGCGCATTATCATGAACATGTGGGATTCATCTTCATTGGCACGGTGTGGGTGGTGAGCTCAATTGGGTGGGGAGCCCTCTTGACGAGTGGCATAGTGATCCATTTGAAGTTATGTGGGGCAATCCGGGGGCAGAACCTTATGGAGTGATCCTTAATTGGGGCTCCTTAATAGTATATTGGCGTGGAGCGAAAAAGTTAATTTCATTTAAATACTTATATTGCTTTATTTGAATGCATGTCCGGATTGTGGGCTATATGCATGTAGTGAACATGTATAAGACCTTTATGTTTTCGAGAACATATATTTTTTATGCCTTATAATTTCATACATTATAAGCATGATATTGAGTATGGTAGAATGCTATTCAATTTAAATGACGATTCTTCATTTATGTTTATTTTTACATGTATAAACTTGTGAGAATGGTTGTGTTGATGAATTGGTAAAATAAGGTATATGTATGCTAAGAACGGGGACCAAAGTGTGGGAATGAACATTTAGAAAATTATTTCAATCAATCGAAACCTCTATTTCGATTAATTGAAATGCCTCGATTAATGGGCCAAGCATCGAAATTGGTTTGATGGAAGTGGTCCAATTTTAGTGGGATCTCGATAGTTCTTCAATACAAGTTCAATTGTGTGTAAATTTCGATTGTGCGAAACCTCCATTTCGATTAATCAAAATATAATTCATTCAATCAAAAGGTACATTTTGATTAATCAAAAAGTACGGGGATTGTGTAATTTAAAGGGGCTTTTGTATGCATGTTTTCATTAAAAGGTTTGTGTAGTGGATTTAAATTGCTTATGTAAGCATGTTTACATTGTAACGATGGTAAAAAGAATGCTTCCGCTGATTTGGGGATCATAAGTTAGATTGATTGATTCGTTGATATTCTGATGAGGAATTGACGTGTTGATAATGTAAAGGCTTTTGTAACAGCTTGGTATCAATAGGGATTTCAGAGGGTGATAAATGGTAATCTGTCATAGTTGTTCGGGTCGTGGGATGACGATCAAATGATCATGACACCTCACTACTTGGAGTTCGGACTTGAACCGAGGGAGTCCTGGTGGTACAGATTTTGGGTGTGACATCATAAGCATCATTTCTGAGAATTTTTAATTCAAATTTCACATTCCATTTAATCCTTGACATTGATATAGGTTTCAGAAAGTCAAATCACAATGCAGCTTATATTTCAACTTCAACATAGTAAATTTGTAAGAAATAAGCCTAAATAAACTTGCTAAAATTGTTAAAATTTGGTCTGAACTAACTTAGTTAGCAGTATACAGAAACTTAGCAAAATAATCTACAAAAGAGAGGTTTGATTTGCACAAAAATGAATCCTCAACTTAACTCACTAAAATAGAACCTTGTTTGACTTAAAATGCCTTAGATTAGTATACTTATAACATGTTCAAACCTAGATAGTCATTAGCATATACATAACATCATTTAAGAACTTGACAACAAAAAACAGGGTATGACAACTATTGTTCATTCTGGTTTTAAGGGATTCAAAGTATGAAATTTCAAAACAGTCTATAATCAAGATTCAACTAAGCTAAAACAGATTTATTATTATAAAGTACTGATGTAAAAAACTTTAGTAGCTGCCTAGACATTTTTTCAAAACAAATTTGACCCTAAGTGCACTTTGACAGTAGACTGTGAGCATTAAGTTAGGGTTTCAAGATATCAAAATTTTAAAAATAGCATGCTTTCATGAATTAAATTCAAATGAGTCCTTTACAGGCTTAAATATGTATGCTCATAATAAACTAGGCCTCAAATTGAACCTTAAAACAAATTAATGCAAACAAAGCTTCAAAATCAGTTGTATCACTAATGTTATCAAACAGTGAGTGGTGAATCTGCTAAACATTCCATATATCAATCCAATCAATTATAGAATGGTAAAATAACTTAAGTTGATGCATTGATTGAGCTATAAAAACTTGAAAACATACTCACAGTGCTTGAGAGTTCTTGGCAGTAGTTGAATAGGTTTGATAGAGACTCCATGGAACTTATAGAACTCTCTCAAGTACCTGAGCTTCGACTAACTCTAGTTGAATTAATTTATGGGCTTAAGTATAGACGTTTAGTGTCATGCTCCAATTTTCAATACCTAGTGTTGCACTCACGAACTCGCATCGGACGGTCCCCCCGCCCCAGAAAAGTTTTAGGTTTTGGAGGCCATCGGCTATCATTTTGTGTATTGTGATGGGGTTGGCGCATGCTAGGATTTGTCTTGAGAATAAGGGATGAAAGATATGTTCTTGGACTCGCCACCTAACATTAAGTTTTGGTGTGCTAGGTTACCTAAAAGTTAGAAATGTGAGTGCATGGGCCCTTTTTAGAATGTATGACTACCATTTGGTCTTTCGAGAACCAAATTAATGGATGCAGGAGTTTGGTTATATGTGGGGAAAGTGTTAGGCACCCCACAACATCCTTACTGAGTACGGTTATCTAATTTTCAAGATGCTTTTTATTTCAAAGATGATTGTGTTTGTAAAAGGGGATCTAACATATTTCTAAAAAAAGAAGGGGGAGTTTGAGGGGGAATGTGACTGAACCCGGGGTTGCCTACATATCTTCTTTGTGGGGTATACGTCGTACGAAGAATTTTAAAAATATCTATTTCTTTTTGAACAGTTATGAGAACGATTTCATTTGGCAATGCTCTTAAAAAAAAATAGCAATCAAATTGCAATAAGCCTTCTCACCTATTAACCGGCCCTCTTGCCTCAGTAGGCATTAGAGTTCATGTTCGAAAGAGTAGAAGGTTGAGCAATAATAAGGCAAATAGCCCATTTCAGTTTGTAGCCTAGTAAGCTCGAGTCATTATGTTCTTTGGGGTGTTTCTCCACCCAATGCCCTAAAATCGTCGTTTGGTAGTCATTAACCTAAAGCTCGCTACATGGGTTTTCTAGAAAGCTTAAGGGAATTAAACATTGCACGACCACCTTTAAATAAGCTTTTGTAAAGTATTTATATTTTAATGACATGCCTTTGTGATCTCTTTCGAAAAGAAATTCTTTTAAAGACGAGCATTGTATTTATTCTCCAATTGCGACAATAAATCGCACATTATGATGTATGCTCACTTTTCAAAGAGGATTTTAGGGTTAACACTTGTATTTGTGTCGTGTTAAGCATTATGTGGGGATTGTTATCTAACTCATGATTTCAAAAGTATTTTGATTTTGATGTCCATTTAGTTCCTTAATACTTGTTGTATTCGTCGTCTTGACGAGAATTTGAGCGATCATCCTTTTCTAGTTGATGACTGAGCTAATCAACTATTTTTGTATATTTTTGTGAGTTTAATAATCATGTTAAACGTAATGGGACTTCACTCATCCACTAGATGTGTCTAGAGGTTTAAAAGGCTTGTTGCATTCGCTAAATGCAACCGCGTTTTCCACGAAAGCAAAAGTAAATTAGTTGTTTTAAATTAAATCCTTTTGTATTGCTATGGGACTAGCAATATCTAAGTTTGGGGGTGTGATAAGCATTGAATGTTATACATTCTCGTACCTTTACTTACGTATTTTGATCCCATAGTTGCACATATTGTATAGTTTTTACGTGTTTTTGGTGTTTCTTATGTTTCAAGTTCTATTCCGAAAGTCGGCTTAATCCGACTCCGCTATCATTCCAAGAATGCATTCCAAGCTCAAGACCATTTGACTGAAGGCTTATAATGAAGATTAGCAGAGTACGTACAAGCTGAAGCTACAAAGCAAGGAGAAGCTAAGTTTCCAACAACAACAATAACCAAGCCTTTTCCCAATTACTTGGGGTCAGCTAAATGAATCCAATGTTTCCAGTCCTCTCTATTTAAGGTTATCTCCTCAGTTAATCCACATACTATCAAGAAGAAGCTAAGTTTCCAAGCTAAGAAATTTTGATGCATCGTAATGGTATTTAAGATGCATCGTAATTTTGATGCATCGTGATACCAGTTATGATGCATCGCCAAAGCCTGCAACAGACAGATGTCAACAAAGATATTTTGGCCAATTGGTAATTTGTCACCAATCATATCTAAGAAGCCTTTGTACGTTATTTTTGGGATATCTTTGAGTTGAAATCAAATGAAAACACAATTTTTAGTTATATAGTTAGATATAGAATATAGTTTGTAATAGAGAGCAATATTAATAGAGATTTTAGAGAGAGAAGTGAAGTTCAAGAGAGGGAAAGCTTCAAATGAGGTCTTGACAAAGGCTTAAAGACCAAATGGAGCTGGAATCTTCTTTGTCTATGGAGTGCTTCATCACCATCTTGATCAACTAACTCCTTCTCTAAGGTTTAGACAAAACTCTAGCCATATAATTATGTTTATTTTGTAATGAATTGGGGGTTTTTGTGTAATTATATGTATATGTACTTAGCCTTATTCCTTGTCTCCAATACAAGTTTACATATTCCAAATGTTCATGTGTTTTAATTCATCATTCTTGTCTAAGAATTATTAGTTGCTTCACATGATCCTCAAACACTTATATTTCCATAAGAACTATAAGTGATGGCTTTGTGTTTATTTTCACTTAAACATGTCAACTCTTAACTTTCATAATCCATGCTTAGAGAAGGTAATTTCACTACACTTAGGTAATTAGGTTAATGAAGTTAGGTAGGTGAATCACACCTATCGAAGATGAATTATCATTAGTTAGGGTTTATGTATCCTCTTGATGACGTCGTTGTAGGTAGCACTTGCCAAATGCGTCTTTTGTACACATTTTCATACATTCTCCAATTTAGTACAATGGTATGGTTATGAGGCTAGCGGTGATGTCTAAGCCCTAGTTCTTTAACCTTGTCTCAAACTCTTTTTAATTATTGTATTTTCTATAATTCAAGTAGCTTAAGCAAACCAACAATCATCGTTTGCTAATTGAACCAGAACCAATCTTCAATTATAGCTTTTAAACCAACGTAGTCTCTGTGGGATCGACACCCTCTACATAAAGCCTATCCTACCAAGTATTCATTCTATTGCGAGTGGTAAAATATACTTTGATTGCCAAAATACAAAAGAGTTTTGATTACACATCATCTATCAACTCAAAAGGATGTTGTTTTCCCTTGTCTGTCTTTGTCTGCCAATTTTAAGAACATGACTCTGAATATTGACTATTGTATCCTTTACCTTCCTTGAACCTTAATCCATACAATTAGTTTGGTTGAAAGGAAACGTAGGGGCTCTAGGATTAAGATTTGGTGAATGACCAGTAGTCTAACTTTTAGAAGTGTTGGATATTGTCTGGGGCAAATTTTTGGGTTCATAAAATCTTAAAATTTGGAAAGGATTTTTCCAGTGAAAAGGATTCCATTGGGGGGGGGGGGCAAAGAATTTTTATTTTGTTAAGACAGAACTCAGGGGAATGATCCAGGCTACTTACGTATCCTGAATTTATCGAGAATTAGGTCGTATGTAGTTCTTTACAATTTTGTTTGGTTTGATTAAAATTCCATATATAACGGGTGTTTTAAAGAGAAAAATGCCCTAACTAGAAGCTGCGGTAGGTTTTAAAGAAAGAAAATGAAAAACAGTCGTGTATTCCTGACTTTGTTTAACTGATCACGCATAGTATTGCTTAACTGTGTCAGCGTTGCTGGTTTGTGGAAATTCAACTCCATCCATTTCTGTTGAGATAAGTGCACCTTTGATCATGACTTTCTTGATAATGAATGGTCCAATTGGGGGCAAACTTGCCTTTAGCTTCATATTGGCAGGCGAGAATCTTCTTAAGAACTAGGTCACCTTGACTGAAGTGACGAGGTCTGACTTTCTTGTTAAATACTCTAGATATACAACACTAGTAGCATTGACTATGATAGATGGCTTTGAGCTGCTTTTCGTTTATTAAGTAGAGTTGATCATACTAAGATCTGATCCATTCAATATCTTCGAGCTGTGTTTCCATGAGGACTCTAAGTGAGGGGATCTCTACTTCCACAGGTAATACTGTTTCTATCCCATATAATGATTATGGGGTAGCTCCAGTTGAGGTATGAATTGAAGTTTGGTAAGCCATGAGCATGAAAGGAAGTGTTCCATGCCAAATTTTGTGTGTTCGTGTCATTTTTCTAAGGATCTTCTTGGGTTTGTTGTTGGCAGCTTCAATAGCTCCGTTCATTTGTGGACAGTACACTACCCAAAAATTATGTGCTATATTAAAATACTCATAGGTGGCTCTGATTCGATCATTCTTGAGGTTCTTGGCATTGTCTGAGACAATCACTTTTGATATTTTATACTGACAGATGATATTGTTCTTGATAAAATGATCCACTCTTTTCTGGGAGATGTTTGCAAATGAAGCGAATTCGACCCATTTAGTGAAGTAGTCGATCATTACCAAGATAAATTTGTGGCCATTAGAATCTGTTGGAGTGATGGGTTCGATGATATCCATTCCCCAAGACGAGAAAGTCCAAGGTGAAACCATGCAGCAGAGCTTGTTGGGTTGGGGCATGGATCTTATCAGAGTGAATTTAACATTTGTAGCATCGTCAAAAATATTCATAGCAATCTCTCTCCATGGAAAGCCAGTAGTATCCCATACGAAGGATTTTTCTTGATAACAAATGTCCATATATATGAGGGCTGCAGACTCCTTCATAGACTTTTGTTATGATTTTATTGGCTTCAGTAGCGTTCACACACCGTAGGAGGCCTTCAGGTGTTTTCTTGTAGAGTGTATTGCCACTAATAAAATATTGTATTGCCATTCTTTGGATAGTCTTTTTGTTCGTCTGAGTGATTCCTTATGGATAGATTTGTCTTTCCAAGAACTATTTGATATCATGATACCATGGCTGACTATCTAGTTCTTGTTTAAGGGACATGTAATGGGCGGGCTCATAAGTTATTTCGATCTTAATTGGGAAAAAGTCTTCATCTCCCAGGATATTTATCATGCACGTGAGTATTGGTAATGCATCTGCAAAGTGGTTGAATGTTCTAGGAATGTGTCAAAATTCGATGCATTTGAACTGCTTAGAGATTCTGACCAGATACTGGTTGTAGAGAAGAAACTTAGAGTCTTTTATATGTCATTTGCCCATGATCTGATCGATGAAGAGTTCTGAGTCACCGTAGACCTTTAGCTTTTCAATGTCGTTATTGGTAGTTAGAACTACTCCAATGTCATAGCTTTTATCATTTATAGCTCCATCAAAGTATATTTTCCAATCATCTGAGGATTTGAGCAACTTTTCTGTTGTCATGAGAATGGCTTCATCTGAAAAATTGTTCTCATTGAGAAATAAGCCCCCGATCACGAATCACCAAGTATTACGATGTGATGATAAGTAAACAAGTACGAATAAATTTGCAAGGACACAACAAGAATTATACGTGATTTGACTAAACAAGCCTACGTCCACAGAGAGTCCGATTTCACTATATAGATTGTAACAGTACAAGTAGAAAGATTGTATCAAGAGTACGCTTAACTCTCAACCCTTAACCCTTATACACCCAATCTCACCTTTATACACGCAATCTCACTCAAAAGGAAATCACAAATTCTAAACAAGAATTCTCTCTCTAAGTGTCCTCTCAAAAATAATGAGAGTGTTGCCTCTTCTTTTCTCACTCATCTTAACCTATAACATATGTAACTATTTATAGAGCCCAAAACCCGATTCCTTGGTGGACTAGGACTATAATTCCTTATGACATCTGTGGCAGTGCTTACCCTTTTCTCCTCCCCTTGATCTAGACCTGCTATTACCACTAGATCCCTGGTTAGTCTGCCTTCCTCTATTCTGCCAATGAGCAACCATAGCTGAATTTGAACTCTCATCAATGGGAGATTTTCTTTTGTTGTTGGACAAGAGAGTCAACTCAACTTCCTCCATCTTCAGCGTATCCTTGTTATATAAGACGGTAGTCACTATTTTCTCATAGGAATCTGGAAGGGAAGTAAGAAGTACTAGGGCTTTGTCTTTTTCTTCAAGTTGATTAACAATTCTATGAAATTCATCCATGTGCTCCAAGAGGCTTCTGCCTTCCTTCATGTTTGGCTTGTACAAATCCCGCTTTAGATTAAGTTTAGTTGTGAGACTTTTCGCTAGATAGAGCTTCTCTAGCTTGTCCCACAATTTTGGCGCCGAATCCTCTCCATTAACATTGTTAATGATATTATCCCCAATATAGAGTCGAATAGTGCTAACACACCTTGACTCTATATCCTGCCATTCATCAATTGACATTTTTTTGGGCTTTCCATCATTCCCTTTCAACACACGTGCTAAGCCTTGTTGAACTAGGATGTCCTTCACCTACTTTGCCATAGGGTGAAGCTATCCATACCATCAAATCTCTCCACCTTGTATTGTGTAGCAATATTACCTACCATGATTGTCATAAGTGCCCAAGATGAACAACACTCGTATTATGAAGAAAAATCTAGACAAGACTTTTATCAAACACCTTCTGTGTACCTTAAAGCTTTGATACCAGCTTGTTGAGAAATAAGCCCCAAATCACGAACCACAAAATATTACGATGTGATGATAAGTAAACAAACACAAAAAATTTTGCAAGAACACACCAAGAATTATATGTGGTTCGGCTAATCAAGCCTACGTCCACAGAGAGTCCGATTTCACTATATAGATTGTAATAGTACAAGTAGAAAGATTGTATTAAGAGTACGCTCAACTCTCAACCTTTAACCCTTATACACCCAATCTTACTCAAAAGGAAATCATAAATTCTAAACAAGAATTCTCTTTGTAAGTGTCCTCTGAAAAATAATAAGAATGTTGCCTCTTCTCTTCTCACTCATCTCAACCTATAACATAGATAACTATTTATAGAACCAAAACCCAATTCCTTGGTGGACTAGGATTACAATTTCTTAGAGCCCAAGACTTGCCTAACAAGTACTTTTCTTCCTTGAGATCAAGAGTTGCCTACTAAGAAATTACCTAATAAGATATAACTCTATAATAGAAACCTAATCACAATCAAAATTTGAGCCAACCTAACAGTTCTCCATTGACTGATAATCTTCTAGAGGATTTTCTGCTAAGTATTCAGTAATTGCCCTAGCTTTGACTGACTTTTGCATGACATTTAAAATTTAAAATTCTATAAGTAGCATCTTCCATTTAGAAATGCGGCATGTTAGTGATGGCTTCTCGAAGGTGTACTTGAGAGGATCCATTCTGGCGATTAAATAGGTGGTTGTAGATAACATGTAATGACTGAGCTGGTGAGCTAGCCATGTTAGTGTGCAACAAGTTCTCTCCAAAGGAGAATAATTTGATTCATAGCCAGAGAATTTCTTGCTAAGGTAGTATATGGCCTATTCTTTGCATCCTGTGGCATCATGTTGTTTGAGTACACATCCCATGGATGAGTCAAGAACTGAAAGATAGAGCAGTAACGGATGTCCTGGCTCTGGAGGTACCAACACTAGAGGATTTAGTGGATATTTTTGGTTTTGTCAAAGGCCTCTTGACATTTGTCATCCCAATAGGTGGATTGATCCTTTTTAAGGAGCTTGAGGATTGGCTTGCATGTGGAAGTGAGTTGAGCAATGAATCGACTGATAAAGTTAATTTTTCCCAGAAAGGACCCGACCTATTTCTGAGTTCTTGGAGACGGCATGTCTATGATAGCTTTAATCTTAGAAGGATCAATTTCACTCCCCTTGTGGCTGACAATGAAGCCTAATAACTTACCAGAGGTTACACCAAATACACACTTTGTAGGATTTAACTTTAGTTGGTACTTAGGAAGTCCGTCGAACAGCTTTTTGAGATTAATGAGATGATCTTCTTTATAGATTGATTTGGTGATCATGTCATCTACATATACCTTGATTTCTTTGCGCATCATCTCATAAAAAAATGTTGTCATGGATCTTTGATAAGTGGCTCCTGCATTCTTCAGGCCGAATGACATAACTTGATAATAGAAAGTCTCTTATGGTGTGATGAAGGTTATCTTTCCATGGCTTTCTTCTGCGAGCTTGATCTGATTATACTCAGAGAATTCATCCATAAAAGAGAATATACAATGCCTCGCTATATTATCCACCAATATATCAATATGCGAAAGTGGAAAATCATCTTTTGGACTTGCTTTGTTCAGGTCTCAATAGTCGACGCACATTCGAACCTTGCCATCCTTCTTAGGTATTGGCACAATGTTGGCTAACCATTCAGGATAGTTGGACACAACCAAAAATTTGGCTTAAAACTATTTTCTGACTTCCTCTTTGACTTTAGGACTCCATTTGGGTTTAAGTCGATTAAGCTTTTGTTTGATTAGTTTCAAACCAGGTTAGAGCGGTGAACGATGGACCACTATGTCAATACTTAGTCTTGGCATGTCTTGATAGGACCACATAAAAATAGTCATGGCTTCCCTTTGTGGCTTGGTCAAAACCTTTTCAAATTTTAATTCTTTGGAGTTTTTTGAAGTTTCTACATTTATAGTTTCTGTTTCCTCATTGTTGCGAGAGGAACTTTTGGTTTGATAGTTAATTCTATCCAAAAATTCTGGGGAAGGATCATTCAGTGGATCGTTATCAAGTTATTCTTGTTCAAAATCAATTTAAATATCAAAGTCATGTTTTGCAAGAATGAAGATGGTGGATTCCAAAGGATCCTAGCATTCCATTAGAGGTATGCTGACAAAAAATATAATTTTTGCAAAATAAAAGTCTATTTCATTAGTTCAATCATGCATTTTTAAGTGGAGCTAGGAGCTCACTTGATTACAAAAAATAGCAAAGATATTGGTCTACATTCATAATAAAAGTTAAAATAGGTTTTTAGAAAACAAGAGAGAAGCATAGGACTTCCTCCTTTTACCAGAACTTCTTGTAATGTGAAAGTGGAAGAGCTTTCCATTTGTTGGGTCAAACTATTGGAGTGGGAGCTTGATGTGATATTCCTTTGGGGGGTACAGTTATAGCCTGAGCTTTCATCTTGTATGAATGACATGATTACTGGAAATGGTAGAATATAAGGTATTGCAAAATTTTCTTCAGCTCGAATAAGGACGAATATCCTAGTGATATCAAAGGTTATCTTCTGATAATGATTTAATGACATCGCTCTAACCCTGTGTAGCCATAGTTTTCTTAGGAGTAAGTCGTGTATGCTTGGAATGTTGATCACCTGGAAGTCGAGTATCTGTTCGATCTTAATTAATCAGCCAAGCAGGCCGATTAACTATCAGTATTTTACGAGTGTGCCAGAGCCGTAATATCAGCTCAATGTAAACAATTGGTTGAACACAAGTATCTCCTTTAGAGTTCGTGTTAGATCAGGCGATTGGCTAGAGAGAGAGAATATGAAACTCCCTATTGAGTTCTTTCTTGCCTCAATTAAGAGTACTTTTAACCGTGCACGAAGAATTGCGATACTGAATCGTAGCAAGGAGGGAGGTAGAAGGAGAGAGATAGCAAGGAGGGAGATGTAGACAGATGGAATGATTAGAGGAGGCTGTGAGCAAGAAAATTGAGGGAGATGCAAATCGAGTAAGAATCAGAACAATATTCTGAGAGAATATTGAGAGAGATAGATTGCATGTGATGTAACTATTTTGTTATGGTTGTGGGAACCCTTAATACAAAGTTCTTTTCATTTATTTATAGTAAAAAATTACATCACTGTATCTAACCCTAAATTATAAGATAATAATGAAATAAAAGAATTACATAATAAATAAACTAACTATATCCTAATGTACCATATCTTCAAGTAGCCTGTGAGCCTTCATTTGTAAGAGTCCATGATTCACCAAAGTATTCCAATGTAGCCTAAATTCATATAAGTCCTTATTCAACACCAACTAATCCATTCATATACACATATTATGTTTAAACATATATTCTGTATAACCAACTTTACAATAGTGGTAACTTGATTACAAGAGTCATTATCCATGAAAAGTCTATCAGTACCCATCCTTTTCTTTGCATGAGACTTAGCTAGAGTCCAAAGTGGATCAATCCCTTCAACTCAGGCTTGTAGGAAGCAATCATATATATATATATATATATATATATATATATCATATGCAAGCTAAGTCATATGACTAACTTTCAAGAGCCCATACCATCTCAAACTTCTTATTACTCAGCCTTTAGAGTCATTATCTTAATGGACTCTTATCCACACAACCAGCCTTCACGTATCAGCCTACTATGTAGCCATTAGTCTTCACAGAGTCCACAATTTAGCAAATACCTTCCCATCAATGTAGCATACCCTTGTAAGAATCCATCTTCAATGTAAACTGATCATATATATATATATAAAGTCCACACATATTCAAAGTCAATGATGAAGCTTCAAGAGTCCAAAACATCCATGATTCTATTTCTATCAGCCTTCAAAATCATCATTTTTATGGACTCTTGATAGAGTCCTATCCCACTAATATCTCTTGGTTAATCTGTTTCTCTTTCCATGTATATACTGATTTTTGCCCATGTCACTACCAAAATGGCAGCCACATGTCACACCACTTTTGGGTGTCAACAATTGCTAATTATATCCAAATGCACCATGTCTTCAAGTAGCCCGTCAGCCTTCATTTGTAAGAGTCCGTGATTCACCTAAGTCTTCCAATGTAGCCCAAATTCATAGTAGTCCTTGTTCTATACAAACTAATATATGCATATACACAGATTATGTTTATATGTATATTTTATATAACCAACTTCACAATAGTGGTAACTTGATTACAAGATTCCTTATCCATGAAAAGCCCATCAGTACCAATCCTCTGTTTTGCATGAGACTTAGCTAAAGTCCAAAATGGATCAAACCCTTCAAACCAGGCTTGTAGGAATCAATCATATATATATATATATACATATATAGATATATATCTGTATATATATAGTATTATTCATACGCAAGCTAAGTCATATGGGTAACTTTTAAGAGCCTATACCATCTCAAACTTATTCTTACTCAGCCTTTAGAGTCATTATCTTAATGGACTTTTATCCACATAGCCAGCCTTCACGTATTAACCTACTATGTAACCGTAACACCTTCATAGAGTCCGTAGTTTAGCAAATACCTTCACATTAATGTAGCATGCCTTTATAAAAATCCATCTTTAATGTAAAATGATCATATATATATATATATATATATATATATATATAAAGTTCACACATATCCAAAGTCAATGATGAAGCTTCAAGAGTCCAAAACATCTATGATTCTATTACTATCAGCCTTCAGAATCATCATTTTTATAGACTCTTGATAGAGTCCAATCCCACTAATATCTCTTGGTTAATCTGTTTCTCTTTCTATGTATATACTGATTTTTACCCATGTCACTACCAAAGTGGCAGCCGCGTGCCACGCCACTTTTGGGTGTCAACAATTGCCTCCCAATTTCAAATGTCTTATGGCTGATTAGGCAAATAAGATTTTTGAAATTTAAAATTATACTAGAATAGAACCTTTTATAACCATGGCTGATCGACCTAGAATTGTACAAGAATGATAAATAATAGGACTTCAAAACAATGTGCACTTCTTTTATTTTGGATCATCATTGAGGTGTTCTTTATTCCAAGTTAGGCCTATTACACTGGTTGATCACATTATTATATTCATCTTTTAAAGATTGCTAATAACGATTCTTGCACAGCTTGTCAAAAAGTTGGCTAATACCCATTGGCCATCCATATACCCAAATTTATCATAACATAATTATAATCAACCAGGATTAAATTATTATACAATGTCATATTAACCGATCAAGCTACTTGCAGAACGACATTGTCCCAATATACTTAAATTTCTTCATCTATCGGCCAATGAAGTTCAATCCTCCATCGATATATATCTTTGGGCAATTCTGTCAAGTCAACATCAGTTAAGCTCTTCTTCACACTGGCCGATGCTGGTATTCTAGTCCTACAATTTTTAACATGAAGAATGGAATCGGCCACATAAAATTGTATATTAACTAGCTGATTCATTTTCTTCCACGAGGCTGCTTCCGTCTCTAACGAATCTCGATGCTGGGGTCTAGAGGTTTATGTGGAGGATGAAGTTATTTATTTTCTAAGCAATTACATGGCTGATCGGCCATGCTTTGCCCCTTTAGACTCATCTTGATCATTGGCCGAGCAATGTCTTTCAGTGAGTCTTTGGAGTTATCATTAACCAAGCTCTTCTTTGTACTGACTGATGCTGGTATTCTTATCACACAATTGTCAACGGGAAGAATGGAATGGGCCACATAAAATTGTATATTAACTGGCCGATTCATTTTCTTCCATGAGGCCATCTTCGTCTCTAATGGATCTCGTTGCCCCCCAAGGTCTAGAGGTTTACGTTGAGGACGGAATTCTTCATTTTTGAAGCAAATACATAGCTGATCGACCATGTTTTCTCCATCAAAACCCTTACTTGGGTAGGTCTTCTTCCAGAATTAGAAGAAAATAACTTGGTTGATTTTCTGAATCAGCCAACTAGCCTCTATCCTGGGCTGGCTGATTAGTGCTTCTTTTTTCTTTTACCACTGGCGGCTGATTATTTTGAGACCAATCTATTGGTTGATTGGCCATCGGTTGCCCTCGAGTGTCGGAGGTGGTGGATTATAATCAGACCACCCTTGAGTTTGATCTGCCACTAGCAATTGATTAGTTGATGGTTGCTAACTATAAGCAGGTGAACCATATGGTTGATTGCCCATCGGCCACCCCCTACATATCATAGGTTGAAGATTTACGTCAAATGATGGATTTGGGTGTCTCCACCAAACATGGTTGCCCCTTGGGCCTAGAGGTTATTTAGAAGGAAGAAATCTTGGGGCTTTATGGGAAGTTAGTGGATGAACACATAGCAGATACAGTGGCTGCTTTGGTGGTTACTGCACTATAGATGGCTGTTGGTTTGTTGAAATGGTTAGATGTAGTTGATTTTTCATTAGTGATTGATGTGCCACCACTGATAGTTGTTGGTATATAGAAGTATTCAACTGTGGCTGAACTTCTGACCAAATTGTTGGCAAGTTTTTTAGAAGGTTTGTTGACTGATTTGGTTGATCATGATCATGCCACCTTGGTGGTTGATGATTCTTGGCTTGCCCCTCAACTGTTGATACAATTGGTAGATCTACATTCTTCTTATATTACCATTGCCCCCTGGGTCGATTACACTTAAGGAGTCATTAAGAGGAATTACCTGCTACTATGGATTCAAATGATCATGCAGCCGTCTATTCACAGCGTCAATCAATGGCTGATTTTCTACTCCAACTGGCTGAAAGTTGCTCAATGGTAGACTGATGTGTTCAAAAGTCTAAAGCAAGGTAGTATTGGAACTTTCTATTTTAACTGGTCAATCTGTCGAGTATTCAGCTGATAAGCCGAACCTTGCACACTAGAGCTTTGATTGATCAGGCTGTTCTGAATAGTTGATTGTTTTATTGAAGTATGAATCTCTTCAAAACGATCTTGAGTAACGTTCCACTGGATTCTCCTCTCGTCTAGTTGGCCAAGGCTGGTCTGAAGCTCACTGATTTGGATGCGCATTACATGCACAACATCTATTATGGCTGATAGATCTGCTGGACAGGCTGTAAAGCCTCCAACAAGCTGAGGAATTTCTTCCTCTTGCTCATCATCACCATAGGTTGAGTTCTTCGTAGACCTTAGTTTAGGCAGCATATTCTCAATTCTTTAGCATTTTCCCCGTCCCACCAGGCGTGCCAAAATATATTCGGTCTTAATTAATTAGCCAAGCAGGCTGATTAACTATCAGTGTTTGCGGACATGCCAGAGCTGTAATATCAGCTCAATGTAAACAATTAGTCGAACATAAGTATCTCTTTTGGAGGTCGTGTTAGATCAGGTGATTGGCTAGGGAGAGAGAATACGGAACTCCTTATGGAGTTCTTTCTTGCCTCAATTAAGAGGACTTTTAACTATGCACAAAGAATTGCGAGACTGAATCGTAGCAAGGAGGGAGGTAGAAGGAGAAAGATATCAAAGAGGGAAATAGAAATTGAGGGAGATGTAGATAGATGGACTGATTAGAGGAGGCAGAGAGCAAGAAAATTAAGGGAGATGAAGATCGAGTAAGAGTTAGAATAATATTCTGAGAGAATATTGAGAGAGATAGATTGCACGAGATGCAACTATTTTGTTGTGGTTGTGGGAACTCTTATTACAGACTTCTTTTCATTTATTTTTAATAAAAAATTGCATCACTGTATCTAACCCTAAATTACATGATAATATTGAAATAAAAGAATTACAAAAAAAGAAATAAACTAACTATATCGTAATGCACATGTCTTCAAGTAGCCGTCAGCTTTCATTTGTAAGAGTCCATGATTTGCCAAAGTCTTCCAATGTAGCCCAAATTCATAGGAGTTCTTGTTTAATTGAAGCTAATTTATGCATATACACAGATTATGTTTATACGTATATTCTGTATAACCAACTTCACAATAGTGGTAACTTGATTACAAGAGTCATTATCCATGAAAAGTCTATTAGTACCCATCCTTTGCTTTGCATGAGACTTAGCTAGAGTCCAAAGTGGATCAAAACTTTCAACTCAGGCTTGTAGGAAGCAATTATATATATACATATATATATATATATATACTATCATTCATACGCATGCTAAGTCATATGGGTAACTTTTAAGAGCCCATATCATTTCAAACTTCTTCTTACTCAACTTTTAGAGTCATTATCTTAATGAACTCTTATCCACACAGCCATCCTTAATGTATTAGCCTACTATGTAGCCATAACGCCTTCAGAGAGTCCATAGTTTAGTAAATACCTTCCTATTAATGTAGCATACCCTTGTATGAATCAATCTTTAATGTAAACTGATCATATACATACATACATATATATATATATAAAGTTTACACATATCCAAAGTCAATGATGAAACTTCAAGAGTCTAAAACAACCATGATTCTATTCGTATCAGCCTTCATAATCATCATTTTTATGGACTCTTGATAGAATCCAATCCCATAATATCTCTTGGTTAATTTGTTTCTCTTTCCATGTATATACTGAATTTTGCCAATGTCACTACCAAAGTGGCAGCCACGTGTCACACCACTTTTGGGTGTCAATAATTACTAACTACATCATAATGCACCATGTCTTCAAGTAGCCCATTAGCCTTCATTTGTAAGAGTACATGATTCACTAAAGTCTTATAATATAACCCAAATTCATAGGAGTCCTTGTTCAATACAAACTAATCAATGCATATACACAAATTATGTTTATACGTATATTCTGTATAACCAACTTCACAATAGTAGTAACTTGATTACATGAGTTTTTATCCATGAAAAGTTCGTCAGTACCCATCCTCTGCTTTGCATGAGACTTAGCTAGAGTCTAAAGTGGATCAAACCTTTCAACTCAGGCTTGTAGGAAGCTTATGTGTGTGTGTGTGTATATATATATATATAATATCATTCATACGCACACTAAATCATATGTTTAACTTTCAAGAGCACACACCATCTCAAACTTCTTCTTACTCAGTCTTTAGAGTCATTATCTTAATGGACTCTTATCCACACAACCATGCTTCACGTATCAACCTACTATGTAGCTTGACAGCCTTCACAGAGTCCATAGTTTAGCAAATACCTTTCCATTAATGTAACATACTTTGTAAGAATCTATCTTGATATCCAAAATCAATGATGAAGCTTCAAGAGTGTAAAACAACTATAATTCTATTTCTATGAGCCTTAGAATCATTATTTTTATAATCCAATTCCACTAATATTTCTCGGTTAACACGTGTCACGCCACTTGAGTGTCAACCATATCACTTTCAAAATAAGTAAATAAAGCTAATGGTAATGTCAATGGCAAGTCTTTTTTTTGTTTTAACTAAACAATGACAAGTGACAACATAGCATGGGCCGGCCCTGGGCCTAGGCGGCCCAAATTGTCGCCTAGGGCCCCCAAATTTGGAGGGCCCCTAATTTTTTTCCAACCTCTACTGCTAGGCCTTATTTTAAAAAAATACTACTGAGCCTCTTTTAAAAATTAAAAGAAATACTTATAGGGCCTCTTTTAAAAGAAATATTAATGGGCCTCATTTCAAAAAAATACTACTGGGCCTGATTTTTTTAAAAAATATTTTTACTAACTATTGCTGATAGAGGGTACTGGGTCTCATTTTTTTTAAAAAAATTTTTACTGGTTCAATTATTCTATGCACATTTTTTTTTATTTCTTATTATTTCCTCACAGGTCACAATTCGTTTATTCTTCTTTCTTCACGCCAGCATTCAGCAGTAACAAGTTTTTCCTCTCATTTTTCTTCTTCTTTTTTTACGCCAGCAACAAGCAACTTGTTTTCTCTCATTTTTCCTCTTCTTTCTTCACTTTAATTGATAATTTTGCAGCTCAAAATGCAAGATGATCACATTTACTTTGATATGAAGTTCAATTTTGATTTTTGTGACTAAGGTGTGTTGAATATTTTCTTTTAATTTTTTTATGTGAACTGAATGGTGCTATTTATAAAGTAACAGGACCACAGTTTTTTTTATTTTTATTTTCAACATTAATATATTTTATATACTTATTATCTCATTTTGATAAAAATTTTACAATCTTATAAAATTTATGCGGATGTAAAATTTTATGTATAAATCCTCCTAAGCCACTCAAATTTTTTAAAATCTGAAGGCGGGCCCTGATAGCACGTTAACGTCAAAATTTGAATAACACAATTTGCTGTGTTCGAACAACAACAGGCAACAGAGCATTCAATGTTTAGAGAGGTTGAGAGTTTTGATTTAAGGTTAAATGGTAGAATTAAGCTGTGAGCTCAGATATACAACTCTGTCTCTCCATTACCCACCTTGCAGAGATAAAGTGAACCCAGTTGATTATATATATATATATATATATATATATATATTCGCTGTGTTGGGAACACCAACAGGCAACAGAGCATTCAATGTTTAGAGAGAGTGAGAGTATTGATTTCAGGTTGAATGGTGGAATTAAGCTGTGAGCACAGATACATAAGACTCTGTCTCTCCATTACCCACCTTGCAGAGATCAAGAAAACCCAGTTGATTATATATATATATATATATTACCCACCTTGCAGAGATCAAGAAAACTCAGTTTATATATATATATATAGGTATAGTAATGCAACATAGCAGGAGGACAGTGGAAACCAACGGAAGCCATTGCCGGTGTTCAATTTCTCCGGCAACGGCATCGTCAAAATTCTTCAAGATAGTATTTCCCTCCATTATTCATGAGAAGAAGCTGGTAATACGATCCTCTCTCTCTCTTGATATTTCTTTATTTTATGCTTAATTTGTTCTGCTGAAAATCCTTACAAGCCCCCTTTCTGGTTCCCGAGAAAATAAATGAAAAGAAAAGAAAAGTTTTGTGTATTTGTTTGTTTGTTTTTCCTTGTTTTTTTTGGGCATTTTATATTTTATGCTTGTTTGGACCTTGTTGCTCACCAAAGGAGGTGAAGTTGAACTAACCCAAGGCCAAATGTGAATTAATATTTTACTCTTACAATTATCTCTAGTCCAAAATAGTAGGAATACATGGTTAAAAAACTATACGTTTTCTGAGAAACCAAAC
Organism: Cornus controversa; assembly: GCA_026545225.1. NCBI lineage: Eukaryota > Viridiplantae > Streptophyta > Magnoliopsida > Cornales > Cornaceae > Cornus > Cornus controversa. The sequence goes on from CM048852.1 coordinate 23,938,430, forward strand.
ACAACACGTGACCTTTTTATATGGCTCTTCTTTTCAAGTATAGTCTGAATATCTCTCAAAATAAATGAATCTATAATAGTATGCATGCTATGTACATTATATAGATTATAGAAGTATTGAACCCTGAACAGTGAAAAGAATTACACAAAAAAATAATATGGGAGTATTTTCAACTTTATTAAATTATGTTAGATTGTTGTGGAATGTTATTGCTTGTTTCTTAACCTGTCTATTGGTTTTACTTTTATTCTCTTCTTGGATTGTCTTCAAATATTTCCCAATATTTTGGGATTCTTGATTTTCAAATTGTGCCATGTGAAATAATTCTAGAATGTGTTATAATGTCTCAATGCCAAAAAACCAAACATGATCATCTTTGTTTAGCCAAAATTTACAAATGCACTACCTCTTCTGTTTTTTTTTTTAGATTAAGGCTTTGCCCTGACTAATCCTGGTACTCACGAAGGGTGCCTCCCCACATCAGGCCACATAAATAAGGGTAATTTTGTAGCTAATAGTTCATTTCTGGTCCCTTCTTTACAAATCAAAATGAAGAACCAAGGAAAAGGCAAGTCATGTCAGCCAATAAGAGGTGTTGCTCTTTTGATGAGCAGTATAACTTTTACAATATTTGGAGCTACATTCATGTTATGTGAACACTCTAAACTTCACTTAAACAATTGAGCCCAATTCAATTTTTATATCTGCAGAGGATCCCTGAAAAGTTTGTCAGGAAGTACGGTGATGAACTCTCCGCTGTTGCCATGCTCACTGTTCCCACTGGCGACGTTTTGCATGTCGGATTGGAGAAGGCTGACAAGAAGATTTGGTTTTGTGAGGGTTGGAAACAATTTATGGAACATAACTCAATCGGTTGCTTTTACTTTTTAGTCTTCAAATATAAAGGGAATTCAAACTTTGATGTTCTTATATTTGATTTGACTGCCTCCGAGATCCAGTATCCATTCAGTATTCGGAGGAGTTCTGAAGAACACCATAATGGAAAGCAAAGTCAATTATCTGATTTGGAAGAAATCGAAGATGATGACTTATCTGTTGAAATCTTGGGGTCCTCGGGTTTTGTTGGATCTTCATCTAAATTTAGTCTGGGACTCGACAAAAGGGGTAAAAGTGCATGTTTATTCGAGAGACTGGAACCCAATCCTCGATATCTAACAAGAAGCCAAAGATATAAACAAAATCAGGAGCAAATGATTAAATTAGAGAATTTGCAAGAAGTGTGTGGAAGAAAACCTAGCAGAAACTGGCATGATTCTTTGTTGGATAAATCCAAGAGAAAGAACCAGTTTGTGACTAAGAATGTTGAGACTTTACAAGCATTGAGTCCACCAGTTTGTGATAGGGGTTTTCAATTGAATGAAAGTGAACTTAAGGACAAAAGAGAGAGAATTGATGTAGAGGAGCAGCATCCAGTGATAAACCAAGCAAGAGAGAGGGCAATCAATGCTGCAAGAATGTTTAAGCCTGAAAATCCTTTCCATATGTTTATATTGCGTTCATATAATGTAAACGGCTATCTCCTGGTGAGCCCTTGAATTCATGTTACATGAATTGTGTCATTGGTCATGAAGCAATGTGAATTCATTTTATGATGCTGAATTCATGTTACATGTTGCTTCATTGGTCATGAAGTAATGTGAATTCATTTTATCATGTTGAATTCATGTTACATGTTGCTTCATTGGTCATGAAGCAATGTGATGAATTCATTTTATAACGTTGAATTCATGTTACATGTTGCTTCATTGGTCACGAAGCAATGTGATGAATTCATTTTATAAGGTTGAATTCATGTTACTTGTTGCCTCATTGGTCATGCATGAAGCAATGTGAATTCATTTTATGATGTTGAATTCATGTTGTTACATGTTGCTTCATTGGTCATGAAGCTATGTGAATTCATTTTATGATGTTGAATTCATGTTACTTGTTGCTTCATTGGTCATGCATGCATGAAGCAATGTGAATTCATTTTATGATGTTGAATTCATGTTGTTACATGTTGCTTCATTGGTCATCATGAAGCAATGTGAATTCATTTTATGATGTTGAATTCATGTTGTTACATGTTGCTTCATTGGTCATGCATGAAGCAATGTGAATTCATTTTATCATGTTGAATTCATGTTACATGTTGCTTCATTGGTCATGAAGGTAAAGATGTCCAACCAGCTGCTTATAAGGGGAAGCAAACTGAATATATCTCCCAATATATATTGCTCTTATACCATGTATAATTTTCAGTTTGATGTTGGAATGATAGATATCTTTTTTCCTTCTCATGCAGTGTATACCATCTAGGGATGGCAACGGGGCGGGGCGGGGCGGGTTTTGCCTTCCCCATAACCAAAACTGTTTAACTTTTCCCACCCCGTCCCCGCCCCGCAACCGTGTATAAACGGGGCGGGGCGGGGCGGGTTTTGACTTCCCTATTCCCATAACCGTTTAACTTACCCCGCCCCGCCCCGTTTATACATTTTTTTTTTAATGCAAAATTTTTTATAGTAATAAATATGATATTTTGATACATATACACCAAAAACACACATTTAGGAACTTGTAACACAATGGATAATATTGAGTAATATATAATAAACTTGTATAGTTGTATGATATATATAATATTAATATTTTCTTTATACATTATTAATATTTTCTCTATATATTATATATATAAAAGTATAAATATATATATACTTAAACGGGGCGGGTACCCTTCGGGGTAGGGTCTTACCCCCGTCCCCGCCCCGTTTAAACGCGGGTTATTTTCTTTAACCCCATCTCCACCCCGTTTCCTTAAACGGTTCCGTAAACGGGTTTTAAACGGGGCGGAGCGGGGTGGGTACCCGACGGGGCAGGACAAATTGCCATCCCTAAAATTACCATCAGAATTTGCCAAGAAGATGAAGTATTCGGTTGGTGTGTCAGATTTCGTTAAGCTTCAGGTTTCTGATGGAAAAGAGTGGCGTGTCCGTTGCATTCCTGACAAAGGAGGGACGACGAAAAAATTAAGCATGGGTTGGAGAACATTTGTGAAGGAAAATAATTTGGTGGAAGGAGATATTTGTGTCCTTGAGCTGATCAAGTCTAAGGATTTTGTGCTGAAAGTGTCTATATTTCGCACTGCGGCGTATGCAGATGCAGGGCAAGCAAACCAATCTCTGAACTGAAACCCATCTGATTAGAGTCTGATGATTTTACTGTAGTTAAGCTACTTCCATCTGGGCAGCTTTATCACTACTAGTTTTGTTTAATTTTGTTCCATCCATCAAAAGTTGCTGTTTAATGTTTTTTAAATGTTTTAGGATTATTAATTTTGGTAACAATTAATATTTTTTTAAATAGGTATTAGTTACAAAATATTAAAAGTAGAGAGAAAATATGTATTTTAGTGTTAAAAAAAGGCACTAATGAAAATTGAAAAATAAATGGCAATACTGAAAAAAAAAAGTTAATTATTTATAAAATTTGAACTTAGTTGGAAATATTTTTTAAAGTAGGACTTATTTTTCTTTGTAAATATTTTATAAAACTTATTTGTCATTAGTGTTTAAAGTAGGACTTTTTTGTTTTTTAAAAATTTTATACAACTTATTTGTTTTAAGAGTTTAAAGTAGGATTTATGAGTATTTTTTTTTTCCTACTTTTTAAGTGGGAATGGAATATTTTGTTAGAAAGTAAAATAATTTTGTAGGAATGATCTTTCTTCGAGAATGATTAAGAATAATCATTCCAATTTTATAATTACTTACTAAGAATGCAAATAAAAAAATTGAATTAGTATTCTATTTCATTCTCATACAAGCCTGGGAGTAACATGTTATGCTTATTGTTATTATTATTATTATTTTATAACATAGAGAATTACACGCCTGGGAGTAAGTGTCCAAACAAAGCCCAACAACCACTAAGCTGATGGGCTGGCGTGGCCCTTCTATGGTCTAATTAGCCATTAGGCCCGATTATTTTATTTATGAGTGTGTGTGTATATATATATATATATACATCCGTAATATATATATATATATATATATTACGGAAAGTTATACTATGAGCATGTTTGGCATTCCTGTTAAATTAAAAAAACACGCTTTCGTCAGCCGACCTGCAAAAAATTATTGTTGATAAACAAAATCTTGTACAAAGTAATTTTTTATTTTTAATATGTTTGGTAATAATATTTTTAAAATAAATTCTATAGCTAATTTTATAATAACACACTTTAATAAAATGTTACTATATATATATATATATATATATATATATATATATATATATATATATATGATAATAATAACTTTATAAAAGGAGTGAAATTGACTTTAAAAAAATAACAAAGATAAAATTGTCTAAGTAGAAATAGTTACTTAATATATAAAACTCTACTCTGAATGCATTTTTAAAAGTTACAAATCTTAGATTCACTCAAAAACTTTACTGAACTAAAATTGATAACCATTAAAAGTTCTTCTAATAGTTATCAAGCACATCTATACACAATTATTTTTTAAAAAAATAAAAGCATTAATACTGGTGTATAAACCAAATTAAAATCAAATTCTCAATTATGATTTTATAATATATAATTTTTGATTAGTTATGAGCCCACATGGATCATGTTGAGTTTTTAATGAATCTAAAGAATAAAAAATCACATATAGATCATGAATAATATATGCACATGATATCTCACTCTATATATATATATATATATATATAAAGGTGACTAATAAACAAAAAGAAGAAATTCCGACCTAAATAAGGAAAGTTAATCCTTGGATCACATTAACAAGACATGAAGTTTAGTTGAAAACTTTCAAAGACGTTTTGTTAGGTTTGATATGAATGGAATGAAGTGTAACTAAGAATGAGAATAGAATCGTCATTCACATTCTATTATTTGATTGAAAATATGAAATGATATGAGAATGAAATGATCATCATCATTCTAATGTTTGATTTGATTAATTTTAAACCTATAATGAAATGAATTTTAAATTGAATTCTTCAAAATACCCTTAAACTAACAAAATAACATTATTATATAATTTTTTATAAAGAAAATTAATATTTAGTTTTTGGCCTTGATGGTGGTGGTGGTGGTGGTGGTGACGCTGAAATGTGGTGGTGGAAGGCGCCGATGTGGTGGTTGTGGAAGGCACCGGTGGTGGCAGTGGCAGTGGCAGTGGCAGTGTGGTAGTGGTGGCGGTAGTGTGGTGGTGGAGGTGATTTTTGTGAGAGAGAACGTGAGAGACGAGGCTTACATACACAGATTCTTATACACACATCTACCACACACGAATTTTATACACACACATTTGTACATACATAGACACACATACATAGATATATAGCACATATCATCTTGTTTTATATACACATAGTCACACACATACACACACACTGATTTCTGTGCATCTTGATTTATATACTTGTTTTAAAAATATTATATATACATGATTAACACATATATATGTCGCACATAGCATATTGATTTATATACACAGGTACACAATTACAGTTATTGTAGTATATTTTAGTGTTTTTTTTTAGTATCTGCTATATTATCTGAGTTACATTTAATGCATTTTTAGTATTATTATATTTAAGCACTGTTAATAATAATATTATTGGTATTACTTATTTTTATTTTCTTAATAGTACTGTTATATATTTTAAATATCAATAGTGTTCAACTGCTCCCTGGTGAGTAGGAGCAGTTTACTCACTTTTAATTGTAACCTTAAGATATAATCCTAAGGCTATTAATTAAACAAGATTATTTACCTTTATTTTAGGAAACTTACTGATATATGAACATAATTAATGTGAAATGACAAGAGTGGACATTCCTTAAAAATAGAAAAACTTCATATGCAGATACTGATACCATATATATATATATTCTCCAAGTTTTTTTTTCCTTTCTTTTTCCTTTTCCTTCTTTTGGATTTTCTAATATTTATTTCAAGTTTATTACGTGGCTTTAATAATAAATTAACAGAGCTTTAGATAGTTTTTTATTACAAGGGTCCGTTTGGAAAAGCTACAGTCCACAAAAACAAGAGTATTTTTCTACAAATATTTGGAATTAATTTATAATAAACTTTTATTTTCAGAAAGCATACAGAGAAAATGACTATCTAAAGCTATGTTCATTTATTTATCAACCATGTAGTAAAAAACTATCTAAAGCTATGTTCATTCATTAAAGCCACGTAATAAATAAATAAAAATTATCGTTTATGTAATAAAAAAGTTATGTTAATTTGATGTTACAGTGTCTTTCCTAAAAAAAAAAAATTTGGAAACCCAAAAGAAGGAAAAGGAAAAAGAAAGGAAAAAAAAAACTTGGACAATATATATATATATATATGGTATCAATATATGCGTATAAAGATTTTTTTTTTTAAGGAATGTCCACTCTTGTCATTTCACATTAATAATGTTCAAATATTAGTAAGTTTCCTAAAATAAAGGTAAATAAGTCTTGTTTAATTAATAGCCTTAAGATTATCTCCTAAGGCTACAATTAAAAGTGAGTAGACTGCTTCTTACTCACTAGGGAGCAATTGAACACTATTGTTTTAAATATATTGGGTATTTTTCTAACTATTTATCTTTGTAGTTTTATCTTGACTCTCTCATTGTCGATACCCAAGGTCGAATGGGAAAATGAGGTGGGTTAGTATTAAGGAGACAACCAACTATAAAATATATGTCAAGTCTTAGATGAATTCTCACTCAAATAAGAAATACCACAAAAATAATTCACAAAAAATTAGGCTAGCAACATAGAACATAGGAACATTAACACGTAAGTGTAATGAATTAGTGGATACCTTAAAACAAAGAAAAGTGAACATAATTTGTTTACAAGAAACTAAATGAAAATGTGAAAAAGCTAGAGAAATTGGAGAGGTATATAAGCTTTTCTATTCGAGAGGAAAAAATAACCAATGAAACAGAGTAGGCATAGCAATGGATCACTACTTGAGAGATAAAGTTGTAGAGGTGCGAAGACAAGGAGATAGATTAATAGCTATTAAAATTGTGCTAGATGAACATATCTTGAATAATAAGTGTGTACGCTCCTCAAGAAGCACTAGATCACACTATAAAGCAATTTTTTTGAGAAGGATAATGCTATTCAGGCAGAATTCGTAGGCAGAAATATTTACATTCATTGAATGCATGTGGTGAGTGTATGTGGTGGGGCTACCATATACATCTAATGGATGTAAATGTTTCTGCCTACGAATTATGCCTGAGTAGCATTACCCTTTTGAGAATCGTTAGACGAATTAATACAATATATACCAAATCATGAGAGTATTTTCATAGGCGGTGAATTTAATGGACATGTAGGAGTTAATAGGATGGGATATACACGAATCCAGGGAGGGTATGGTTTTGAAAAGCAAAATGAGATAGGAGAAACAGTTTTAAACTTTGCAAAAGCTTATGACTTAACTATAGCTAACACTTTCTTTAAAAAAGAGAAAGCATCTAATAACATATAAAAGTGGAATGAGTAAAATACAAATTGATTTTTGCTTGTATAGAAGAAGGGAATGAGCTTCATGTAAAGATTGCAAAGTAATTCTTGGGGAGATTCTCACAAACCAACACCGTATACTAATTTTATATATATTAAACAAAAGGTTTAAGTATAAAAAAGCAAAAAAAGGTCATAAGAACATTAAATGGAAAGATTTAAAAGGTTGTAAAGTGGTCACATTTAAAGAACAAATAGTAAGGGGTACACAATGGGATTAGAATGAGGATGTAAATAACTTATGGTCTAAAATGGCGAATTATATAGGAATAAGGCAAAAGAAGTCTTGGGTGAAACTAAAGGAGAAAAATTCATTAAGAAAGAGACATGGTGGTGAAATGAGGAAGTACAACAACTAATTAGACAAAAGAATAAAAACTTTAAAGCATGGAAAAATAAATAAATTACAAGAAGACTTAGACACATATAATAAACTCAAAGGGGAAATAAAGAAGATAGTAAGAAAAGCCAAAAAAAAAAATCATTAAATATCTTATACGAAAAACTAGGCACAAAAGTGAACGAGAAAAATATTTATAAATTAGCAAAGAATGGAGATAGATCAACTAAAGACCTAAATCAAATTAGATGTATTAAGGACATAGATAACACAATATTAGTAAAAGAAAGTGGTGTATAAAATAGATGGAAGAACTACTTTCAAAATCTTTTAAATGAGGAATACCCTAGAGAAGAAGTAGAAGGAAATGAATTTAACATAAGAATAATAGATAAAATCACCTACAAGGAGGTAGAGGACACATTTAAGAAGATGGGGAATAATAAATAGTAGGCGTAGATAATATTCCTATAGAGGCGTAGTGAACGTTAGGTAATGTAGGTGTTGAGTGGTTAACAAAGTTGCTTAACATTATCTTATAGCAAAGTATGATGTCAAATGAATGGAGGGAAAGTACAATAGCACCCTTTTACAAAAATAAAGGGGATATACAAAATTGTGGCAACTGTAAAGGAATTAAATTAATGAGTCATACAATGAAAGTGTGGGAAAGAACCATAGAACAAAGACTAAGGAAGGAGTCTGGTATTAGATAACCAATTCAAGTTCATGCCGGTTAGATCAACAATGGAAGCTATATACCTACTTAGGCAATTAGTTGAAACATGTAGGAGTAAGCAACAAAATTTAAATATGATTTTTATGGACTTAGAAAAAACATATGATAGGATTCCAAGAGATACAATTTGGTGAGCCTTACAAAGAAAACAAGTCTCCTTACAAATTATAAAAAGTATCCAAAATATGTATATGAATACAAAAACTAAAGTCTGTACCACATGTAGTGTCACTAGTGAGTTGTCCATAAATGTAAGAATGCACCAATGATCGATGCTAAGTCCATATCTTTTTGCAATAATCTTAGATGAGATAACAAAAGACTTTCAAAATGAGATTCCATGGTGTATGATGTTCGCTGATGATATCGTGCTCTTAGATACCTCTAAAGAGAACTTAACAATAAAACTAGAAATGTGAAAAATTGCGTTAGAATCAAAGGATTAAAAATTAGTATATGGAGTGTAAATTTAACAAAGAATCAGAGTTGAAAAATATAATGATAGCACTTCAAGACCAAAGGATTACACAAAAAAACTAATTTTGGTAGCTATGATTGATAATACAAAATGATGGAGAGATAGATAATGATATAACTAGTAAAATAGGTGCAGGTTGGACAAAATGGAGGCAAGCTACTGGAATATTGTGTGATAAAAGGATAGCGCATAAGCTAAAAGAAAATTTTTATAAGACCATTATTAAACCAACTATATTGTATAGAGTGGAGTGTTGGGCCCTAAAAAAGGGATAATAGCAATGCTTTCATCTAGCAGAAATAAGAATGCTAAGGTGGACAATTGGAGTGACAAGAAGAGATAAGGTTCCCAATGAGAGTGTGAGAGAAAAATTAGGTGTAGCACCTATCTGTGAAAAAATTAGAGAGAGTAGGCTGAGATGATTTTGTGGTGACCCTTGTAGGTGGGTGCAAGAGATACTGGGTGAGCTACTACACTGGTAGGCTATAGGGTACTCAATCCCATATCGCCTGGGTGTGGAGAAGGGGATATGTTTATATGTAGTTAGTTCTATCCAAATGGTATGACGTCTTTTGGGGTAAAACCCAAGAGCAAACCGTGCAGACCTAGGTCCAAAGCGGACAATATCATACCATTAGGTGGAGCAGGCTGTTACAAATAGTATCAGAGCTGGACCCAACTAGAAGTGTGCCGACTGGGACGTCAGGCCTCCTAGGGGGGTGGATTGTGGCACTACAACAAATTAGACTTTTAACGATAGACTTTTTACGACGGGCTCGCATGACCCCTCGTGAAAAGCAGTTTTCTACGACGGGCCCGCAAAGCCCCTTGTAGAAATTCACTTTCTACGACGGGCTCACATGGACCGTTGTAGAAATTAGCTTTCCACGACGGGCCATGTAGGCCCGTGGTAGAAAGTTGGTTTCCACGACGGGCCAATGGCCCGTCATAGAAAACTTTATTCCTACTACGGGCTTTGCCCGTAATTGAAAGTTTTTTTAAAAATAATTTCATACTCATCGAACAAACGTTTTTAGATATCACGTACTCTCTCTCTCTTTAACCTCTTGAGAACTCTCTGATTCCTTTCCTATCGAGAACTCTTTGCTTCCTCTTCTCTCTCTAACCTCTGATCCGATCAAGAACTCTCTGCTTTCTCTTCCCTCTTTAACATTCGATCGAGAAATTTGGTTATTGAATGTTGAGAGTCTGCATCAAATGAAATTGATTTAAAAACCCTAGCTGATTCGATCTTCGACCTCAATTGATTTCAAAACCCTAGCTGATTATCGGGATCATTGTCAATGTTTATAATCAATTCACGATGGACGACAAGTTTCTATCTCACAAATCATCGATTTCGCTGAGTTCCAGAAGACGCCATGAAGCATCATACCCTTGATTTCCTAATTTTTAGTCGATTTATTTAGGGTTTTGGAAATTAATTCGAATCATTATTATTGACTTTCGATTTTACAGGAGTAATTGAGAGAAGAACTCGAACCGTTATTGATTACAGTTGCGTTCAGCCTGTCGATTCCTCCACGGTTAGTTCTTATTTATCTCCCATCCCCCCCCCACCTCTCTCTCTCTCTATATATATATTTGTATATGTACACTTCTGTTTATGTGTAATGTAGTTGTGATTTTTCTTTTCAATTTTCAGTTGATTGTTCAGACTATCAAGCCCTAACCCAATTTTTTTTCCCAAATCGGTCAAAATAGGTTTGAGATCATTACCACATTCTTCTTGTTTTAGTAGCTAAATTTTAAGTGGAAGTGTTTTGATTGTTTTCCCCTTTGTTTTGATTAATGACACTTCTACAGTTATATAAACTTTGCTAGGGATGGGATGCAAGAGAAGGACTGGTTATCATTAGTTGTAGTTCACAGTGATTTTTGGTTGCTTGCTGTTGCATTCTATTTTGGTGCACGCTTCGGGTTTGATAAAAGTGAAAGGTAATATCTTTTCTGGAACTTAATGACATATTCTTTCATTTTTTTCTTGTCTGAATGTCAAAATTTTCAGTACCTTTCTTTTAAGTCATTGTGGTAGATTCTTAAACAATAACACTTTTAGATATAATTAGAAGTATTTGCAGTATTCTATACACCTCTAGCTAATTTCTGCAGCACAAATCCTGTAATTGCTTCCTTGTTATGAACCTACTAAAGGCAGTAGTTATTGTGGTTAGATGTTCAGCACTAACTCTTTTGGATTTAACTAGATGTATTTACAGTATTTTATACATCTAGTTGATATCTGCAGCAGAAGTCCTGTAACTGCTATCCCTGTTATCAACCTACTAAAAGCAATCTTTCTTAGTTTTTACTGGTAGTGCTTGGGGAAGGAAAGGAGATGGTGATGATGATGATTACCATTGGCTGATGTTCATGGTGTAAAAGATTTTGGTGAATGTTTTCACTTGTGGTATTGTGGAGTCAGCAGAGGATTGGAGGTACCTTAGTTATATAGGTTTCTTTATGATATTTTGTGATGAAAAATTTTATTAAAGATTAAAAGTTTGATAAATATATTATAGTAGTTAGTTTCATTGTGCCTATGGAAGCAAGAGTGCTTCCAATCCTTTCCTACTCTTGTTTTATTATAATGAAGTTGCTTATGCTTTTGCCATTCACTTGAAACATTATTTTTTATATATAGCCTTTGTCCTTTCTGTTGTTGCCATTGGTATTTATGATTTTGGAATTTCAGTCAGTTAAAGTCACTACAGTACTGAAAAACATCTCTTTCTCTTTCAAGCAGTAGCGCTCTTGAATGAAATGATCAAGAGCACTACTACAATGAACTTTCTCAATCATTTTTATGGTCCACTATGGTACTAATTCACAAAAAATGGATAACTTTAACTCATAATGCAAAATATACTATTGTCACAATCTAAAGTAGAGTGATGATCTTCTTACTTGTGTAACAGAGCAACAATAGAACTTAAAGCCAAGTTGTTTCACCAAGTGTTTGTGAAACTTCATTACTTAAAATCCTATCTTCATTTGAGGACAAAAAGCTTGTAGATATATGTCTGTGTGTTGTATATATATATATATATATATATATATGTAACCAACTTCAAGAAATGTCTTCCAATTTGACTCTATATACCCATCAACAATATCCATATGATTACTGGTATAAAGTTTGTTTTATCCTCAAGTTCATCAATTAGTTTCACTATTGTAGTAATAATCTAAAGTGAAGAAAAATCCAAAATGAGACAACATTTTTTTTTAATATCTGCATCCATGGTGGGCTCAAATGGACCCTACCCATTAAATTTAGATATTGGAATGGCTATTAAATTGCTATAACAGTCATATATGCCAGACTAGTTTCTGATCAGAAGATCAATTGGAGTACCTCAACAAAGCCCTCAAAGCTATGTTTGGGAGTCCCGAATTGGTGTCTTGAACTGAATTTCTTATAATTCCAATTCCAAGGCACGCTGATTCATTGCTCCCAAATGAAATATTACCATTAATTTTAGAAATTAAGTGAGCTACCCTCTTCTGACACTCTGCATATCGAAAATCCGTCGAGAGAACAACTTCCTGGGCCTGTTACATAGCAAAAGAAATAGAAACAAGCAAATCCTACTTACATCCACACATAACATATAACCATATATATATATATGTGTGTCTCTATGTGTGTGTATATATATAGAGAGAGAGAGAGAGAGGGGACTAACAAGAGGCATGGTTAAAGATTCAAAAGAGGCAAGGCTAGTTTGAGAAGACAAAGTCCCATTTGACTCTTGTAAACTAGTTGTAGTTCTCTTCTTCTTAGTTCGATCAGAAACAGCCATCACTTTGTCCTGCGAATATTACTCAGGAACTGTAGGGCCTTCATATAGAGCATTCTCAATGGCCATCAGGAAAGAATAACAGGCCTCGCTTTCTCTAATGTTCTAAAGGTGCTTGTATCTTCAGGTGCTAATTCTCAAGTAAGATATTGGAGGCAATTTGTTCATCTATTTTTTCGTTTATGTTAGAAAATGTAGTAACTTATATTTAAGAATTTAGAAGAGCAGAAAATACTAAGTGATAGCCAATAAATATTCCGAAGAACTCCGCTGTCTCTTACTTAGCTTAGCGTTTGGCTTTTTTTTTAAAAAAAAATTGTTTTCAGTCTCCACGCAGTAGATGTTGATGCCACTTTATTATAGACTGCAAGTGTAGCCTTGGATGGGGATGATTCTTTAAAATTAACTTCATTAGTAAAATAAATATATATGTTGATTACTCGAGGCTTGATCTATATTTTAGTTAATTTACCTCCCATAACAAACCAAATATTGATTAAGTTGGCAAGATGTTACATTCTAGATTATACAGAGAATGATTCCAGTTTGTTTGCATAGATTTGTGTCGGGGGTATGGATGGATGGAAGAAGCGAATGACTAATTGCTTGCAGATTCTAGTTGGGCGAGCCACAGTTCCTCTTACAGATACCTGCGTACAATTTCACCCAGATCAGACACGTTTACTTGCCGTACATGTAACTCAGATAGCCATATATAAAGCACCTAAGTTGGAACTCCTTAATCAGGTATGATATATAAATTTTAATTTTTTTTTCTTGTTAGATTTATTCAGATTAAGCATCCTCACAACCCAAGTGTATTATGATGCTTCAATTTTTACTTGTACTGCCGAAACTCTTAACTCTTATCACTTGAAAAGAACTTACAAGTGAAAATATTAGAGAGGGTAAAATTAAAATGAAAATATTCATGTAAATTTAATTTAGACTTAAATTTAATTCAAATTATAACTACATTTAGGAGACTGATTTTCAATTAGAAGATTTGATCACTTAGATTATCAAATTAGAAGAACTGTTATGACTAGTCAGTTGAGTGGGACTACATATAAACTGGCTGGAATTTGATAATTTCAAACGGTATAGTATTGACTAAAAACAATGATATTATTCCCATATGATTATTCATTGTGTAACTTGGCCTACCTTATACTAATCCACTAGTTGGCAACTTTCCATAAATCAACCTATAAATTTGCTATCAATCTGATTTGTTTAATATATCGAAGATTTAAACATGTAGACCATAAGAAAGCTACAGGTCTCCTTGAATAAAAGTTAGCCTAAACATTGTTAGAAAAAATAAAGCCATTTTAACTTTGTGTTCATTAGATCAAATCCAAACTCTTCTTTAGCTTGGCTTAGCAAGTTCTGAAATGAAGGATGCTTCAAGTATGAAACTGGGACTACAAATCTCTTCTTCTCGGTTTCTCCAACATAAACAGCCAAGTGGCCTTTGGGTACACCTCTAGCTACTAGAGTCGAGAACCCTCGCTTTTTCATGTTTTGGGCTGATGGATCGGTAATCTCAGCTTGATCCTCGTCAAACTCCTCACATAAACTCTCGGTGTTAGAAGAAGGAGAAGAAGGGTCTAAACTGCTTGAATCCTCAGGCACTTCTTCTTCAAACTAACTTGCCATTACACCATATACAATATCAACAATAAATTAAAACAATCAACCATTTCATATTCTTATCATGATGTAGTAAAAAGTTTTTTTTGCTTTGAAGCTAGATACATTATTAATAAAAGGAACTAAAATATCTAAACTAGAACAAAGTAAACTAATCAATTGGAAAGAGTCAATAATACACTACTTTAATATTTAGAAAAGTACTTTAGTGCATAATTGTTACTAACAGTGCATAATTGTTACTTTAATATTTAGAAAAGTACTTTAGTGCTTAATTCTTACTAACAGTGCATATTTTCTTCAAGAAGAAGGGTAACAATGCATATTATGCAGTAACTTGTAGTAACAATTATGCATTGTTAGCTTAAGAAAAAATACAGTACTTTGTAGTAACAATTGTGCATTGTTAGCTTAAGAAAAAAGAAAGAGGATTTATGTTCTAAAAAACCTACTTTAATATTTAGAAAAGTACTTTAGTGCTTAGAAAAGGAAAAAAAAATCAGACTTTTAATTGCAATTCAAAATAGGAGGCCAAGTGCCTAAGATCAATAAAATCAAATGATGTCTCAGCTAAAGTTCAAAGGCAACAAAATTATTTATGGAAATAATAAAGATCAAAATGAAATATTTGTAACATATTGTTATTACTTTGTAGTTATTGTAAGAAAATTGTCCCAATGACCTCAAACTCTTTTTCCAAGCTTCAACGTTATTTTATGAACACACTCAACTCAACACTTACGCCCACTATGCACCAATGAGAACTTACAACCAAGAGTTCTCGAAAACACCATTTCCTTAAATAGAATCTAAACGAATAGTAGTTGCCCATCCTACAAATCTACAATAGCAATAATAAAGCTCTAGATCAATGATGCAACTGATCCAGCCAAGGAAACCGAAAAAAATATATCTAAATTTACCACTGAAATTTATCAAATTATAGTTCCATCAAAAGATTAGTTAGTTCATGAAGGCCTAACAAATCTAAATAGAACAAAACATTAAATGATACAATTCAAATCAAACTGAAAGCCTGCATGGCATAAAATTGCAATTAAATTTCAATTATATATTGATCTTTTTGTGCTTTCACTCTTGTTGTACTTGCTCTATTGACCCTCTCTTCTTAACTCCCAGGATAATGAACCAGCATAGCAGCAGCAGTGTGGATGTTATGTTACACTACGATGACCTTGTAACTAAGATTTTGCTTCGATTGCCTCTAAACTACGTCTTCAAGTTTATTGTTTGGCTTGAGTTTATTTATAGCTAGAATGTCTTTTAAATGTTCACTGTATCTAGAAATATTTGTTAATGGTTGTAATTTTTAAGCATGCTAAATCATTTAAATATGCTAGTTTTGAATGGATGCAAATTAGATATTGATATTGTATGGAAGCACATAATTTTGGGTTGATATGAAAGTCATTCATATTATGTTTTTGGGTTAACTTTCATTTGGATGTGTTAGCTTTGGATGCAAATTGAATGTTAGTATTGTATGGCATAACAGGTTTTTGGATTAGGTTTCATAGGTTTTTGGAATGAGGATGAAAGTATTAGAAAAATGAATATTTCAAAAAAAAAAAAAAAAAACCTTTATAAGGCGGACAATGGCCGCCCTTAATAATATGAGGCTTATCTTTTAAGGCGGGCCAAAGCCGCCCTTAATATTAAGCTTTTAAGGCGGGCCATAACCGCCCTTAATACTATGTGGTTTAGCTTCTAAGATGGGCCAAAGCTGCCCTTAATATTATGTGGTTTAGCTTTTAAGGCGGGCATGGGCCGTCGTAAATAATTGAGATTTTAAGGCGGAAACTAACCGCTCTTAATAATTGAGATTCTAAGGCAATAATTGACCGCCCTAAATAATTACACTTCTATGACGTGTAACGACCACCTTGAATAATGGAACTTTTAAGACACTAAATAACCGCCTTGAAAAATTATTTTAAAGGCGTTTCTGAAATTATTAAAGGCAGTTTCGGACTGCCTTTAAAAAGTTTCCGCATGCCTTTAAAAAAATTTAGTAATCATAACGCCTTAATAGAGGACAGGCCATGGAGCGCCTTAAAAAGTCATTTAAGGCAGTTTTGGCCTGTCGTAAAAGACTAATTTTCTTGTAGTGTGGTGACCCTTGTGGGCGGGTGTGGTATGGGCGGGTGCGAGAGATACTAGGCGAGCTACTACACTAGCAGGCTACAAGGTGCTCAATCCAATATCGCCTGGGTATGGAAAAGGGAATGTGCTTATATATTATGTGTTCTCTCCAAATGGTATGAGGCCTTTCGGGGGTAAAACTCAAGAGCAAAACCATGCGAGCTTAGGCCCAAAATGGACAATATCATACCACATGGTGGAGCAGGCCGTTACAAATGGTATCAGAGTTGGACCTAATAGGAAGTGTTCAGTTGGCTATGGGTACAACATTGCACCTCAGTACAGCCTATCACCCTCAGATTGATGGTCAGACCGAGAGGGTTAATCAAATTCTGGAGGATATGTTATGGATGTGTGTACTTGACTTTAACAATAGTTATTAGAAGACTTGGTATGGCATCATTCGAGGCTTTATATAGGTACCCATGTAGGTCGTCTGTATGCTGGTTGGAGGTTTGAGAGAATAGATTTTTGGGTTTTGAATTCATTAAGGACACCTCAGAGAATGTTTTTCTTATTAGAGACCATATGCGGATTGCTCAAAGTAGACAAGAGTTATGCAGATCGAATAACTCGGGCATTAGAGTTCAAGGTGGGGGATCAAGTTTTGCTTAAGGTCTCTCCCATGAAGGGAGTAATGCGGTTTGGGAAAAAGGAAAAATTGTCACCTCGTTTTGTGGGTCTTTTCATGATTATGGATAGGATTGAGGCAGTAGCATATAGATTGGCGTTACCAGACAAAATGCACAGGGTGCATAATATTTTTCATGAGTCTATGTTGTAGAAATTTCTTAGGGATGAGGATACTTAGCAGCACATTGAGGTTGGGGAGATTAAGTTGTAGCCAGATGCAACATATGTGGAGTAACCTTACTGTATTCTTGACCGTAGGAACCAAGTCCTTCGTTTCAAGACTATTCCTTTAGTACGTGTCCAGTGGAGCCACCACAATGAGGCAAAATCAACTTGGGAGAGGGAGGATGAAATAAAAGCAAAGTATCCAGAGCTTTTTATGTTAGGTATGAGGTAAATTCTGAGGACAAAATTTATTTTTTTAGGGGAGAAGAATGTAATACACTATAATTTGAGGATATTTAATTTGGATTTTTATTTATTTAAATTATTTATTTTGTGGTGTTTAAATGTTTTAGTTAATTTTGGTTAATGCATGTTCTTAATTGTTTAATGTAGATAGTTGATTAATTGGTGTTAAGTGTTGATTGACTTTAATGAGTTTGTGAAATTTTTGGTGTTAAATGTTTGTGTTAAATATTTGTGAAATTTTTGGATTTTTGGGCTGTATTTTTCTTTTATTAATTTTTATTTATTTTCAGGTTGGGCTAGGGAGAGTTTGGGCTAAACTTTTGGGTTGGGCTATATAAATATATATATATTTATATATATAGATGTGGGCTAAATATATTTATAATTATTATTTTAATTATTTAGGAATTATCTTTGTGTTTCTAGAAAAGAAAAAAAAATAAAGAGAAAATAAAATTAAGGTTCAGTAGTTCTACACATAGAGGGTTTTTACGCACAGACAGGAAGAGAACAATTAACGCCAGAGAAAAAGGAGAGAAAGGTGATTTTGTTCAAGATCAAAAGGCAAGTTCAATCTATTCACTTTCCCTTTGAACTTGTAAACATAGATAAATAATTGTTTTATTTGATTTGTATGTGTATGTGTATATAAACATATATTTATACATGAATTTTTGTATGAACATGCATAATGGTATGAAATCCTATGTACACAGATCTGTAAATTCGTGTGGAGGATCATTGTTCGGATGTATTAGTGTGTGTGTGTGTATATATATATACATACATATATATATATATATATGCATATATGTTTATATATACAAGCATGTAAATTCGTATATGGACATTTAAGTTGTGTTTGTTGGAATGTAATCTGAACAAAGTGTTCGTTTGCCATCTGTGAGTGACTATTGATAATTAGGATTTAAAGAATTGAAAATTTTGATAGAATTTTGAGATTTAAGTTGAAGATTCCTAGAAACTTGAATTTGGGAGTTTTTGATTTATGCTACGAATGGAGGCGATTCATACACTATTAGAAAGCTTAGATGAAGGGGAACATTTTTGTATATAAAAAGTTAAATTTCGGTGGCCGGAAGTGGTTGGAAAGTGGCCAGGAAATCGGCGGGATCGCACTGGGCACACACCAGCGCAATGGGGAGAATGTTGCCCCAATGCAGCGCGATGCCCACGTGTGCCGCTGGCGCCTGGGGTGGTCTCTGACAGCTGGAGGGGACCAAAAAAGGGGCAGTCCGGTCCCACTCGCCGAGCCCAACCTTTGGGCCCAATTTGAGCCCAGTCCGGAATATTTAAGTATATATTTTTTAAATTGTAAGTCATTTTAAATTGTAGAAAATTATTAAAAATATATTAAATTACTTAGAAATTCTAGAAAATTTTTAAAAAATAAAATGAGACTTTTTAAGACAGATTATGCATGGAAGCATAGGATAAGGCTAGGTTTAGCTACACTTGTTGTATAATTTGTAATGTAGGCTTTTATATGTTGGAGTTTCTTTTTATTGTTTATTTATTTTCTTTGTTGGTTTTCTTTGCAAGCATAAATATACTTGGTTAATTGTTTGATGTTTAAATCAGTATGGAATTGTGTTAATTCGTCTGCTTTTATGGTATGTTTGTTTTATTGTATTTATTTTATTCATGTGGCTATAGGGTTTACATTATATTAATTAGCATGATTTTAAGTATGTTGAATTTTATTTAAAGGAATATGGGTGGCATGTAAGGATTGCCAAATACCTAATAAGTTATTTAATGTGTATAAGGGGCATGTGAGGATTACCAAAATACCTAATAAGGTATTTAATATATATAAGGGAGGCATGTGAGGATTGCCAATTACTTAATAAGGTATTTAATATTTATATAAGGGAGGCATGTCAGGATTGCCAAATACTAATAATGTATTTATTTTATATGTGCTCGGGCATGTAAGGATTGCCGTTGGATTGAACTTAAAAACTTGGTCTATATTTTGTGATAACAGATAGGTTGGTACAGTGTATAAGATTGTCCTAACTTGGAACCATAGGTTAAATGAGAAATGGTATGCGTATGTATTTATATATAGTTTATCGTCCTCATATAGAGGGTATGTTTATCTGTTCTCTAGGGGTGGCAGTAGAGGGAACTTGCTCGTGGGTTTAACCCACTCTGTTGATATTTCAGGTCCCAGACCGCTTCCGCCTTGAGGCTAAAGTTTCGTAGAGCGTGGCAGTTATCTGTTCTTATCGAACTTCAGTGTAGGGACTTAATTCTCCTTTATTATTTTTGGGATGTTGTCATAAGATATTTATCTTTGTTCTTTTTGGTTAAGGGGTCCTTGAGTTATGGGATTTCCATGTTTTATTGTTCAGACTCGTATATTGGTTATTTAATATCATTTATTATTTCAGTTAGAATTTCTTTTCGGCATTTATAATCCTTCTTTGTCACTTGTATTATGTGCTTGTGTGCTATCAGTTGTAGGTATTCCTTATGTTTTATGTGTAAAACTGACCACCTCATGCGTGAAATTATATGGGGTATTTTAGTACGAGGGAGTTGTGCATATGACGTAGAACGGAAGTATAAGGGGTTACCAGCGTAAACCCTAAGAACACAGAAACTGGAATCCACCAGCACAATTAATTGTAAACCAAAGTAAAACTTTATTGATAAATTGATTGATCTCTGCCCTATGGCAGTATATATATTTATAATAGAGAAATCATAATCCTAACAGGACTAGGAAACCTAAAAATAAAGGAAACTTATAGAAATTCTAATCCTAACAGGAAAAGAAAATCTATTTCCAAAGGAAACAAAAAAGGAAAGAAAACACTAAAATAATAAAGGAAACTTATTATAATAGTTATTCTGACAACCGAACGAAAAGTTATGCCCGTTTCTTCGGACCAACGCGTTTTGCCAATTTTCGGTCAATCTCTTCTTCAAACTCCAAAGCCAATTGTCCTACATCAGTATACCATGTTGCATTATAAATTACTTATGGTATGGTTGTGATACATGAATATTTGCTTAATATGATTAAATGCAAATGTATGTTTGTGTGGTATTCATGGGACTTGCAGAATTGTGTTTTAGATATTTCTATTAAGTGTGTGGTTACTCATCCCATGAGGATTAATTCTTTTTAGGAAACGAAAAGGAGGTGGTGGAGTCTCCTCAATGGTAAAGTTGGTGTGGAGCGGTATCGGTTCATTTAAAGACTTTATTATTACTTTATTTTAATGCATATCTGGATTGTGGAATATATGCATGTGACAATCATGTAATGACCATTTATGTTCCGAGAATATGTAATGTTTATGCTTTATGGTGTTATACGTTTAAATACGATTTTGAGCATAATTGTAACTTTATACCCTATATGTATGTGTTGAACATGATAAATGTTAGGAGGTGGGAATGATGGTGAATTGCATATATGGTGAACACCTGAAGAATTCTGCAGTATTTCAGGCTCAGGGTAGTTTGGGGTGGCTCAAAGTGCAGTTTTAGACGCCTTTTAAATTTCGAGGTGGCTCAAAGTGTAGTTTGAGGCGTCTCATAAATTTTGAGGTAGCTCGAAGTGTAGTTTGAGGAGATTCAAAAAGTCTTCTGGAAAGTTGTGTTTTCTTTTAGAAGTTTGAGGTGGCTCAAAGTGCAGTTTGAGGCACCTTATAAATTTTGAGGTGGCTCAAAGTGCAGTTTGAAGTGTCTCATAAATTTTGAGGTGGCTCGAAGTGCAGTTTGAAGTGGCTCAAAAAATCTTCTGAAAATCTGTGTTTTCTTCTAGAAGTTTGAGGTGGGTCAAATTGAAGTTTGAGGCGCCTCAAAATATGTTAATCCTTAAAGAGTTGAAATTTCATAATTTGAGAATGAAAATGAATACTTACGAATGTATGAATCGATGTAGGGCCCATTGGGATGAATAGTGATAAGTATATGCATAGATATTCACGTGTGTATGATTAACTTCTGTGGTTGTAAGGTGTCGATGTTTCATTTAATCACTCTCATTTTCCACGCCCTTCTGGATGTTCGAATTCGGAGTGTGACAGATTGGTATCAAAATATGATATCATAGTGAGATTGTTGATGTGACGTGATGATATGTAACATAATCACTCTCGATTTTCGGGAGTTGAAAATCGGAGCGTGACAATATATATACACACACACAGTCCGACCTCTAAGCGAGAGTCTTGTGTACAGGGTACGACCTTTTAGACACACAAAATATGTATGCGCATATACTCACAAATATAATATTTTGGCCTAATAGCTGATGGGGGCATGCCAAGGCTAGAAACAAGGCCATCAAGGTTTTAGTGGTTGTTCGACTTTGTTTGGACACTTGGGTGCTTTTTGATAAAATTAATTATTTAACACCGAAAATTTTAAGAGCTAAATTTCAAGAAGTTTTTATGTGATAATAAAATTTGAGATTTTTTTATAAGAAAATGATATAAATGTCAATCAAGGTTTTACACTGACTGATGTGGTAGCTACAGAGTGAAACACTTAAAAAGACGAGTTTACTTTAAAAGTGATTCAAATTGCATTATCAAGCACTTAATCTATCCAGAATTAAGTATTAAATCGGATTATCAAACAACACCTTACTCATCTGACCAAAAAAATATCCTATCATATTAAAATAGCTTCTGCAGTGGTTTGTTATAACCTCTGCCTTTTGCTAGTAAAAACAGTTCCATTAGTGGAGGCATAGCCATAAAAAAGTCATTCAAACAATTGCAACAAAAACCGGTCTTCATGGCCATGGGTCTTAGCACCCAAGCCTCATGTCAAGGTTTCAAGACTGGCAGAGAAAAGAAAGAAAGAAAAAAAAAATAATTGCAACAAAGTAGCTGCTCCAATTGAGTTCAGCATTAACTAGACGAGATCATCAATTAAAAGCCCTAGTCAGAATACATGATATTGGAAACTCTGTAAAGTATGCCAAGTTTGATAAAAGCTTATAGTGATCATTTGCAAAAACACTACCACTTGATACAACACACCAAAACATAAAAAGAAGGGTTATACATACATCAGAAGCTCACTGCATCCACAAATCACTAAGCAAAAACTTTTGATGGATGGAACCAAATTAAACAAAACTAGTAGTGATATAGAGCTGCCCAGATGAAAGTACCTTAACTACAGTAAAATACCAATTTGCCAGCTCTAATCAGATGGGGTTGCACTTCAGAGGTTGGTTTGGTTGCCCTGCACACCCCGTGCGAAATATGGACACTTTTATCACAAAATCCTGAAGCTCAAAGACACAACTATCTCCTTCCACCAAATTATTTTCCTTCACAAATGCTGCCCAACCCTTGCTTAAATATGTCCCTCCTCCTTTCTCAGGAATGCAACGGACACGCCACTCTTTTCCATCAGAAACCTGAAGCTTAACGAAATCTGAAACACTAAGCAAACACTTCATCTTCGTGACAAATTTGCATGGTATATACTGCATAAGAAAGAAAAAGATATCTGTCATTCCAACATCGAACTGAAAATTATACATGATATAAGAGCAATATATTGGGAGAAATATTCCGTTTATAAGCAGCTGGTTGGACATCTTTACCAATGAAGCAACATAAACAGCTCTAGCAACATGTAACATGAATTCAGCATTATAAAATGAATTAACATTGCTTCATGACCAACATGTAACATGAATTCAAGGGCTCACCAGGAGATGGCCGTTTACATGATATGGACGCAATATAACCATATGAAAAGGATTTTCAGGCTTAAACATTCTTGCTGCATTAATTTCCCTCTCTCTCGCTTGGTTTATCACTGGTCTCCTTGTCGAACAAGTTGTTGAGCGAGTGTTAGTACCAAGCATTTCTGCACACCATTCTTGTTTAACCCGCGATTCCTTCCCATCTGCAATTTATCAAATTAGTGACAAGAAAAAACTACTGGCAGAAAAAACTAGTCTGAAAGCTTACTAGAAATAGTTCTTTGATTTGTAGTATTTGAATATTTGCTTTCATCAAACTGATGACTTGTGTATCTATTTTTTTGAGTAGCCACTTGTAAACTGTTTGCAATTTTTGTTGGATGCTGCTCCTCTACATCAATTATCTCTCTTTTGTCCTTAAGTTCACTTTCATCAGGAACTGGTGGAGTCAGTGCTTGAAAAGTCTCAACATTCTTAGTCACAAACTGGTTCTTTCTCTTGGATTTATCCGAAAAAGAATCATGCCACTTTGACATATCGCTTATCCTTGGTTTTCTTCCACACGCTTCTTGCAAATTCTCTAATTTAATCATTTGCTCCTGATCTTGTTTATATCTTTTGCTTCTTGTTAGATATCGAGGAGTGGGTTCCAGTCTCTCGAATAAAGATGCACTTTTACCCTTTTTGTCGAGTCCCAGACTAAATTTAGATGAAGATCCAACAAAACCCGAGGACCCCAAGATTTCAACAGAGTCATCATCTTCGATTTCTTCCACATCATATAATTGACTTTGCTTTCCATTATTGTGTTCTTCAGAACTCCTCCGAATACTGAATGGATACTGGATCTCGGAGGCAGTCAAATCAAATATAAGAACATCAAAGTTTGAACTCCCTTTATATTTGAAGACTAAAAAGTAAAAGCAACCGATTGAGTTATGTTCCATAAATTGTTTCCAACCCTCACAAAACCAAATCTTCTTGTCAGCCTTCTCCAAACCCACATGCGAAACATGGCCAGTGGGAACAGTGAGTATGGCAACAGCAGAGAGTTCATCACTGTAGTTCCTGACAAACTTTTCAGGGATCCTCTGCAGATATCAAAATTGAAGTGGGCTCAATTGGTTAAGTGGAGTTTAAAGTGCTCACATAACATGAATGTAGCTCCAAATATTGTAAAAGTTATACTGCTCATCAAAAGAGCAACACCATACAGGAAAATTTGCACATGAAATGCTATTATTTCATAGGGATGTAGAATTGTTATCAACCAGAGTAAAGTAATGCTATTTAGACCTATTTCCCAAGCCGAGGAATGTAGTTGAAGGGTTTTTATCCATTTGATAAAGTGGATGGGGCCAATATTGATCTCATCCACTTCATCAAATTGATAAAAGCACTTCGGCTATACTCCACAGCTTGGGAAATAGGTCTAAATAGCATTACTCTATCAACGAAGAAGTACCCAGATTTCTTATGTTGCAACCACTACAATAAAGTAGGGTTCTTCAACCGATCAACCTCTCACAAAAAATTCCAAACAGAGCCTCTAGTTTCAAAGGCAAACCTGAAACAGAATCGCCAAACAAAACTTTTTGCCAAGGCACGCGCGTGGGTAGAAATAGTAAAGAAGAATAGGATATGGCCTTAGATAGTGAAGAATAGAAACATAAGATTCATGTAACCAATCCCAAGTAGTTGGGAAATGGCTTGGTGGTGGTGGTTGTTGTTGTTGGCCGGTTTAATTGAGAGCAGATATAAACTTGTCTATTTTTTTTTAGACATATCAAAAAAGAAAAAGAAAAAGCTATAACCATTTTGCTACACTATTTTATTTGAATGATATTGCAGAATAACAGAGGCTGTGCATTTGGAAGTTTTGTTTAAACAAAGATTATCATGTTTGGTTTTTTTGGCCTCAAGATATTAAAACACACATTCCAGAATTATTTCAAATGGGACAATTTGGTAAGAAAATAAGAAACCAGCAGTAACATTGCACAACAATATAATTTAATAAAGTTGAAAATACTCCCATATAATTTTTTGGGTAATTCTTTTCACAGTTCATGGTTCAATATTTCTATATTATGTACATAGCATAATATTATAGATCCCTTTAATCTGAGAGATATTCAAGGTATATATTAACTACCCAAAAATATTTTTAGTGTATATGCAACAATACTTAATAAATAAATAAATAAAGGAGCCATATCAAAAGGTCACATTTTATGTTTGGTTTCTGATCAGAAAACGTAAGAAAAGGAAGGAAAAAGACTGAATTGTGAGCCTAAAATCTTCATTCACATTTGGCCTTGGGTTAGTTCAGCTTCACCTCCTTGGGTAAGTAAAAAGGTCTAAACAGGCATAAAACATAACATGCCAAACAAAAATGGAAAAACAAACAAACAAATAAACAGAAATTTTCTTTTCTCCTCATTTATTTTCTCGGGAAAAAAAGGAGACTAATAAGGATTTTCAACGGAACAAAGCATAAAATAAAGGAATATCGAGAGAGAGAGAGAGAGACGATCATATTACAAGCTTCTTCTCATGAATAACGGAGGGCAGTATTATCTTAAAGAATTTTGACGACGCCATCGCCGGAGAAATTGACCGGTGGCAACGGCTTCCGTTGGGTTCCACTGTCCGCTTGTGTTGTTGCATTACTATACCTCTATATATATCTATATATACAATGTGTATATGTATATATTATAAACTGGATTCTCTTGATCTCTGTAAGGAGGGTAATTGAGAGACGAGTCTTGTCAATACGAGCCCACAGCTTAATTCCACCATTTAACTCTAAATCAAAAGTCTCACTCTCTCTAAACATTTAATGCTCTGTTTCTTACTGGTGCTCCCAACACAGCCAAATAGTGTAGTGCTCTGTTGTCACTTGTCATTGACGGTACCGAGAAGATTCACATTATGTTAAGTACACCACCTAAATTTCAATCAATACACAAATCTTACGGTAGATATCGAACGTATACGAATTAAATTCTATACATAAACACGTACAAAAGAGATTTATTCCGTTGTATTTACATCGACATTGTCAACTTTATTTTAGTATTTATTTATTTATTTTGAAAGAGAGTAAATGTGTCAAACCCTCTTATAATTTGAAAAATGTGCAAAAAAAAAAAAAAAAAAAAACTCTCCATGTCACTTTTTTTCCCTTTAATTTGTATTTGACACAAATAAACCTTTCCAACTTATAAAATTAGTTTTATATACCACAATATTTTAATACAAAAAAATCAAATTAATCTTGTTACGAAAAGACTAAAATACTAGGTTTGGCTATTTCTCTCTTCAATCTCACACACACACACATATATATATATATATATATTTTCTTTTGCTTCCACCATCGCTCTTCTGACCATACTCTCTCTCTCTTCGTGACAAGTTATATTCTCTCTCTTCTTTTTTTTTTTTCTTTTCTCTCCTTTCTTTTTTTCTCACCGGTTCTCTCTCTTCCTTCTTTTACTCTCACTTGTTCTCTCTTTTCTTCACAATTTTCTTTTCTTCTTCTTTTTTCTTTTCCTTTCTCTTCCTCAATCTCTCTTCTTCTTCATGGTTTGTGGAGTGAACCAGATGGTGGTTTGTTGGTTGTTTGATGGTGGGTGTTCAGTTTCAATGGAAACCGGCAGTTGTAATTCGCCAGCGATAGACGAGGCAGTGTTGGTGGAGCTGTGGTGTGCGATGATGATGACGGGTCTTGAGTTTGGAGCCATGAATGAAGATGATTTGGCAGCGTGCTTTGGTTGAGAGGCTTCGTCAATGGA
This sequence comes from Cornus controversa, assembly GCA_026545225.1. Classification (NCBI taxonomy): domain Eukaryota; kingdom Viridiplantae; phylum Streptophyta; class Magnoliopsida; order Cornales; family Cornaceae; genus Cornus; species Cornus controversa. Next base: position 23,965,769 of record CM048852.1, read on the forward strand.
GGATAATCATGGGAACTCGGCAGTGGGACTCAGCAGAGATGTAATTCGGGCAGTGAACAGTGCACGGTGTTGGGTCTTGAGTTTGGAGCAGTAAATGAAGATGATTTGGTTGAGAAGCTTCGTCAATGTAGGATAACCATGGGAACTCGGCATAGATCTAATTCCATCAGTGAACAGTGCATGGTTTTGGGTCTTTGGTTCAACTCGGATGGAGATGATGGTAGTGATTTCGCAGACAAATGTGACAATGATTTCAAAGCGGGCATTTTAGTCTTTTCATAATAAGATTAATTTTGGTATTTTTTGTGCTTAAATATTTTAGGGTATAAAAGTAATTTTACAGGTAGAAAGAGTTTATTTGCACCAAATACAAAGTAGAGAAGAAAAAATTAAACATTAAGGAGAGTTTTTTTTGTACATTTTTCAAACTATAAGGGTGTTTTATGTACTTTACCCATTTTGAAAGTGAAACTGAACTCTTCTTTTTAATACAACTACACTTTTTTATTTATTTAAATAACAAAAATACTCCTGGTCCTTTGTTATTTTATTTAGTGTGAAATGCTTTGACATTCTCAGATTTTCTTCTATTACTTACATAAAATACTTGTGTCAAAATAATTTGACAACTTAAGTTACCACCGTTCGTTTTTAGAATTAAATACACTCACCTTCTCATATGTTTGGCTTAATTACACACGACAATCATGTTTGGTGTTTAATATACTCTATACCTTTAAGGTTATGTACTTGCTATTAATAACCCCCTCTCATTTTTTCACTGTCAAATACACTAATGAAATTGTGCAAAAATGTTTAGTCACCCTTTATTGGTTTGAAAAGAACATAACACCCTTAAAATTTGATGTGAGATGATAAAAAAGACCATAATTCAATTACATGTATATTAAATTGATTGGCTCTTTCTCTTTCTAAATATATACATTAAATTCATGATGGTGGGTGTCATGCCCCAATTTTCGATACCCAAGTCGGTATAGGAGCTGGAGGTGAACAGTTCATTCCGTACCACATGTCATCATCCACATGCCCTAAAAGACCAAAAAATCCATTCTTGTGTCCCAATTCAATTACCTCAACTTATAATCTACTGTGGAAGCTTAAACACACACACACACACACACACACACATATATATAGATGTGGTCACGTATAACTCAGCGTCAATCCTTAACTAAGGCCCCATACGTGGTTGCACATGCACAATGCTAATTGCTATCCACCACCTTCGCACAATCAAAATGTGTTTTTCGCACAATTGAAATGGACATTTTGATCAATTAAAACCCCATATTCACATAATCAAAATTCTCGATCGTGCAAAGTACTATCGAAGTTTTTTATCATTCGGGACTTTTGACATTTGTTTAAAAAAATGCAATTTCTCGCTTGATCAAAAGTGCAGTTTAACACAATCAAAATTTGGCACAATCAAGATGGTGATTTCACACAATCGAAGAATTTCGATCGTGCGAAATAGGCATTCCACATAATCAAAATAGCCTTCGGCAGAATTTTTGACAATTCCTCAATTTGTCCACTTTTCATTCAAAATTCATTCCAACAACCTAGAATCATCACACATCCTCCCAATCATCCATAACATGATAAGTCATCACGATCCTACTCCAAAACATACATTTGAATCTTATAGAGAAAAATTCATGTATTCGTTACACATACTTCAAAAACATGCATTTTATACCATCCTCAAAAGTTGTAGAATTGAAACACATAGAGAATACATAAAAGTTCTCATACATATCTACCATCCAACTGTACGAACGTCATTTCTAAACTAGTCCACATGCCACAAACAGGCATGGACACTTACATGCAAGTCTTAATCCAAAAATATCCAAAAAGATATAGTTCTTCTACTCTATGTCCAACTAACGGTTGTGTATCATCAACCACCTTCTTTTCATGTCCTAAAAATGTTAATGTAGGGGGATGGGCAATTTCAACGAGCTCAAAGTTACAATGTCGTGAAATCCATTCAAGTCCACATTTCATGTTCAATGCATAAAATACAAATCATGCTCGACAACTACATGTCATGCTCCCTAGCATTCTAATCACAAACTCATATGCTCAATTCACATAAGTCATGGCATATACGTCAATTATAACTTGACAACCATATAAGGATAATTCATACATAATGCACACATTTCCATCATATAAAAAATCCAACCATGACTACAAATTCATAATCAACCCACAAGCCAGCACGGATAACCAAATATACAATATCCAAAATATATCAAAAATGCTACCAAAGTCCCGCTTGGACATTCAAGTCTCATCAGTCATTGGCGCCTTATCTGTAAAAGAGTTTAGAATAAAGGGGTGAACACCACTGCGGCTCAATAGAGATACCCCAACCCACCTAAGTGCCGACTCGACATGACGTACATGAATGCGTGTCACCACATTTCGTGTATCATCCAACATATGCTATGTTCATTCACAAGCAATGCATATATAAATAAGGATGCATTAAACACGTGTATCATGCTTCACAATTTAAAATAAAAGCAATAACATACCCTCGTCCCTCTCTCGGACTCAACCCGATACCCTAACATAGTTTTTGACCAGCCATGTAACCTGGGACACCTCCCATAACAGTCTCAAGACTTTGGCCCACTCTGCCAACGACATACTTTTGGGGCAATATTTTGGTTTGCTCATTGGTGATTAGACCATATCAGCACCGTCACCAAATATTTGATTAATCAAGGTGATTAGACCATATCAGCACCATCACCGAGTGTTAGGTGGTTCAAAGTGGTTAGTCCATATCAGCACCGCCACTGAGCATAATTGGATTCAAGGTGATTAGTCCGTATCAGCACCGTCACCGAATCATTAGGTGGCTCAAGATGGTTAATCCATATCAGCACTGCCACCAAGCATAATTGACCCAAATCACCGACACCTAGTCTTGACCACATTTTCCCATTCCCTCACAACGGCCCATATATGCATTCCGAACACATAACAATCAAGTATTCCACATTCGCACTCCACAATGCATAAGCTAATTAGTGTAATACATAACATGCATTTTCATCTCCACGAAGCCACACATATATTTACTTATACATGTGACACCTAGCATATTATACACATATGCACACAATTTTCACTTAAGCACATTTTAATCATGCTTCACCAATGCATGCATTTTCTATGAAAAAGATAACATGTATTTAACTCATAGAGCAACACATAACACATACATGTTCAATATAACACATTTTCACATATGTACACAAAATCTAGCATATAAGCATACATGCTAACATCTCTCACACATTCACCCCTTATACCGTGTATATTACCATATACATATCTATTGCACAAAAGAGACTAAAGAGAGTAGACAAACACCACATCCCACCCCTCTTACCACTCTAAATCATACAATACGTACCCTTAGCTCTCACCGCTTCACCCGAATCTTAGAATCGATAAATAAATGAGAAGGAGAACCCTTACCTTAAAATCCAAGCTTAGAAGTGGAAGACCCAAATTTTACCAAGCTTCAAACTCCTCCAATGGCAACTTTCCACTGATCAAAACGAAGAGGAGAGTGAGGGGAACAACTCTTGGTCTTGGCTTTACCCTCAAATCTCACTTCTTGGCCCTCAAAACTTAGAGAGAAGGAGAAGGAGAGAACTTGTAGAGAGAGAGAGAGAGAGTCGAATGTAGAGAGAGAGAGGAGCCCAAAAATCTAATTTTTCCTCTCTTTTTCCATCTATATATCATATATATTATATCAATTTGCCCCTTTGCAACTAAACCCTCTATCATTCCCTTATTTGCTCCTTGTTATGGGCCTTTTGCGCTTATTCGCACACTAGCCTTTCCTCATTTTTTAAAACTTCACTTATACCCTTAAACTTACATCCATACCCCCACACCACTCCCTAGAGTTCGTAGTTATTTCTCGGGTTACCCGAACCCATTCCGTTCCCACACTCGTAATCGAAAACATAGAAAGGATTATTTAGGTCCACTAAACACGTTATTAGGCAACTAACCATGCTTAAAAGGAAAATCCATTTAACCTTTAGTCATGATTCCAAAAAAAAAAATTTGGGTCGTTACAACCTCCCCACCTTAAAGGAATTTTGTCCTCGAAATTAGGAACATACCTCAAGTAGTAAATAGCTCAGGGTATTTTGAGCGAATTTCTTGTTCTCGCTCCCACGTAACCTCCTCAACTCCATGATGTCTCCAAAGGACTTTAACCAATGGAATGGTTTTGTCTTGAAACACTTGTTCTCTAGCATCCAAAACCTATATCGGTCTCTACTCGTAAGACACATCCTCCTCCACCTCAAGATCTGTCCAATCTAACACATATGAAGGATCCGGTTCATACTTTCTCAGTATCAAAACGTGGAAAGTATTGTGCGTGCTTGACAATTGCGGAGGCAATGCCAAGCGGTATGCAACCTCACCCACACGATCCTGTTCTGTTCTTTCATCAATTGGGAGTCCACCCACTATAGTCGAATGAAGAAAACACTTTATGATAACACAATATAAATGACTTGTGCTCTTAACTTAATTTGGTAACCATACCATGCACGCACCAAGTTATTGTGTTGTCAATGGCCACTATGATTCAAGTCTTGAATCGAATCAATATATAGCATTCATAATATATCAATAGTGTTTTTTGATAAGCAAACATATTCTTATTGATAAGCCAATGTCATTACTTCCCAATTGGTGCTATAAAGGGCATACAATCCCAATACTAAATTCATAGGATCATAAGATAACATCACTGCAAAGAAATTTCAATCATGCATGTTAGTTAAAATCATCAAATTATATTGAATAATGAAAAATAGGCCCTACTTTTATTATGGAAATCAGAATGGAAACACTATAAAACATGGCTTACTAATCACTTGAATATTCTTCAACGTTTCTCTACAATTGGTGTTTCTTAGAACACGTCAATGACGTTTCCTAGAACACATTAATGGGGAGTAGGTATTGGTTACTCGGCGGTCCCTAAAATAGAGGAGTCCTAGAAATTAAAAACTCTTATTTCTTATGATCTCCTATTATTCTGAGAAACAAGAAAAATGTATAGGGTGGGATTCCTAAATACATTGTACCTCTATAGTATTTAATAATTTTTCGTCAATGGGGACTCTATCGAATAATGCATCATCACGCCTGGGAGGGCTTCAACGAGTACATAGGAACCCATTCTGGGTTCACCATGGAGAATTGAGAAATGAGGGTTATGGCGATGGCGGTGATGGTGGGTTTGGGGTTGCAGAGAATGTTTGAGATGTGGAAAGGACTGTGGAGACACTAGCACACCTAGCAAGGGACCAAGGGGGGCATGACCCCCCCAATATTTTTGAAAACCTTTTAATACATACGTATATAAATTATTAATTTTAAAAGTAAATAAAGAAAATTTTACATTGGCCCCCCAAAGCAAACATCCTAGGTCCGCCAATGGGTGAAAAATAATTTTTGGGGGATTTTGAGGTATGAATGAAGAGAGGAAATTTGGAATTAGACTGTCATTTTTGAGGTTCAAATAAAAATAGAGGATTTACACTTCAAAAAGTGTGGGATTTATTAGTAATGAAGGAGCATTTGGCTATGTTTGGGAGGAATGATATGAGAAGAAATGGAGTGGATAATAGAGCATATATTTATATACATATTATATGTAAACATGGAGTTTAATTTGCACGACGCGTATATGTATGTGAATATATTCATTGTATATATTCATAAATATAGGGTATTATAATGGTAAAAATTTAGTCATTTTATATAGGTTTTTTTATTATTTCATATTTGTTTGGTTGGTTAATAAAAATAACATTAAGAAATAAGGATAAAAGATTAAATTTACTTATTTTGTTAACAGAGTTTAATAAACGTCACTGACAAAGGAGGTTAGTGTTATTATGAAAATTATAAAAAAATACGGTATTATTATAGTGAACTTTAAAAAAGGTGAGTATAAATTACCCTTATATAAAAAAGAGCATATTTATTGAAAAAGAAAGCATCGAGTATAACTAGTTTTTTAAGTTGAATCTAATGGTAACGTCAATGTCAATGGACATGTTAAAGGTAAAAAATTGAAATATTTTATTTTTTTCTAGATTGAAAATACCAAAAAATAGGAGTGGTAATATTTGACTGTAAGTGAATTTGAGTTAGATTTAATCATTATTGATTGTAATTATGTCAACTTCAATTAATACGCTAATTAAATGGTTTATGGGTATTCGTGTTAAAAATGACATTTTTAAGGGTAAATTACCTCGACCTCCTTTGAAGTTTTTGTTTATTACCTATGGATTAAAGTTTGTAAAATACCATGGCCAACCTCCCCTAAGGTTTGGTTGACTTAACCCTGAACACCTTTACCGTGAATTGTCCATGAGCCCTGTTAAGATCAAGTCAAACAAAAATTGTAAATTCCCAAATTACCCATGTACAAATTAAAAAGACAAAAATAACCCTAAATTAACTCTCTCTTACCCACCCCCTCTCTCTCTACCACCACCGCAGGCTATAGACACTCTCTTTCTCCAATCTCCGCCAACTCCCAAATCAAACACCTATGTGAAATGCCTTTTTGGTTAGTATACAATGAGGGGGATAGATACAGAGAATTGAAATAGTAAAGCTGCTTCAGCTCTGAAAGACAATGGAAGTGTTCATAAATCGAGCACACAGAATTAGACGCCGATGAGAAATCAGTGGCAAAAAACATGAATTGTACTAAAATATTGAGTTTATTTATGAATTTTTCACGATTGGTTGGGTATATCGGATAGGAAAATCTTCAATTTTATATCTAAATCTATCATTGATGAACCTAGAGGGGGAGGGGGTGAATAGGTTCTTCGATTTTTCTTCCTAATATTGAAAGTTTGGCTAGCATATGCAATCACACAATAATGGACACACAGATTTATAGAGGAAAATCCCAGGGTGGGGTAAATAACCTCTTCGAACTGAGCTCCATTATGTCTGAAAGGGTAGTAAAATGATCTTCAAATCACTCTCTCACTCACCCAACTCACAACATAGTCACTCTAACTCTCAACCCAGTTCACAGCCTCCCTAGGCCTGAACCACTCTCACCAAATCTCAAAATACCTTTTCCGCTCTCAACCTAGCCTAGGCTTCCCAAAGCCCAAGCTATCTCTTACCAAATCTCACCACAATCACTCACACTCCCCCTGTCCAAAGTATCCTAATACTTGGACTATACGTAGTGATAACGGAGTCAGTTCAATGTAGTAGCGGCAAGTTTTCAAGCTTTGATTGTCAATCTTCAAGGTTGATCTTAATAATGAATAAGGCACTTGAACTTCTTGCCAGATAAAGACACTTGAACTCTTCAAAGATAGGCTTCAATAAGTACACTCTTAAAGTGTAGTTGTAATGGACTTGTAGTAGACATTCTTTCAATGACCATTCTCAGCTTCTTAAACAACCATTCAGCTTGGAATTCACTTCAAACAATGGTCCCTGAATTTCGTTGTCCACATACTTGCTCTTGAAATGGACACAACTGCAACTAGAGTAGAAATTAGTAGCTCAAGAAGTTCAAAACATAAAGAGCATAAACACAACTAAGCAAAGCATAATTCAGCATTTTAGAAATTCACAAAACAGGTGCAGCACTTTAGCATTACAAAATCAGCAATACCAGTTTACTAAATCAGCAAGTTTAAGTCCCCAAATCAGTAATATAAATTAGCATAAACATTTCACTAATTCAGCAAATTTAAATCCCAAAATTAGCAATATAAATCAGCTCAACCAGTCCATTAATTTAGCACAATACAACATGAAATTCAGCACAAAACAGCTTAAAATTCAGCACCAAACAACATGTTACACTTCAAGAAAAAATGCTTTCTACGGCGAGCAAAAAAGGCTTTTACCACGGGCTTGGCCCATCGTGGTATCCGGTGTCGTAGTTGCTAACAAACTTTCAACCATGGGCTTAGCCCGTGGTAGAATGCAGACTTTCTACCACGGGCTGAGCCCGTGGTTGAAAGTCTTTTTACTTTTAAAAAAACTTTCTATCACGGGTTTGGCCCGTGGTTGAAAGCCTATATTCTACCACGGGCTGAGCCCGTGCTAGAAAGTATTTTCTACCACGAGCTAAGCCCATGGTTGAAAGTTTATAATTTTTTTTAAAAAATTATATGTCTAGATCATTGTTCCTAACACAAAAACCACCTATACAACATAAATCACTAATATTTAATTTCACCAATATAAAACAAGATTGCACCTAAAGTCATATATATTTACACCCAGCCTTGCAAAGCCAAATACTACAAATAATATTATATGTCTAGATCATTGTTCCTAACACAAAAACCACCTATACAACATAAATCACTAATATTTAATTCCACCAATATACAACAAGATTGCACCCAAAGTCATATATATTTACACCCAGCCTTGCAAAGCCAAATACTACAAATAAATCTGTCACATGACCATATTGTCCATAACCCAAAAACTTGTACAACAATGCCTCTTATTCCACCAATACACAATTCCAAGCATGTTCAAATTAACTACATTTTCTAAATATATATAAGATGTAATGAAATTAAAAAAGGTAACTTTGCAGACAAATTAGAAGTAGAATAAATAAACAGAGACAATTTATGAAGCATTCCTTTAGCATTACTACCAAATTCATCTAGTCTTAATAAAATAATCACAAGGACTTAGTAATTTTCCTCTCTTGGTCTATAATTTCCATAAGCAATACAATACACAAAAAAGTAAAAGAAACAATTGCATGTTGCCAAAGAAACAACGATGGCTGATGAAAGAAGTTCCATGTGCCAATTGTAATACATGTTGAAATAAGAACATGTGGCATACATATACATCTAGTAGCCCATAAATATACATAAAGTCTACCGTCATAATCACTACAGACAGCAGCTCATCTTCAGAAAATTCAAATTGAGTTTGAACCTACAATTAGAAAATTCATAGAGATTAATTAGCACACATCTTTAAGTATAATTTTTTTTTTGCATCAAAAACATCAAGCACTAAACCAATCCCAAAAAAAAAATACCTTAATTTTTCGAAGATTGCAAATAGATAGAGTCCCATCTCCACTTAGCAATGTAAAAAGAAAATAAAGCTAACAGTGTCATAACAAAATAAAATAACATAAAATATATACAAATGACACTGATTAGGGAATATCTAATCTACATGGACAAATCATCATGGGCATATTTCCATGTTGGACATGACATGAAATGGATTCGAATAGAGAACACTTATCTAACTCTTCCACTGTCAGATAGTTACCTAACATTATTTTCAGCACTGGAATATAGAAAAAACAAACTCAAACTCTCATTGAACACATTTAAAATATTTACATTCAAACTTGGATATTTCAAAATGACTGCAAGCACCCAGGCCCAAAGAGTAATTTTGCAATAACTCCATTTTATCCTAATTAAAAATGATGAAATCAGTCAAGATTATAATTTCGGTGTGTTCTTGTGCGTTAAGATGTATGAATAAGACAAATCTGAGGACTAAACACATATTCACACCAAACACCTATAATGGAGTTCATCTAACTAAAATTTATGGATTTGAGAAGCTTTAGAGCTGCCCTTGTTTGTGAAATAAGCATGAGATTAATCTATTCTCGTCATCAAATGATTTAGGAAGATGTGAATATATATTTCTTTATTATCAAATCATACTATAAATATAATATATGTGTTATCAAGTGATAATTTGCTTTTTAATCAAATCATGATTCTTGTTTTAATACAATATTAGGTTATGAGTTTCATGAAGTCCATTCTTTGTTTGGTTAAGACCTGACTTGTCCTTCGTTGACTAGAGGTTCCCAAAGTTAAAAGTTCTAATTTGGGTCGACAATAGTTCTAAATGAACAGGTCCTACTAAGACAGTAAAAAAAAATTGATTGATAAAATTCTCTACTTATTTTTTGCTATGTTTAATGGTGAGACTCCAATGTTTTCTTCTAGATGAGAATTCTCGAAGACTTTAAAGGATTCTGATGGTTTTCTTCTCTTCTTCTTCTTTTCAGAACTTGTGAGCACTACTAACAGCCACAAGAATCTTTTTAAAACCCTTAAATTCATTCCAAACTCTTTGACCCTAAAACCTTACCATGATTATCCCACCTTGTGCCCTAAAAACCTAAATCCTTGCATAGTTGTATTTCATACCAAATCAGCTTTAGGTCTCAACCAATTCAAGCCTAAATCCATCATTCAACCTAATTTGACCTCCTCAATTATAAACCCCTGTTCAAATCACTAGCCCACCAGTGGCCTCACTATCTCAAAAAAACCTTCCCCCATAAGCCACACGTTCTCAAAATTGAACAAAACTCCGTATAAACCAGTGCAATCGAATAGAACTAAATTAATAAACTTGGAAAGTACCTAATTTGAAAGAATCCCAAAGAGATTTAAGATGCCCAGTTCATAATTATTATACTTATTTAGTTTGCTGAAAAGTTCTATTTAAGTCCATAAATGGATTATAGCTACCTAAAAGATCATATGCCTATTTTAGTGGGTCAATTGTGAGAAAAAAAATATGCAGCAATATTTTAGAGCTAAGCTTACTGAAATAAACTTAGAAAGAACAACTCAATTGATCACGTAGATCCATAGCACTATATTTATTTAGTATAGGAAATCAGAACAGAGCACATTATATCAGCAAAATCTTATTGAATGAAATTAGGTTAAATCTTTAGTGAACCAACAAATCTCATAACAATCGGTTAGGAGCATGATATAACAGTTAACTAAGACCTTGACAGCAAGTAATGGGCAGAGTTGTTCAGTAGGAAATTTAGACGATGCAGCAGTTGTGTAAATTAGTATTAGTATAGGCAAATGAGCATTTTCAAAATCAAAAAAAAAAAAAAAAGAACATGCACAAAATCATTTAAAATTCTAATAACATCATTCAGCTAGCATTAAGTGCATAACAGTTCCTTAAAAATTCTGACAGCAGCTAATTAGGTCTCAAACAGGGTTCTAGATATTTAGATTCTGAATCACCCTTGAGAACTATGTTCAATCAATAATTTCTGAAGTATTAAGATCAAACACACAAATTGAAATGCCATAATCTAATATAGAAACATATCACACTGTTGTGTGACTGTGAATGTGTTGAAAACGAAAAAACAAATAAGCCCCAAATTATAATTTTTGAAATCAGATTTTTGGGGAAACTTGAAATCAACTCAGTTTAGGGTTAAATCCTTACTTATAGAGTCGTAGCAGAATGAGATAGAGATATAAGCACTTACGAGCTAGAGTTCATGATGTATCCAGGAACTCCCACAATAGCGCTTCCATAGAGTTTCTCATAATACACCTTAGGTGGCTATGCGCTCTCTCTCTACCGTCTTCTTTCTCTCAAGGTCTCTAGCGTTAGACCATGATAACCGGCAACCCAATCACAAGATCTGCTAGATTAGTTTGATCGAGAGTACAATTGAGAACTGGAGAGTGACAAAACGAGCTACAGATGAGATTTCCCCTTTCAATCGACAAAGGATAGATATTTCGATGCCTCTGGAGGTTGTATCACGATACCATCTCTCGATTATGAAGAAGACAACAGAGAGGGAGAGAGAAAGAGGGGGTTAACATTGAACGCTCAAGAAGGATGGGTTTGCTCACGACAGTGATCTGGAAATCAATCCCTGGCCTGGAGGAAAGGGGGAGAGAGAGAGAGAATTAGGGCTTCTATATCAGACGAGGGTTAGCGTGATTTTCCATTGGAGGAAGGGGGAGAAAGAGAGAGAGAAAATTAGGGTTTCAGCCATCCGCGTGAAGTTTAATTTTCTTTAAAAAAAAAAAATACCATGCGAAGTTAAATCAATTTTCTGAAAAAAAAAATAAGTCCTTTCATCAGGGGCAAAACCCGTGATAGTAATAAGACTTTTCATTACGGCCTTAGCCCGTGGTGGAAAGTCACTTCCAACGACGGGTCACATAGGACCATCGTAAAAGGTATTTTCTACGATGATTTATTTGGGCCCGTTGTAAAAAGTCACTTTCTACCATGGGCTATGCGGGCCTGCCGTAAAAAGTCTGTCGTTAAAAGATAAATTTCTTGTAGTATTAATTCAGCACAAAATAGCATGAAATTCAATACCAAACAACATTTAGAAATCAGAATTTTAGCAACAACAAAACAGATTTCGTCAACATGATTTTTCAACAATATTATAACCAATTACAACAAAAACATTTTTAGCAAAACAGATTCAGCAACATGATTTTCACAAAATGAATTTCAGCAATTTAGATTTTAGAGATCCAAAACAAATTTCAGAAATCAGCAACATTCAACACAAATTTCAGAAATCATCATCATCTATCATCAATTAAACCAAACATTAACAAGATTCTTCAATAGCAAAGAGCAATACCTAAATCCATTTCAAGTGATAAACTCATAAGCTCAAAAATAGAGAGTGATTTGTTCATGGAAAGTGTGAAACCTGAGTCTCAAAACAGTAGTGTGTACAAGTATATATTAAATAGTTAGAACTTTACCCACTGGATGAAAACATAGATCAACTGACTTGTTCAAATCATTGAAGATGAAGAAGATAGAGAAGAGAATATCAGAAGCTCACTAGTTTGGTTCGTTGAAGTTGAAGATGGCACGTCCTGAAATCCAAGCCGCTGGGACTCCCCTGGACCAACCCAAATCCCAAGTGTGAACCTGTTCACTTAACCACGTGAACTATCCCAACATCGTTCTCACCTTGATATCAAGCTTTGATACCATGTTGTCATGCCCATATTCCCGAGTCCTGAAAACCTAAGGTGAACCCATTCGTTAACCCTAACAAACCTTTCTTATTTCTCATATCCCTCAGAAGCATACTTTTCAAATGTGCACGTATATATGCGCACTACAAACCATACTAACCTCAATGGGCCCCTCAAAATCAATCACTAATTTCCATAACTCAATGCTCTATATGATTGGAACTTGAAATTGAGACCTATACCATTTGATAGAGAATCCAAAAATACTCGATTACAAAAAAAACCACACTCAATTCCAATTCAAAACAAAAAAAGTTATGCCCTATTAAAGTTTGACAAATTTCGGAGCATGTTGTGAATAGCGACTTTGATCCATTGAAGTGATGATTTAGATGCATCGAAGCTTTGATGCATCGAACAAGTATCGACCAAAAATAGCTCTCAAGACTTTTACATTCCAAAATCCTACAGGTTTTTTGATGCATCGAACTGGGTACTTTGATGCATCGAACTGCCCAAAAACTACAACTTTATAAATGGTCATTTTTGACCTTCTAAGCCCTTTCTACCAACATAATCCATTCTTACAACCTCTAAATCATACCAAAAAAAGGAGTCTATATCATTCACAAGTTCTAAATCATGCTCATAATCAAATCATACTCCAATATAAGTCATTCTCCATCATAAACATTTTTTAATTCATATTGAAAACGTCCATCACTACATTAGTCCTTATAATGAAATTAGATGCTCTTAACAAATATTATATAAACAAGTCCATTATCTTATCATATTTATCAAGCTCATAGTTCAAGCATATACATAAGTTACATTTGTCCAAAATATAACTATAACACAAAAAGAAGGATCTCATGCCACAAGCCAGCATGGATAGCCACAAAATATACAATATCCAAATGATAGCAAAATGCTACTAGAGTTCCACTTGGACACTTAAGTCCCATCTGTCATCGGTGCCTTATCTGTAACAAGAGTTTAAAATAAAGGGGTAAGTACCACGGTGGCTCTGTAGAGATACCCCAACCCACCTAAGTGCCGACTTGACACTGACCTATATGAATGCATGTCACTACATTACATGTATCATCCAACATATACTATGTTTGTTAAAAAATAATGCATATATATATAAGAATGCATTAAACACATATCATGTTTTATAATTTGAATGAAGTCGACATCATTCACTTGTCTCTCTCTCTCGGACTCAACCCGATACCCTAACATGATTCTTGATAAACTATGTGACAGAGACACTTCCCACACAGTTTCAACACCGTCACTGAGTATTTACCTCTTCCAGGTGATTTGGCCCCTTTTTGAATCCTCACCGAGTATTTACCTACTCCAAGGTGATTATTCTACTATCACCGAAAATTTACCTCCTCTAGGTAATTAGACCACTGTTTGAATTCTTACTAAGTATTTACCTACTCCAAGGTGATTATTCCACTATCACCGAGAATTTACCTCCTCCAGGTGATTTGACCACTTCACAACCACAACCATAACCGAGTATTGACTTACTCTAGGTAATTCAACCACACTTTCCCATTTCCTCACAATGGCCCCATATATGTATTTCAAACATATAATAATGATCAAGCATATAGAAATTATGTTCCATAATGCATAGGCTAATCATAAAAGTGCATAGCATACATTTCATTTCTACAACGCCACACATATATTTACCTATATATGTAAAACCTAGCATACTATCTACATATGCTCGCAATCTTCATCTAAGCACATTTTAGTCATGTTTCACCAATGCACACATTTTCTATATAAAAATAGCATGCATTTAACTCACTTAACAACACATAATATATACATGTTCAATATAACACATTTTCACATGTGCACAAAACCTAGCATATAAGCATACATGCTAATATCTCTCACACATTCACTCATTTTACCATGTATACTAACACATACATATCTATTGCACAATAGAGGCCAAGGTGAGTAGAAAAATGACACATCCTACCCCTCTTACCACTCTAAATCATGCAATACACACCCTTACCTCTCATCATTTCACCCGAGACCCTAGAACGACAAATAAATGAGAAGGAGAACCCTTACCTTGAAAATGAAGGCCTTCCAAGCACTTTTCAAAATTCTAGCATAGTCAACCTTGTCAAATCGCAACTTTGATTGGTTCAAAGGGAAGCCCTAGTTATCCCCTACGTATCTCCCTTCTTCGGCGAAACTTGAATCATGCCCGAAGGCTTCCAAAATCTAGAGAGAAGGAAGAGAGGAGAAGTGGAAAGAATAAGAGAGAGAAGATCAGCTATGAGAATGGCTATTTCTCCCCCAGCCACATGTTTTAAAATGGCATCTAGGGCGCGAAAAGACCAAAACACCCCCAAGCCACTTAACGTGCCTTTCCGGACTCCGTTTTCGATTTTGAAAACTCCTATGGTCTCGAAATCACTTCCTTAACTCTCTAAACATTTCATCTAAGTCAGTTTAAAAAATAAGTATTTTCAAGAATAAGTCACATTCCACGCCCACTTAAGTCACATCCCGGGCCCCAGTTTGACCAAAACGTCAAATTTCTCCAAATCTCCCAAAAGCTTTTCAAAACTTTTAAAACACTTTCAAAATATGTTTTCCCCACTCAAAACATGTTAAACACCACTCAAAATAAATTTATGATGCTTATAATGTGAAAAATACAAAACCGGCCAAAATTAGTCACGATCTCTACAAAAGAAGATGGAGAAGAGCCTATCAGAAGCTCAAGTAAGAAATAGCAAAGATGATACAAGCTTCAGTAAGGAATCGGTGACCATGAGAGAAATCTAATGTGCGTATATAAATATATATTTGTCTCTCATTCTTTCTCTCTTTCTATATATTCACTTTCCCATTTTTTTTTCTCTCTCACTTATACACAGATTTCTTTTTGTCTATTATATCATCTCTCTACGCCGCTATCACACACCCATACATTTTTTCACTATTTCTTCACTATTCTCACAGACTCTCCCTAAATCTCATCTTTCCCTTTCTCTCTTTATGTCTCTTTCTATCACTCTATCATCTCTCTGAGCCTCTCATTCTAAACCTTGCAATAGCTCTATATTATTGCACACCTCTAGCGCCAAAAATGAGAAATTAAAGCCACATTTGTAATAGCCAAGAATAGATGATATATATATCATCTATTTTCTTTTCCTTTTCTTTTAAAAAAAAATATATATTATTTTGAACCCTAATAACTTTCAGTTCCCAAATTGCCCCTGCACCATTGTTGCCCTAGAAATAAATCCCAAAATGTCCTTTGAGAAATTGATAGAATTGCCCCTGCAATTAGGTTAGTGGAAATACATGGAAAGATATAATACAGCAAGGCAATTAATTAAATCATAAAATTATGTGAAATGACACTAATGCCCCTACAGATCCTTTTGACATTAAAACTTGGACAAACATACTCAAGGGCTTCCCGGACCATCAATCTCCCCCTTTTGCCTTTTAATGTCAAAAACCAACTTAATTACCCTAACGTCTTTCTCCCCCTTTTTGACAATAAAAGTAAAAAATGTAGGAAAACAGAGAGCTAGTGGGAAGGAAGGGTAAGACCTAAGGCAGTGCGAAGAGTCTCAAACCTGGTCAGAGGCAAGGGTTTGGTCATAATATCTACTAATTGTGCCTCAGTATTGATATACTCGATGAGTATATTTCCTTTTTGCACATTCTCCCTCAGAAAGTGATACTTGATGTATATGTATTTGCTTCTATTATGTAAAGTGTGGTTCTTACTAATAGCAATTACACTTTGATTATCACAAAAAATGGTAGTAGGTGTAGAGAATTCAATGCCTAGTTCTGTGAGTGTGGTTCTCATCCACAATGCTGGTGAGCAAGCTTGTGCAGCTAAAATGTATTCAGCTTTGGAGGTGGAAAGAGGCACAGAAGCTTGCTTCTTGCTAAACCATGAAACCACATTATTGGCAAGCATATAACAACATCCTAAGGTATTTTTTCTATCAATTTGTGAACCACCCCAATCGGCATCTGAGAAAACCACAAGAGAAAACACTGAAGAGGGGGTATAATGTAATCCGAATATAATGGTGCCTTTAATATATCTAAAGATCCTTTTGACAACATTCAAATGTGAGACTCTAGAATCACACTGAAATCCAGCAACTAAACTAATTGCAAACATGATGTCAAGCCTTAATGTAGTAAGGTACAAAAGACTTCCTATCATGGACCGGTAAAGTGTATTATTTATAGGGTTAGTGGTACATTCTTTGGAAAATTTTGTGGTGATACACATGGGAGTAGACATTGGTTTTGAATCATTCATGTTAATTTTTTTCATAATTTCTTTTGTATACTTCTCTTGAGATATGAATATACCTTTAGCATGTTGAATGATTTGAAGTCCTAAGAAATATTTCAAAGTACCTAACATGGACATCTCAAACTTAGATTGCATAAGTGCAGCAAATTATGTGGTTTGACTCGAGTGTGAACCATAAAACATTATATCATCCACATAAATTTGCAAAATTAAAAAGTTTGAGTTGGAGTGCCTCACATAGAGTGTGTCATCGACCTTTCCTCTTTGGAAACCTTGTTCAATAATAAAGGAGTGGAGTTTGGCATACCATGCCCTTGGAGCTTGCTTGAGTCCTTAGAGCATTTTTCTGAGCTTGAGAACATGTTGAGGATATTTTGTATCGCCAAATCCCTCAGGTTGCTCAATGTGTACTTCCTCTGATAGATCACTATTTATAAAATCAGACTTGACATCCATCTAATAGACCATTACTCTCTTGTAGTATGCAAAGAAGAGAAGCATTCGGATGGACTCTAATCAAGCAACTGGAGCAAAAGTCTCGTCATAGTCCAATCCGACAATTTGAGCAAATCCTTTATAGACCAATCGAGCTTTGCTTCTTATGACTGTTCCTTTTTCATTCATCTTGTTCCAAAAAATTCACTTAGAGACAATAACATTCTTATTGGTTGGCTTTGGCATAAGAATCTAGGTATCATTCTTCTCAATTTGTTATATTTTTTCCTTCATTGTAGTTATCCAATCGGGATCCTCCTTTGCTTCTGAGTAATTCTTTGGTTCAATGGATGATAGCATAGCAAAGTGACTATGCTCATCCTCAACTACAAATGGTAATGCCTTCTTCTTTGCTCTTGTGAGAGCCCTTCCTTCATTATTTTTCAAAATATTTTCTTGTTGGAATTCCTTTTGTAGATTTGGATATCGAGGTTCTCTTCTCTCTTTTTCAATAGTAGTGGATGAACTAGGATGCTCATCTTCCTTTTCTGTTTATGGAGGAAGATCTTCTTCGGAGTCTTCCTTTGGAGTGGTGCCTCCTTCATCAATCTTCACATGGATGGATTCCACCATTTTTTTGGTTCTCAAATTGTAACATTTATAGGTTTTTCTCTTTGTTGAATATCCCAAAAAGATGTCTTCATTAACTCTTGAGTCAAACTTTCCAGATTATCATGGTTATTGTAGATGAAACATTTACTTCCAAAGATTTTGAAGCAATGAATAGTTGCAGGCCTTCCAAACCACAAGTCGAAGGGTGTCTTTGTTAAATTTGACCTCAGGAGAGCTCTATTGATAATGTAGACCGCTGTGTTTACCGTTTCTGCCCAAAAACCCTTGGATAAATTCTTCTCAAACAGAAGTGTTCTGCCCATTTCTTGAGTTGTGTTTCTTCTTTCAACTACCCCATTTTGTTGGGGTATTCTAACTACTGAGAATTCTTTCTTAATTCCCTTTGAGTCACAGTAATCACTACATTCTTTCATGATGAACTCAGTTCCAAAATCAGATATAAGTCTCTTAACCCTGCAACTTTTCTCATTTTCAGCAAGGTTAACAAACTTTTTGAAATGAATTATAGCTTCAGATTTTTCTTTTAGAAAATAAATCCAAGTCATTCTACTATAATCATCAATGACAAGCATAAAATACTTGCTACCACCAATACTTGTGATCTACATGGGTCCACACAAATCCATATGCACAATTTCTAGTGATTTGGAGGTATCCACTTCCTTTGTTTTCAAAGAGATTTTTGTCTGCTTACCTTGTTGGCAAGTGATGTTGTTTTAAAATTGTTAAATAACTCGCAAGTGTACGAATCTATTAAAGTATAGTTCGGTAAGAACGAGGTCGAACCCAAGGGAATGCTTTGAGAAGAAAAACTAACACAAATTCAAATTAATTTAAAATTAATCTAGTTTAAACACAAGTTGGTTGATTTGAGATAAATTAAACTAACATGCAAATAAAATAACACTATTAAAATCAAATAGAGAAAATAACTAAGGTTTTGAATTCCACCACCATTAAATTCATGAAGCTTCTAATATTTATTTATTAATTTCCAAATTTGGAGTAGCAATCAAGAAATCAATCTATTGCTTACTCAACATTTAACAATAAAGTACTATGAAAAATATATTAAAAAGGTAGATTTTCATTCGCTTCACTAGTGTAAAATTCTAAGCATCCTATGTATCCAATTTAATGAAAAACATAAGATCAAAGATTATCACTTTTAAGAAATACAAACCCAAGCTTAGATTAATTATAATACCTTCTAACTACCACATATACATGATATAGATGGTGAAAGAATTATAAAATAATTAATCACAAGAAGCGAAAATCATAAGAATTTAAATCATACACATGAGAATCAATTAATGAGCAAAAGAACTTCACTTCATTAATGGAGGTTTCCTCCTCAACCTTAGTTGAGGAATTTAGTTACACATGGTAGAAGAAGAAGATAACAAAATAATAAAAGACATAATGAATAAATAAAACCCGGATTGTCTCTGTCTTCTCTGCCCTGGCCTCTACTTCTTTTCCTCTCCCCAAAACAGCCTCCAATTCACCTCTTTATACCCCAAGAGAATACATAAATTCCTAATCCAATTAGGAGATAAAATCCTAATCCAATTAGGAGAAAATTAGGGTTTTCCCGCAGCCCAAAATAGGTATATTTTTCTGCTGACATTCGGCCCAAGTTTTGACCTAGTAGAAGTCCAATTCACGAAATTTACATGAAATACAAAAGTGTCCAGAATCGAATTTCGTTCAACTCTCGCAAGAATTAAGTCGAATTGATGCTCGCAAATAAGACTTTAGGTCGACTTTCCAAAACGGGATTAAAACTGGATTAAATGCAAATTTGGGCTTCAGGCCCATAACCTTCTTAAGCAGTTGTAATTCTCTTGAACCTCTTCCTTGGGCTAATTTGAGTTGAAATATGGAGTTGAATGGACCCATTAGATGTAGGCTTCATATAATATTCTTGAATATCATCTTTAAAAGCCCAAAATTATGGTTTTATCTGAAATAATCATTAAGGCCCTGAAAAAGACAGAAAATACAAAAACAGAGTAAAATCACATATAACCTATCACTAAGAGAATAAAATATGCAAATTAAGAGGCTAGAATGCGTAACATTCAACGCCGATCAGCAAGCATTGCATACTTGATTTTTATTCAGAGACAAATTTGGAAGACCTCTAACAGACTTATGCTTGATAAGATTTTTATGTTCTTTGAATGCACATGCCCTAACCTTTTATGCCAAAGTGTTGAATTTTTCATGTTAGTGAAATTGCAAACAGTGTGTGAGGAGTCTTCATGAATAGTGTAGACATTTCCTAGAGCTCTACATATAGCAAAAAGTGTTTTACTGGATTGTTAATCAATAACATTGCAGTTTTCTTTGTCAAAATTTACTAAGCTACCAGTGTCACATAATTGACTCACACTCAACAAGTTATGTTTTAAACCCACTACATAGAGCATATCACTTAGCATAGGCATTTCTTTGGTTTTAGGAATTGTGTCTTTTCCTACAATTTTGCCTTTCTTATTATCTTCAAAAATAACTGAACCACCATCATAATTTTCAATGTCAGCAAATTTGGTTTTATCTCATGTCATGTGCCTAGAACAACCACTATCAATATACCACTTGGTATTGACATTAAAAGCTTTCAAAGCAGTGTAGACAAGTATGCTTATAGAGTTTAGGAATCCACATCATTTTAGTTTTAATCAACCCTTTTGAAGTTACAGGTGCTCTATGCATGTATAAATCTATCTTTCTAACATACATAGGTTTCAGCTTCACATTATTGGGACATACAATTCTAGTAGATGCATTCTTAATCCTAGATTGATGATAAGTATTAAAAAGAATTTTATATTTTGGTTTATTAGCTACATCAACAACAAGATATGAAGCATATATATTACCATCCTCAGCTCTAACAAAAATTGAGTGGGATTTGTTTGATTTCACCTGAGTGGTTTTGTCATCAAAGCCAATACCTATTTTGCCCACTTGCCTCGTAGATTTTTTCCAGATCTCATGCATCTTTTGAGATCTCTCATCAAGAAATGAACTTAGTTCTAGTTTGCACCTTTTGGTGCTCCAATTTGGTTCTTGAGTCCTGTATTTCATTAGATAGTACATAGTAAGTGAAATGGCACATAAGGTAGATAATTTTACCCTTAAGTGTTTGACAAGCAATTCCTTTGATTTTTGTAGCTATGAGTTGGCTCTTTTCAATTATTTCTTTTGTTCACTACACTTCTGTGCCAACCTTTCACATTCAACAAGGACTTCATCAACGTTAGGTTCTTTTTCACTCTCAGAATCTGAACTAGCCACTTCTGATTCTTATAAGGCCATAAACAAGCATGCCTCCTCCCCATTCTCATTTGATGATTCTTGTAATTTTTATTCTGAGCTTGAATCCCAACCAGTGTAAATTTCTTGCCATTTCCTTTGTACTGCGGAGCACCGAACTTCTTGTGCTTTTGTTTCTTGGGAGCAGTTGGACAATTAACTATGTAGTGACCTTACTTTCCACACCCAAAACAACCTTGTCCTTACTGTTCCTTTGCTTTTCTCCTCATCTTGAATTTTTTAAACTTTCTTACTATGTAAGCCATTTCATCTTCAGAGTCGTCAGAATTTGATTCCTTTTCAGTTAGAACCTCCACTTATTTTGCTTTTAGAGCTGACTCCCTCCCTATTTGAGTAGGAGGTCCAATTCTCATCTCATAAGCTGTGAGAGATGACTCCAGGCCATTAATGCTGAGTCTAGAGATGTCTTTGTCTTCTAGAATGGTGACTTTGGGATTGAACCTGATGTGGCTAAACTTGAATTATATTGTAAGCTTAATTTTTGCCCTTTTTATCAAAATATAATTTGACCACTCGCAAGAGCACGAATCTTTGTAGATAAGGTTCTATATATAGGGTATCGATTCCACGAGGACTAGTCGTAATTGTCTTAAAGAAAGATTAATTCCACTTTAATCCTAAAAACAGGGTTTTGAGTTTTTGTTTATAAAGCTATTGCATGAATGTAAAAACAATAAAATTAAAGAGTTTAAAGTTGGGAGAGAGAACTAGGGTTGGTTTCCACCACTAACCATTCACATGTTCATAAGTGTAGCAAGCATGGGATTCATAAATTAAATGCCTAACAATGTCAGCTTGTGACCTCAATGACATATCAAAAGATTAATGTGTGTGCTAACCTATCATAATCCATCTTCAACAAGCATAGCTCTTCAACCTAACTAACTACCTAATTATCCTACTTTCTAAGTGAACCTACATGCATCCAAACCACCTTATCTTGGCATGATTTATACAAGCAAGCACCACACATTCATTTAAAGTACCATTACCTAGCCATCATTTGCGCTTCTTGTGGAAGATGCAAATGTTGTGCATTCACATGAAGATTAAACTCTAAGACAAGAATAAAACCAAAATCACATGAATATATAAAAGAAATGTATTAGTGTACATAGTCACTAGGCTAAATAATCAACATTTAATTACAAATCCCAAGTGCTACAAAGATGAACAAGTTTACATGGTTAGGGGTTGAAACCAACACCCTAGTAGAGAAGTTAGTTGCTCATGGTTGCCTTGCACTCTTCCATTGATGGAGAAATTAGATCTTCAAGGTCTGGTTCAGCTCCTTCTTCTCCTCTCCCGAAAGTCTCTCCTTGTGTTCTTCTGATGTGTTTGAGAGATATGTGAGATATGAGGCTTCCTTGTGCTTTATGGCTCCCTTTTCAACCTTGGGGCCCACCATATATATATATATCAATATATATATCCATTATATCAAGAAGGTCCCCAAGGGTCTTGTTCAAGTCAGACAATCCCCCTAAGTCATGCAAAAGGGGGGATTTTGTTGCAAGTGGGAAAATAGGTGAGCAAATGGGCAAGTGGCTTCTGCAGAATCTCGATCAATCGAGATTGGATCTCGATTGATCGAGATCAACATCTCGATTGATCGAGATGCCTTGGCTGCAATTTCTAACTTTTCTCTTCAGCTGCAAAAAGCCTCAAACTTTGTTCCTTTCACTACAAGACCTGCAATATATCAAAAATACAAAAATACCGTAAATATATCTCGGTAAACGTAGAAACAGAACTAACATATGCAATAAAGAGGGTTCAAATGCATAGAATTGAACACTTATCACACCCCCAAACTTACATATTCCTAGTCCCTTAGCAATGCAATATTACAAAAGTAAAATTAACTATCTTATACAAAAGTTTAATCATGCTCAGTCATCAACTAGATAAAGGGCGATCATCCATTCGTTTCACATTTGGCAAATGCAACAAGTATTACAGAACTATGTGGTCATTAGCAAAAATGGACTTTCACAATCTATAAATAAACGACGGTCCCCACATAATGGCCAGTCTGGACAAACATACCGGTTCCGACCCCAAAATCCTCTTTGAAAAGTGAACATGCATTCTAACGTGCGGCTTTTGTCATATTTGGAGAAGAATAAGAACAAATCTATTTTTAAGAGAAAAACTCATTGAAAACGCTCGACACCGTTGTTCATTATCACAAAACATTCATGATTGCTCATGTGCGGATGACCGTGCAATGCTTAGCTCTTTTTGCTTTCTTGTAAGCCCATGTAGCGGCATTGGGCCAATGACTCCCAAACCAATTGGTTTTAGGGCATTAGGTGAAGAAGCACCCCTCAGACTTAATAACCGAGCTTACAAGGCGATGAACTTAAGCAAGCCACCCGCTTATTATTGCTCAACCTTGCACACTTATACGCGAACACTCCATGCTTTGAGGCATAAAAATCCAGTTTATTGAGTGAGAAGGCTTATTGTATTTATTTTATACTATTTTTTTTACAAAAACCGGAAGAACTTATTCTTTAAGTTGTTCAGATAAAAACAGAAATTTACAAAATTCTCCCTCAGACTTATACCCCACAGTTTAAAATGCATGTGTGCGAATTTGTGCAGTTAAGGACAAATTTAGGGCGAGAATTATACGTGCTCATATTTGGACAAAAATGTAGACCGTTCTAGCCTACTATATAGCTTGCAAAAGTGCGGGTATTTACAATGTTAAAGTTCTTAACTACCTGCTGCATTTACCTCGGACATTTATTCGAATGATCTTCCTTTTAAAAGAAAAACAAGACATCATAGCAAGCATGCAAAAATATCAAGAAAAGAAACTTGCTCTACAATGACAATCAATATAACGACTGAACATTGCATGCATATGCAAGTGGTATAGCATACCGCACCCCCAAACTTATATGCAACATTTGTCCTCAATGTTTGGACAAGAAGAACAAGGAAAGAAAGTACCGGGACTGCAGAATGCGACAAAAATGGTATTCCAACAATAGCGGCCATCCTGCAAATAAGAAAAACCTGCAAGGAACACCAACTGGATACCACGAGCATTAAAAAGAACAAAAAGTATATAACAAGATCATAATAAAATAATTATGCACAAATGGACAATGCCAAGATCACTGCATATCTAAGGGTCTGAACTGGTGTTTCCCAATTGTCTAAGAGGTGGATGCGATAAGATATTGACTATCCAGGCACGCTAACGTATAGCATGCAAAGGGGCTACCTTTCTTTATTAACACCATATTGCGTTGAAGCAATCTCAACAGTATTGGAAATTTAAACCAAGTGGTAATAAACAGAAATCATCAACTGAATCGCATTTAACAATTAGACAAGTGGTACTACATACATAGTCAAAGTATAGAGAGCATTGATATGGGCAGAAAGCAAAAATAAAGACAGAAAAGATAACACATGGTATAAAAGAAAAGATAACTGTATTCCATAGATATAAAAATGAGTTCAGTACAAAACGTACATGCATCTGGAATACTCATAAAAAGAAAGAAAATATGGCCAACATGGCCTATCAAACATAAAGAAAGAAGAAAAATAAAAGAAAATACAGAAAGTAAAACAGCAAGTGCAAATATATAGAGCTACTCGAGGGCGGGTGGTGGTGGCGGTGGCTCGGTGGGAGTAGAAGTGGAGGTGGAAGCTCGACCTGCGAACAGGAACTGCAGGTCCTGCCGGAAGGCTCAGAACTCGTCTAAAATCACCCTCTGACCCTGTGCCAGAGATGAAATGTCCGATCGGATGCCCTCCAGCTAACTCTGCATCACCTGGACGTGCTCCTCAAAACCCTGTTAGAGCCTCTCAACATCAGCTGCGAGGCAGGAATAGCCAGTCGCCAGGATGTCGTGCCGCTCTGCAGCAATATCCATCTCCTCCTCCTCCATCTCCTCATCATCGGACTCACCCTCTGCAGGCTCACCCTCATCCAACTCCACCGGGGCATCCATATCTACATCCTCTGGGGGATCACCCTGGTGGTCCTGTCACTCTAAGTGTCGTCGCACCCTCTCCCACTGAGTAGGTGTGAAGCGGGTGGGCGGTGCCAACTGAGTGTCAGTATCACTGATCGGTATACTGGCACGACTGAGAAAAGCTGCGACCAGGAAAGGAAAGGGAAGCCGCCAACTCGCTGCTCGCCGCATCCTCTTGTTGACGAGGTCGTCCCATATCTTGAACATCTGCTCACATATCAGCGACGGGACAGAAAACCACATGCCCGTGTGGAAAGCATAAAGGCAACGGAGGAGGTCGCCCCTGCGCTCTGCCACGTGCTGCAAAGGACACGCGTTCTTGATGAAAACGGTGTCCAGGAACCATAATCTGCTAGGGCACATCGATTTGGACGTGCAGTTGTGACTGGGCGTGGTAAACGCCCCGCCACACATGTCCATCACGATGGAGAATAGTGTCGAGTCTGCTGGAAGCGCGGCCTTGTAAAGCGATCAACCGTCCTGGTAAACCATATCTGGAGGCTGCTGGTGAGGGATGCCGAGCATCTGCGCAATCCGGCTCGACGTAATAGTGATCGTCGTGGTGCCCACGACCGTCTCTAATGTGTCCAGCACTGTGCAGGAGTAGGTCATGCGCTCGTAAAAGACCTGCACCAAGCGCTCGTGTGCCACATCAGTGGGAGGCACACACAATCGGTCGAGGCGACGCCTCCTGAGTTCGGCGATAGTCCACGCGCTATCGGGACGCCTCTCGAACTCTCCCAGGTCAAATATCTGCTCCGGGTGAAACTTCCGAGACTGGAAGGCTCGCCCGAGCACGTCTCTAACAGAACCGGGTACATTCTTCACCCTCGCCATAGACTCGGAACAATCTGTACTTATTCCAAAAGTTGCGTAAATAAAAAGAAAATAAGAGGAATGCTAAACTAAGAATAGAAATAACATAATAAAAAAATGAAAATGAGGTCCTAGTCCATGGTGCTGACACATGAATTCAAAAATTCGCTCTCAAAGAGGCAGCGTAAGCGGATGCAACCGAAACGAAGGTGCCACGGTTACAAACCGTACAGTAAGCATTCGAAGCAAAAATAACGCAATATCTCACCCATACATGCATTCCTACCCCCGAAACCCGCAAAATCCCATTATGAATATCGCAAATGCACCATTCCAACCCAACATCAACTGTCTATGTTTATTAAGCTGTAAAACTATCAAAAATAGTGAGAAAGTACGCAAAAGATATCCATGCATCACTTACCTCAAGGTGAAGATGATGATCGGCACACAAAGATGAAGACCCACTCGCAGCCGCGAAGAGAGGGACGTGCGAGTGCTAGCGGTGATCGCGGACTACGACGAACGGTGGTGGATGGTCGGGGATGGTAGATCAAGCGCGGGATGGTGCTTGGAGAAGCTCTGGATCGCTCGGAGAAAAGGAAGAAGTCGGATGGTCTTTTGAAATGAGAGGGAAGCCCAACGGTTTAAATAATAATTCGACTCACGTGCAGGCATCGCGTACATCTCGATTGATCGAGATGTACTTCTCGATCAATCGAGATTTCGATTAATCGAAATCCCACTTCGATCAATCGAGATCCTTCTTCAATGAATCGAGACTTTATTTCGATCAATCAAGATGTTACTTCGATCAATCGAAATTGTACTTCGATCAATCAAAATTTCGATCGATCGAGGACCTATCGAATTGCTATCGAAGAATACTACCTCTCGAAACTTTGGACTTGGCAAATTCTCTGCAATATTTCGATCAATCGAGACCAAAATCTCGATTGATCGAGATCAACATCTCGATTGATCGAGATGCTAAAAAATAGTCAACTTGAGTTTTTCTTTCATGGACTTGGATTTTTGGGACTTAGATACTAAATTGCTTAGATACAAAACTTACCTTGGATTAAAGGGACATCATGGAAGCAAGATAGCTACCATGACTACGCCACCTTACACGTCTATGGCATGACGTTCGAATCGGCTCACGAGTCAAAATATACAGGATCCATCAAAGTGACGACATCCACGTATTTGGTGGTAACTTGGTCATCCACGCACATTTTTAATCGCTGCCCGTTTACTTTGAACAACGATCCAACTTTCAATTCCACCGCTCCGTGGGGAGCGATGGAATTAACCAAAAATGGACCATCCCAACGGGAGCGGAGTTTTCTGGGAAACAAATGGAGGCGTGAATTGTACAACCATATTTTTTGGCCCGGAGAAAATGTTTTGACTCGAATATAACGATCATGAAAGGCTTTGGACTTTGCCTTATAAATTTTAGCGTTCTCATACGCGTCATGTCGCAATTCTTCCAATTCATTTAATTGAAGCTTTCGATTAGATCCGGCCATTTGCATGTCAAAATTGAAAGTTTTGGTGGCCCACATAGCTTTATGCTCCAATTCAACCGGAAGATGACACGCTTTGCCATAAACCAACCGGTAAGGTGACATTCCAATGGGAGTTTTATACGCGGTTCGGTATGCCCATAATGCATCATTTAGTCGCAATGACCAATCTTTCAGGTCAGGCCGAACGATTTTCTCAAGAATGTTCTTAATCTCCCTATTGGATACCTCTACTTGGCCACTAGTTTGAGGATGGTATGGGGTGGCTACTTTGTGTGTGACAGAGTATTTGGTAAGAAAAGTTCGAAGAAACCGGTTACAGAAATGTTTACCTCCGTCACTGATGATGGCCCGAGGCGTACCAAACCGGCTAAAGATATTAGCTTGAATGAACTTAACCACGACTGCGTGATCATTGGTTTTGGTAGCAACGGCCTCTATCCATTTAGATACGTAGTCCACCGCCACAAGTATGTACTCATGACCAGTAGAGGGTGGAAATGGTCCCATGAAGTCAATGCCCACACATCAAATATCTCAATAATAAGAATAGGGTTGAGAGGCATCATGTCCTTCCGAGACATCGCGCCGAGGCGCTGACATCGGTCACAAGAGCGGCAGAATGAATATGCATCCCGATGAAGTGTCGGCCAGAAAAACCCGCATTGAAAAATTTTTGCTGCGATTTTCTTAGCACTAAAGTGTCCCCCACAAGCGAGTGTATGACAAAATTTGAGAATGCTTTGGAATTCACTGTTGGGTACACACTTCCGAATTATTTGATTGGGGCAATATTTGAACAATTGAGGATTGTCCCAATAATATGATCGTGATTGGGAGAGAAAACGATCCTTCTCTTGCTTGGTCCAAGAAGATGGTATTTTACCGGTTGCCCAAGTAATTAACCACATCCGCATACCAAGGGATACTCTCTTAAGAAATGACAAAGAGTTGTTCATCCGGGAAGGATTCACAAACTGGAATGAAATTATGGAGGGATTCAACAAGAATTCTAGAAAGGTGGTCAGCCACCACATTTTCAGTTCCCTTTTTGTCTCTAATCTCAAATTTGAACTCTTACAACAAAAGTATCCATCGGATCAACCTAGGCTTGGTGTCCTTTTTGGCCAAAAGATGCCGGAGGGCAGCATGGTCCGAATAGACCATGACCTTTGAACCTAATAAATAAGCTCAAAATTTGTCTAATGCAAATACTACCGCAAGCAACTCCTTTTCCGTTGTGGTATAATTGATTTGAGCCTCGAAAAGGGTTTTACTTGCGTAGTAGATGACATATGGCAATTTGTCTACTCGTTGCCCTAAGACCGCACCCATGGCATAATCGGATGCATCACACATGATCTCAAATGGGAGAGCCCAATTTGGAGGGATAAGAATTGGAGCGGTTGTAAGCATGGTGCGGAGTTTTTCAAAAGCGTTAAGGTACGCTTCATCAAAGGTAAAACAAGACTCTTTTTCAAGAAGGCGGCACAAGGGCCGAGAGATCTTGCTAAAGTCTTTGATGAAATAGTGATAAAAGCCTGCATGCCCAAGGAATGAACGAATCTCTCTCACCGTTGATGGTGGAGGAAGTTTGGAAATGAGTTCAACCTTGGCTTTATCAACCTCTATTCCTCTCTTAGACACAATGTGCCCTAGGACAATACCCTCTTGAACCATAAAATGGCTCTTTTCCCAACTAAGAATTAGGTTGGTCTCTTGATATCATTTGAGAACACGGGATAGATTTTGGAGGCATGATTCAAATGAAGGCCCAAAAATGGAAAAATCATCCTTGAACACTTCCAAGAATTTTTTCACCATGTCCGAAAAGATAGACATCATACACCGTTGAAAAGTCGCCGGTGCATTGCACAACCCAAAGGGCATGCGTCTGTAAGCAAATGTGCAGAAGGGACATGTAAAGGTGGTTTTCTCTTGGTCCCTCGGGTCAATAACAACCTGATTATAGCCGAAATATCCATCTAAAAAGTAATAAAAACTTTGCCCGGCTAATCTCTCCAATATTTGATCAATAAATGGGAGGGGGAAGTGATCTTTCCGAGTGGCTGAATTTAATTTTTGATAATCAATGCACACTCTCCATCCCGTGGTGGTGCGTTGGGGAACTAATTCACCCTTATCATTTGGTTGCACCGTAATACCGGACTTCTTTGGAACCACTTGAGTGGGACTAACTCACTTGCTATCTGAGATAGGGTAAATAATTCCCGCATCTAGTAACTTCACCACCTCCGTCATTACAACGTCCTTCATATTTGGATTTAATCGACGTTGTGCCTCTCTTGAGGTTTTTGCATCCTCTTCCAAGTGTATGCGGTGCATACAAATAGAAGGGTTTATTCCCTTAAGATCTGCCACACTCCATCCTATTGCTTCCTTGTGCTCTTTTAGCACCTTTATGAGTTCCATCTCTTGATCATTGGTGAGATTGGAAGCAATAATGACTGGAAGGGTCTCATTAGGGCCCAAGAAAACATACTTGAGTGCAGCCGGTAGAGGCTTGAGCTCAAGTTGTGGTGGGGAAATTAAAGGAGTTTGGGAAGTTTTGGACAAAGGGGGCAAGGGTTCTCTCGGAACTCTCCATTTAGGCAAATCCATGATAGTAGTGACATCGAGCATGGAGTTGACTTCACAAATGGATCGCTCAATGTCAAAATCGTCACAGTTGAAGTGATTTAGGCATGCCTCTAGAGGATCCTTGGAAAGAATAGAAGGAAGTGCTTCTTGAACAAGGTCTTCCACTACATCGACACAAAAGCACTCACTTTCGTCTTCGGATGTGTGGTGGGAAGCATTGAAGATGTTCAAGCGGACTTTCATATTCCCGAAAGAGATGTCCATCACTCCGATACAGCAATTAACGCAAGCGTTTGCCATGGCCAAAAATGGACGACCTAGAATGATAGGAATATGTCGATTTGAATTTTGAACTAGTTCCGTGTCAAGGACTATGAAGTCCACCAAAAAGTAGAATTTGTCCACTTGAATGATTACATCCTCAATTATGTCACGTGGTTGCTTCACCGAGCGGTCAGCAAGTTGCAACACAACTGTGGTATGCTTAAGTTCCCCCAAACCTAGTTGTTGGCAAACTGAGAATGGAAGCAAATTGACACTAGCCCCTAAATCAAGAAGTGCCTTTTCAAAAGATTGATTTTTGATGGTGCACGAAATGATCGGAGCACCCGAATATTTAAATTTAAGAGGGGCTCGGTGTTGGAAAATGGAGCTTATGTGCTCAGTTAAGAGGACTTTCTTAGGAGCATTATTCTAGATTTGCGCTTTTGAGTGCACAATTCCTTAAAAAATTTAGCATAGGAGGGAATTTGCCAAATAGCATCAAGGAGAGGGAGATTGATCTTTACTTGTTTGAAGATCTCCATCATGTCTTGAATTTTCTCTCCTTGCTTCCCAAAATGAGAAGGTTCCTTCAATCTTTGAGGAAAAGGAACCGGAGGTTCAAAAGAAGTGTCAAGATTTGGACTTGATGACGACACAACTTCACTTGCCTTTTCTTTTGGATTGTGTGGGATTTTATGCACATTTGGATTTAAAGGAAAAACATTTGGATTTAAATGGGATTCTTTTGGATTTGCGGATTGCTCATTGAATTCCTTTTCTTTTGCTTCCCCTACCTTAGAATTGATGATTTTACCACTCCTGAAGGTGGTGATTGATTGAACTTGCTTCGGAGGAGCATTACAAGATGAAGATGATGGATCCTCAATCACATGAACACCTTTAGGATTCGTTACCGGTTGACTCGGCAACTTACCTTCCTCCCTTCTATTCAAGGCATTAGCTAGTTGCCCGATTTGAGCTTCTAACCTAGCCATAGATTGAGCATTGGCTTCCAGCTTAGAGATTGATTGAGAGTGAGTTTGCAATAAGCGGGTATTGGCCTCAAGATTACTTATCACTCTTTCTTCAAAGCCTTGGTTTCTCGGAGGAGGCGGTGGTTGTTGGTAATTAGATCTTTGATGGTAAGGTTGAGGATTTGGCCTATAATGAGGCTGTTGAGCTTGAGAAGTGAAGGAATTTTGCCCTTGAAAAGAGGGACTTGATTCTTGAGGTTTCCATGAAAAAGTCGGATGATTTTTGTAACCAGGATTGTATGTATTTGAATATGAATCATTCAGCTATTTAGAGTACAAGGCATTCGCTTGCTCTTGAGCATAATCGGGAGATTGCCCAACAATAGGACAATCTCGTACAAAATGCAAAGTGCTATAGCAAAACGAGCACCCTTCCTGATTTTTGACAGATTGGCTTGGAGTAGGCAGCCCATTTTTTATGATTAAATCCATTTTTCGGGATAAGGCTTTTACGTGCATGGCAACCTCATCTACCCGTAAAATTTCATGCACTCCTCTACAAGGTTGGGTGGCCTTCCCTTTTCTAGTGGAGGAGCGTTGAGCTGAATTATTGCTTAGGGTTTGAAAAAGTTCCCATGCCTCATCGGGGCTTTTCAAAAGGTATCCACCTCCACAAGCGGAGTCTATCATTTGTCTATGTTGCTCACTCACCCCATCATAAAAACTTTGCACTAGCTGCCATTTTGGGACAGCATGATGCAGACAAGATTTAAGAAGGTCTTTTAATCTCTCCCACGTCTCATGAAATTGTTCTTAATCAATTTGGGTAAATCCGGTGATTGCTCTACAAATATCACTCGTCTTTCTCATTGGGAAGTATTTTTTTAAGAACTCTATTTGAATCTTCGCCCAAGAATGGATTGAGTTAGGTTCTAAGGAATTGAACCAACTTCTAGCTTTATCTTTTAGGGAGAATGGAGACATACGCAGCTTAGATCATCCTCCGTAAAGTGTGGTACACAAATGGTGGAACACACCAAAATGAAGTAATCGAAGTGCCGGTATGGATCCTCATTAGGGAGACCATGGAAGCTATTAAGAAGATTGATGGTGGAGGACTTTATTTCGAATTGAGTTGTCGCTACATCCGGAAATTGAATACATGAAGGTACTTCAAATGTAGTCGGAAGATAAAAGTCCATAAGCAACTCTCCTTGAGGAGGTGGAGGTGGAGGTGGTTGTTCATGATTAAAAGGAGGTAGTCCGGGAGGTTGTCTCTCGTTTGGGTCCATGTTTTCAGTCCTAGGCAATATAGGGTCCCTAGAGGTTCCTCTACGTTGTCTAAGTGTTCTTTCAAGTTCAATATTACAAGGAAGCAAAGGAAGTGACAAGGACCGTCTACCTAGCATGCATTAATAGTAGAACAACACCTCAATACAACAAATAAACAATAATATATACAAAAAAAAAAAAGAATGAACTCAAACCCACTAATTTTAGACTTTATACTCACAAAGGGTTCCAACCTCAATTCTTCTAGATGCCCGCTATGTGGTATACCTAAAATTAAGAAATTTGAGCAATAAGAACAAGATATATACAAAAAGAATGAAAGAATTTATAGCCTAAGAATTAAACCTTAATATTGCAATGGCGACAATTAAACCATAGTCCCCGGCAACGGCGCCAAAATTTTGATGTGACTAAACTTGAATTATATTGTAAGCTTAATTTTTGCCCTTTTTATCAAAATATAATTTGACCACTCGCAAGAGCACGAATCTTTGTAGATAAGGTTCTATATATAGGGTATCGATTCCACGAGGACTAGTCGTAATTGTCTTAAAGAAAGATTAATTCCACTTTAATCCTAAAAACAGGATTTTGAGTTTTTGTTTATAAAGCTATTGCATGAATGTAAAAACAATAAAATTAAAGAGTTTAAAGTTGGGAGAGAGAACTAGGGTTGGTTTCCACCACTAACCATTCACATGTTCATAAGTGTAGCAAGCATGGGATTCATAAATTAAATGCCTAACAATGTCAGCTTGTGACCTCAATGACATATCAAAAGATTAATGTGTGTGCTAACCTATCATAATCCATCTTCAACAAGCATAGCTCTTCAACCTAACTAACTACCTAATTACCCTACTTTCTAAGTGAAC
Source organism: Cornus controversa (assembly GCA_026545225.1). Classification (NCBI taxonomy): domain Eukaryota; kingdom Viridiplantae; phylum Streptophyta; class Magnoliopsida; order Cornales; family Cornaceae; genus Cornus; species Cornus controversa. Next base: position 23,999,782 of record CM048852.1, read on the forward strand.
CTACATGCATCCAAACCACCTTATCTTGGCATGATTTATACAAGCAAGCACCACACATTCATTTAAAGTACCATTACCTAGCCATCATTTGCGCTTCTTGTGGAAGATGCAAATGTTGTGTATTCACATGAAGATTAAACTCTAAGACAAGAATAAAACCAAAATCACATGAATATATAAAAGAAATGTATTAGTGTACATAGTCACTAGGCTAAATAATCAACATTTAATTACAAATCCCAAGTGCTACAAAGATGAACAAGTTTACATGGCTAGGGGTTGAAACCAACACCCTAGTAGAGAAGTTAGTTGCTCATGGTTGCCTTGCACTCTTCCATTGATGGAGAAATTAGAGCTTCAAGGTCTGGTTCAGCTCCTTCTTCTCCTCTCCCGAAAGTCTCTCCTTGTGTTCTTCTGATGTGTTTGAGAGATATGTGAGATATGAGGCTTCCTTGTACTTTATGGCTCCCTTTTCAACCTTGGGGCCCACTATATATATATATATATCAATATATATATCCATTATATCAAGAAGGTCCCCAAGGGTCTTGTTCAAGTCAGACAATCCCCCTAAGTCGTGCAAAAGGGGGGATTTTGTTGCAAGTGGGAAAGCAGGTGAGCAAATGGGCAAGTGGCTTCTGCAGAATCTCGATCAATCGAGATCTCGATTGATCGAGATCAACATCTCGATTGATCGAGATGCCTTGGCTGCAATTTCTAACTTTTCTCTTCAGCTGCAAAAAGCCTCAAACTTTGTTCCTTTCACTACAAGACTTGCAATACATCAAAAACACAAAAATACCGTAAACATATCTCGGTAAACGTAGAAACGGAACTAACATATGCAATAAAGAGGGTTCAAATGCATAGAATTAAACACTTATCAGAACCTATCAGTCATAGTGTGCAGTATCTTTTAGCACACCACTTCGTCTTCAATCTGTTCACCCAAAGCCCTTATATCATTTACAATCTTTTTAACTATGAAAAAGTAATCCGTCACATTTTCTCTTTCGTACATCTTAAGACCATCAAAATTGACTTGATGAAGTTGAATCTTATTTTCCTTGATGGTGTTGCTTTCTTCATGTGCAGTTACAAGTGAATCCCAAATTTCTTTGGCACTTTTGCAATTTTTGACTCTTGTGAATTCTTGTTTTTGCAATGCTTTGTATAAGGCATTTCTAGCCTTCCCATCAACTAATTTGGCAATCTTGTCAGCTGCTGAGGGGTTTGTAGGATCAAGGATGACAACCCCTTCTAATATAGCATGCCAAACATCATAGGAGATGGATAGTAAAAAAGCCATCATTTTAATCCTCCAAGAGTCAAAGTTGGTACCATAAAAAATAGGACCCTAGCCTTGTGAGTGGAACTGTCTTCAGCCATATTTAGGATCTTTAATGCCAGTGGTTAAACTAAGAAATGTAGACTTGTGCTCTAATACTAATTGATGAACCTAGAGGGGGAGGGGTGAATAGGTTCTTCAAATTTTCTTCCTACTATTGCAAGTTTGGCTGGCACATGCAATCACACAATAATGGACACACCGATTTATAGAGAAAAACCCCAGGGTGGGGTAAAAAAACCTATTCAAATTGAGCTCCACTATGTCTGAAAGGGTAGTACAGTAATCTTCAAATCAGTCTCTCACTCACCCAACTCACAACATACTCACTCCAGCTCTCAACCTAGTTCACAGCCTCCCTAGGCCTGAACCACTCTCACCAAATCTCACAATAGCTTTTCCGCTCTCAACCTAGCCCAGGCTACCCAAAGCCCAAACTATCTCTCACCAAATCTCACCATAATCATTCACACTCCCCTTGTCCAAAGTGACCCAATACTTGAACTAGACATAGTGATAGTGGAGTCAATTTGATGTAGTAGCGGCAAGTTTTTAAACTTTGATTGTCGGTCTTTAAGGTTGATCTTGATAATGAATAAGGCACTTGAACTTCTTGGCAAATAAAGAGACTTGAACTCTTCAAAGATAAGTTTCAATATGTACACCCTTAAAGTGTAGTTGCAACGGACTTGTAGTAGACACTCTTTCAATGAATCCCGTTCTCAGCTTCTTAAACAACAATTCAGCTTGTAATTCACTTCAAACAATGGTACATTAATTTTCTTGTCTTCGTACCTGTTCTTAAAATGGACACAACTGCACCTAGAGTAGAAATTAGTAGCTTAAGCAATTCAAAATATAAATAGCATGAACACAATTAAGCAAAGCATAATTCAACACTTTAGAAATTCACAAAATAGGTTCAACATTTTAGCAGTACCAAATCAGCAATACCAATTTATTAAATCAGCAAGTTTAAGTCCCCAAATCAGCAATTTAAATTAGCACAAACAACTCACTAATTCAACAAATTTAAATCCCAAAATTAGCCATATAAATCAGCTCAAACAACCTATTAATTCAACATAATACAACATGAAATTCAGCACAAAACAGCTTAAAATTCAGCACCAAACAACAAGTTAATTCAACACAAAATAGCTTAAAATTTAGCACTAAACAGCTTGTTAATTCAGCACAAAACAGCTTAAAATTCAATACCAAATAGCATTTAGAAATCAAAATTTTAGCAGCAACAAAACAAATTTCGTCAACATAATTTTTCAGCAATATCACAACCAATTACAGCAAAAACATTTCAGCAAAACAGATTCAGCAACATGATTTTCCACAAAATGAATTTCAGCAATTTAGATTTTAGAGATCCAAAACAAATTTCAGAAATAAGCATCATGTATCATCAATTAAACCAAACATAAACGTGATTCTTCAATGGCAAAGAGCAATACCCAAATCCATTTCAAGTGATAAACTCATAAGCTCAAAAACAGAGAGTGATTTGTTCATGGAAAGTGTAAGACCCGAGTCTCAAAACAGTAGTGTGTATAAGTATATATTAAATAGTTAGAAGTTTACCCACTGGATGAAAACACAGATCAACTCACTTGTTCAAATTGTTGAAGATGACGAAGATGGAGAAGAACATATCAAAAGCTCACTAGTTCGGTTCGTTGAAGATGAAGAAGATGGAGAAGAGCCTATCAAAAGCTCAAGTAAGAATTAACGAAGATGATACAGGCTTCAGTAAGGAATCGGTGACCATGAGAGAAATCTGATGTGCGTATATATATATTTGTCTCTCATTCTTTCTCTTTCTCTCTATATATATATTCACTTTTCCCTTTTTTTCTCTCTCTCACTTCTACACAGATTTCTTTTTGTCTATTATATCATCTCTCTGCGCTGCTCTCACACACCCACACATTTTTTCACTGTTTCTTCACTATTCTCACAAACTCTCCCTAAATCTCATCTTTCCCTTTCTCTCTCTATGTCTCTTTCTATCACTCGATCATCTCTCTGCTCCTCTTATTCTAAACCTTACAATAGCTCTCTGTTATTGCACACCTCCAGCGCCGAAAATGAGAAATTAAGCCCACACTTGTAACAACCGAGAATAGATGATATATATATCATCTATTTTCTTTTCCTTTTTTTCTAAAAAAATATATATATTATTTTGAAACCCTAGTAACTTTCAGTTCCCAAATTGCCCATGCACCATTGTTGACCTAGCAATAAATCCCAAAATGTCCTTTGAGAAATTGATAGAATTGCCCTTGCAATTGCGTTAGTGGAAATACATGGAAAGATATAATAGAGCGAGACAATTAATTAAATTATAGAATTATGTGAAATGACACTAATGATCCTTTTGGCATTAAAACTTGGGCAAACAAACTCAAGGACTTCCCGAACCATCAATCATATTGATACATACAGTCAGTGTGTCTCTCTATATATATATTTATTTATTTATAGGTATTTATCAAAAAATATATATATTTATTTATAGGTGGGGTTTATCAATCATGAATAGAAGAAAGGAGTGTGAAATGAAGAACTAGGAATTGTAGAGTCACAGTAGTGAGAAAACGTGGATCTGCAATTTGCATATATAGTATATTGTATATATTACATATGTTTGTGTTACATATATATTATAGATTATTTCTCTATTCTTTACCATTATCCTCAACCTTACCCTCTCCGCCAAAACCCACAACAAACAACTCACATTCCTCTACGACGCATTAATCATCACGAACATTTTGAACCAACTATTGATCGCAAATCGGTGACCTATTAATCATCACCGCCGTTTCGAACCAAGTCTTGAACGCAAATGGGTCGTTCCCATTTTTCACCATAACCCAATTAACATCACATTCATTTGATCTTCTCTCTCAAGTATCTCACTAGTTCTCAATGCTTTAAAGTCTCTGAGACATGATTTATAGAAGAAAAAGAACAATGGATTGTCACTAAAAGCTGTGCTAGACACGAATGGTTTGTGAAGATGGAGGATTTAAAAGAGGGCTTTTGTAGCATTTTAGTATTTTTGTTATATTGATATTTGTTATTATTATTTTTTTAATGTCATATACATTAGAAGGGTAAATTAGTAAAATTATATAAAATGTTAAAGTTGATTTGAATTGCCGGGTGTTAGAGTTATTTTTTTTTGAAAAATTTGAGAGTAATAAATCTAAACTTAAGGGAAGGTCTCCATTTTTAAATTAACTTGTGTTGTATTTGCATAAATTGTATCGAGTGAGGTTCGTACAGTACTTGTGTCAATTTTTTAGTAAATATTTCTCAGTCCATCGTCGTTACCGCCACGGATGGCACCACTAGCTTCATCCCTGGCGGACAATGATCAATCGTAGAAAATAACTTCCGCCTTATATATATTTGTATGCAGATAATAAAAGAAAAAATATAACAACCCAGTTCAAGTTTAATTCATCGGCTTCCACTAGCATATGTGTGTTAAAGTTGGTCATTCAATGAGCCCCTTTTCTGATTTTCAAATCAGTTTTCATTCCAATGAGTAACTTTCGGTCTTACCGTCGTTCCAATGAGTTTGCTCTTTTGCAGCTTCTTTGTATATGTTTCTCAATCACCAAATTGCTTTCACGAGTCATAACATTTGTGTGTCAAAATCGCTAATTTTCACGAGCTCCTTTTCTGATTTTCAAACCAGTTTCGCTCTAACGAGCTACTTTCGGTCTTTTCGGCTCTTTTGCAACTTTTTTGTATATGTTCGCAATCACAGTTGGTTATGGTTATATCATCAGATTGCTTTTTGCGAGCTGCATTTAAAATTGTCTCCAAATTCAAATTTACTTCATCACTTTGAGTTTGCAAGAAGCTGTTAATTATATATTTCCTATTATAAATTATATATCTTTTTCTAAACCATCTAAATTATGATTTGTTGTCTCATATTTTTATTTAGCCTTTAAAATTATGTGCACAGATAAACTTTTATGTATTCTTTACCCATATCAATTTAATATATACATTGTTCTAGAATTTTTAAATGACGTGATGTATCAGTGCTGGTGTCGACTCATGGTACCCATGACACAAATTTTCTGACGTGATGTATCGTCATCTATTCTGTTGGAAACAGGCATCATCGTCATGTATCGTCATGTATTCTGTTGGAAACAGGCAACAGAGCATTCAATGTTTTTTTTGGCAAGGAACAGAGCATTCAATGTTGGTTGGGAGCGAGTTTTTTTCTTTTAAGCTAAAGGTAGAAGCTGTGCGCTGATATTCACAAGACTCATCTCTACATTACCATCCTTGCAGAGATCAAGAGAACCCAGTTGATAATAATACATACATACATACATATATATATATACATACATACATATATATATATATATATATATATATATATAGTAATGCAACAACACAAGCGGACAGTGGAACCCAACGGAACCAATTGCCGCCGGTCAAATTCTCCGGCGATGGTGTCGTCAAAATTCTTCAAGATAATATTACCCTCCATTATTCATGAGAAAAAGCTGGTAATATGATCCTCTCTCTCTCTCTCTCTCTCTCTCTCGATATTCCTTTATTTTATGCTTTGTTCCTCTGAAAATCCTAAAGTCTCCTTTTGGTTCCCGAGAAAATAAATGAGAAGAAAAGAAAAGTTCTGTTTTTGGCATTTTATGTTTTATGCTTGTTTGGACCTTTTTGCTTACCGAAGGAGGTGAAGCTGAACTAACCTAAGTCCTCACAGTACTCTGTCTTTTTCCTTTATTTTCCTATGTTTTCTGACAAACCAAACACAAAATGTAACCTTTCGATATCGCTTTAATTTTTGAAGTATAGTTTGATGTATACTAAAAACATTTTTGGGTAGTTCATATTTATCTCGAATATCTCTCAGAATAAATGAATCTATAACAATATGCTATATTGCTATATATCTACATAATATAGAAGTATTGAACCATGAACATATGAACTGTGAAAAGAATTTGGGAGTATTTTCAGCTTTATTAAATTATATTAGATTGTTGTGGAATGTTGTTTCTTATTTTCTTAACATGTGCTGTTGATTTTACTTTTAGTCTCTTCTTGGCTTGTCTTCAAATATTTCCCAATTTTTTGGGATTCTTGATTTCCAAATTGTCCCATGTGAAATAATTCAGAATGTGTGTTATAATGTCTTGAGGCCAAAACACCAGGTATGATCATCTTTGTTAATTAGCCAAAACTTCCAAATGAAACTATCTGTGTATTCTCGAACATCATTGATCATTCAAATAGAATGGTGCAGTAAAAAGGTTATATATTTTCTTCTTTTTTTATTTGTGTATATATATAGATATATGTTAAGAAAAATACAAGTTTATTGAGAAATGATCTCTTACACCTGTGAGCAAAAAACTTTTTCCACACCAAGAATAGTGGATTACTGACCGAAACTTGTTCATATATATAAGTTAAAAAAAATACAAGTTTACCAAGGGTTGTAGCTTGGTGGTGTCTCCTCTATATCTCAGAGTGAGAGGTCAGGGTTCTCCCACAGGGACAAATGGGTATAAGAGTTTCTTGTAAAAAAAAAAAAAAAAGAATACAAGTTTATATTTGCTCTCAATTAAACCGGCCAAAACTACATCATTTACGCCTTGGCAACAAGTTTTGTTAGGTATTCTGTTGCAGGTTTTCCTTTGAATCTAAAGGCCTTGCTTTGATTCTTTTTTCGGTGAGGTTGATCGATTGAAGAACCCTCCTTTATTGTAGTGATTGCAACATAAGAAATGTGGGTACTTTTTTTTTTTTTGACAAGTGAAGAATCATTAGAAAGCACTCAAATGGAGAATGAATCCCACAAGAGCTACAAAAGGACCAAATAGGGCCTCTAAACCCTCAAAGTATCCAGAAAACTGGGTACTTATTTGTTGATAAGAATTCTACATCCCCATTAAAATAAGAGTAACAATTTTCTTGTGCAATTTTTTGAGTAACATAGTGTTGACACAACATAATGGGATTAGTGATTAGGTCCTCATTTTATTGAAACCTCCCATAAGCTGATGTGATAAGGGTAATATTGTAGCTAATAGGTCATTTGTGGTCCCTTCTTTACAAACCAAAGTGAAGAACAAAGGAAAAGGCAAGTCACGTAAGTCGATAAAACAGTCTCTTGTAGTATGTTTGCTCTGTATTTTGTTGCTCTTTGACGACCAGTATAACTTTCGTAATTTTTGGAGCTACTGATGAAGTAAAAAATCCGCACGATCCCATCTGGTGCGAGCTGCTTGCAAAACAGAGTGGTTACGAACAAGGTCGGCAGGGTGCTAGCCAGGGTCACTCCGACGATCAAGTCAGCGCTTGATATGATATAGCAGAAAAGATTTCTGTGTGATTTAGGCATACCTTTGGATGTGCCCCGACTCTCCTTTTTCTAGGAGAGTGTCAGTAGTAGTGTTCATTTATGAAACCAGTTCCCTTAGCTTCTCCACCACATAATTGGAGAATTATCATATAATGGGTTGTGATTATCCTTGTCCACTTAGTCCTTTGACCCCTTTGGCCTTTGGACTTCTTGTCAGTCTAAATTCCCATATCAGCTACATTAATGTTATGCGAGCGCTTTAAACTTCACTCAAACAATTGAGCCCAATTTAATTTTCCGTATCTGCAGAGGATCCCTGAAAAGTTCGTTAGGATGTACGGTGACGAACTCTCTGCTGTTGCCATGCTCACTATTCCCACTGGCCATGTTTCTCATGTGGGACTGGAGAAGACTGGCAAGATGTTTTGGTTTTGTGATGGTTGGCAACAATTTATGGAACATCACTCAGTCAGTTATGGGTACCTTCTAGTCTTCAAATATAAACGGAATTCAAGCTTTGATGTTCTTATCTTTGATTTGACTGCCACCGAGATCCAGTATTCATGCAGTATTCACAGGAGTTCTGAAGAACCCAATAATGGAAAGCAATGTCAATTATCTGATGAGGAAGAAATTGAAGATGATGACTCTGTTGAAATCTTGGGGACCTCAGGTTTTGTTGGATCTTCATCTAAATTTAATCTGGGACTCACCAAAAAAGGTAAAAGTGCAGCTTTATTGGAGAGCCTTGAACCCACTCCTTGCTATCTAACACGAAGCAAAAGATATAAAAAAGATCAGGAGCAAACAAATGAATTAGAGAATTTGCATGGAGCATGTGGAAGAAAACCAAGCAGAAGCGAAATGTCAAACTGGCATGATTCTTTGTTTGATAAATCCAAGAGAAAGAACCAGCTTGAACCCACTCCTCGCTATCTAACACGAAGCAAAAGATATAAAAAAGATCAGGAGCAAACAAATGAATTGGAGAATTTGAATGGAGCATGTGGAAGAAAACCAAGCAGAAGCGAAATGTCAAACTGGCATGATTCTTTGTTTGATAAATCCATGAGAAAGAACCAGTTTGTGACTAAGAATGTTGAGAATTTACAAACACTGGCTCAACCAGTTCGTGATAGGGGTTTTGATCCGTTGAATGAGAGTGAACTCAAGGAAAAAACATATAGAATTGATGTAGAGGAGCAGCATCCAACAAAAAATGCAAATAGTTCACAAGTGGCTACTCAAAAAAGTAGACACACGAGTCATCGATTTGATTCAAAGACTACGAATCAAAGAACTATTTCTAGTAAGCTTTCAGACTAGTTTTTTCTGCCAAAAGTAATGTTAGAATTGATTTTCTTGTCACTAATTTTATTAATTGCAGATGGGCAGGAATCAATGGTAAAACAAGAATGGTGTGCAGAAATGCTTGGTACTAACACTCGCTCAACAACTTGTTCGACAAGGAGACCAGTGATAAACCAAGCGAGAGAGAGGGCAATTAATGCTGCAAGAATGTTTAAGCCTGAAAATCCTTCCCATATGTTTATATTGCGTTCATATAATGTAAACAACCATGTCCTGGTGAGCCCTTGAATTCATGTTACATGTTGCTTCATTGGTCATGCAATGTGAATTCATTTTAAAATGTTGAATTCATCTTTCATGCTTCTAGAGCTGTTTATGTTGCTTCATTGGTTATGAAGGTAAAGATGTCCAACCAGCTGAAAAGTGGAAGCAAACTGAATATTTCTACCAATATATTGCTCTTATATCACGTATAATTTTCAGTTTGATGTTGGAATGACAGATATCTTTTTTCTTTCTTATGCAGTATATACCATCAGAATTTGCAACAAAGATGAGGTATTTGCTTGGTGTTTCAGATTTTGTTAAACTTCAGGTTTCTGATGGAAAAGAATGGTGTGTCAGTTGCTTTCATGAAAAAGGAGGGACATATTTAAGGAAGGGTTGGACAGCATTTGTAAAGGAAAATAATTTGGAGGGAGGAGATATTTGTGTCTTTGAGCTGACCAAGGATAAGGATTTTTTGCTAAAAGTGTCCATATTTCGCAGTAGTTCTGAAGAACCCTATAATGGAAAGCAATGTCAATTATCTGATGGAGAAGAAATTGAAGATGATGACTCTGTTAAAATCTCGGGGTCCTCAGGTTTTGTTGGATCTTCATCTAAATTTAGTCTGGAACTCAACAAAAAAGGTAAAAGTGCAGCTTTATTGGAGAGCCTGGAACCCAGTTCTCGATATCTAACACGAAGCAAAAGATATAAAAAAGATCAGGAGCAAACAATTGAATTAGAGAATTTTCTTGGAGCATGTGGAAGAAAACCAAGCCGGAGCAAAATGCCAAACTGGCATGATTCTTTGTTTGATAAATCCAAGAGAAAGAACCAATTTGTGACTAAGAATGTTGAGCATTTACAAACACCGGCTCAACCAGTTCGTGATAGGGGTTTTGATCGGTTGATTGACAGTGAACATAAGGACAAAACATATAGAATTGATGTAGAGGAGCAGGATCCAACAAAAAATGAAAATAGTTCACAAGCGGCTACTCAAAAAAATAGATACACGAGTCATCGATTTGATTCAAAGGCTACAAATCAAAGAACTATTTCTAGTAAGCTTTCAGACTAGTTTTTTCTCCCAAAAGTGATTTTAGAATTGATTTTCTTGTCACTAATTTGATTAATTGCAGATGGGCAGGAATCAATGGTAAAACAAGAATGGTGTGCAGAAATGCTTGGCCCTAACACTCGCTCAACAAATTGTTCAACAAGGAGACCAGTGATAAACCAAGCGAGAGAGAGGGCAATTAATGCTGCAAGACTGTTTAAGCCTGAAAATCCTTCCCATATGTTTATATTGCGTTCATATAATGTAAACAACCATGTCCTGGTGAGCCCTTGAATTCATGTTACATGTTGCTTCATTGGTCATGCAGCAATGTGAATTCATTTTAAAATGTTGAATTCATCTTACACGCTGCTAGAGCTGTTTATGTTGCTTTTTTTGGTCATGAAGGTAAAGATGTCCAACCAGCTGAAAAGTGGAAGCAAACTGAATATTTCTACCAATATATTGCTCTTATATCACGTATAATTTTCAGTTTGATGTTGGAATGACAGATATCTTTTTTCTTTCTTATGCAGTATATACCATCAGAATTTGCAACAAAGATGAGGTATTTGCTTGGTGTTTCAGATTTTGTTAAACTTCAGGTTTCTGATGGAAAAGAATGGTGTGTCAGTTGCTTTCATGAAAAAGGAGGGACATATTTAAGGAAGGGTTGGACAGCATTTTTAAAGGAAAATAATTTGGAGGAAGGAGATATTTGTGTCTTTGAGCTGACCAAGGATAAGGATTTTGTGCTAAAAGTGTCCATATTTCGCAGTAGTTCTGAAGAACCCTATAATGGAAAGCAATGTCAATTATCTGACGGAGTAGAAATTGAATATGATGACTCTGTTGAAATCTTGGGGACCTCAGGTTTTGTTGGATCTTCATCTAAATTTAATCTGGGACTCAACAAAAAAGGTAAAAGTGCGGCTTTATTAGAGAGCCTGGAACCCAGTTCTCGATATCTAACACGAAGCAAAAGATATAAAAAAGATCAGGAGCAAACAATTGAATTAGAGAATTTTCTTGGACCATGTGGAAGAAAACCAAGCAGAAGCGAAATGTCAAACTGGCATGATTCTTTGTTTGATAAATCCAAGAGAAAGAACCAATTTGTGACTAAGAATGTTGAGCATTTACAAACACCGGCTCAACCAGTTCGTGATAGGGGTTTTGATCGGTTGATTGACAGTGAACATAAGGACAAAACATATAGAATTGATGTAGAGGAGCAGGATCCAACAAAAAATGAAAATAGTTCACAAGCGGCTACTCAAAAAAATAGACACACGAGTCATCGATTTGATTCAAAGGCTACAAATCAAAGAACTATTTCTAGTAAGCTTTCAGACTAGTTTTTTCTCCCAAAAGTGATTTTAGAATTGATTTTCTTGTCACTAATTTGATTAATTGCAGATGGGCAGGAATCAATGGTAAAACAAGAATGGTGTGCAGAAATGCTTGGCCCTAACACTCGCTCAACAACTTGTTCGACAAGGAGACCAGTGATAAACCAAGCGAGAGAGAGGGCAATTAATGCTGCAAGAATGTTTAAGCCTGAAAATCCTTCCCATATGTTTATATTGCGTTCATATAATGTAAACAACCATGTCCTGGTGAGCCCTTGAATTCATGTTACATGTTGCTTCATTGGTCATGCAATGTGAATTCATTTTAAAATGTTGAATTCATCTTACATGCTTCTAGAGCTGTTTATGTTGCTTCATTGGTTATGAAGGTAAAGATGTCCAACCAGCTGAAAAGTGGAAGCAAACTGAATATTTCTACCAATATATTGCTCTTATATCACGTATAATTTTCAGTTTGATGTTGGAATGACAGATATCTTTTTTCTTTCTTATGCAGTATATACCATCAGAATTTGCAACAAAGATGAGGTATTTGCTTGGTGTTTCAGATTTTGTTAAACTTCAGGTTTCTGATGGAAAAGAATGGTGTGTCAGTTGCTTTCATGAAAAAGGAGGGACATATTTAAGGAAGGGTTGGACAGCATTTGTAAAGGAAAATAATTTGGAGGAAGGAGATATTTGTGTCTTTGAGCTGACCAAGGATAAGGATTTTTTGCTAAAAGTGTCCATATTTCGCAGTAGTTCTGAAGAACCCTATAATGGAAAGCAATGTCAATTATCTGATGGAGAAGAAATTGAAGATGATGACTCTGTTAAAATCTCGGGGTCCTCAGGTTTTGTTGGATCTTCATCTAAATTTAGTCTGGAACTCAACAAAAAAGGTAAAAGTGCAGCTTTATTGGAGAGCCTGGAACCCAGTTCTCGATATCTAACACGAAGCAAAAGATATAAAAAAGATCCGGAGCAAACAATTGAATTAGAGAATTTTCTTGGAGCATGTGAAAGAAAACCAAGCGGAAGCGAAATGCCAAACTGGCATGATTCTTTGTTTGATAAATCCATGAGAAAGAACCAGTTTGTAACTAAGAATGTTGAGCATTTACAAACACCGGCTCAACCAGTTTGTGATAGGGGTTTTGATCTGTTGATTGAGAGTGAACATAAGGACAAAACATATAGAATTGATATAGAGGAGCAGGATCCAACAAAAAATGCAAGTAGTTCACAAGCGGCTACTCAAAAAAATAGACACACAAGTCATCAATTTGATTCAAAGACTACAAATCAAAGAACTATTTCTAGTAAGCTTTCAGACTAGGTTGTTTTGCTAAAAGTGATGTAAGAATTGATTTTCTTGTCACTAATTTGATAAATTGCAGTTGGGAAGGAGTCACTGGTAAAACAAGAATGGTGTGCAGAAATGCTTGGTCCTCACACTCGCTCAACAACTTGTTTGACAAGGAGACCAGTGATAAACCAAGCGAGAGAGAGGGCAATTAATGCTGCAAGAATGTTTAAGCCTGAAAATCCTTTCCATATGGTTATATTGCGTTCATATCATGTAAACCACCAATATACCCTGGTGAGCCCTTGAATTCGTGTTACATGTTGTAAGATTATTGCTAGAGCTGTTTATATTGCTTCATTGGTCATGCAGGTAAAGACGTCCAACCATCAGCATATAAGTGGAAGCAAACTGAATATTTCTCCCTATATATTGCTCTTATATCTTTTATCTTTCTTATGCAGTATATTCCGCCGGAATTTGCTATGAAGATGAAGTATTTGCTTGGTGTTTCAGATATGGTTAAGCTTCAGGTTTCTGATGGAAGAGAGTGGCGTGTCCGTTGCATTCCTCAAAACAGAGGGATAAAATTTAGCAAGGGTTGGGTAGCATTTGTAAAGGAAAATAGTTTGGTGGAAGGAGATATTTGTGTCTTTGAGCTGATCAAGCTTGAAGATTTTGTGATGAAAGTGTCCATATTTCGCACTGTGGGATATGCAGGGCAAGCAAACCAACCTCTGAAATGGAACCCATCTGATTAGAGTTTGGCAAATTGGTATGTTTACTGCTGTTAAGGTACTTCCATCTGGGCTTATATCACTACTAGTATTGCTTAATTTGGTTCCATCTATCAAAAGTTGTTTGCTTAATGTCTTGTGGATGAAGTGAACTTCTGAATTATACATAACCCTTTTTTTTTTTTTTTTGGTGTGTTTTATCAAGTGGTATGGTTTATACAAATGATCACTATAAGTTTTTATCCAACTTGGCATATTTTCCAGGAGTTTGCAATATGATTTATCCTGATTAGGGCATTAAATTGATGGTCTAGTCTAGGTAATGTTGCACTTAATCCGAGCGTTTACTTTTGTTACAATTTTTGAATGCCTATTTTATGTCTCCGAAAAAGTATACAATATCCCGGGTCACTGATGATGTGGTACCGGACAAGTGTAAGCCCTCTGCCCCAAGATATTGTATACTTTCTTCTGCTTATGGAAGTCACTATTTAATTACTCGGTCATATCATGCAATTACTTTTGTTGCAGTTTTTGAATTCCTATTTTATGTCTTCTCGTGGAGAAAGTATACAATACCACCAGAGGTACTGATGATGTGGTACCGACAAGTGCAAGCTTCAACTCTAAGGTATTATATACTCTCTCTTGATTATAGAAGTCAACATTTTATTACTCGGTGATACCTGTCTCCTTTGTATTAAAGTTTTTTTACTAGCACAAGGCAGAGGATATGACAAAACATTGCAGAAGCTATTTTAATGTGATATGATTATTTTCTGATGAGGTTATGAGATTTACACGTAGCCAAACAGCCACTAATCCGATGTGCTGGCCTGGGCCTTCTTGCTTGCCTTGGCATGCCCCAGTTAGCTATTATGCCCAATTATTGTATTTGTTAGTTTATATACAGAATTGATCTCTTGTTCTTAAGCAAGCCCTTTTTTTTGGTTAGATGAGTAAAGTGCAAAAAACACCTTCCATTATGTAGGTGCATATAATTTCCTATCATTTGAAAACGATGTGCAATTAGCCCTTTCGGCAAGTTACCATTCAAAATTGACCGTTGAAGTTTTAAAACTTTTTTGAAAAACATGTAACTACCCTTTGTTTTAAAAAAAAAATTTATTTTATTTTATTTTTATTATCCCATAAGGCATTTCTATAAAACTTTTTTGAAAACTCGAAACTACCATTTGTTTTTTAAAAAAACTTTTTTTATTATCCCATAAGGCATTTTATTCATTTACTAATTCCGGTACCGTCAATTTGTCCTTATTTCAACAATTCTGAAAATGAAAGGGTGTTAATTGAACACCATGAAATATTTGATGAAACCATTTCTGTTAGAAAGATAATTTCGAGATCTTTAATTTGAGTAATACTTAGGTTATTTTCTGACTTAAAACGAAAAAATTAAGAATTTTTCAAGTTAAAAAAGTACAAAAAAATTTAATATATATATGTATATACATAAAATTTTAGATTAATTTAATTGTGAAAGATTATTTAATTGTGTGGGTAGTGAAAATTTAGAACTTGTTGTGGAGTCAAAATTTAGAAATTCTAAAATGCTGAGGTGACTGACTAAAATGCTGAGGTGACTGACTAAAATACAAATTTAGATATTCATTTTTGGCCGAAGCATAGTGGATGCCCTAAATAAGACTACTTAAAAAAAACAAAAACCAACCTAAATAATGAAAGTTGGAAACTTTCAAAGACCTTTTGGGTCTGCTAGGTAAAATTTGTACCATATATTTTGGGGGTATTTTGATCCAATTCTTGTTGATAAGCGTGATAAGAATATTTCAATTTTTGAGGAATGCTATGGGCAATCGTCAACTTCATCTGTAGATATGAAAATGAATTTCTTTGTGAGAAATGATAATTATATACATGGAACTTAATTACCTCATTAAATGAATGGTGTTGAATAGTTACTTCGAAGAATTTCTTCTAAATTTTCAGTAATAAATTAAAAATATCATGATTACTTGCATGAGAACTCCTAATGGAATGTTAAAGGAAAGGAAAGGAAAAGAAATATTAATGGAAGGAAAAGCATTTTCCTATCAAAAAGAACTCTTGCAGTTTTTGATAAACAAGGAGGGAAGTTGTTGTCAAAACCTTTAAATTGCGGAAGTAAATATGCCTCTCTGAATCAACTTTGTATTTTCATTTTCATTTCATTTCAATATTTTCTGGCTTATCAAGTGTGCGGGCTTGCCAAAGTCGTAGACTTCGACTAAGATTCAGGGTGTGAAGCACGTACACATTCTCTTGAGTCGATTGTGCTAGAAGACGACCTAAAGTTGTGTTCAAGCGAATGTGAGAAGACAAGGGAGGCTTGTGCTGGATTGCAATTGCAATTGCTCAAGTGAAAAGGACTGATAATTTTGCTTTGTGGTTGGTAGTAGTAGTAGTATGGGTATGGAGATGGAGGTGATAGTGGTGCGTACTATCAAGAATAAAATGGTGATAAATAACCGGATTGACAATGAGAAGAATAAGATTTATCACATTAATCATCTCACTGAAATATTCATTTTGAATATATATATTTTATAGCTTTACATTACTCTTCTTGGTACATAGAAAATTTAACACGTGACACTCCATTTTTCAACAAACGGGGCTATCAATTTTTTAATGGGACAAGTGCTCCTTGCTTGCCCTGCACACCTTGCCTTCATTTAATGCAAGAATAACATATATGTGTATGTATACATGAGAATGGTAGTACAAGATTAAATTTCAAATTTTATGAGATTTAAGTTGAGTAAGCAAGTCATGCAAGTACTCCAAGTTGTCCAAGGCCATGAGACCGCGCCCTTATGTTACGTCAGGTACATAACAATGGAATGAAATGTGCATTCTATTAAAGTGAGAATTGAATGAGAATAAGAATGAAATAGAATGATCATTTTTATTCTATTGTTTGGTTTCAAACATGAAATGATGCAGGAATGGAATGATGATTACATTATTTTTGGTAACTAATTTTTTTTTAATGTTTATTGACCATTCTATAGGTTGAGTAGTGGAATGAATTTTCATTCTTTTTCATTCCAAAGGAATGACGCGAAATGATCGTTCTCACTTTTATTTTTCTTACCAAACAAAGGAATGGATCAGAAAAAGTAATATTAACATTCTATTTTATTCTATTATTGCGTACTAAACGTAACGTTAGAGTCCAAGGGCACCACGCCTTTTAGAATCCAAGGCCATGAGATTGCGACCTTGGGGATCTTGCCCAAGGCCTTGAGATAGCTTTTGTGTGGAGGCCGGCCATGGGTGCTTATGCCTTAGTTTGGCTATGGGACCACAGCCTTGCTCTACGGCCATGGGATTAAAGTCACGTCTAAGACCATGAAAAGTCTTGCTTTGCAGCCATGGGTGACAAATTGCATGCTAAATTTGTGTTTAAACGCGTCCATGGTGAAATAAGTTATAGTTATGAGTCCACTGTGTAAAGAAAAATTTAGTCAATAATATAATGGGTATTACTCTGACGTCTCCTGTCAAGCTAATTCTCTATTAAACAAAATCACATATAATATACAATTACAAAAGTACTCTCAAGTCATAATGGTTTTGTGCAAAAATAATTTAATTTTTAATCATTTGACTAAGATTAACACGTTTATTTACATATTTTCTCCATGCACTACCACCATCAAGGGTAATTTTGACATTTTAATTTTTTTTTATGTTAATTGACTTTAACAGAGTTGACTGTCAATTAATGACAAGGGTACCCATAGCAAAATCAACCAAATTTTAAGAAAAATTGACCACCATATTTTAAAAACTTTAATCCAATGGTAATTAAGCAAAACTTCAGGGGAGGTCAGAGTAAGTTATCCTAATATAATAAAGGTTAAAGTGCAAACACCCCCCTCCTAGTACATGAAAAATATGAAAATACCCCCCTATTGTGCGCAAAATCACCTACATTTTTTAATTTGTGCAAATAAGAACAAATCTTCAATTTAGGAGAAATTGAACAATGAATGACTAAAGTACCCTTACTTTATGATTTTTTTTATTTAGAAAAGGATAAAGTGCAAAAATCGTCCTCACTATATACAAAATGTGCAAAAATTCTTCTACAGTTTATTATGTGCATATAATCACCTGCATTTTTACAACCTGTGCAAACACCCCTCACTGTCAAAATTTTAAATGACCAAAATGCCCCTCAAAGCCTTTAAAACTTTTGTGCCATGTTTGGATGCAATATTTCCTATTTTTTATTTATAAAAAATATATTTTAATTATTTTATTATTTTAAATGGGTTCGACGAGTGAAAATAAGAGAGTATTCGCACATTTTTTAAATAAATAAAAAATTAATATTCTGATGAGCCCTTTTTAAATATCCAAACATGGCACTAGAGTGTAAGGGTGTTTTAGACATTTTAGTTGTTAAATTGATAAAATGTCCTTATTTGCACATTTTGTAAACAGTGAGGGATTTTTTTGCTCTGTAGGAGCGTTTTTGCACATTTGGTATATAGTGAGGGTGTTTTTTGCACTTTACCCTTTTAAAAAAGTTAAAAAGTGAAATAACAAAAATGGTACTTTTGAATTTTTTAAAAAATTCTAACAACATCATATACAATAGGGGGCAATTTGTTCCAAAATTTGAAATTATAGAAATTTATATGCACATATCAAATAGTAGTGGTGTTTTTTGCACATTTTTCATATAGTGGGGTGATTTTTTGTACTTTATCCTATAATTAAAGACAAGATATGTGGTGTAATGGTATCTCTTCTTCTATTAAAGCAAAAAGTAGAAGGTTTGAGTCCCTTTAAAAGTATTGTGGTAGTTTTTTGTAAGGAGAATATTTATATATATAATAAGAAATAATTCCTCATTTACCAGTAACTGCTGTCTTGTTATAAACTTCTTCCTTACCAATAAGAGAGAGATTATTGCTAAGAAACATGCTGAATAATTAAGGACTAAAACATAGTAAAGCAACAAGAAATCTAAAAAAAAAATGACATTGAGACAGAACACACAAGGTTTTCATAGGTGAACCTGCAGAAAGATCATTGTCGAAACCTACACAGCAGAACGACCCGAGAACGTGTTAAAACTATAAAAATAAAATCTGTAAAATACTAGTGAGACTAATAATAATAATTTATTAAATGATTTATGCGTTTTATATTACATGAATACACCATATCAAATAAAATAGTCCTCAAATCCATATTAACCAAACAAGCAGGACCCATTATAAACTGCAGTACTCATTTTAAATTAAAGCTGGTCCAAGTGTACAAGTTGTAACTGCAGTACTCATTTTAAATTAAAGCTAGTCCAAGTGTACAAGTTGTAATACTTTCACGTAAAATCTTACCCTAACTATAAGTATGTGTATATAAAAAATTATACATGTATATGTGAGAGTAAAATATGAAAATATGAAACACGTTTGTTTGGGCTGGTTGGAAGGGTTGGCTCATGATTATCCATCTTTAATGAAACTATTAATATTCCAATGTGAACTTTCCAAAACCTTGAATTGCTTCTTATGTTAATTTTATTATTATATTTTATGTTTTATTGTTTAGAATATTTTCTTTTAAATAGTGTTGCCGCTGGGTATCTTAATACGTTGGAATTTTTGACACCATACAAGGAGTATGTTATCATTTACAAGAATTTCAGAGTTGTGGATCAAGAGAAATTTAAAAATTATTTAATTATACTCATTCATCACTAAAAAAAAATTATAATTAAATGTCGTGTTGGCATTTGGAAGGCTTGCCGGCCAATTTTAAAGCATATGGCTACTATCCTTTTCGAAACACAAAGGGTTAATTCGTAGTTTCATCAATCACATTACACAATTATATATATATATATATATATATATATATATATATATATATATATATATATATATATATAAGTGACATTACACAATTATATAAGACAAAGATTTGGACACGCATACTATTGGAACGGTGAACCAATAACATCATGGAAAAATGGCATTATGGGCGATATGATGTAGTCAACTATATAAATAGTTCCTTAATCTTTCTATGTCTTCACATTGATTCTAAAAATTTATCTTTTTTTTTCTTTTAGTCAATTATGTTTATTTAAGAATTGGCATTTAAAATCTTAATACAATTTGGCATTCACAGTATATCATTGAGATTTTTTTTTTATTCAAATTATATTTATTATACTTTTAATTTTTTATTTTTTACATATTTATGTGTTTTTTTTTTTTTATTGTGCAAGTGTTCTAGCTACATGTTCACTATAACTGTAACATGTTAGCATCAGCTATCCTTGTCAAAGGAGCCATGATCCTCTTCCCCAGTGGCTTCGTGTCCCACCCATGTCCGAATACGGCGTGATTTTGATTAATTTGTTTATTTTGCTAATTTCTTCCATCTTCTTCTCCGATTTCTTTTAACTTTTATTATTATATTATATTATTTGTTTTAATTTTATTTTTATACTTTCAGCCTTCATTATAAATATTATTTTATACTCTCACTTTTCACCAACTCATTTAATACTTTCACCAACTCACTTTATTCCTGCCCAAAACTCATTTTTATTATTTCTTCTCCTCTCTGTCATCATTTTCATCAGGTATGAACATGTTAATAATATTATTTATTATGTAATTTAGGCTTAAATATTATTTTAATGGTGTTTATTTTGTCCCTTGAACATGTTAATTTTGTCTTGTATTTTTTTTAAAACTTGAAATGTAAATGTGATAATAAATGCTGTAAAAAATGTTCTTCAATAAATGTGTTATTTCACATTTATTAAAAGAATTAAATGTTGTCTACATATTTACTAAAAAAATTCTTGTCACCACATTTATATCTCACCACCTTAAATTTACATTTCAATAATTTTAAATTTATATTTCACCAACATTTATTTTGTCCCTTGAACACCTTTATTTTGTCTTGTAATTTTTTTTTTTATCTTGAAATGTAATATGTGAAAATATATGTAATAATAAATGCTGTAAAAAAATTTTAATTCTTATTTATTAAAAGAATTAAATTTTGTCTACAGATTTAGTAAAAAAAATCTCTTTTCACCACATTTCATCTATATCTCACCACCCTTAAATCTATTTTTCACCAACTTTAAATCTACAATATTTCACTACCCATATATCTAAAAATAATTCAAATATTATAAGTAAATTTTTTATCACCACAGTTCATCTATACCTCACATTTCTTAAATCTATTTTTCACCAACCTTAAATCTACATTTCACCACCCTCATACCTAAAAATATTTGCATTATTATAAGTAATTTTTTTTTTCACCACAGTTCATCATACCTCACCACTCTTAAATCTATATTTCACCAAACTTAAATCTACATTTCACCACCCATATAGTTAAAAGTACTTCAAATATTATAAGTAATTTTTTTTTCACAACAGTTCATCTATACCCCACCATTCTTAAATCTATTTTTCACTAACCTTAAATCTACATTTCACCACCCTCATACCTTAAAATATTTGTATTATTAAAAATTAATTTTTTTTCACCACAGTTCATCTACACCTCACCACCCTTAAATCTATATTTCACCAAACTTAAATCTACATTTCACCACCCATATAGTTAAAATACTTCAAATATTATAACTAATTTTTTTTTTCACCACAGTTCATTTATACCTCACCACCAATCTATTTTTCACAACCTTAAATCTACATTTCACCACCCTCATACCTAAAAATATTTGTATTATTAAAACTTAATTTTTTTTCACCACAATTCATCTACACCTCACCACCCTTAAATCTACACTTCACCAAGCTTAAATCTACATTTCACAACCCATATAGCTAAAAATACTTCAAATATTGTAAGTAAAATTTTATCACAGTTCATCTATACCTCACCACCCTTAAATTTATTTTCAGTAACCTTAAATCTACATTTCACAACCCTTATACCTAAAAATATTTGTATTATTATAACTTAATTTATTTTTTCTCACCACAGTTCATCTATACCTCTTCACCACCAATAAATCTTTTTTTATCTTTTAATATTATTTTTTATATCATATTTTAAATTAACACTAGATTTCTTAATAAATGCACTTTCTAATCCACTTCATTATCTTGTTACTGGTGGTTAAAATCAATGGATAGTCCATTGGGTGAATAGGAACATAAACCCAAAGTTGGAATGGTGTTTAAGTCGGTCAATGAATCATACGACTTTTATAATGCATACGAACGCCAAATTAGATTTAGTATGAGAAGGCTAGGGATCATACGAATAAAAACCAAAAAATTGAAAAAGTTACTTCTACCAAATTTGTATGTTGTAAGGAAGGTTATAGAGAAAAAGACAAGAGGAACCATCTTACAAAAGAAGCAAGGGCGAAAACGAGGACTGGATGTGGTGTCTTTATGCATATAAAATTAGTAAGGGAAAAAAGGCTATTTTTCCTAGATAGGTTTAAAGAAGTGCACAACCATGAATTCATTAGAAAAGATTGTACTCATTTGATGCCTTCACAACAAAACATCTTTGTACCTTAGGCAATTGATGTCGATTTGGCAGCTAATTCTAGACTATCTATTGGTTCTGCATATGAACTAATGGAAAGATAAGTCAGGGCAAGAGAAGCGATTGGGTTCACAAAAGGAGACCAAAAAAATTATTTGAGAACGAAGAGACAAAAGTAGTTGCAATTTAGAGAGGTTGGATGCATACTTGAGTATTTTCAATCTCAACTGTTGGACAATCCTCGTTTTTTCATGCAATTCAGTTAGACAATCAAGAGATGATAACCAATATATTTTGGGCATATGCATGGATGATTATTGACTATAGTTATTTTGGAGATGTTATGACATTCGACACAACCTACAATAAAAATAATGTGAATAGACCATTTGTTGCTTTTGTTGGTTTGAATCATTACAGAGAAACAATTATATTTGGAGCCGGTTTGATGTATGATGAGACGACAGACTCATTTGTGTGATTGTTTCAGAAATTTTTGGCGACAATGTCTTAAAAAAATTCCAGAACATTTGTAACTGATCAAGACGCGGCTATTGTAAAAGGGTTAGCATTGGTTATGTGTGGGACACACCATCACTTCTGTACATGGCATATTATGAAAAATGTTATGAAACATTTAGACCATGTAAGAAAGGGTTCGGTTGGTATAAAAGACATTTTATTTGAGTTTGTGAATTAACATGAGGATGAAGACGAACTTGAAATGTGTTAGGAGTCTATGTTAATCAAGTGTGGTGTTCATGGAAACAAATGGTTGTATGTTTTATATGCTCTCAGAACCAAATGGACAAAGGCATTTGTAAAACATCATTGGTGTGCTGGTATACGAAGCACTCAATTAAATGAAAGCCTTAATGCCGTATTGAAAAAGTACTTGAAATTTGACCATACTATTTTTTATTTTTTCAAAAATTTTGATAGAATGGTCACAGACAAAAGGTACAAGGAATTGCTAGCGGAGTACAATTTAGCTTCGAAACTGCCGAAAATACAAAATCCATACACAATGCTAGTCCAAGCTAGTGAGAGATACACTAGAATTATTTTTGAGCAATTTCAACAACAATTTGAAAAGATGGTTGAAATTTATCACAAATAAACAATCTAGCAGGATGGAGAATTCATTTACATGGTGGCATCGCTTGATGGACATAGTCAAGAACGACGTGTAAGAAAGAGGCAAGAAGTTTGAAATGGAAGGTCTTTTGTATTCGCATGTGATAAAGGTTATTAGAGAGCTACAGCACAAAATCGAATTACCTGAGGAATACATAGTAAAA
Source organism: Cornus controversa (assembly GCA_026545225.1). Taxonomy (NCBI): domain Eukaryota; kingdom Viridiplantae; phylum Streptophyta; class Magnoliopsida; order Cornales; family Cornaceae; genus Cornus; species Cornus controversa. Next base: position 24,023,399 of record CM048852.1, read on the forward strand.
TGATGGATCCTAGTTTACAACAATGGCAATGTTTTAGAGACACGTGCCATCTTTTCACATGTGTTAGTTCATTTGCATCAGAGGGTGATGAGTTTTATAATTTATCCATTGTACATGGTCAATATTTGCTTAAGCTTTTAGAAGATATGAGAAGGGAAAAGCGGGTGCAACATAATGGTAAAGATCCATCCAAGGTTGGTAATGGGCATCAATTTCATGTTACTTACGAGCAAAGTGGCCATGAAATTACTGTAACAGGTTTGAAAAAAAGGACACATCAAGAGGGTGCAAAAATAGATACAAATCATCACAAGAAATTCACACACAAAACAAAAAGAAATCTTTGAAACAACTCGTTGAATCCTATATCATGAATAAGGTGAGTAACGTTCGATTATTTTACATTAGTTCAAAACATATGAGCAAAACTAACTAATTTATCCTATATTTTTTTGTTGTAGGTTGTTGAGATTCAAACAAGTATGTATTTCACATTTGCTAACAACGTAGTCCACCCCCAAGCCCTTGCTTCCAAAGGTCCAATGACTACCAATTTATTCAATTTCTTAATCAGGATAATGAAAATAGGGTAACAACAAATGCAGAAACAATGACTCATGATTTGTCACAACCCACCACAAAATTGAATATTAGCTCACAAGCATCTTATTGTCAAGTTGGTGCCTATTTTCATCTGTTACTATAATGCCCGTATTTTTGTATAAGTAATGAATGATTGAATTCACACATACTTATTGTCAGGTCAATGAGACAACCAATCACAGAAATGAAAGAGATGAAGCAAATCCATGCCATGATTGGGTAAACATATATTTTTTGTATCATATTAATTGTACATTTAGTCATGGTAATATATATATAATATTTATTTAATTATTTATGTTTTTATGTAGCGCTTTGATCTGAACCCCTCTTGTGCAGAATCGTCAGAGAAATCCAGCAATTCAATTTGGAAGGTATCCTCAGCAAGGTTACCAAGCACAACCTCCCACAAGCAAGGCCTTTTTTGGTCTTCAAATGCAACAACCCGACTATAGGTACGTACAACTTGGAGCATACTCTAGACCATCATCTCAATATGGTATATCTTAGTCACCAAACATTGGTTATCCTCAACAAACCAACAGACTACTCAGGGGGGAGGTTATGGTTACTATAGCCAGACACAACCTCAACAACAAGCCTCTGGTGGTTCATCAGCCTCTGTAGATAATACCAGTTATGGTGGTTATAGTGGGTATAACGTAGCTGTTGTACAATCTGGTTATGATAGCCGTCTGCAATGGGCCAACAAGAATACAGTGTTGTAGATAACTTCAAGTAATTTATCCTCAAAGGCTGACAATGGTGTTATTTTGTATGACCCACTTTTTTTATTTTTGTAAAAGTGGAGATCATAATAAATTGTAATGATTATAGTGTAGATGGCCATAGTATCCCACTATATATATATATATACTCTCCAACTAACTGACAGAACTAGATAATAAGAGGTCAGCTGAACTTGGGTTTCAGCAGACTGAGGAAGGTTCTAACCAATCGAAACTAGGCTAAATTGAAATTTAATAGAACATGGAATGAGGATGAGTATGTGCAGATGTATAGACTAGTGTGGAACCATTGAGATGGGTAGTGATGAGTTACACTTATATAATTGTGTATATGTAGATTGTTTCTGCAATTCTATAGTATCGATTGTTGAACCTCATCGTTCACCTCCATTTCCCTTGCTCTTAACCGGGTGTTGGAAATTGAGACTTGGCAACTTCGTATTAAAGTGATATTAGTAATGTGGGGTAATAACGTGTGATCCTAATCACCCTCGGCTTCCGGGAGTTAGAAATCGGGGCATGACAACTTGGTTTCAGAGTAAGATTCCATAGGGTTGTTGTAATTAGGAGTGAGGATATTTAACTTAATCTCCCCCATTTCCCATGCCTTTCTGGGTGTTGGAAATCATGGCGTGACAACTTGGTATTAGAGCAGGTTTGAATACTATTGGACAACGGATAGGGTTGAACCATGAATGAACTTGAGGTTGTGATCATAGATCTAAGGATTAGTACATATTACATGGAACATGCTTATGTGCTTGCTAAGTATAACATGTTATTTATGAAGTGACTTAGCATAGTGTTGTATATGCATGAAGAGAATTGGTCGAGTATATTCATGCTTTGGATTTTAAAGTGTCTTCTTGCTATCAATATAGGTGGATGCCACCACGTAGAGCTCATGGAGGAGCACCGATAGTAGCCCCTATTGATGGAGAGTAATTTATGCACGACATGGTTACGACCATACAGCAAATTGCTAGGGAAACACAAGCTCCACCAAGAGCAGCTCCTCCTAGTCGGATGATGATGGCATTAAGACATGTCAAAAAGCATAGTCCACCATTATATGCAGGAGGGTCAGATCTTATAGTGGTGAAAAACTGGTTGGACGAGATCGTTAAGCTCCTTACAACACTTGAGGTAGAGGAGGATTTGAGAGTGAAAGTGGGTGCCCATTATCTTACGGGTGAGGCCAACCATTGGTGAAAATTCATAGGGCACTACCATGACATCGAGAATATGGGTTGGGACATATTCCAAGTGCTCTTCTTTGAGAAGTACTTTTCAGTGACGGTAAAGGATAATTTGAGGCGAGAATTCTATGATTTACTTCAAGGCTCCATGACAGTGATGGAATACCTGACCAAATTCACCTCATTGGCTCATTTTGCGCAAGAGATAATCCCAATGGAGGAACTTAAGATAAAATAGTTTGTGAGAGGTCTCTAAACATTTATAAGGGATAGAGTTGCAGTCTTGAATTTGACAAGTTACACTATGATGGTAGAGAGAGCGTTGATAGCTGAGGAACTCAATAATGATAATTAGAGGGTGAGAGAAGCAAATAACCAAGTGAGGAGCACGGGGATCCCTTTTGGACAATCGTGCTAGGAAAAAGAAAAAGGATGGCTGGTTGTTCTCACAAGGACAACAACAAGCCCAATCGATGCTATCTATGATGGTACGCACTAGATCATCATGATCTAGAGTGGTGTGCTTTAACTGTCAGAAACCTACTTTAGTGGTAGAAAAGAAGTGCTACCATTATCAGCAGATGGGGCACATCAGTTGGAATTGTCCATAGAAGAAAGGTACTCATAGTGGGGTTGGTTCTCAGCAGCGTTCTACGCAGCCTACTACTCCACAGTTAGGCTTTAGGGTATTGTCTCCACCGTAGACAGTCCATCTGTTCAGATTTCATGAGCACCGGCTAGAGGAGTCACGTCTAGTGCTCCTAGTCAGTAGTTTAGACATCAGGGTATAGGGTAGCAAGGTTATAGAGCTCAGGGTTGTGCCTTCACTCTTGTTCTAGGAGAGGCCTCGACAGGACCTTCAGTGGTTCGAGGTATATTTTTAGTTCGTGGGCTAGGATTTTAGTGGACTCGGGTGCATCACATTCATTCATTTCATATGTATTTGCTTGTGTTTTAGGGTTCGAAGTGTTATCCTTGGACACGATTTTATCCATTGATACACCAGTTGGAGGTAAAGTGACTTTAGGTAGTGTATGTCAGTCTTGTGAGATGAAGATTTCAGGACATTGATTGGTATTTGATTTCATTCTCCTCAACATGTCTAGCTTAAATGTGATTTTGGATATGGATTGGTTGTCTACCTAAAAATCCAACATTGATTGTTATCGGGGAAGAGTAACCATATGTACACCGGAAGGTGGCGGTATTTGCTTTGTGGGAGAGCGAGATGACTTATATTTGTCTTTTTTGCATAGTCCTAGTGATCAGAAAGGACTTAGGTATTTCTTAGTGAGCCTACTAGTTGATGATGAGGATGCTGCACTTAGAGAGTTTCCTCATGTGGTACATGAGTTTTTGGATGTATTTCTGGGGGCCTTAACAGAGTTACTTCTGAAACATGAAGTGAAGTTTGTTATATAACTTGCTTCAGGTACCACGCCCATTTCTATGACACCTTACCAAATGACACCGACTGAATTGAAATAGTTAAATGACTAATTACAAGAGTTGCTAGACAAGGGATTTGTACGTCCAAATACTTTGCCTTGGGGAGCTCCGGTTCTTTTTGCCAAGAAGAAAAATGGGCCTTTACGACTTTACATTGATTATCGAAAGTTGAACCGGCCAACGATCAAGAATAAGAATCATTTGCCAAGGATAGATGATTTGTTCGATTAACTTAAGGGTTCAAAATGTTTCTCAAAGATTGACTTGAGATCCGTATATTATCAATTGGGAGTTAGAGATGAAGACATTCAGAAAATTGCTTTTCGCACACGATATGGACACTATGAGTTCTTCGTTATGCCGTTTGGTTTAACAAATGCATCGGCAATGTTCATGGATTTGATGAATTGTGTGTTCAAAGTTTATTTAGACAAGTTTGTGGTAGTGTTTGTTGATTATATCCTAGTGTACTCATTTTTGGAAGAGGAGCACGAGGGTCACTTGAGGATTGTACTGCAACTTCTAAGAGAGAACCAATTGTATGCCAAATACGAGAAGTATGAGTTTTGGCTAGAAGATATGGAGTTCCTTAGGCATGTTGTGTTCGAGGGAAAAGTTTTCATGGATCCATCCAAGATAGAGGCGGTAATGAATTGGGAAAGGCCAAGGAGTGTATTTGAAATACATAGTTTCTTGGGATTGGCCGAGTAATACCAGAGGTTTGTGAAGGATTTTTTGAGATTGACGGCACCGATGACCAAGCTTACCTGGAAAGGAATTAAGTTTGTATGGAATAATGCTTGCAAGCGTGTATTCATGGAATTAAAGAGTCGATTGACTTCAGCTATGATTTTGATCATTCTGGAATGTAGGTTGGGGTACACAATCTATTGTGATGCTTCATAACTTGGTGTGGGATGTGTGTTAATGCAAACTGAAAGAGTAGTGACTTATATATGATTCAAAGTAATTGAAAATACATGAACAAAATTAGTTGAATCATGACTTGGAATTGGTGGTGGTAATTCTTGCATTCAAACTTTGGAGGTATTACTTGTATGGAGAAAAGTTTGAAGTGTTCTCCGATCACAAGAGCCTCAAATACATTTTCTCACAAAAGGATTTGAACATGAGGTAATGGAGGTGGATGGAGTACATGGAAAACTATGATTTTGACTTGCAATATCATCTGGGGAAAGCCAATGTGGTAGCAGATGCATTAAGTAGAAAGTCATGAGGTAGCTTGGCAAGCATAGCTATACGTGAGTGGAAAATGATAGAAGATATCTCAGAAATGGGATTATATTTCAGTGAGGATGATGGACCGGCGATTCCATTTACTCTTAGTGCTCAACCAACACTAGTGAGTAGAGTGATTGAGGAACAAAGGAAGGAAAGTGAAATTGAGGCTGTTTACAATCGAATTACGGGTGGTGAAGCGGTGGAAAGATGGGCAATTCATTCTGATGAGAGCTTAAAATTCAAAGGGAAGATTTGTGTTCCCTTAACTTTTAGAGAAGTTCTTAAAGAGTTTCACAACTTGAGACTTGCAGTACATCTGGATGGTACTAAGATGTATCATTACCTACACCGACAATATTGGTAAAAATGTATGAAAAATGATGTGGCTCAATTCGTAACTAGGTGCCTCACTTGTCAAAAAGTGAAGGCCAAATATCATAGGCCAGCAGGGTTATTACAACCATTGCCTGTGGCAATATGGAAGTGGGAGCATGTCACTATGGACTTTGTGATGGGGCTTCCAAGGTCGAGGAAGAGTCACGATGCAGTTTGGGTCGTTGTCGATAGATTGACCAAGATGGCTCATTTTCTTTTTATCCGAGTGACCGATGATGTGGATACTCTTAGTTTATTGTACATTGAGCATATCCTTAGGTTCATAGTGTGCCAGTTTCTATTATGTCAGATAAAGACCCACGATTTATATCACGATTTTGGCAGAGTTTTCAAGCAGCGCTTGATATGGACCTTCACTTTAGTACAACTTTTCATCCTTAGACGAATGGTCAGTCGGAACGTACTATACAAGTTTTGGAGGATATGCTGCGAGCTTGTGTGCTTGATCTTTGGGGCAGTTGGGAGGATCACTTTCCATTAGTGGAGTTTGCGTACAATAATAACTATCAAACTAGTATTTAGATGGCTCTATTCGAGGCTTTGTATGGCAGGCCGTGTAGGTTACCTGTCATTGGACTGGGTCAAAGAGACAGTTTCTTTGGGGCCTAATATAGTTCAGGAAACTATGGAGAAGATCAAGATAATAAGGTAATAGTTGCTTACGACTGAGAGTTGTCAGAAAAGCAATGCTGATAGGAGGCGGCGACCATTAGCATTTGAGGTAGGGGATCATGTCTTCCTAAAGGTCTCACCATGGAGAGGCTTGATGAGATTTGGTCGTAGTGGTAAGCTAGCACCATGATTTATTAGGCTATTTGAGATTTTGGATCGAGTTAAAGAGGTTGCTTATCGCTTGGCATTGCTACAGCAAATTTCAAGTGTGCACAACACTTTCCACTTGTCTATATTGAGAAAGTATGAACTAAATCTTTCACACGTGTTAGATTGGATAGACCTGGAGGTGCAGGAGGACGTGTCATACGAGGAGAGGTCGATTTAGATTCTACATACTAGAGAACAAGTATTTCGAGGCAAGACCATTCCTATGGTCAAGGTACTTTGGAGACACCATGGAGTTGAAAAAGCTACGTGGGAACGAGAGCAAGAGGTGCATTTCAAGTATCCTGAGTTGTTCACCACTTGAGGTACGTTTTAATTTCGAGGACGAAATTCTTTGAAGGTTGTAGAAACTAGATCTAATTTCAATCAGTTTCCATTTTAATCATCTTTTTTGCCATAATTGCATTTTAAGTGATGTTTAACATGTTTTAAATGTGGGAAACATGTTTCGGAAGTTTTTTAGGGGTTTTGAGAATTTTTTGGAATGTTTGGGTGAATTTGAGATTTTTGAGTCAACGGGACCCGGGAATTTGAAAAATTTTTGAAAAATATTATTTTTGATTTTAAATCAAATGAAATGTTAAATGAGCTAAGGAAGCAAGATTGGAAGGGTACGTTAAGTGACCCGGGGAAATTTTGGTCATTTCGTGCCCCAAAAGGATATAAATATTTAGAGTTGGGATCTCAGCCATTTCAAGCTAAAATATCTCTCTCTCACTTTCCTTCTTTATCCCTCTTCCTTCTCTCTTCATTTTAGAAATGTTAGACTTTGATTTTGAAATTCCAAAAGAAGGGTAGATTGTTTCACAGGCTAAGGACGTCGGTTTGAACCGAACAAAATTAATTTTCCACAAGGAAGAATTTGGAGAAATTTTGGGCTTTAGCTAAAGGAGACTTCAAGGTTGAGGTAGGGGTGTGAATCTCTTCCCTACTATAGGTCACATAATTGTGACATGAAATTTTCATGAATTCATTCATGCAAGGATTGATGTTAAATGTGAATTTGAGGTTCTCTAGCATGATCTAGGTTGAGGTTATGTTGTATGCATATGTTAAATGCTATCTTTGAATTCATGTTGAGTTATTATGCACATTTGGTTTCATATATAGAATATGACCTCATGTGTAAGATAAATGCATAAAAAGAAGATTTCTTAAAGTGCATTGTTGTGATTTTCATGAAATGAATGAAATTGCATTGTGATGAGCTTGAGGTGAAATTGATATGCATAGACTTGATATATGTCATGCATTGAGGAAATTTGGTAAAAATCTTGATTTTGTGCATTTATGTGATAAATGTGCATTTTGTGAAATTTGTGGTTTTTGGGGGTGTGAGAATTAAAAAGGGCCTGGAGGCCTAGGGGGCAAGGCTCAAAACCATCCAGTTTCCTAGGCCCACGCAACTCGTGTCCCGAGCTCCACCGACCCGAAAATCTTAAAGTGAGTCAATTGGCTTAAACACATCCCCGGACCTCAAAAATAGTCCCCATATATGCATTTCATATTTATAATGCATGTACAATCATTTGTAAACATTTTAACACAATAAATTATAAATAAAAAGAAAATCGGTCAAAATTGGACCCAATCTGTACCACTAAATTATTGTTGAAAGACCATGCAAACTTAGGTTATACATCAATTTCTTCATATTGGATAGCTTTGTTGGACCAAGTCCACGTGATTTTTTGATATACCGTTAAGGTAGGTTTTTTCATGTCAAATCTAGTATGTAAGTCTTTACTTTATTTACTGCACTTTAAATTGTTTATCTTATCATGAATTCTTGATTGAATAAATGCATTATACATGTTTGATAAAATGTCATCAACAATCATATGACCATATTGACATAATAATTTATCCAGATTTACCGAACCGATAAAGAATACATTTATTTATTTTATATATTTGATTAAAAATATATACTTGGTTTGTTTATTTGTTTAGAGTCTAAGATTAACTTGATTGAAATTTATCAAGTGGTAATAGAGTCCATTGAGCCAAACAAAATCCAATAATTGGTATTTGAGAACGTATCATTCTAGATATTCATATCTTAAGTTGATATATATGCTCAAACTTTAAAGTATTGTGCAAATTTTTAACTTGGTCATAATTTTCTTCATAGATCTATTCACCCCCCTCTAGGTCAGTAATATCCTACTTAAAGATCCTACGCTGCATGCTTGATTACATACCGCTAGGTCATCAGTTGATCCCTCTTCAGTTAGACTCGCATTGCAAAATAATTGATAACAGCGCCCCCCCCCCCCCACACACACACCACACCACACCACATAGTGAAATGACTATTTTCCCTTAATAGATCTTTTATCGAAGTCCAAGGGTCAAGTCAGGCTTGGGTCCATGTATGATCATTGTGACCCTAATTCAATTAGCAATGTCCTATAGATGAGCTTTCAATATACAAGACATATTTACCACTTTATAATTCATGTCCTAGCACAAGCCCTCCTATACCACTCATGTGTTGAACCTTACTGTTTTATTGTCATCATAGTCCAAGGTCTACATGAGTCTTTGAGTGCTTGAGTTAATATGATATATATGTGAATAACAATACTCAAGTAGATTGTCAATTCCTTCACATTAATTGGTTGTTATCATCAAAATCATTGAATCTTAGAAACATAAAAAATAAAATAAAAAAAGTGAAGCAAAAGAGGTGGTAAATGAAGCTAAAGAAAATGCATTAAATAGTGTGTGAAAAATATGGTACAAATGAAGGTGAAAAAGATATTTATAAATTAGCAAAAAGTGGAGATAAGTTGACTAGGGACATGGATCAAATTAGATGCATTAATAATATATATCTAAAAATATTAGTTAAAGAGATGGACATATTAAATATATGGAAATAATATTTTAAAAAATTTTAAATGAGGAACATTCTAAAGAAGAAATTACATGCGATGAACATAATATGGAAATGATGAAAAGAATTAAAAAAAAGAAGAGAGAAATAGCATACCAATAGAAGTTTAGATAACTTTAGAAAACATGGACATTGAATGACAAAAATATTCAACAAAATGTTAATAGAAGAAGCAACACCTAATGAATGTGAAAAAGTATGATTGTCCCAATATAAAAAAGTAAAGGTGATATATAAAATCGTAGTAACTATAGAGGAATAAAACTAATGAGTTATGCAATGAAATTGTGGGAAAGGGTTATAAAACGAAGTGTTCGAAAATTGATTTGGTGGGCCTTGAAGAAGACATGATTTTCATGATTTAGATAACTCATATGATAGAATTCCAAGGAATATATTTGGTGGTGGCCTTACAGAAAAAACAAGTCCATTTAAATGTTATTCACAATATTAAGGATATATATATGAGAATACCAAGACTATGGTCTGCAACGTTTGGGAAGAAACTAACGATTTTTCTATAGAAGTGAGTTTACACTAAGGATCAATATTTACCCCCATACCCATTTACACTAGCCTTACATGAAATAATGAAATATATACAAGAAGAAATACTATAGTATTTGAAAATGAGAAGAATAAGATTTATCACATTAATCATCTCACTGAAATATTCATCATTGGAATATATATTTCATTGATACATAATATTTGGATTCATGAAAGTAATTAAGTACCATGGCTTGAAGCTAAGATACAAGTAATGTAAAGTTAAAAGTTAGAAATAGAAAGTAATGTGCATAAAAGAAATTGTGCCATGGAAAGTAAAGTAAATTACGTACATGAACATAAAGAGATGTAACCATGGGCGGTTGATCGAGGATCTCTTGCACTAGAGGAGGATGTTTTCTTTTATAGGAGATGTTGGGCTGATGAAAATGTAGAAGTAGCTCTTCTTGGTCCATAGAAAATTTAACATGTGTCACTCTTTAACAAGCAAGGCTGCCAATTTTTTAATGGGACAAGTGCTCCTTACTTGGCCTGCACACCTTGCCTTCATCTAAAGAATGAATAACATATATATGTGTGTATATATACAAGGATGAATTTATAAGATTAAATTTCAAATTTTATGAGATTAAGTTGAGGAAGCAAGTCATGCAAGTCTCCAAGTTGTCGAAGCCCATGAGGCCATGCCCTTAGAGTTCAAGGACGCCCTGCCCTTAGAATCCAAGGCCATGAGATTGCGACCTTGGGGTCTTGCCCAAGACCTTGAGATAGCTTCTGTGTGGAGGGTGGCCATGGGTGCTTATGGTTTAATTTGACCCAAGGCTATGGGACCACAACCTTGCTCTACGGCCATGAAATGAAAGCCTTGCTTTGCGGCCATGGGTGACAAATTGCATGCTAAATTTGTGTGCAAACGCTTTATGAGTCGACTATGTAAAGACAAATTTAGTCATTAATACAATTAAAGATGCAAGATATGTGGTGTAATGATATCTCCTTTCTTTTTAAATAAAAAAGTAGAGGGTTCAAGTATCTTTAAAAGCATTGTAGAAGTTCTTTGTAAGGAGAATATTTATATATATATATATATATATATATATATATATATATAATTAGAAATAATTTCTTATAAATTTTTTATTCATTGATGAGCAAGAAATCATTACCCATAAAACATACCGAATAATTAAGGATAACTTTTCTTGTCACTAGTTAAAACATAGTGAAGCAACAAGAAATCTAGAAAAAAAAAAAAAAAAAAAACATTGAGACGGACTACACCAATATAAAGATAAAATCTGTCAAACACTAGTGAGACTAATAATAATTTAGTAAATGATTTTTGCATTTTATATTACATGAATACACCATATCATATAAAATAGTCCTTAAATCAATATTAACCCAACAAACAGGACCCATTATAAACTGCAGTCCTCATTTCAAATTAAAGCTAGTCCAAGTGTACAAGTTGTAATACTTTCATGTAAAATCTTACCCTAAATGTGTATATAAAAAATTATACATGTACAAGTGAGAGTAAAATATGAAACACGTTTGTTTGGCTGGTCGAAGGGTTGGCTCATGATTATCGCATCTTTAATGAAACTATTAATATTCCAATGTGAACTTTCCAAAACCTTGAATTGTTTCTTATGTTAATTTTACTATTATATTTTATATTTTATTGTTTAGAATATTTTCTTTTACATAATGTTGCCGCTGGATACCCTAATATGTTGGAATTTTTGACACCATATAAGGAGTATGTTATCATTTACAAAAAGTTCAAAGATGTCCACCAAAAAGAGTTAGAGAATTATTTAATTATACTCATTCATCCTTAAAAACAAAATGTCGTGTTAGCATTTGGAAGGCATGCCGGCCAATTTTAAAGCATATGGCTCCTTTCCTTTCCGAAGCACAAAAGATTAATTTTTAGTTACATCAGTCACATTACACAATTATATATATATATATATATATATACAACATTACACAATTATATAAGACAAGAAACAATAGATAATCATGACGAAGATTATGTCAATGAAAATGGCGATTTGGACACACATACTATTGGAACGGTGAACCAATAACATCATGGAAAAACTGGCATTATCGGTGATATGATGTAGTCAACTATATAAATAGTTCCTTAATCTTTCTATGTCTTCCTATTGATTCTAAAAATTTATCAATTTTTTCTTTTAGTCAATTATGTTTATTTAAGAATTGGCATTTAAAATCTTAATACAATTTGGCATTCACAGTATATCATTGAGAATTTATTTTTTTTATTCAAATTATATTTATTATACTTTTAATTTTTTTTAATTATTACATATTTATGTGTATTTTTTTTATTGTGCAAGTCTCTAGCTACATGTTCACTATAAAGTGCAACATATTGGCATCTAGGCCTTCAACGGTATCATAATGGTGGACAAGGATCTTTAACTTGAATTATCCACATCATTGGTAAGATGAATTGATAAAAATTTGACATGTTTGATTGCCAAATATTACTTTTTAGGGTACTCTTACACTTGACAAATGATTTTTTTGGCACTCCAATCACTAATGTCTAACAAGGACTTCTAATTAGTAATGGATAAGTGTTCAAGAGGCTAACTTGTCCCACATCGAATCTGGATGGGGAAGGACTTGGGCATATAAGGGTGGGTATGGAGCACTACCCAATAGCTTAGGGTTTTGGGTTAGAGGGCAAGCGTCTAACCCATTGCAATTGATATTTGAGACAACCTCATTCTTGGTCTAGTGTCACATCAAATGCCCAATCCAGAGGAGTCTGGGCTGCTCCGGAGAGAATTTTTGCCAGTTCAGGTGGGGGAGAGAATGTAAGAGATGCTAGTTTTTGGGGGAGAATGTAGCACTACCTACCTCCGTGTAGGCCGGGTGGCCTGATCCGGGGAGAATGTTTGTGAGGAGAATGCAGCACGTCTGGGGCCGCCCCGGGGAGAATGTTTGCAAGTTCGAGTGGGGGAGAATGTTAGAGAGGTTAACTTGTGGGGGAGAATGGGTAGGCAGGGTAGCCTGACCGCACCGGGGAGAATGTATGTGAGTTCGGGTGGGGGAGAATGTTAGAGAGGCTAACTTGTGGGGGAGAATGCAGCATTACCTACTGATGTGGCCAAATGTGTATTCCTTTTTTGTGTTCTTTTGACAATCAAAATATAATTTAACCACTTGCAAGAGAATGAATCTTTGAAGATAGGGCTCTACATAGAGGGTGTCGATCCCATGGAGACTACATGGGTGAAATTGTTAAAATGAGATAGTACTTCCAATTTAACTTAAAAACAAATTTTTGTTTGAAATTATAGCTACTATGCAAAATGAAAATACGTTAAATTAAAGGAGTTTGAGTTAGAGAAAGGACTAAGGTTTGGTTTTCACCATTAGTCACATAACCACACCCAATGTAGTATAAATGAGAATTATGTAGTTATATGTAAAAGTGATTCATTTGGCTTGTGGCCTACAATGAAATCTTCAAGAAAATCTGTGAATCTTAGCTAAGCATAATCCATCTTTAACAAGTTAGGATAATTTTTTTACCTAACCAATTAGACTAATTTCCTACTTACCCAAGTGTATCAAAACTACCTTGTCTTGGCATAGACTATCAAAACTATCATAATCACATTCAAATAAGAACCATTTTAAAGCCATCATTTATATTCTTTTTGAAAATATAAATGTTGAGAATTCATTTGAAACAAATTAAACTCTAAGACAAGAAGAATAACTTAAATCAAATGAATATAAAGAAGTGGTAAACTTGTATTTAAACAAGGCTCTAGGAAATGTAATAACATACTCCCTCCATCCCATAATTTTAGTCCACTATTCTTTTTTAGGATGTCTCAAAATTCATGTCCATTTCCTAAAATGGATGTACTATATTTTATAGGATTCCAAAACTACCCTTTTCAAACTCCACTATCCTAAAAGTTGGTCCCACCATATAATAATAATACTAATTTTTAAACAAGGACTAATATGTAAATTCATTCATTACCATAATAAAAAGTGAGTCTCACCATAAAAAGTTAGTTTCTCCAAACATCCCAAGAATTATGGGACTAAGGTAGTACAATATACATAATCCCAAAAATACTACAAATGTAGACAAGTTACATGGCTAGGGTTTTGTCCAAACCCTAGAGAGGAGGTTTAGTTGAACATGGTGAAGTGGAAGCCCTCCATTGACAAAGGTAATCCCAGCTCCATTCTCATCTTCTATGCTATCCCAGACCTCACCAAACTCAGCTCTCCCTTTTTTTCCCCTCCAAGATGTGTATATTGTCAATCATAGTCTTCTATGGGCCCTACCATATATCTATATACATAAATTTACTAAAAACGTCCAAAATCCCATCAAATCTAATTTAGAACTCAGAAAATCTCCAAAAGTGTCGTGCAAAGTCTTTTTTTAGAAGCAAATGGAGAAACAAGTGGATAAGTGAGTAAGTCGATTGTGCGAAATAGGCATTTTGATTGATCGAAATATCAATTTCGATTGTGTAAATTAAACTTGCATTTCGATTTAGCGAAATGCCTTCCCAGCTTGGTTCTTCTCAGCTTCATTGATTTGGTCTGTTGATGCTTGGACTATGGATTTGAACTCTTCACTTACAATTGCAATCGGAATGATCATAATTGATGGACATATTAACATTTTAGGGACAAAACCTAAAAATCATAAAAGACAATAAAACAACATAAAAAATGTATAATAACTATAATTGAGGGCCTAAAATACATAAGTAAGGGCGCGTGAATGCACAACATTCATCGCTTATCACACCCCAAACTTAAATATTGCTAGTCCCGTAGCAATAAGAACAAAATCTAAAAATTTAAACAACTAAGCTAATTCCTCTTTCGTGGAAAACGCAGTTGCATTTAGCGAATGCAACAAGCCTTTTGAACCCCTAGGCATCCCTAGTGGACGAGTGAAGTCTCATGAGGGTTTAACAAATATGCTACCCACAAACATTTATTAATAAAATGACTACAACAAGTATTTAAAGAATTATTATTTATTAGCAATTTACGAACTCCCAAAAATCATGACTCAAAACAAAAGTCCCCATGCAAAGCTCAGTTAACCTATCAAAAAAGCAATCAATCCTAGCCTTCCTATGAAAGTGAACTTACATCAAAACATATGGCTTAACCGTACCCTTAGATGCAAATTGCAATATCTTCAAATCATTAGAATTCCCTTTTTAAAAAGATAGACCAAGGCATGAACAAAAAAACATAAAATATAAAATATTATTATTTTTTTTTAAAAAAAAGGTGGTTGTGCAATGTTCAAATTCATTAAGCTCAGTAGCAAACCCTTGTAACGAGTTTTGGGCCAATGACTCCCAAACCAGATGGTTTTAGGGCATTAGGTGTAAAGACACCCTAAAAGGTTTAATGACCCAAGTTTACAAGGCTACGATGTCATGCCCTAAAATTCAAACCGCTGGGACTCTCCTGATTCGAGCCCGAATTTCGAGTAGTGAGGTGTCACAATTGTCCGATCGTCACTCCATGACTCAGACAACCGTGGCAAAATACAACCAACATTATATCACTCTTGGTTCCTACCTGGACCATTGAGATCATTACATACAACAGAAGTCTTTACATTTATCAAAAACATCATCCCTCACTAGATATGTCACAATGATTAACAATTCTAAGTTGTGATCTCAAAGTCTAGCGGAAGCTTTCTTTATACCATCATATCATGCATACATACATATATACATAAGTGGTTTGAGTCCACCATACATACTTTATAAATGAAAACATGCATACATAAGTCCATTCACAGCTCATAGTCCTTACTGGTTTCGCATGGTCAAAACCAGAGTTTCACATAATCGAAGTGTATTTCGCACAATTGAAAACTTGATTTCGCATGATCAAAATTTACGCACAACTGAAGTAGTTGCGAAGTACTATCGAGAATCCTATGGAATTTAACTTCTCTGCTATCGAGAATCTCGCAACCAGTTCGCATGATCAAAGGCATTTCGATCGTGCGAAATGGGCATTTTGCATAATCGAAATCCCTCAAAACTGATAGTCTACAGAATTTTTCCAAGTGTCCATTCATACAGTTTGGTCTCCATACTTAGAATACATACATCTTATTTTACCAATATATTGACACAGTCATTCCTACAAGTTTATACATATAGAAATAAACATAAATAAAGGATTATCATTTAAATTATCTAACATCTACCATGCTTAAAATCATTTTCATATTGTATAAAATCATAAGACATAAATAATACATGTTTTCGAAACATGAATGGTCTTTATATATTCGCCACATGCATATAGTCCACAATCCGGACATGCATTCAAATAAAGGAATAATAAGGTCTTTAAATGAATCAACTCCACTCCATGCTAATTCACAATTGGGGAGACTCCATCACTTCCTTTCCATTCCCTAAAAATAGTTAATCATCATAGGATGAGCAATCACACGCTCAGTAGGAATGTCTAAAACATAATTTCATAAGTCCCGTGAATATTACGTAAGCAAACTTTTGCATTTAATCATTTTAAGCAAATATTCGTACATCATAATCATATCACAAGTAATATATATTGAATGCAACATGATATGCATAGCTCCCTCATACTCTTCACACAATTATTGGGTCTCGATTTTATGAGCTACCCAATCCCACTTAACCGAAGCTCCTTTACCGGATCACTTCATCATAGGGTTTCATTTGTAGGGAGTATCCTCTTTCATTCTAGATTTATATCAAATTCCATGCCACCTCAAAAGGGCTCTCAACCCAATTGAGCTCACCACCCTCACCAAGACAATGATGATGCATCCTACATGTTCATGCTAACATGTATCCACAATTCACTCAATGTAATAATAATTATCTTGCTCGCACTTTTTCCTAAATAACTTCTTATGTATTCATATTTAACATGTTACACATTTTTCACATTTTATATCAATCACATTGACAATTAAACATGTATTGCAATTAAACATGCTTCCAAGATATTTCATCAAACGCATAAGTGTCACCTTCATAATTGCACATGAATACACATATTTATTCCACAATTCAATTTCAAAGTACTCATATAATCATCTAAGACAATTATAAACATTTAATAAATCATTTAACATTGATAAATCACTAAGTAGTATAATCTAGCATGCTTTGACCTTGGAAGACATCTAATTATACCCAAATTACTAATTGGTTGCTATCAACAACTAATATACTCACAAAAACTCCGAATTTCATGGGTTAGGCATCTCTACCTCAATTTGGAAGAGCTTCCAAATAATTTTTCTAATTTCTTACAAAAAATTAACTTTCTATGAATTCAATTTCGGATGAATCAAACTCGAGCCCTGAATGTGTAGACCAACTTCTTCTTCTTTGGCGCCTTCTAGTTATAGGCCCAAGTCCCTCAAAATCAATAAAGAAGGGAAGAAGATGATATTACTCAATATATATATATATATATATATATATATATATATATATATATATTGCTCTCACTATGCGGCTGCTGGAGAATGAGAAATGAATCAGAATTCTCTACTTACCAGCCTTTCACTAAACCTTCTCGGACTCCGTTTTTGATTTATGTAACTCCGATTAACTCGAAATTGACTCCATATCTCGTTAAATATTTTTTGTAATCTACTCTACAAATTTGGTGTCATTCTAACACTTTCAAATTTTCTGGGCCCGCAGGACCTGCATCACAGGCCCATTTGACTTGAAAAAGTTAACTTTTTTCAAACGCTCCCAAAACTTCCCCGAACACTCATAATGGTTCCCAACATGTATTTTACATTAAAACACATTAATAATCATTTAATTTTATTTAAATAAAATAAAAATAAAATCGGCCAAAAATGGTCACAGTCCTTATCACCTACCCAACTTAAAAGGATTACATTCCCAAAATCAGGTCATACATGAAGGAAATAAGTCCGGACACTTAGAACAAACTTCCTACTCTCGCTCCTAGGTAGTCTCCTCAACATTATGATAATACCACAAAACCTTGAACAAAGGAATGGTCTTACCCCTCATAAATCGGTCTCTCCTTATAGGTGACTTCCTCGTCAACCTCCACTCAACTCATTCGCATTCCCTCAACAGGGAACTTTACGAATTGTTCCAATCACGTGGCAAGGCCAAGTCATCTTGCCAACACACATAAAATTTTGACATTCCAACAACAATCCTTATCGTGGTCTCCCACCTCAAAGAATAAACGTACACCTCTTTTAGAGACATAATTCTTTCGTCGATCCGGACCTTAAGGCTGTGATCTTGCCAACCTTAGCCCCATAAACCAGAAACCTATATAACCTAACATATAATGCCCCAAGTAGTGCTATAATAATATTGGTCTGATTACTATCGTTGTATGTAAACTCTTCATATGGTAAATGGTTCTCCCAACCAATACCAAGTCCAAATGTAATATGCACCAAGTAATATCAGAAATCTTGCAAAAACCTTAAGGCAATTCTATATCTCTATCGAACACAATGGATACTCAGAACTCCACGTAATCTCATAATATATTCCACATATTGCTTACTAAGTCTCTCATGTCATTACACAGGGAAGTGAGCTACCTTAGTCAACTAGTTAACCATGATCCAAATTGTATCATTTTCCTTTTTTAACTGTGGAACCAATCACAAAATCTTAGTGATACAAGGTTCAATCTGTCAATGTCATACCACTAGAAACCTATAAGTAGATCATTTCTAACTCATCATCCTATATATGTGCCCCTAGCACATCCTAATCCATAATCTGAAACATTATAATACTTAGGATATCTTAACCCACTTTCGATAAACTTAAACCAAAATGAAAATCAATCTACCTCTTTACCTTGACAATGGCACTAAAACTTGCCATGTCTAGAAACCAAGTCCAGCACTAACCTGAAGAACCATTACCAAAAATCATAAAAACTTATACATTTTTTCCTGAAAAAACATATCCCCTCAACTAGTATACCACTAGACAAAACCATATCTGGAGATAACTCATCTAAGATGTACCAACTGATAATTTTTTATTCTTCGAGTACATTAATATATAAAACTGTGTCTAACATAACAAACTCAACTCTCACGCACATGCCAATAGACCAACCTGCGTCCAAATGACCACGCTGCATCCTCGATGAGTGCCAATAGACAAAATTATGTCCTACTGAAAACACTCACTTCCATAAGTGTGACAATAGACAAAATTGTGTCCAAAACCACCACCACGTATGCCAATAGACAAACCTGCATCTGATTGACCTCTTTTCTGGTCTGTCGAGTATGTTAATAGAAAAATTTGCATCAAAATAACAAACCCAACTCCCCTGCATGTCAGTAGATAAACTGTGTCCAAGCGACAAAGCTTTATTTCTGGTGAGTGTTAGTAGACAAATCTGCATCTAAATGACAATGCTCACCACCACGAGTGTAATAATAAACAAAACTACATACAGGATTACCACTACCTGTGTCAATAGATAAAATTGTGTCTGATTGACCTCCTTTCTGGTCTGTTGAGTATGTTAATTGACAAGCCTGTGTCAAAATGACAAACCTGACCCCAGTGTATGAGTCCTTAGAGAAACCTGTGTCCCCATTACTACCACGAAACCCAATGCATCCTTGCAATACCCTGAGGACAAAAATAGTTTCCTCAACCTTATGAGTGGAAACCATCTAAACTCAAAACCTTAATGTTTCAATCTTTACTTATCAATAATCACAAGTCAACTCAATAATCACCTGGACTCAACATGTTGTAAGAGAAGTACTAATCAAAGAAAAATGTCTGGCCAGGCCATTTCTCCTCGCTAGCCCAACACCTACAACATGCCTTTCTTGTCCCTCATACCCTCGGTCCCAATTGTCATCCCGACATAAAACTAATGAACCACATATATTAAGTCCCTAAATATCTACAAGGATTAATATATCCAAATCTAACTTATTTTCAAAAATCTTGATATGAAAAAATATCAAAGTATCTCAAACCTTTCCCACTAGCCCTTGGTTCACACAACCTGAGTCTAGTATAACTTTCACATCCCAAACTTCATGAATCAACCTATATTCAAATCTTTGTTTGGTCATCAAATCCTCAAAACTAGGATACTAAAAATTAGGTATGCAATATATATTACAAATGTTCTAGATACAAGGCACGTTACATCAACTATGCTCAAACCAATGACATACTATTCATAGCATATAAAACTTCTTATGTTTCCTCAATTTGTAACACAAACTCATTATATGCAGCTTAATATACTTGCACAGATCAGTGTTATAATCCATAAACTAGAAGTCACTGGTGTACCTTAGTTACTGTGGACCAGTTCTCTGATATCCGAACTGATGTCCTGAACCACTAGGAATACTTTCCCTGCTTACTCGTAACTCTTGAGCAGACTACACTGGTGGGGGTGGCGGCATTGCCATAGAATCTAGCTGACTTGCTGGAAACTGATTGGTGCGATTGTGAGACTCCATCCCACCCTACAAACCTTGTCCCCAAGGATAATTCAACTTCATATGACCCGTCTGATGACAGCGATAACAAATCTGCTCAACCCCTGGCGCTAAATGTATGCTGGGACATTCAGAGTTGTAGTAACCTAGCTGCTGATAGTGGTGGCACACTCTCCTTAACCCGGTCAATCTTGCTGACACAGAAGTCATAGGCATAGAATGTCTCATTTACTACCTTGCTGATCCTACTGATTGTGAAGGACCACTTTTCTGCCTCTACTTTGACTGACTCTCAAAAGAAACACCATTTTCTTTGTCATATTTTCTAGACTCCTATTTTTCCAACCTATCCTCAACCTCTGCCTCTGCTATTAGTGCCTTATCCACTGCCTCACTATAGACCTTTAAGTCTAAAATTGCAACAACTGGCCTGATAGAATGATGAAGGCCATCCACAAATCTCCAAGTCTTTTCTTTCTCATCTCTCACCACTTTCAAGTGCAAAGCGTGAGAGATAAATGAACTTGTTCTCATATTCAATTATGGCCATGCCATCATGAACGAGCTCATCAAATTTTTTCCTTAGTGCACTTTGTTCGGCCTTAAAAAGCAGTGGTCAAGAAAAAGAGTCTTAAACTCTTCCTACCCCATAGTTTCCACATCATATCGGTTACCCACCAACTTCCACCATAGTTCAGCACCTCCCGAAAACAAATATGTAGAAAAAATCACTTTCATCCCATCATTGGGCGTAGACATCATCCTTAGATGTTTCTCTACTTGTTTCAACCAATTATCTGCTATCAACGGATCCGAACTTCCTTCAAAACTAAGAGGCATCAACATTTTGAATCGAGTGATAAACTTGAAATGCCTTTCACATTCACTCTTTCTCAGTTTAGCTGTCCTCACAAAATCTTTAAAGTTCGCGGTCATCTCAGTGACCAAGCGATCTCCCTCAGGAACCCCACCCCCAACTGCCCCTTCACGACGTCTAGATGGCATATCTCTATATATTCAAGATATAGGTCAACACAAAAAGTTATCTCATGATATTTACTCAACACGATTAAACTATTACACAACATCACAACATGTTATCATTTTTGCACATAACACATAGACATATTTTTTAACACAGGTTTAATCCATGGTACTGATGATTTCATGTGCGATCAACTGTAAATAAACATATTATCAAGTTAACACATAACATATAACACATGTTATCATATAAGCACATAGCATGTTATCATGTAAGTACATTTCAGATGCATGTAAGTTCTCAAATTAACTATGTTATGTCTACACGCGTTTTTAGGCTTTCAACTCCAAGGTTCTAATTTGGTATGGTTATTCGACCTTGTGTTCTTACAACATGCTATCAACCATCTCAAACCCACACATGTTCTATCCATTACCCGTCGCCCCTAGGTATTCAACCCAATGATCTAATACCAAGCTGTCACACCCTAAAATCTGGACCACCAGGACTACCTGGGTCTAAGCCCGAATTCTGAATAGTGAGGTGTTACAATTGCCTGATCGTTACTCCACGACCCGGACAATGTAACAAAATACTACCAACATTATATTACTCTTGATTCCTACCCGAACCACCGAGATCATTACATATAGCAAAAGTCTTTACATTTATCAAAAACATTAATCCCTCACCGGATATGTCACCATGATCGACAATTCTAACTTGTGATCTCAAAGTCTAACGGAAGCCTACTTTATACCATCATATAATGCATACAAGCGTACATAAGTGGTTTAAGTCCACCACACATACTTTTTAAATTAAAACATGCATACATAAGTCCATTCATAACTCACAGTCCTTATTGGTTTCGCACAATTGAAACCCACAATTTCACATGATTGAAGTGCATTTCGCACAATCGAAAACCTGATTTTGCATGACAAAAATTTACACACAATCGAAGTACTTGCTAAGTATTATCGAGAATCCTCTGGAATTTTACTTTTCTGCTATCGAAAATCTCGCAACCTAGTTCGCATGATCGAAGGCATTTCGATCATCCGAAATGGGCATGTCGCACAATCGAAATCCTTCAAAACTAATACTCTGCATAACTTTCCTAAGTGTCCATTCACATAATTTGGTTTCTATACTTGGCATACATATATCTCATTTTACCAATATATCGACATAACCATTCCCACAAGTTTATACATGTAGAAATAAACATAAATGTAGGATGATCATTTAAATTATCCAGCATCTACCATACTCAAAACCATGCTCATAATGTATAAAATCATAAGGCATAAATAATACATGTTCCCAAAACATAAATGGTCTTTACATGTTCGCCACATGCATATAGTCCACAATCCGGACATGCATTCAAATAAAGCAATAATAAGGTCTTTAAATGAATCAACTCTGTTCCACACTAATTCATAATTGGAGAGAGTCCATCACCTCCTTTCCATTTACTGAAAAAAGTTAATCATCATAGGATGAACAACCATACACTCAGCAGAAATGTCTAAAACACAATTTCGTAAGTCGCATGAATACCACATAAGCATACATTTTCATTTAATCATATTAAGCAAATATCAGTACATCATAACCATATCACAAGCAATATATATTTAATGCAACGTGTATGCATAGCTCCATCATACTCTTCACACAATTATTGGGTTCTGGTTTTATGGGCCGCCCAATCCCACCTAATCAAAGCTCCTTTACCGGATCACTTCATCGTAGGACTCCGTTGTTAGGGAGTATCCTCTTCTATTCCAGTCCAAAGCCCCAATTAAGGATTACTCCACAGGGTTCCACCCCCGGATTGCCCTACATGGATTTATACTGAATACCATGCCACCTAAAGAGGACTCTCAACCCAATTGAGCTCACCAACCTCACCAAGCCAATGATGATGCATCCCACATGTTTATGCTAGCATGTATTCATAATTCACTCAATGTAACAATAATTATCATGTTCGTACTTTTTTCCAAATAACTTCTCATGCATTCACATTGAACATGTTACAGATTTTTCATATTCCATATCAATCACATTGACAATTAAACATTTATTGCAATTAAACATGCTTCCAAGACATTTTATCAAACACATAAGTGTTACCTTCACAATTGCACATGAATACACATAATTATTCCATAATTCAATCTCAACATACTCATATAATCATCTAAGGCAATTATAAACATGTAATACATCATTTAACACTGATAAATCACCAAGTACTATAATCTAGCAAGCATTGGTCTTGGAAGACATCTAATTATACCCAAATAACTAATTAGCTGATATCAATAACCAATATACTCACAAAATCCCGTATTTCATAGGTTAGGCATCCGTATCTCAATTTGGAAGAGCTTCTAAATGATTTCCTCAATTTCTTACAAAAATTTAACTTTCTCCGAATTTGATTCCGAATGGATCAAACTAGGGCCCTCTATGCGTAGACCAATTTCTTCTTCTTCAGCGTCTTCTAGTTATGGACCTAATATATATATATATATATATATATATATTGCTCACTATGTGGCTATTGGAGAATGAGAAATGAATCAAAATTCTTTACTTTGCTATTTATAGCCCTAGGTTATTTATTTAAGAAATGACATTAGTCTTTCACTAAACCTTTCTAGATTTTATTTTCGATTTATGTAACTTCGATTAACTCAAAATTAACTCCGTAGTGCGTTAAATATTTTATTTAAGCTACTCTCCAAATTTGGTGTCATTCTGACACTTTCGAATTTTTCGGGCCGTGGGACCCACGTCTCGAGCCCGTTTAACCCGAAAAAGTCAATTTTTTTCAAAAGCTCCCAAAACTTTCCTGAACACTCATAATGGTTCCCGAACATGTAGTTTACATTTAAAAGACATTAATAATCATTTAAATTATTTATTTGCATTTAAATGAAATGAAATAAAAAGAAAACTGACCAAAAATGGTCACGGTCCTTACATATGAACTTAAACTATTTGTCAAATTCTTTATTGCTCAACCTTGTTTACTTTTAAATGCGAACTATCATTGCTTATTGAGGCAAGAGACCTAGTCACTCAACAAGAAGGCTTATCGTAATGCAAATATAAACCACAAGATATATATATATATTTTCAACAATCATGCCAAAGAAATCTACTCTCAAGGTTCTCTAACTCAAATTGGACATTTAAAAAATGTAAACTAAGATAAAGTTATATAGCCCACAATATAGATGTAAGTGTGCTCATGTGCAGACAAGGTATGCTAGGAATCAACAAACTACAAGATAGCTAATGTGAGCAATGATGTGAATTATTCGAATCAAAACATGATTTTAAAAGTTCAAAATTACCAAGAAATAACTATTTGTAACCTACAAGATGTATTTATTATTTATTATTACTATTATTTTAAACTATTTTTCACGCGAAACCACAAGTAATACTTTTCTCCCTATTCTCTGAACTGGTGGGTCCCAATTTTTTAAAATGTATATGTGATAAGATATTGATTATCGAGACACGCTAACGTATAGAGTACAAAGGGGTTGTCTTTCTATATTAAAGTCATACTATATTGAAACAATCTTGACAGTATTGGGTATCAAAACCAGACTTTAATAAACGAACATCATCAACTTTATCAATCATATCGCAAATTGTATAATTGGTACTACATATATAGTCAGAGAATGGGTGGCTATACCGGACAATTTAAAAAAAATTATAAATAACACCAAATCACAATTAAAAATCATAACCAAATTGTAACACCAAATCACAATTAGAAATCACAACCAAATTGCAAATTGTCCCTCCCTACCCCCAAACTTGAATTGCGCATTGTCCTCAATGTGTCAGTATAAAATTTAAAGAGATAGAACAATGTTACCGGTAGGGATCATAGAGAGGCACTAGAATAACACTCGAAGTTAAGAAAATTTGATGAACAAAGCATGCGTCCCCCATCTAGGAGAGGAAGTACCTGCACTGATCACCAACTACATACCACGAGCATTATGGTAGAAAATAAAAAATAAAATAAAAGTGCAAAGCAAATGTAAAAGGAACACAATATACGCAAGTGAAAGCAAAAACATATATTCCATAAGTTCAATAAAATGTGGAGTACAATGCATAAAATTTTAAAGAAATACACAAAAGATCCGAAAACATGGACTAAAACAAATAAAGAAACAACTAAAAATGAAATAAAAATGAAAAATAGAAAATCCTAAACTAATCAAGTGTCGGAGGTGGTGGTGGTGGTGGTGGTGGTGGTGCAGAAGTTGACATGGAAGGAGTTTGTCAGCCAGATAAAAAATCCAAAAGGCTCTCTCTAAAAGTCCGAAACTCACTAATGAGGGTCTCTTGACCCTTCTATAGAGTATGAAACTGCTCCTGAGAGATCCGTGTATACTTGGCAAAATCCTGCTGTAACTGCTCAACCTCAACGGAAAGGCACTTGTATCCGGTAGCAAAATACTCAAACTACTTGTGGCTCATACCGATCGAATTGCCCTTATCCTCATCAAAATACATGCCTTCCTCTAGGGCTGCATCACCTGCTGTTAATGCAGGAGAAGCGTTAGTGTCCATGATATCATATTCCGCATCGTACTTTGACATTTGGTTATGATTGGGAGCCACTCGAGGTGCCTTAAGGAGATGCACCTTAACCCGTAGCCAATTAGCCTCTTGGAATTTTGGAGGAGGTCCCAAAGTGATGTCATTCTCCTCAAACTAAATATTGGCAAGAGTGAGGAGGGCAATAATAAGGTATGGAAAAGGTAGCTGCCAAGCAGCGGCTCACTTGTTCTTCTTATTGATCAACCCATCCCAAATCTTGTACATCTGGCCTTAAATCATCGCCGAGACCAAAAACCAAGCCTGTGTGTATACCGAGTATAAGGCTCTCAGAAGGTTGCCCCGGTGCTCTGCCAAATGCCTCATTAGATATGCATTCTTGATCAACACCATATCAAGGAACCAAAGCCGTCATGGGCATATCGACTTACTTGTGCAATTCTGATTCGGGGTTGTGAACACCCCATTGAACATGTCCTGAACTATGGTGTACATTGTGTCGATCTCGTCAAGTGAATCTTGATAAAGCTAGGTGTTCTCATTATTAACCATGTCAATCAACTTAGTGTGTGAGCAACCCAAAATGGAGGCAATGTCCTCTGCCGTAACTGTGATTGTCGTCTCATCCACCCTTGACTTTAGTACACCCAATGCGTCACAAGAATTTGTCATGTTTATGTAGAAAACTTGAACAAGCCGGGTATATGCCACATTAAAAGCGGGCCTAAAAAGCCCGTAAAGAAGGTGTTCTCTCATCTCCTCCATCGCCCATGCAGTGTCGAGGAGCGTCTCAAAGACACTCACCTCAAAAATATGTTCAGCATGGCAAATACGTAGACTCCACTACCGTGTGGGAACGTCACGTACTAGGGTGTCCACATTCTTGTGTTGGACCATTTTCGCTCAAAAAGTGTCGATGAGGACTTTTATCAAACACCCTTAGTGTACTATTAAAAGATGGCCTTCTAGAGATCAAAATCCGAATGTATAGGTCCCTCACAATGTTAATGATTCTCAATACCCACCATCACCAATCCTCCGGTACAATCAATCCACAACCACTAATCTAACAATCCAAGAACAAACCCAAAACTAAACATATCAAACATCAAACCAAAACTCATCTCCACAACCGAAACCAAACTTAACCCAACCTTCATAAAACTCAACTAAAGCTCAATGTGGTGTTCAAATCTTCCTCAAATCTTCAACAATCTAAATTTGATGGAAAATAATGATGATGATGATGAAGTGAGATGATGGAGGGTGCTCGGCCAAAGGGTGGGAATAATCTGTTGCGCGTAAGGATGTGTTCGAATTAGGGGGGAAAGGCCAAATCAAAATGTGTAACTGTTATCACGTGATAGCCCATACGCATGTTTCGCACAATCAAAATGTGCATTTCACATAATCGAAATGCTTCGATTGTACGAAGTAGTTGCGAACTTCTAGTGAAACCCCACTATTTTGTTACACAAACTTGTATCAAATTTTTTTATTAAACTTTAGTGGAAGGATTTTTGTGCGAAAATATTTAATTGTGCGAAATGGGCATTTCACACAATCGAAATGGTTCGATTGTATGAAGTGCTTGCGAACTTCTAGCAAAACCCCGCTGTTTTTGGAACTAGTCTTGTATTAAAATTTTTGATTGAAGTTTGATGGAAGAATTATTGTGTGAAATGAGAATTTCACACAATCAAAATTTGGCTGCCAGAATTCAAAACAAACAAAAATTGGAAAACCAAGACTAAGTACATCTATTCTAAAATGGATTTAAAAATTAGATACGAACCTCAATTTGGATATTTGAGATCTTATGGGAGCATGATAGCTACCATGGATACGCCAAGTTTAGCGTCTATGGTAAGACGCAAGAATCAGATCATAAGTCAAAATATACGGGATCCATCAAGTCGACGACATCCACATAATCCATATGCATTTGGTTATCCACACAAGGTTTCAACCATTTCCTGTTAACTTTGAAAAGAGTTACGTCCTTAAGATCTTTTAATTCCACTACTTCGTGGGGAGCAACAAAATTTATGACAAATGGATCGTCCCATCGGGAACGAAGTTTTTCGAGAAAGAGGTGAAGACTAGAATTGTAAAGCCAAACTTTTTGGCCCAAAGAAAATGATTTGGATCGGATATTATGGTCATGAAAGGCCTTAATCTTTGCCTTGTAGATTTTTGCATTTTAAAACACATCATTCCGTAATTCCTCCAATTCATTTAATTGGAGCTTCCGGTTAGAGCCAACCAATTTCATTTCAAAATTGAATTTCTTAATAGCCCAAAGGGCTTTGTGCTCAAACTCTACCAGTAAATGACATGCTATTCCATATACTAGACGATATGGGGACATGCCAATCGGGGTTTTATAAGCAGTCTGGTACACCCACAATGTATTATTTGAGCATTGTGACCACTTCTTTCTATCTGGGCGAACCATTTTTTCAAGGATATGCTTAATTTTCTTATTAGATACTTCTACTTGGCCACTCATTTGAGGGTGGTAAGGTGTAGCAACCTTATGGGTGACAGAGTACTTAAGTAGCAAGGTTTGTAGGAACCTATTGCAAAAGTGTTTGCCTCCGTCACTGATTAAGGCGCGTAGCATACCAAATGACTGAATATATTTGTTTGGAGGAACTTAACCACGATTGCATGGTCATTGGTTCTAGTAGCCATAAAATCAATCCATTTATATACAAATTCCACCACTAGAAGTATGAACTCAAAACCGGTGGATGGTGGAAACGGGCCCATAAAATTGATGCCCCAAACATCGAATATCTCGACTATAAGAATGGGGTTTAAATGCATCATATCCTTATAGAACATAGCACCTAGGCACTGACATCGCTCACAAGAGCGGTAGAAAAAAGTATGCATCCCGACGCATAGATAGCCAGAATAAACCACATTAAAAAATTTTAGAGGCGGTCTTCTTAGCACTGAAATGACCTCTGTACTCAAGTGTATAGCAAAAAGTGAGAATAATTGGAATCTCGCGCTCGGGTGCACACCGGTGTATGATCTAATCAGGGAAATACTTCAGTAATTGAGGATCGTATCAATAATATGATCGTACTTAGGAAAAGAAATGATCCTTTTTTTGTTTGGTCCAAGAGGAAGGGATTTTCCCAATTGCTAAGAAATTGACAATGTCAACAAACCACGGGAGATTCTTATGAGTGATTGCAAAAATTTGCTCATTCGGAAAGGATTTGCAAACAGGAGAAGGATCATCATGGCACTCAACGAGAATTTGAGATAAGTGATCATCCACCACATTTTCGGTTCCCTTTTTATCCCGGATTTCAAAATTAAACTCTTACAATAATAGTATTCAACGAATCAGCCGGGGTCTGGTGTCCTTCTTGGCTAAGAGATACCGTAGGGCGGTATAGTCAGAATAGACAATAACCTTGGATCCCAAAAGATATGATCTGAATTTATCCAAGGCATATACCATAACAAGTAACTCCTTTTTCATTGTGATGTAATTCAATTGAGCATCGAAAAGAGTTTTGTTTGCATAGTATATAACATGTGCCAACTTGTCTATACATTGCCCTAAGACTGCACCCATAGCATAATCGAATACGTTAAATATGATTTCGAACAGGAGAGCCCAATTTGGAGGGGTAAGAATTGGAGCAGTTGATAGGAGGGATCAAAGCTTCTTAAAAGCTTCAAGACATGCTTTATCAAAGTTAAAAGAAGTTTTTTTGGTAAGAAGCTTGCACAAGGGCCTAGAAATCTTACTAAATTCTTTAATAAAATGATGATAGAACCCGTCATGACCAAGGAAAGAACGAATTTGTCTCACCAAAGAAGGTGCTGAAAGATTAGAAATGAGTTCAACCTTGTCTTTATCAACCTCTATTCCTCTTTTGGACATAATGTGCCCAAGGATAATGCCCTCTTGAACTATAAAGTGGCTCTTCTCCTAGCTAAGAATCAGATTGGTCTCTTTACATCGTGTGAGAACACAAAAAATATTTTGGAGACAAGATTCAAATGAAAGTCCAAAGACAAAAAAGTCGTCCATGAACACTTCTAAGAAATTTTCCACCATGTTCTAAAATATAGACATTATACACCGTTGAAAAATTGTTGATGCATTGCATAACCCAAAAGGCATGCGTCTATAAACAAATGTCCCAAAGGGACATATGAAGGTGGTTTTCTCTTAGTCTTACGGGTCAATGGACACTTGGTTATAGCCAGAATATCCATCAAAGAAGCAATAAAAGCTTTTCCCCACAAGCTTTTCTGGAATTTGATCAATGAATGGAAGTGAGAAATGATCCTTCCTAGTTGCAGAATTTAGTTTCCTATAGTCAATGCACACTCTCTAGCCCGTGGTGGTGCGCTGAGGAACTAATTCTCCTTTGTCATTTGAAAGCACAGTGATACCGAATTTTTTTTACCACTTGTGTGGGGCTCACCCACTTGGTATCGAAGATGGGGTAAATAATACCCGTATATAGAAACATATTTGGGTTCAACCAACGTTGCACCTCTCTTGAGGTCTTTGCATCCTCTTCCAAATGCATACGGTGAATACAAATGGAATGATCTATTCCTTTAAGATTAGCAACGCTCCATCCTATAGCTCCTTTGTGCTCTTGAGCACTTTAATTAGTTCACACTCTTGGTTATTTGTGAGATTTGAAGAGATAATGACCGAAAAAGTATTGTTTAGGCCTAGGAAAACATACTTGAGTGTGGCCATTAAATGCTTAAGCTCAAGTTGTGGTGGAGATATGAGGGATAAAAATGGTGGAGTACTTGAAAAATGAGGAAGATGACTCTATCGGTGCCCTCCATTTAGGAGAGTCCATGATAACCATGGCATCAAAGATTGAATTAACTTCATGAATGGACTGCTCAATATCAAAGTTGTCACTATTGAAATGACTTAGGCATACCTCTAGCAGATCCTTGGATATAAAAGAAGGAAGCACTTCTTCGACAAGATCATAAACAACATTAATACAAAAGCACTCATTTTCATCATTGGATGTGTGGTGGGAAGCATTAAAGATGTTCAGTCTTACTTTCATATTCCCAAATGAGATGTCCATCACCCTGGTATGGCAATTAACGCAAGCATTAGTCGTGGCCAAGAATAGACGACCTAGAATGATTAGAATATGTTTATTAGGATTCTGGATAGGTTCTGTGTCAAGGACTATGAAGTCTACTAGAAAATAGAATTTTTCTACTTGAATGATAACATCCTCAACAATGCCACATGGTTGCTGCTTTACCGAGCGGTCAGCAAATTGCAACACCACCTTGGTTGGCTTATGTTTTCCCAAACCCAATTACTTGTAAATTGAGAATGGCAACAAGTTAACACTCTCTCCTAAGTCAAGAAGTGCCTTTCAAATTCT
Source organism: Cornus controversa (assembly GCA_026545225.1). Taxonomy (NCBI): domain Eukaryota; kingdom Viridiplantae; phylum Streptophyta; class Magnoliopsida; order Cornales; family Cornaceae; genus Cornus; species Cornus controversa. Next base: position 24,054,875 of record CM048852.1, read on the forward strand.
TGGTTACCAAAGGTACAAGAAATTATTGGGGCACCCGGATCCTTGAATTTGGGAGGGGCTTTGTGTTAGAAGATTGAACTTACTTGCTTAGTCAAGAGGACCTTCTTAGGAATGTGGTTCCTATATTTATGATTTTGAGTGCATAAGTCCTTCAAGTATTTGGCATATGAGGGAATTTGCTTTATGGCATTAGGGAGAGGAAGATTGATTTTGACTTGTTTGAAAATCTCCATCATGTCTTAGATTTTGTCTCCTTGCTTCCCAAAATGAGAAAGCTCTCTCAACCTTTGAGGGAAGGGAACCGGAGGTTTAAATAAAGTTTTGAGATTTGGAGTTGAAGGCTCTTCAATTGAATCTTTTGTGAACAAATTTGGATTTTGTGGGGATGCATTTGAATTTGGATCTATAGGAGAAACATTTGGATTTTTGGGCTGCTCATGAACCTTTTTGTTCTTTTCTTCAACCTTAGCATTTATGATTCTACCACTTCTCAAGGTTGTGATTGATTGAACTTGTTTCGGAGGAACATTATATGAGGAAGATGAAGGATCATTAATCATGTGAACACCTTTTAGATTCGCCATAGGTTGGTTTAGCAACTTCCCATCCTCTCTACTATTTAAAGCATTGGCTAGCTATCCCATTTGAGATTCTAGCTTAGTAATTGATTGAGAATGGGAATGCAGCAGTTGAGTATTGGATTCAAGGTTACCCAAAGCTGCCAACACTTTGTCCTCAAAATTAGTATTCTGAGGTGGAGGAGCTTGGTAGTTGGAAATTTGATGATAAAGCTAAGAATTTGGCTGGTATTGAGGAGGAGTATGGTGAGATTAAGGAATGTAAGGTTCTTGCCTTTGATGGGCTTGACCTTGCTCTTGAGCTTTCCAAGAGAAACTTGGATGATTTCTATAACTCAAGTTATATAGATTAGAAGATGGATTATTCCTTGGCATAAAGTAAATGTTATTCGGCTGCTCTTAAGCATAATCGAGATATTGTTCTAATAGAGGACAATCTCGCACATAATGAGAAGGAATAAAACAAAATGAACACACCTCAAGGTTTTGAATAGGCAGGGCTGGAATACGTGAAGGCAACCCAACTGCCATGCGTTGGTCAAGTTTACTAGTGAGGGCCTCCACTTTCATGGTGGCCTCATCCATTTTTGATAAGTCATACATTCCTTTGTCATTTTGAGTGGTTTTGCCTTTTTGAGAAGCTATGGAATGTTGAGATAAATTTTCACTCAAGTTCTCAACAAGTCTCCATGCCTCATCTAGACTTTTTAGAAGGAATGTTCCTTCACAAGAAGAATCTACCATTTGTCTATGTTGCTCACTTAACCCTTCATAGAAACATTACACTAGCTACCATTTTGGAACAGCATGGTGTGGACATGATCTTAAAAGATATTTCAATCTCTCCCATATATCATAAAAAAAACTCCCCTTCATTTTGAGTGAATCCGGTGACTGCCAAATGAATATCACTTGTCTTTCCCATCGAGAAGTACTTTTTAAGGAACTCTTGTTGCATTTTAGCCCATGAGTGGATTGAATTGGCTTCTATAGAATTGAACCAATATTTTGCCTTATCTTTGAGAGAGAGTGAAAATAAATGAGGCCTCAAATCATCTTTTGTGAAATTTTGCAACCGGAGGGTTGAACAAACTTCAAGGAAGTCATCTAGATGTTTGCAAGGATCTTCATTTGGAAGTCCACGAAAACAGTTAAGAATTTTGATTATGGAAGATTTTATTTCAAAATGATTTGCCGCTATATTTGGAAATTGAATGCATGATGGAGAAGCATATGTGGTAGGAAGATAAAAGTCCCTAAGAACTTCTACTTCTCGAGGAGGAGGAGGAAGAGGATTAAATGGTGGTAGAACAGGAGGTCATACATCATTTAGATCCATGTTTTCAGTCCTAGATTATCTAAATGTATGTTCAAGTTTGAGATTACACAGAAGCAAAGGTAATGACAATGACTATCTATCTAGCATGCATTAAAACTAAAAACAGACTTATATACACAAAAATAGAAAAATTATCAATCAAATGCAAGAATTTTAGATACTATATTCACAAAAGGTACAAGCTTGAGTCTTGATACTTGAATGCACAATTGGTACTTAAAATTCAACACTTAAAAGTTAAGAACAAAATACTTACAAATAAAGAAGGAAAGAATTTCTAGACTAAGAACTAAATTAGACTTAATCTCTCAATGGTAACAACTACACCGTAGTCCCCAGCACCAGTGCCAAAATTTTGATATGGTCAAATATGTATTCCTTGTTTGTGTTCTTTTGATAATCAAAATATAAGTTAACCATTTGCAAGAAAACAAATCTTTGAAGATAGGGCTCTATATAAAGGGTGTTGATCCCACGGAGACTACATGGGTGAAATTGATAAAATGAGAGAGTACTTCCAATTTAACTCAAAAACAGATTTTTGTTTGAAATTATAGCTACTATGTAAACTAAAAATATGTTAAATTAAATGGAGTTTGAGTTAGAGAAAGGACTAGGGTTTGGTTTTCACCACTAGCGACATAACCATGTCTAATGTAGTACAAATGAGAATTATGTAGTTATATATAAAAGTGATTCATTTGGCTTGTGGCCTACAATGAAATCTCTAAGAAAATATGTGAATCCTAGCTAAGCACAATTCATCTTTAACAAGCATAATTTCTTTACCTAACCAATTATACTAATTTTCAACTTACCTAAATGTATCAAAATTACCTTGTCTTGGCATAAACTATCAAAACTAGTATAATCACATTCAAATAAGAATCATTAAAAAGCCATCATTTATATTCTTTTTGAAAATATAAATGTTAAGAATTAGGTTGAAACAAATTAAACTCTAAGACAAGAAGAATAACTTCAACCAAATGAATATAAAGAAGTGGTAAACTTGTATTTGAACAAGGCTCTAGGCAATATAATATATATACAACATACTTAATCCCAAAAATACTACAAATGTAGACAAGTTACATGGCTAGGGTTTGTCCAAACCCTAGAGAGGAGGTTTAGTTGAACATGGTCAAGTGGAAGCCCTCCATTGACAAAGGTAATCCCAACTCCATTCTCATCTTCTCTACTATCCCAGACCTCTCCAAACTCAGCTCTCCCTTTTCTTCCCCTCTAAGATCTGTATATTGTCAATCATAGTCTTCTATGGGCCCCACCATGTATCTATATACATAAATTTACTAAAAATGTCCAAAATCCCATCAAATCTAATTTAGAACTCAAAAAATCTCCAAAAGTGTCATACAAAGTCTCTTTTTAGGAGCAAGTGGGGAAACAAGTGGGCAAGTTGCACTGTCTGCCATTTTCGATTGTGCGAGGCTTGCATTTCGATTGAGTGAAATGCCTTCCCAGCTTGGTTTTTCTCAACTTCATTGATTTGGTATGTTGATGCTTGGATTGTGGATTTGAACTTTTCACTTGCACTTGTAATCAGAAGGATCGTAGTTGATGGATATATATTGCCATTTTCGGGACAAAACCTAAAAATTATCAAAAATAATAAAACAACATAAAAAGTGTACAATAACTACAATTGAGGGCTTAGAATACATAAGTAAGGACACGTGAATGCACAACATTCATCACTTATCACCTACCTCTGAGTAGGCAGGGTGGCCTAGGGAGAATGTTTGTAAGTTTGGGTGGCGAAGAATGCAGCACTACCTCTGGTAGGTAGGGTGGCCTAATCATAACGGTAATTTAGTAATAAAACGATTTCACAGAGTATTTTTTTTTAATTTCTTCTGATAGTCATTCCTGTAATGACTTTACAGTGAAATGACTTTAGGTATTAGCAGCTCCTTCTAAACCTACACCGTAAGTATTCCAAGTGAGTGGGGGTAGCATTCTCCAAGTCATAGACCAGTGAAAAATTTCAAGCGTTAAAAACTAATCAATTCAACTAACATAATGTTACTCCCAAAGGTTGGCTCAAGTGGATAAAGAAATTGGTCCTACTGTCTAGCAAGTATTAGGTCTAAAGATCAAGTCCTCTTGGATGCCAACATTTTTTTGGGAGTGAGTGTTGTTACCCAAGTATTGACCCTAGAAGGGGGTGAATAAGGTCTATGGCAAACAATGAAATTTAATCCAAATTAAATTATATGAAAGACAAGATAAGGGACAATTTAAATTATGAAATATATACCTAAAAATGAAATCAAATACGCACAATTTAAATGAGATAGGGAAAGAGAGATTCAAACACAATTGGCACAATGATGTAGCGTGGCTCGGATTCCTCTACTCCACGACTTAAGATCCCTCTTGAGATTTTCTCAAATCCAATAAGGCTCCTCCTTGTCAGTGGAGAGCAAACCCTTACAGTAGAACACACAAGCTCCTTCTTACTAGGTGAATTTCTTCACTTAGGCTTCTAGGGTTCAACAACCATTTATAATAAATGAGAAGAGAATTTATAACTCAAGAAGTGTATCTCTAAAAGATAATATCTCAAATATAAGCTCACAAGACTATAGCTATAAATGAATCATAAGATGAAGCTCAAGTCTATTGAATGAGGATGTAAAAGAGTTGTTTACAATGAATATAGGTCAATGATTTGATCAAGTGTGTTGGTCAAACATATAAATGTAGAGAAATGAATATATATAGAGCCCTTTTGAAATATAGTTGTTGGATGGTATCTAGATGTACTAAATGCACTGAACTATTCGTTTGATTTGAAATCAACATGTTTGAGGTGGCTCAAAGTGCAGTTTGAGGTGCCTCATAAACTTTGAGGTGGCTTAAAAAGTCGTCTAGAAAGCTCTGTTTTCTTCTGTAATTTTGAGGTGGTTTAAACTGAAGTTTGAGGCACCTCAAAGTCCTTTAACCTTTAAAGAGTCAGAAATCTAAGTAAAGGTTAGGACTATGTGCATGCTTGATTTTAGGATATCATTTTGTTAAGATCAATACCTATTTTAAGTGATTTAATGACCAAAGAATGATATGAATGTGAGTGCATGATCCTATCATAGAATTGAGCTTCAATCATGTTATTCATAAATAAATTTGACAATAAAATCCTTCCTCCCACCAACTTATATCTACCCCATTTCTTCAACATTAGCATTTGTCTTTAAGCTTGAAGCAACACCTTATTCTCCATTAGAATGCTTTCTTTGACAATGTCCTCTTTATGACTTCGTCCTCCATGTGAATGATTTCTTAAGAAAATATATCATTACCTTTAAGCAATCACTCAAATTGAAAATTAGTACAAAACATTATTAATGATTTATTATCATCGAAATTACAAGATTGCCCATAAGTTTAAACCTTTAGGTCAAAAATCACCCCCTTTTGATGATGAAATAACATTGATGTGTTCTAAGCAAGTGTGGAATTGCATTTTAAAATGCTCCCCCTATCAATATGCACACTTTGAATACAATATCGAATATATGATAAATTCAACACATTCTTTTCTAAAAAGTTATACTTCACAGGGTAAATGCAAGTTGAACTTATAAAGCATGCTTTCAAAGGATATTCAAGATAAGCATGTTAATCATGATATATGGAGATAGTTAATCTCCCCCTATCAATATGCTTTTATTCAAAGGAATAAACATCATATAATGGCAAGGTTGCATAGGTATAAACGTTATAAGTGCACAACTCAACCAATAATACATCAATCATATACCATCCACCTTTACGCATAAAAGATCATAATTTTTAGCACCAAGTTCTACTAGCATTCATAATGAAACACATGTATGCATTAATCATCATACAACCATCATTGAATTCGCAAGTATAGGCATAAAATGATCATGACATAAAAGGCAAGATATAATCAAGACATTTTGCAATTCATATATCATAAGGCATCATTAACATTTAGACATAGATGGCATCAAATATTCAAAATTAAACAAAAGTCATATGCAAATATCTAAATATAACAAGTATCTCAAAAGTTATAATACGATAGATAAAGACACAAAGCTAATCTTAAGACATAATTTCTAAGATCAAATCTACCCAACACATCATATTACTCCTCCCCCTTTGGCTTCATCAAAAGGATTAGTACCCTATCATTATGGGTCACATCGAGTGGGAGAAATTTGAAAATGAGTTTGGATAGCTGTGAGATCATCCTGGATAGCAAGAAGTTGCGTCCCTGTAAGCTCCAACTCATCCTTATAGTCAACTTGGAATTGCACAAAATTAGCTTTTAGGGTATCCACTTTCTCTTCAGTGCACTTAGCAATTATGAGGCGATCATCAAACTGAGAAATGAGCTGACGCATAAGAGAGGCAGTGCCATCCTATGACATTGGGCAAGATTACATATCCTATGAAATTGTGAAGAATGCAACCTTCCATGGTCAATTGTGATAAACATATATGACCAACGTCTTGGATAATGGGGTTATCACACATTTGTTGAATAGCATCTGTAAGAATTGTGACCATTTTTGGCTGATTTTTCGTTATTTTCATTTATTGTCATATAAATTCTTTAAATAATTATATATGTGTTTTAAATATAAAATACATGTTTAAGAATTTGTGCAAGTGTTCGAGGAAGCTTTGGGAGCGTTTGGCAAAAGTTGATATTTTTGGGTCGAGTGGACCCGAGATGCGGGTCCCATATGTCCGAAAATTTTCATTCATCCTACTTTTTTCAATAAAGGCCCTCTCATAGAGGTATGTTGTCACACCCCAAAATCTGAGTCATTGGAATCCCCGTTCCCGAGCTTGAATTCTAAGAGCAAATTCATTTATTTAACCACATGAACTATCACATATGATTGCATATGTATATACTCAACAACATTCATCTTAAAGGCCCCACATTGATTTATACATCTATACATATCCATCCCGAGTCTAAAATTTATGAAATTCCAAACTAGTCCAGTTTCGGTCGGTTGAATACTCTCTTCGGTCGGCTAAAACTTGGGTTCAACTGACCTCCAGTTAGCCAACACACTGGAATTCAATTCCAGTTCTGTCGATCGGCTAGAGAGTAGTTTCGGTCAGTTGAAAGGATTTTTTCAGCCTGTTAAAACTCTCCTCTAGTCAGTTGAAAGGATGTTTTATTCATGCTTAGAGTGTACCTTATTCTATACAGGTCCCCATTTACAATCTATCGGGACTTTGGGAGTACCAGTCGACTGGAATGTCCTCAGCTGACCAACAGTGCCCAGAACTTAAGAGTCTCAATTTTTAAATCCCCTTCAAGCCCACACATGCATTCTACCATTTCACATATTCATACATAACTCTAAGCATGAATAAAACTTAGCAAAATCCATATATTTAAGCCTCATAGATATAAAATCCATATATCACATGAATATAATCTAAAACATACTTTTTATATATGTTTTCTCAAGTCCTCAATACCTTAAAACATGGGTTAAAAACATGGAACTCCATATACATCTATATACAGAGTTTTTCATCCATAATTACATATCATTCTAAGTGTTTCAATATGCCACAAGTCGGCATGAATAATATTATATGTAATATTCAAAAACGTCTCAAAAATGTTACTAAGAACTCCACTTGGTTACTCAAGTCCCGTCCATCGTCAATGCCTTATCTGTAAAATGTTTGGAGGGAAAGGAGTGAGCAAAATAACTAGTTCAATAGGAATGTCCCAACCCACCTAGGCATCGACTCGACACCAACCTACATGATATGCAATCATGATGTCATTATTCTACAGGACATGTGCAATGCTTGCATGTCAAATTTAACTCAATGCAATTCAATAAATGTATTTAACCCATTCATCATGCTTAATAGTTAAACACATAAACATATTTAAATATACATCTTTTTTGGTTATACACCGATACTTAGACATGATTGGTCAACTCCAACAATCATATAGTGTTGGACAACTCTGATGACACTCGTATGATTGGACTACTAAACCCCACCAGAGCACACCTCCTCGAGAAAGCCTTTATTAAAAAAGGGGAATCAATGAATTTCGAGATCATTACTAAACACCACTAGGACACACCTCTACGAGAGGGCCTTTATTGAAAAAAGTAGGATGAATAAATCTCAAAAGTATTAATAAACTCTACTAGGGCAAACCTCCACGAGAGGACCTTTATTGAAAAAGGCAGGATAAATAAATCTCGAGATCACTATTAAACCCCATAAAGGTTCACCCTATTAAGGGGCTCTTATTGAAAAAGGGCGGGGGCTGAAAGAAGCTTGAGACCATTGTTACAATCTCAAAGGGATTTTTTCTTACCAAAGAGATAGGCTAAAACAAAGTCAGAGGTATACCTCATTTCCTTATTAAAGGGTCGAAAGTTCAAGAGAAAAATTAAAGTTGCACAGCTCGATAAAAAATAAACTGTGTTCTCAAGCACAAAGATACTCTCCAAAAAGGCTACGTAAGATTGAAAAAGCATAAGCAACTCAATATTCCCTACATTTGGAAAGCAAACTCAAGAATGGGGAGAAATTAATATAAAAAATTTAGTTTTATAAAAAATTCGAAGGGCCAAGGAGTCAAAGAATTGATAGAAGCTACCATTGAAAGATAATACTAACTACTTTATCTCCTAATATCTCTCCTACTTAAATTGGAAAAGGTAATTGAAGGGGTCTCCTACTAGACTACTAAATACTCTCTTATAAAAAGGGGAGCCGAGACTCATTAAAATGTACCCCATAATTTAATACAAATTTTTTTTTATACGATTACAAGTATTAACTTGATTATCAAAGTGAATCCGACCGGCACCTTGCTGACACAGTCACATCACCTCTGTTTTATGGGAAGGATGTGCCGAACCAGATGGTGGAAATTTATTGCATCAATAACTACCACAATATCCTTTACTTCCTTAATTACTAAAAAAACAATAAGAGTTTAACACTATTATCTCATTTTCTTTATTCTATTTTCAATGTGTTTACAATATCATTTTCTTTAAACTCATTTTCTTTCTTAATTAATGTTAGAGAAAATTTACAACTATCATGAGCATGCTAGCATCCTTAACCATTTGATATATAATATTGTAACATCTTACTCTTAATTTAATAGTTGAGAATGTGAGTACATTTATAGAGTGCCTTAAAGATGAGTTATTCTTAAGCTACTTTTGGTAGTATAAAATTTACAAAATAAAATTCGAATTCAAGAGCATATATATCAAAGCATCCATTTCTTCCAATTTCAATTTGAATGCATTGTTTTTGTGCTTCCAAACCCAACATAAATGTTTATTGTTCCGTTGAATTATGTTAGCAGTAATGCATTTTATTCTTTTTCTTCCTTTCCTCAACACAATATCAATCAAGTCAAAGAGTTCCTTCCTCAACACAATATCAATCAAGTCAAACAATTATGGACAAATTTTTGAGAGAGATAAATAATATAGTGTATATATGTATAAGAGAGATAGAGAGAGAGAGAGTAATGACCCACTCCACCATATGGTATGATACTGCTTTGGACCTAGCTCACACGATTTTATTCTTGGATTTCCCAAAAGGTCTTATATCAATTGGAGATGGAACTATACATATATAACACATTTCCTTTCTAGGCTCAAGCGATATGGGAAACTATAGTGACATATATAACACATTCCTTTTTTACACCCAAGCGATGTGGGATGTCATAGTCATCTTTCCTAGGGACTATGAAAGGGTCCTCGTTAAGGTACCTATCTGGACAATGAGGACCCGTCTGGACTTATTCAAGGGTCCTCGTTGAGGTACATATCTGGACAATGAGGACTCGTCTGGACCTGTTCAAGGTCCCTCCATTTTCGGCTGGTCCAGCTTTGATACCAACTATAACGACCCACTTCACCATATGGTATGATATTGTCTGCTTTAGGTCAAGTCCGTGCGATTTTGTTTTTGGATTTTATCTCAAAATATCTCATACCATTTGAAGACAGAACCATACATATATAACATTTTCCTTTTTCACATCGAGGCGATGCGAGATTTTAAAGAGAGAGAGAGAGAGAGAAGGCAACAGTTGGTATATTTTTTAAAAGAGAAATTCACAAAAAAAGAAAACCCTATATAATAATTTCCATCAGATTATCCTTTTGCACTAACTAAACCCATTAAACTCCCTTGAAATTTCATGTTGATGTTTCCGTTTGGATGCCTTGAAGGAAGACATAAATTAATGAACAACCTTGTTGCAACATATGTTATCTTCTCTATTGTTGCATCTCAGCCGATAACTTTAGAAGGGAACTAGTGTTTTTAATATGAATGTAGTATATTTCAATTTACATTGGGGTCTATTTTTTGTGACCACTAGTGAAGTGAAGTAATCAATGTAATAAATCTTTTGGGTCAATCTTTTAGAGAAAAAATATAGCTATCATGAGCATGCTAGTGTCCTTGACTATTAAATCTAGAACACTGTAACATCTTACTCTTAATCTTAATTTAATAGTTGTGAATGCCAGTACTTGTGCAAAGCACCTTAAAGTATGTATAATACGACCATTTTTTCTAATTTCTTTGTACTTCCAAACTATTAGAGTTATTATATTTAATAAGGGTATGGTAGAATAGTCTTTTACTTTATTTTGTTTGTAAGACTATATATTCTCTTTATTAGGTTTTCATATTTGTAACTTTGCATTGAGATTGTAATAGAAATCCTAGTCTCTTTATTTCTTTTTCTCTCTTTACAATTCTCACATGGTATCAGAGTCATGATCCAGATGAGTCCTTTGATTGGTAATAACATGGAAGAACTATACATCTCATTTACGCTGTCCGCGAATCCAACTATTTTTGGGCATTTTTTTTCATCGATCTGATTCCGATATCGCTTCCGTCTAGCATCGAACTGTTCCGATTCACACCTTTTGTCTCTAGCATTTGGCCTTCACCTCTCTTCATACTTATTTTGGTTAATTGTACTGTTTTGATTCGCACTGTTCGTCTCTGATATTTGACCTTCTCCTCTCTTCGAAATGGCTGGTGAAAAAGATGACTCGTTTCAGTCTATTAGTGTGAGATTAGATGAAAAGAATTATTCGTATTGGAGTTATGTGATGAAAAATTTTCTTAAAGGCAAAAAGATGTGGGGTTATATTAGTGGAATTGCAGGTCAACCCAAGAATGAAACGGCTGAAAATTATGCAAACGTTTGGGAAGCAAATAATTCAAAAATTATCACTTGGATCAACAATTCTGTTGAACATTCGATAGGTACACAATTGGCAAAGTATGAAATAGCCAAGGAGGTTTGGGACCATTTGGCAAGACTATACACACAGTCTAACTTCGCAAAACAATATCAGTTAGAATCTGATATTCGAGCCCTTGAACAGAAAAATATGAGCATTGATTCAGTGGTCAGTGAGTTGTTGGCTGAGGAAATACGTCTTAAGTCTCAGGCAGGAAAAGGAATTCTCCAAGCACCTAATCCATCTGTTTTAGCAGTTACTTCTAGACCACCTTTCAACTATCAGAACAAGACTCACGTGAAGGTGGCTTTAATGAATGTAGTTTCTGTAAGTAGAAGGGTCATTGGAAGGCTCAATGTTCAAAACTTTTGAGTAGAGCTTAGCCACAACAACAATAGCAGAAGCAACAGCCTCCTCCATGGAAATTGAAAAATCAATCACAACAAGCTTATAGGCCTCCGCAACCTAACACTACAGTAGTTGTACCACCATCAGACTCGTTTGGTTTTGGAGTTTCATCATCTTCTAATCCCACAGTTGCCACCCTTGCTGACTAGTTTCAGAAGTCCTTGCCACACAGCCACATGTTATGTCTACCTCTTCTCCAATATGTCAGTTATCTTCTAGGTCTTCAGGTATGTCTTCTTCCATATGGGTCTTAGATTCTGGAGCTTCACATCATATGTCACCTAATTCGTCATCTTTTACTTCTTTATGTCCTACATCATCTGTGTCTGTCATGACTGCTGATGGCACTCCTATGCCTTTAGTAGGTGTTGGATTTGTTGTCAAACCTAATTTATCTCTTTCTAGTGTTTATCATATTCCCAAACTCACGATGAATCTAGTTTCTGTTGGTCAGTTATGTGACTCTGGTTACTTAGTCTTTTTTTTCTTCTTCTTCTTATCTTGTGCAGGATCCACAATCCCAGAAGTTGATTGGGATAGGACGTAGGCAGGGGGGCTTTACATTTTGGACGAGCTAAAAGAACCAGTTGTTGCAGCTCCCAGTGTGGACTTATCATCTTTTCATTTGAATTCTTCTTCTTTTAGTTTTTATTTATGGCATTCTCGTCTTGGTCATGTTTCAGCCTCTCGTTTAAGATACTTAGTATCTACAGGAGCATTAGGAAATTTGCAAACTCATGACATTTCTGATTGTAGTGGTTGTAAACTGGCAAAATTTTTTGCTTTACCTTTTAATTGAAGTATTTCTTCTTCTCTTGCACCATTTGACTTGGTCCATTCTGATGTATGGGGACCTTCTCCCATTGCCACAAAAGGGGAGTCTCGATATTATATTTCCTTTATTGATGATTGCACTCATTATTGTTGGGTTCATCTTATGAAATATCGTTCTGAATTTTTTAGTATTTATAATGCTTTTCAGGCCCTTGTTAAAACTCAACATTCTACTGTTATTGAGTGTTTTAGATGTGATTTGGGTGGGGAGTACACTTCTAATAAATTCTATGAATTACTTGCCTTAGATGGAACTGTTCATCAAACTTCTTGCTCAGAGCAAAATGGTGTTGCTGAGAGAAAATATAGGCACATTGTTGAAATTGCTCATTCTCTCTTATTGTCTGCTTCAGTTCCTAGTGAATTTTGGGGAGAAGCAGTTCTTACTGCTGTAAACTTAATTAATAAGATTCCATCTTCTCACATCTCAGGTTTATCACCTTTTGAAAAGTTATATGGGTATGCTCCTGATTATTCTTCCTTGAAGGTTTTTGGTTGTACTTGTTTTGTTCTCCGTCCTCGTGTAGAGCGTAACAAGTTATCTTCTCGCTCTGTCATTTGTGTTTTTCTTGGCTATGGTGAGGGTCAAAAGGGATATCGGTGTTTTGATCCAATTACTCAAAAACTCTATGTATCTCGTCATGTTTTGTTTCTTGAGCATATACCATTCTTTTCTATTCCTGCTAGTACTCATAACATGACCAAATCTGACCTCATCCATATTGATCATTTCTTTGATGATACTGATAATTTGTCTTCTCAAGTCCATATTGACTCACAGAATATTTCTAGTCCTCGTGTTTCTATTACTCCTTTTCCTCATCATTTTTCTCGCAGGGTTTGCACTGATAGTTCTGCAGATACTGGTTCTTTGCTCTTTGATACACTTGAAACTCTCTCTCTTCCTGTGGCCACCCAAGCAGTTTCTGAGATTGTGGATCCTCCTTCTCGTTATTCTCAACGTACTCGTAAGTCCACTCAATTACTAGATTTTATTTATTCTTCTTATTTATATTCTTTTACTTCCTTTTTATCTTCTATTCACTGTCTCTCTGAGCCTTTATCCTATAAAGAAGCAGTTTTTGATCCTCTTTGGCAGCAGGCTATGGCTGAGGAACTCTCTGCTTTGCATAAGATAGATACTTGGGATTTGGTACCGCTATCGCCTAGTAGAAGTACGGTTGGTTCTCGTTGGGTTTATAAAATCAAAACCAAGTCTGATGGGTCAGTTGAGCGGTAGAAAGCTAGATTGGTTGCCCAGGGATTTTCTCAACAGTATGGTATAGATTATGAGGAGACCTTTGCTCTTGTTGCAAAAATGACTACTGTTCGTACTCTTATTGCAGTTGCCTCTATTCGTCAGTGGCATATATCTCAGATGGATGTTAAAAATGCCTTCTTGAATGGCGATCTTCAAGAAGAAGTTTACATGATTCCCCCTCCTGGTGTTTCTCATAATCCTGGATATGTTTGTAGGCTCAAGAAAGCTTTATATGGTCTCAAACAGGCACCCTAGGCCTGGTTTGAGAAGTTCTCTACTGTGATTACCTCTCTTGGTTTTTGCCCAAGTTATCATGATTCAACTCTCTTTATCAAGGTCGTATTCTTCTTTCCTTATATGTTGATGACATGATTATTACTGGTGATGATGTTGATGGGATTGCAGTGTTGAAGTCAGAATTAGCTCGACAATTTGAAATGAAGGACTTGGGCTCTCTTCGCTACTTTCTGGGTATTGAAGTAGTATTCTCTCCAAAAGGCTATCTTCTATCTCAGTCAAAGTACACGGTTGACATTCTTGAGCCTGCTCACCTCACTGATACTAAGACTGCTGATACTCCTCTTGAGGTTAATGCTCGATATTCTCCTTCTGATGGTACCCCTTTGCCAGATCCTACTTTATATCGTACTATTGTAGGTAGCCTAGTATATCTCACTATTACACGTCCAGATATTGCATATGTTGTTCACATTGTTAGTCAGTTTGTTGCTTCACCAACTACTGTTCATTGGGCTGCTGTTTTTCGTATTCTTCGGAATCTTCGAGGCACTCTCTTTCAGAGTCTTTCACTTCCATCGACCTCTTCTTTGGGGCTGCGTGCATACTCAGATGCTGATTGGGTTGGTGATCCAATAGATCGCAAATCTATCACTGGTTTTTGTATACTTTTGGGTGATTCTCTTATTTCTTGGAAGAGTAAGAAACAGACTGTCGTTTCTCGATCTTCCACAGAAGCTGAGTATCGTGTTATGACATCTACTACCACTGAGATAGTTTGGTTACGATGGTTGCTTGCAGATATGGGTATTTCTCTTTCTCATCCCACTCCTATGCATTGTGACAACAAGAGTGCTATTCAGATTGTTCACAACTCAGTTCTTCATGAGCGAACCAAGCATATTGAGATTGACTGTCATCTCACTCGACATTACCTTAAGCATGGCACTATTACTTTGCCCTTTGTCACATCTTCCATGCAGCTTGCAGACTTGTTTACAAAGTCACATCCTATTCCGCATTTTCGTTTTTTGATTGGCAAACTCTCGATACTTTTAGCAGTCGTATCATGAATTTGAGAGGGGATATTAGAGTTATTATATTTAATAAGGGTAGGGTAGAATAGTCTTTTTACTTTATTTTGTTTATAAAACTATATATTCTCTTTATTAAATTTTCATATTCGTAATAGAAACCCTAGTGTCTTTATTTCTTCTTCTCTATTTACAATTCTCACACAAACATAAGAAAAAATATTTTCGTTCGTTGAATTCGGTTAACAATAATGACTTTTCTTTTACTTTTTCTAACACAATATTAATCAATTCCAAGACTAATGGATAATGGAGAAAATTTTGAGAGAGATATATAATATACTCCGTACTGTATATATATATAAAATATATATATATATGTAAGAGACAGACAGACATACAGAAGGCGGCAGTTGGTACGTTTTTAAAAAATTTGAAAAGACTGACGGCCTGCAAACGCAAGTAAAAGCAACAACAGCCAACGCAGACCCGTGGTTTTGGCAACGAGCCTCTAACTTCAATTCTTTAGCCTCTCTCGTTTGTCACCATTCATTTGTCTCTCTTCTTAGCTATTCCAGTCGATCGCGCCTATTGTCGCCTATTCTTACCTTCCTCCTTCTAATTCATCGCTTTCACTTCTCTCTCTATACTATTTGTTTTTTCCTTCGTTTGTTTCCATTCCTCAACTATGCCTCCTCAGCATCTCCATTTTTCTCTCCAATTCTTTCCCAAATATTCCATTCCCCTCCAATCTGCTCATCTTTCCATTTCCTTCCTCCAGTATCAAACCCAAAATCAATTTTCATTCAACCTGAGATTATTATTGTTTCAATATTGTTAACAGTTCAGTCGCTAATTTAGATTTTGTGAAAAAGAAGCTCACAGGTATTTGCTCTTTCTTTCCTATTTTTTCCATCTTTTTTTTTTTCCATTTATAATGTACAACTTGAATAAACTACATGCATATAAGTGATTTTGGGTTAACTGTCTGATTAGATTTATTGTCTACGAAATTGTAAATTTTTTATGAAAGATCTTTGTGGACTTCATACTGGATTTTTTTCTTCGCTTTTTGGTACCCAAAAGAAGTAACATAGTGGTTATTTGAATGCATACATATCTGTATGTATGTATGCTTTCATTTGTATTTGTGCAGTATATTGGTGATTTTGTATTTACTATTAGATGATTCTTTGACTTTGGAATAGTAAGGTGGCTGATTAAAATTTCTCTTGAATTTTTTTTTTTTTTGTGAGGAGATGGAGAAATATATATGATTCATATGAACATGTTTCTATATATATATGTGTGTACATAGTATAAAAAAAGGACTTGTCCAGTGCGTGAGGGTCCCTTTATTGTGGGGTTTAGGGAGGTTAGCCTTACCTCCGCATGTGAAAAGGTTGTTTCCTTATTTGAACCGGTGACGTCTAGGTCACAATGGAGCAATCTTACCAGTGCCCACCCTCAAGCTTTTGTATAAGTATGCATACATACAAATATATATAGGTAAATTTTAATTGTTGTTCAATTTTCCTTGACTTCTGAATTGAAGATAAGTACATGAAAGCCGTGATACAGTTTTTATTTGCATTTTGATTATAGCTTCATATATTTTTGTATTTCTTTTTCATTGGTTCTAGTCCCTGTTCTAAATTGAGTAAATATACTTCTAAATTGACAGTTTAATAAAAAAAATCAACTTTAAAATATTAATATTCTGGATGAAATTTTATAAATCTGAAATGGTGTTTATAAAGTAGATTTAGCTTTAATTGAGAAGGTGTTTACACAGTAGATTTAACTTCAAATAATTACATAATATGAATGTGGTATTTGATCATAAAATACATATTAAAGGTAGGACAAATACTTTTTTAAATATATGTTAGATTAATTTTCTTTTTTCTTGCCTCCAGTTCTGTTTTAAGTTTAAATCAACAAAGTTGAATCCAAAATAATGGATATTTCTGTATCAATTATTCAATTAAAGCTTTGACTTTTGAATCATTGGATTCTGTGTTAATTGCTTTTAATAATTCTTGTGATGGATCAAAAGAATAAGATTGAATGGATAAGTTATTCTTCAGAACAGGTTCTAATGCTGAGAATTTATTGATCCCAGTGGAAATGGCAATGTCGTTGGAGGAGCTTCTTGCTAAGGAAGGTTTCAAAGGAAGGAGATCAAAGATGTTGCCTAGAGTTTTCTCTGAAAAAGCAGTAAGTGCGCCACTTTACCCATTCCCTGACCAGAATAAGTCAGGATCTTCATCAGTTAAAAGGATGGTGAGGACAAGGTCTGATGTATCTAGTTTGAGCGGTGAATCACCAACAGGTGTTACCCTTAGGGGTAGTAGACTGAGGAATACTTCTATCAGAAGGGAGAAAGTGGACAGTGTGTCAAAAAATGAAACAAGGGAGAAAGCCAACATAAGAGGTTCTGAATATTTGCAGGATGTTAGGAGAATCAACATCAATTCATCTGGAGAGATGACATGTAATGAGATAGTTGAGGTTGGACAAGGCAAGGAGATAGTTGAGGTTGGAGTGGAAGAAAATGAGGGATATAAAGATATTTTTTCAAATGAATTGTATATGGATGAGACAAGGACGGGCAAATATGCCAATGGAATTGGGGAAAGGGAGAGGTACAAAGAGAGGTCAGGAAAGGATACACAGGTAGATAAGAGGTATGGCAACAATCCTCACAAAATTCTGCCTGGCCGAACAAGTTTTAGTGATAATTACAGGAGAAGCATGAAACAACATGAGACCTCCGACAGAACCTCTAATAGAAGTTCACTAAAGAGAAATAGCTTTGATGACAGTAGGAGAAGAAGGCATGCAGAGACTGAACCTACTGTTACTGAACCTGCTCTTGATGAAGTTGCTATCCAAGCCATGATATCCATCTTGAGCAGTTACATCAAAAGTTTTCTCAAAGACGAGGATTTTCGTACTTTGCTTCATCACAATTGTTTTGCTTCCCTTAATTTTGCTGAATTAGAAGAAGGCCTCATTACTGAGAGCAAAGTGATATCCAATCTTGAACAAGCTATTGGAACTGTGGAAAGAGTCGTTGAGGAGGTTGCAGATGCAAAAGAGTTGAAAAAAGCTTCATTGCAGCTTAGTGTGATTTCAGGCCTAAACTCGAATGAGTTGAAAGATGGGTTTACATCAGGGATTCCAAATTTTAAGTTGTCAGCCTGTGCTCATCTCTACCTCAGTGTGATATATAAGCTACAGAAGAAAGACAGAATAGCGGCAAAGCATCTTCTGCAAGTTTTTTGTGATTCACCCTTCCAGGCTCGAACAGCTTTGCTGCCTGAATTGTGGGACTCTATATTTTTCCCACATGTTTCACATTTGAAGGTGTGGTACAATCAGGAAGCTGATTCTCTAGCAGATACACCAAGCAAGGCAAGGAACCTAATGCTTCTTGATAAAGTGTATAATGAAATTTTGGATTCTGGTACTTACCAGTTTGCAGTATATTACAAGGATTGGCTCAAAGGGGGGGTTGAAGCTCCTTCCATTCCTTCCATCCCCACCCCTTCTGTATCTGTTCAGGGAGTTCAACAGGAAGGTTTCAGTAGCCACTCTGCTCGGGGAGTTCAGCAGATAGGTTTGAGTAGTCACTCGCTGGATATGAACAATCCTGCTGGTCCTTTCTCACCTCAGCCCAGGGTCAGCAAAAACTTATATGATTCAGTCTTTGGCTGTTCGCATAAACCCGGAGTTGATGAAGTGGAGGATTATAAGGAGGAAGAGAATTTTGACAATAGTATAAGAAGCTCTGATAGTTCTGCTGTTGAAGACAAACAAACATTATGGCACTCTTCAGAGACAGTCAATTATCCAGATCACGATCCTGAGCCAGATTATGTATTTCATCTTGTAACTTTGTCTAAATTTTTAGTTATTACCTTTTTGTTTGATATTTTTGGGGCATTTTTTAGCAGCTATTGAGGATTTCACTATGTTTAACTAGGGGAAAATGCTATTTGACTAGGAGACCTTTGATGCAATCTTACTAATGTACCACCAGTATTTAACATGGGACATCCTGTTCAATGGAGATTAAGGCGATAACTTAAAACTAGTAGTTTCAGAAACTGTAGGATAGTGTTTTCCTTTTTCTTTTTCTTTTTTTCCTTTTTAAACTCATAGAAGTTTGCCCCTATCTCTTCAACCTACCATCACTTTTTGCATGTTGCTCATCCAGTTAAGCTATATATGTTTTCTCTGTTCTTGCTGATGTATTTTTTTGTAAATCACTTGGGCATGTAAGATGCTTGATTTGGGTGGTAGGGTAGGTTTTATAACAATTAATATGCTTTTGAGTTTAATGCCATAACGCTTGCTTAAACTGAGATTTTTAGCTTTTCCTTTTTTTATACGGTATTCCTCATGCATTTAACAGTCTCCACCAATTGAGTAAAAAAATCTACATTCCAAACCATTTTGAGAATTTATATTATTTTGAAGTTTGTTTATTAGTTTTCAATGGTTTAAAACCATTTTTTTAAGAAGTAAGTTTTTGTTCAACAAAATCTATAATCTACTGATAAAATATTAGTAGTCGAAGATGGTTGTGGTAGGCAGAGTGACAATGTGAAACATATAGTCAATCCTTAATAGACTATCCAGCTAGTTTGCATTAAGACGTTGTGGGTTGAGTTTATTCTTTCATGTGCATGAAAAATGATAAATTTTAAGTTAACTTTTTCATTTTTAATAATTCTTAATGATGGGCTAGGCTGAATCAAAATTTGCAAAATCTCTCTAGGGAGACGGAGTAGTAGCCAAGAAAGCACAGAGTTCGCAGAGGGCAAGCGGTCCAGATGAAAGAAATGTAGATGACAAATTTGAAAACTCTCATCTGCTTCATACCACGACAGTAAACATTCATGTGTTACATGCACTTCCACATAAACAAGCAAATGAGTTTACACTCAGGAGTCTAGCAAAGTCTGTTTTTGAACAGCAGCAAACTGAGGAATCTGTTGATCTTGCTGATTCTACTCTTTCGTTGCATCCCAAAGATGCATCTTGTCCTGATTCTTTGACAAATGTACTGAAGTATTGATTAGCCTTTTCCTGTTTAATAATAAACTATTTGGATTTCTACTAATACCATTTTCTATTTTTTGCAATTGCAGCTGAATAATAGAAGGTCCTCTGTTGAAGGTGGGTGGAAGGGAAGACTTGTAGAAATGGATCATCTTTTGTGTTGAACATTTAAACTCTTTGCTCATATTTACATTTTTTTCCAGTGCAGAACTGCATGGAAATTGTGAGTATTTTGAACAAGGACCCGTGTTCTCGAGCATCCCCCAGGA
Source organism: Cornus controversa (assembly GCA_026545225.1). Lineage (NCBI taxonomy): Eukaryota > Viridiplantae > Streptophyta > Magnoliopsida > Cornales > Cornaceae > Cornus > Cornus controversa. The sequence goes on from CM048852.1 coordinate 24,075,207, forward strand.
TTTCATATGCCCTCTGACTGGACTTTTGTTTGAAGACCCAGTGACCCTAGAGACTGGCCAAACCTTTGAGCGAGCAGCTATTGCAGAATGGTTTGGTGAAGGAAATAGAACATGTCCAGTAACTGGAAGAACATTGGAATGTCAAGCTGTGCCACTAACCAACTTCATTTTGAAGCGTGTTATTGATAATTGGAAATCAGAACACTGTCGGCATTTCTTGGATTTTGCATCTCAAGCAGCATGGGGCTCAGGAGAATACAGTTCTAAATTTAATGAAGAAACAGCTGTCCTTATATTGGAGCAGCTTCTTACTACCTTCAGTAAAGAGGAAAGAATAACAAATGCCGAAAACCTGATATCTCTTGGAGGTTTGCAGTTTCTTATTAGAAGGTTTGAATTTGGAAACTTGGAAGAGAAGACACGTGTGGCAGCATTGTTGTCCTGTTGTATTGAAGTGGACACTGGTTGCAGAAGTCAGATAGCAAAAATCATTAAAAAACCATGTATTCTGGAGCTACTCCACAGCAAGCAGGTAAAGTCAAGAGCAAGTGCAGTGTTGCTGCTTACTGAACTGATTTGCCTGAATAGGTATGTGATGTTTGTTCTTTTTAGTTTCTTTCTGTTCTGTTCAAAACTGTACTGAACTCGACTGTGTCATGTTAAAACATTCATTCCCATAGTATGTTTAAGAGAATCCTTTGCCTTTGCACTGCACTGCTAGATATTTCAATTTCAATTACTCATGGATCCTTTATTAGATGGAACCTTTCTTCCTTTAGGTAATGATTGATTTACATGTTTAGATAAATTATTTTTTTGCATAGCTAAGATCAATAACTCAGATGTATGTCTTGACAAAAAAAATCCTATTTTTTATGAAATAAGATTTAAAGCGCTTCCAGTTGTTTGCCTTTTAGATTATCTTTTTCGCTAGTTCTCGTTTCAACCATAAATGGGAGAATGCTTCGGATAAATTCTTAGAAGTTTTGGACAATATTCCATTGGAAGTCTCCTTTCGAGGAAAAAAATTGCAGTTGAAATATTTAATGGTCGAACAGTATTGCTTATTATACAGTCTGGAACTTGGGCAAAAGTCCACTGCATCCCTTTAAAACTCCTTTTACTTTGTCACTTTAAATTTAGTAAATTTTCTCTTTATTTACAAAAGTTCAACTCTCTCTCTCTCTCTGTGTAACATACACTTATGCATGTGTAGATAACATTTAAATTTTCTGTAATTTGCAACATGCTTTGAGCAGCTGTCATTTTTCTAAAAGTATACATTTGATTCCCTTATACTTGATTGTCTATAGCTTGAACACTCCACTGGTCATGATGCTACTTAGTGATAACATATTTTCTAGCTATTTGTGCCTTCAATGCTTAGAATGTTAATAATGTCAAAGGTTAAGCTTGTCTTGTGTCCTCCACTTCTAGAACCCCTGATGAGGCAGGTCATACAGTGGGTAATTCCCTTTTTATTGTCTTGAATAAAATGAGAAAAAATTATGGATGGCATTTTTGTTCTAGTTTTTGATAAAGTAACCTGTTACTGAACATTCTTATGGCAGTGTCATAAGGGAGATGGTGTTTTGCATACTAAGGAAGTCAAACTATGAGATGTTATGATGTACTTCAAGAACATGAGGGGTACTTGAAATACATATGGTGAAATAATTAGGTCACTAATCTTAGGGTTAGAACTTAGTGTTGGAAAATTTTGTAACGAAAGCTGAATTCTATAATTTTTGTTTTATTTTCAAAACACTTGGTTTAGTCAGTTAGTCACTGGTGGTACCTATGTCCAAGGGTAGAATCAGAATTTGAAGATACATCAAAGGACAAAAAGGTAAAATCACTTCTTTAATAACTAACTCACCATTTAGGGTTCAAAATCATGCATTATTATAATGACTCATTATAGGGCACAATGTGTATGTGTTATGATTCATAAAGAAATGTTCTGAATACAGGAAGTTGTTTTTGGAATAAATATATTTAAACAAGCAATTTTTTTATTAGGCTTTGATCAATCAAAGTAGTGCCAGTGAGGTTCGATTGATAGCTCGATCGACCTATATGTGAATAGTTTTGGAAAGTATCTTAAATCAAAATTCTAAAAGGTTTAGGGTTCTTTTCTCTGACTACAATTGAGAAACCCTAATTCCTTTGGACTCAAGGTACTATATAAACACCTCTAGACTCTCATAACACACACATATAGATACAAAGATCTCTTTACACATATTATTGAGAGAGCATATTCATTTTTCTTTTCATCATCTAGCATCTCGCATTAGATGGTGAGTTTTTAGTTATATAACATCATGCATGGTGTCTAATGGTTTATTGGCTTATTGGTATTAAGTAAATTTCCCGTCCATTAATCCTATACTATTGTCTTTGTCGTTTCAGGAGGAAAGATGCTAATCTTTTCTTGAGTGGCTTACAGAATGAAGGGATAGTGAACACGATGCATGTTTTGCTTGTCTATCTCCAGAGTAGTCCACCTGAGCAAAGGCCCCTCGTTGCTGTCCTCCTGTTACAGTTAGAACTTTTGGTATGTTCCTCTGATAACCATTTTGCTTGGCACTGGTATTCTGAAGCATAATATAAACTTCAATTCTGGTTTTCTTGATTCCTTCTTACCTCCACTTCATTTTCTTAGACCTGTTATTGAGAATCTTTCTAGTTTAGATATGTGAATTAGTATATATGAAAGGCAAAAGGATAAATTGATATTTGTATTTTCAATCTGAATTACAATTTTAATTCTTTTAAATGCTGTTAGTTTGTCAAACCAAAGAAAAAAAAATGCTGATAGTTTGTATTTTTTGAAATGTAGACTTGTAACTTTACAAGTCAACTTATTTATGAGTCCACTTTTTATAAACCTCCTAAATATACTTCGTTAAAAACCTCACCATTAGTGGTTAATGGATATTGTTATAAAATCCGTAGACAATTAGTTGAAGAGTGTAGGAGTAAGCAAAAAGATTTACATGTGGTTTTTATAGACTTAGAAAAGGCATAAATAGGGTCCCAAGAGATGTAATTTGGTGGGTTCTACAAGGAAACAAACTCCTATGCAAGTAACAAAGAGCATCCAAGATATGATGTATACGAACACAAAAACTAGAGTTTGTACTATGTGTGGTGAAACTCGCGAGTTCTCTATAAGCGTAGGATTACACCAAGGTTCGGTGCTATGCCTATTCTAAGTTGTAATTATTTTAAATGAAATAAGAAAAGACTTCCAAGAAGACATTCAACTAATTGTGGAGAAATGCTTTAGAATCAAAAGGACTGAGAATTAGTCGAACTGAAACAAAGTATATGGAGTGTAAATTTTATAAAGACTTGATTCCAGATAATATAATGAGATAACACTTGAAAATCAAAAGATTATAAAAAATAACCACTTTCGTTACTTAAGATCGATAATACAAAAGGATGGAGAGACAGATAGTGATGTAACTAATAGAATTGGATCCAAATGGACAAAATAGAGACAAGCTAATGGCATCTTATATGAAAAGAATAACATAACACATAGGTTAAAAGAAAATATTTATAGGACCGCTATTAGACCAACTATGCTATATGGAGTGGAGTGTTGAGCTTTAAAAAAGAAACAAGAACAATATTTTCATGTTACAGAAATGAGAATGCTAAGATGGAAGGTTAAAGTGACTATAAGAGATACGGTCACTAATGAAAGTGTAAGAGAACAATTAGGAGTGACATCAATCAACAAGAAAATAAGATATAGTAGACTTAGATTGTTTGGACACATACAACAGAGACCTATAAATGCACCAGAAAGAAGAGGAAAATTAGTTTTATAGAAGTTAAGAGGTGGAGAGGGCGACCCATGTTGGGTTTGTGGCTCAAATTCAGTTGCGGCAGTTTCCTTTATCGTTTTGGAAGCCTAAAGACTTGTGGAGCAAGGTTGAAGACTCAGAGAGAAAGTTGTATACATCTATTTTAGAGTTGTGATTAAATTGGTAACTTCTTGTTAGACAAGGTATGAAAATCCTTGTTCAAGAAGGAATTGATTTTGGACACTCTATAAATAGAGGTAGGGTTAAATGGAAATAGAGAGAGAGAGGGGAAAGATGTAAAGGGGTTGGTGAGTGCTGTGAGGAAAGCAGAGAGTATATGTAATTCGGGAGGAAAGATGCCAAGAGAGAGTGAAAGAGTGTGTGGTAAGCATGTTTTCCGCGTGTTGTATATTCTCTTCTCAATTATAATGAAATCTCTCTCTCCATGGACGTAGCCCTAAAGTGGGGTGAACTATGTAAAATATTGTGTTGTGTGTGGATGTGTTTGCTTGTTATCTCCATATATGTTTGTGTGATTGTTGATCTGATGATATGCTTCTGTTGTGCCTAGTGAAGGGGGATTTAATTCCCAACAACCTAAAATAACATGGGATGAAATTGTTAGAAACGAATTTAAAAAGTTAAACATATTAGGTGAAATGGCTAGTAATAGAAAAGAATGGAGAAAGAGAATTCATGTGGCCAACCCCGTTCTTATGGGAATAATGCAAGGATGATGAGGATGATGTGATGTTATAAAATCTGTGATCTGGTGTGGCCATTGGCTGGGTTGTCAATTGATTTTATCTCATCCTTCTGCTGCCACAAATTTAGAAGAGGAGTAATTGCTTTACCTAAATTTTATTAGTAGAGGGTAATGTGGCAGCAGCTTATGTCATCCTCCTGCTAATCTGAGATGAGTCATACAGACCACCAAGGGTTCTAGCCCAGTGGTATTTTCTCTACCTACCAAAGTGGAAGATTGAGGATTTCAAGGCCCCACGGGAGAAAAGTGGGTGTATGTTATTTCAAGGCTTAAAATAGAAGAGAGAGAGAGAGAGACTAACTATAGCCAGTACAATATATATGGCCTACTATTCTGACCATATTGTGCATGTTCCTTACTATTTACATTGTATCTTTCTTCTTTGTAGTTACTTTTTACAATATTGTGAGACAAAGTGCAAATGTGGAATATTGCATATAACAATTATGATTTTATATTCAATTTAGTATCTATTGACTTAAATGATATCTTCTGATAACTAGTAAAGGATAAATATTGTCTTGGATATAGTATGTAATTTTTAATCATTTAAATTTGCAATTTTCTCCCAGCGGGTCAAGAAATCACTACTTAAAGTCTAACATGTTCCACACGTGTCAAGAAGACTGATCGATGTGAATTTAGTGCATTCGATTAAACTGGTCTCTAAGGAATTGTTTGAGTATATTATAAGTAATATACAACAGCATAAACAATAATAATAATAATAATAATAATAATAATAATAATTTTCTTCTGTTAAGAACAGTGATTCTCTGGATTTAGAGCACAAAAAAAATCAATTATCCCTATCAACAGTTTGGGACAACTCAAACCAAAGCCACTTCATTTTGACTAATTTAGTTGAAGACCTCCACAAAATTCCAGAAAATGGGTGGCTACTTTTTGTTCTTTCTGTGTTGGTTAAAAATGGCTTCTTTTTGGCATTAAATCTAGGAAATATCAAGGAGCGTGTGTGTGATCAATATTTTTAATAAATTAAAGTAGCTAATATTATTTGTGATATAAAATGGCCTAATCTTATTGGGAAGTTAATTAGTTTTATACAGTTACAGGTTGATATTGTACTCTGAATCATCTACTATCTCTTCTGATTATCAGCACATTGTTCCATATCACAACACATATTTTCATTTGTCTTCTCTTCTAATGGTAAATAACCGAATGACTGTTAAGACCCAATGTAGTCTAGTACAACTAAGGTAATTATTGGAGACTTAAAAAGATATTTTCTAAAAAAATGTTCTTTATTTTTGTTATGTTTTATAAAATTACTTCCATATAATAAACTATATCTAGAAGGTTTGAGGTGACTTTCTCATATGGTTAAAACAAAAGAGTCATTACCCAGTGTTGTTCCCATTCCTCGAGGGTGCCGTGAGGAGCAGATTGAATACAAACCTAGCCTTTGGCATATACTCTCATATGCTTAAAATTATATTTACAAAATTGTTGATGCATTTTTAGAATCCCTTCTTGTAAATATTATTATGTACATATACTCGTTCTGTGAAAAGGTCATTGAGTAGTTGTCTTTCTTCATATTCTTTGTGAAACTAGTTATTTGTTGTTCTCTGGAAGCAAAGCAACTAGCATGACTCAATTATTTATGTTCTTGTAAGCAGTGTTGTGCCATAAATATGTAAGAGATCCAATCAATTAAAGCTTAATATATCAAATATTCGGAATTCATGTTCCTTGAAAATTATAGCTTTTATAGAAGATGTTTCAAAGTAGCATGATTACAGATTAGTCAGCTGAGACAAACCAATGTTGCAGGTAGAACCTCGGAAATACAGTATATACAGAGACGAGGCTGTTGATGCCATTACAGTGGCGCTGGATGGTAGCATAACCGATGAGAAGGTCCGAGCAAGTTGTTGTAAAGCGCTTCTTACCTTGGGAGCCCATTTCTCCTCCTTTCGGAATATAATGACAGAGGATTGGGTTCTAAATTTAGGGGGAGTTCTTGATGGTCCTGAATCAGATGCTTTTGACAATGAAGCAGATGATGTACTAGCTGATGAAACTATTCCATTGGTACGTTTTTCTCTCTTTAAAACACTTCTTTCCTCCTGGCTCCCTCTCTCTTCCCCACCCCAAGTCAAACCTGCACACGAACATATATGTAAGCTTCTAATTGCTACTGATAGTTGTTCAGTTATATCAGTATAATGATCATAACTACTTTCTTAGATTTTATATCAAAGGCCCAAAATAGATCTAGATTGGTGAATACATTAACAATAACTGATTTTTAAATTATCACAATTGTAGTTTGAACACAACAGTATGAATCAGTCAAGTGTAGAGAGCAAAAATAAACAAATCATGCAACTGCACAAGAACACACGATTTTTACGTGAAAATTTTCAATGGAAAAAAACCACGGGATCTGGTCCAGGCAAACTAAAATCTACTATCTGGGAAAGAAAGTACAACCTAGGTTAACAGACTCCGCCCCAAGAATCTTCTAGTTACCTTTTGGTACAGATGAATGCCAAACCTTCCCTCGAAAGTCTCCAGGCCATCCATTTGCTCATAAACAGCATCCGCTCCTTAGAAATCTGCTTCTCCAGTGATTTGGTCTCAGTCACTAGTTATCCAGATTGTGTGTTTGTTATGTGTACACACTTCAATGTTGATTATGATGTAAGCTTGATAGGACGATGATTAACACACTGAATAATAACTCATCATCTAACTGAACAGATCGACGAGCTATTCTGGACTTAATTGGTGAGTTAGCTATTCAATAGGTGATTTCACCTTTTTGTCCTTTGATGTATCTTCAAATTCTAATTATGCCTGTTGACATAGGTACTATCACAAACTAACCAACTAAATTAATTTTTGAAAATCTAATCAAAAGCTAAAAATAAAAATACAGGCTCCAACTTTTATTACGAATTTTGACAACATTAAGTTCTAATCCTAACACTCTCTTCCTTTGAATCTTTGATGATATTTCTTAGATTCTGCAAAACATAGACAAACAACTATACCTATGCATCATATCAATGTGATAAGAGAAATAAAGCATTAATGAAGCACGAAAGTAAACATAAAATGTAAATTTGCAATTTGAATATGCAATCTCCCCCTTAATTGGAAACCCCCTCTCAAACATAAATCATATGATAACCTTTTCTTATAAGTTATAACCCTCCCTTTTTTTGTCAGAAAATTGACAACTTAAGCAAAACAAGACAATTCATATACTCCAAATTATCTACATGTAAACATGCAAATAAACAGAATTTGTTCCTTAAAGCATTAAGTTCTAATGACAAATATTCTTTTTTTTTTATCCTAGTTGGTACACACACACACCCAAAGAATTGTTTGCACCAAAGAGGACTTGATCCTTAGACCTAATGCTTGCTCACTAGGGCCAAGTTCTTTATCCACTTGAACCAACCCCTTGGGGTTAATGACTAATATTCATAATTTGGAGAGGAGAGAATTAAGCTATTTGAGAGTATCCAATGTAACTTAGCCAAATAGAAAATCTTTTTGTGATTTTTTAAATACTTTAGTTGTAATGCCATTATTCCAAATTTGATTATATTGTCAAATCACAAAACATTTAAATATCAACACACTAGACTCAAATCTTCTTAGAAATTGACCAAACAATATTGTCAAGCTAAAAGATTCCATTTAAAGTTTCATTCACTTATTATCCGTTAGTATATTATTCAAAAGTTCAAGTGTGTTCTAACTTTCAACAAGTATAAACACAATTTCATTTATGTCCAAAATTTTTATGAAATCAACTCTCAAATCTTCAGTAATACAGCACACAAATCATAAACTCATATATTATAAACTTAAAGCACAAGTTCATCTCTTCCTTGTCATGACGGCTTTCACACTAGTGGGTAGCTAACTCTTTGCTTAGATATAAGTACATATATGTTTTTTTACTCTATTGCTCTTTTCCTTTCTTTATTATTTTTTTCACATGTCTAGGTAGCTTTCGGTCTAATCCCTTAGGTAGCCCTTTCATAATTATAACAGTCTATAACAATTTTCTTTTTCCACGTGACTAATCAAACTGAGATATGACTTTTGCCATGCTTAATCACCTTTATTCTCAAAACAATTTCTCAATTATCAAGATCACATTTCAGATTTACAAATATTTATGTAAAAGTTATTGTGCATTATATAGACTTTGAATTCTACAAACTAATCATCAAGTTTCTCTTAACAAAACAACTTATTCAATCAAATCTCTAATACATTATGTGTCCCATGTGTTAATTTCAAAATCAATTGAAATAAGGCATGGATTTAAAGATAAGAAACATAAATAAATTAAACTAGTTTTAGGTCTTAGGTCTATAAATTTTAATATTAATCCATCCTAAGACTAATCTCCTTTTCCTTTTTAAAGAGCTATATTGTTCTATTTAGGATATTTGTACCCTAAAGAATCTAAAGGAAGTCTAACAAGAAATTTCTTTAGGTCTTCCTTTTTACTCCACATTCTTTTTATTTTAAATTCAATTTGCTCTTTAGTGTTAGAATGCCTTTGTTTTGTCAAAAAAAAATTGGTATCAAAATTTGAATATTTAAAAAAAATCTTATTTAATGCTAAATCTTTTTGAGACAAATAATTCAAAATTAACATTTGTATTCTTACACTTGTATTTCTCATCTTCCATAATTCTCAAGTTTTTAGTGTTAAGTAAAATTTCTCTTCTTCGTTGAAAATAGAAAAAAATAATGTGAATATGAGCAATGATAAATTTTAAAAAAAAATCTCTACATTTTAAAATTGAAAAACTAGTAATTAATTTAGAAAAATCAAAGGAGATTATTTGAAACTCTCCTAGGGGAAAAGAGAAATGCTTTGGAAAGGAGAACTCCTTGTGTAATTGAAATCAACAATTAGAACCTGACCAGAAAAAGGAATGAGATAATATTTTAGACTTCATAATTTGGTGCCAATCTTGTTACAGTGCTAATTCTGATGATGAAACTATATCCTGAAATCTTTTATTTGTTATTCCATGAGCTATTGGTCTCAATTATGTGTGAAGAAAGTTGCAATAGTATTGGTTGTCTAATCCATGCCATGACCAGGTTAAAGCTGTCTCTATCCTCGCTTATTTCAAACTTGTATATGTTGATATATTTTAAATGCTTTGTGACAGTTAACCACCTAAGCTTTAACATGAAAGGGTAGTCATTGGAGTGCAATATTTACACTTGGAAATTTTGCATGTCTGTATCTTGTTATTATATGTTGAAGCAACAGAAGTAGTTGTCTGAAGTTTAGTTACCAAATATAGGAAGATGAAGAAGAGGGCAGGGAACAGTGGCTGAGTAACTTGTTAGCATCACTTCTTGGAGATGGGAAGAATTCTTTTCTAGAGACTATTTGCAAGTGTTTAGGTTCCGGCAACTTGGATTTGGTGAGGGCGTGCCTGTTCACAGTGTCGTGGTTGAGCCATGTGCTTGCTTCATTACCTGATGTGGAGTTTCAGCTTTCTGCCTTCTCAGCTCTCATCTCTCGGCTTAAAGAAAGCTTGGAAAACGGTGAGCTGGTTGAGCACAAGGTCCTTGCTTCAATGTGTCTGCTTAATTTCAGCAAAATCCCAGGTTAGCAACTTTTATCAAAAAAAGCTTTTTCTTAATCAAATTAAAAAATAGAAAAAATATTTTATGTTAGGTGCTTTTGGGTTCTATAAGATTGATTTCAAGGATCTTCTTCCATGGATTCATTTTTTGTTTCTTTTTTTTTTAGCATCACTTGGTATTCCCTATAAAATTAATGTCCAGGAAATTCTCCCTTATTCAATTGGTCAAAAAAATATTTGATAATCATAATTATAAAGATTAAAATCTTCTAAATGGGACCTAATACTTTTCTGGCTTGAGAATCTTGTTGCGAAAAGAAATATAATACCTGTACAGTTTTTAGCATCTTAAAAACTTGCATGAGAGAACACTATGGGAATATATGCATGCATAATGGATATATATATATATATATATATATATATATCTAATAAAATTTTGATGTTCAATTGTTAAATTTTGATGTTCAACATTTATTTATAGAATGCAGGGTCCTGCTGATGACAATTGCAGAGGATATCAGGTTTCCTCTACGAAGTCTCGCAGAAGTAACCTGGACAGCAAAACAGCTCTATGGCATTATTTCAGGGGAAGAGCTGTAATCTGATGGGGAAAAAGAGAAGCACACAGTCCTGAAATTGTGTAGGCATTAACATTTGGGTAAATATCAAAACTCTTTAAACTGTAAGATATATATGAACCCTCGTTTTTTTTCCCCACAATATCTCTGATCCCCGTTAAGGTGATGGTTTGAGCACCATCTTCTTTCCTCAAGTGAAGCTCTATTGCTTCCCAAAAAAAAAATTATATATATATATATATATATATATATAGTATTAATAATGTTGATATCACAATTTTGGAGTGGGAGACTCAGGATCAGCAATATTGTTGGAAATTAAGGGATGGCAGCTATATTTCCCCTTGTATTATTACTTGGAATGTCTATATAATAACTGCAACAGTTAGGGATCTGATTTAACCATCTGTATTAGTTTCATCTGGTTTGGAGTGGTTGAGAGGTTTTTCCTCATAGCAAGCCATAAGTCTCAATAGATGTTTGTAAATCTATTTACTACATGTAGAGTTGATTTCAATTTGGGTGTCACTTCCTTTTTATCCTTGGATAGGGTTTAGTAGTTTGTATATTAGTTTTGTATTAATGATCATTATCAGCCTTGGGTGTGTAAGTTTTAGATAGTTGGGGTTAGTTGCATGAAAGTTAAGAGTTTGTAGTTTACCCAAAAAAAAAAAAATATATATATATATATATATATATAGTATACTGAGAATCAAACTCAGGACGAGACGAGGTTGCTCCCAAGTGACTGGCCTATTTTAAAATTCTATAATGGTTATATCATCATCTTTGTCTTAATCCTAAATAATTGCTTTAATTCCATATAAATGAACTCGTCCACATAAATTCTTATCAAATTGAATAAAAATTCATCACAAAAATTTGACATTAATTTAATTCCATATAAATAAACTCGTCCACATAAATTCTTACCAAATTGAATAAAAATTCATCACGAAGATTTGACATAAATTTTGCCGTCTCTTTTATGAGATGTCAAGTGGTGGTGGATAATGGGATAATCAACATCACTTTGACATAAATTTTGCCTACCCTGGTTCTATTACTCCTTTATGAGATGTAGAGTGGTGGTGGATAATGGGATAATCAACATTTGAGGTTGATTCAAATTGCGAGAGTTGGCAAAACATTAAAAGAGTTCATCCAAAACACACAATTAATACTGAAAAGGTTCATTACAACTCTATCACACAACATAATTAAGACTGAAAGGTTCATTACAACTCCAGCAAACATTTGATATGGAGAAGAAGATGATACATTGCTTCTATCTCCATACAAAACACACTGAAGTGACCTTCACTAGCATAATTAAAGCAAACACCTAGTTACATGCACCTTCATCATCCTCAACTGTGCGAGTATCAAAACTTGTTCTTGTACCACAGTACACCATTACTAGGAGTACCATCGTCTGACTCCACATAGAGACACTCTCTTGCCTCCCTCCACATTGCCTTGTAAAACGGAGTGCCATCGAACTGATAATACTCCCCGAGGATCGGCTTGATCGCTTTGGTGGCCTCCATTGCGTTGTAGTGTGGCATTGTGGAGAAGAGATGGTGAGCTACGTGCGTGTCGGTGATGTTGTGGAAGACCTTGTTCAGCACCCCATAGTCCCTGTCCACCGTCGCCAGAGCTCCCCTCAGCCAGTCCCATTCCGATGAATCGTAGTGAGGCAGTGCAGGGTGGGTGTGCTGCAAGTATGTGATCAACACAAGGAAGCCATTCACAATCAGCAATGGTACTCCGTAAACGCATACAACCCAAGCCAACCCTTTCGCCAAAACAGCGCGATAGAGCAGGTAAGTTGCAGCCATAACACCTGCATCAGAAATGTAAATCTGACGCCTTTCGCGGTCATTGTAGATAGGGGAATTGGGATGGAAGTGACAAGCGAAACGGTCATAGGGACGACCGGAGACGTTGAAGGCCAAGTACAAGGGCCAGCCAAGAGTGAGTGTGACCACAAGTGTGACAATGCGGCCTAGTGGGTTGTTCAAGTATGGGGAGTACCATCCCATCTTGGATTTGAGCTTTGGGACAAAGACTTCGTCGTGTTCAATGGAGCCGGTGTTGGAGTGGTGACGGCGGTGACTATACTTCCACGAGAAGTAAGGCACCAAGAGGAGGGAGTGAAGGATGAGGCCAACCGTGTCATCAACCCATTGGTAGTCACTGAATGCATGGTGACCGCATTCGTGAGCAACGACCCAAACCCCGGTGAGAATGCAGCCTTGGAGAGCCCAATACAGGGGCCATGCTAGAGAGCGGAAGGGTTGTGGGAGGAGGTGGAAGTAAGAGGTGGCAATGTAGTAGAGGAGCAAGGCGGTGGCGAGGTCGTAAACAACGTAGGAGAAGGAGCGGAGGAGGGATCGTTTGAAGCAGTGGGGTGGGATGGCTTTCTTGATTTCGCCAAGAGTGAAAGGGGGTTTGGAGTGAGGGACTCTCGGGATGGGGTTCTTGTGCTCTTCTTCGTATTTGGTTTTCGTGACGGACATTCGGCCACCGGCTCCCATTGTTGATAACCAAACCTGCAGAGAATCAAGTAAGAGATGTGGATGAGAAAGCAATTCTCTGGCCTAATTTTGATATGCATAAGAAAAGTCACAAAGCTTCTTTTGATGATATTAGGTCTTATAAATGCACAATATAAAGAAAAAATAGAGAAAATACAATTCCAAAAGTAAAATTACAGCTCGTATGAATGGACTTTGCTCTCTAAAGTTTGAGGGTTCAAGTCTCCGAGAAAAGATACAATACTCCGGGAATAATGATGATGTGGTATTTTCAAAAAGTGTAAACCCTCCATTTCTCCTAGACTGTAGTGAAATTGATAGTTTTCAAAAGAGATTGAGGACTTACACTTGTCCGATATGCCACATATACTTTCTCCTAAGTCTACGTAGAAGCAAGTGGGTGTGTGTTTCATTTGTCAATAAATATATATATATATATATATATATATATATATATATATGTGTGTGTGTGTGTGTGTGTGAGATTAAGTTCACAAAACCGCCTATTAAATTGCCGTCAATTAGAATTTCAAAGGTAACGGCAGCGACAATAATCACGCCGTTTTTGTTGAGTGGAATGCCCCTAAAAGTAAACTTCCATAAAAAGTACAAGAATTAATAATATATAATTCAGGAAAGTTTTATGAAGTAAAATGTAAGAAGGATACTTCACTCTCTCTCACTTTTAATACCCAAGGGCAAATCCGTCATTTTCCACTGTGACTGATTTTCTTTGGTGCTTTCATTACTTCAAATGTTTTTTAAATATAAAACATGATTTTATTTGACTTTGCACAAGTATTGCTTTGCTTTTGACTCACACGATCTAAGATTCTAGACTTTGCCATAAAGCAAATACTGTTGTGGAATGTTTAATTCCCAAAATATATATATATATATATTGGGATCTCTTACCGATAAACAAGAAATTCTTCCACATCATAACTATTTAATATGATTGCAATAATTTTTAAAAGTTATATTTTTTATAATTAAATCATATTCAACGGTTATTTTGGTGGGTAAAAAATTTCTTGCTCGCCGGTGAGTAAGAGATCGTTACTATATATATATATATACTATTTTTTTTTTTTTTGTTGGAACGAGTAATTCCCAAAAGAAAATCAAATTTTATAAAGAAAAAAATGGAAACCAAAAGAATAGTAATTAGAAGAGGTGGTCGTTCCAGAAAATATAACAGAACTCCACAACATCCTAACACCACTTCACACAAAAATCAGGTAAAATACAAATCAATCAACAAGCATTCCATAGATTCTCCTTCTTCCTTATGCGCACATATATATATATATATATATATATATACACACATGCAGAAATTATAAATACATAGTACACAAATAGGGGAGGTGATAATAAATGCACTCCTTTAATGCAAAATGGCATTAGCGTCCCTGATTCAATTCATCGTAATCAAATATAAGGGGCATTCACGTGCTTTAGTTTCAGAAAAAAAAAAGTAGTTTCAGAAAAAAACAAAAAAGGTTTCAGAAAATAAAATAAAATAAAAAAGGCATTTATCTTTTCCCATACAACATGAGGTGCATAGAAAATCTATGGCATTGTTATGACAGATTGACTTGCTAAATAGAACCCAATTTACAGATCTATTCAAATAATCCCAATGCTGCTTAATATCGACCAATGGCAAAAATTCAAAAACACATCAATTGAATAAATCTTACAATAAATATTTTATATACACACAATGCAATATATATATATATATATGAAATGCTGATAATTATATAAAGATTTGAGGAGTATAGAGAGAGAAACAGGGAAGAAGATTACCTCAGGAACAAGATGAGCCCCTCTACCTCCCCTAAAAGCACTCGAGAAGAGCGCGTGCTCTCTCTCTCTCTCTCTCTACTTTCTCTCTCCTCTCTAAATATCACAAGCTGCTTGTATTTCTGAACTTCTGGTTCACAGGTCCTCTATTTAAGCTAGAAGAGCATCACAGAAGTGGGTCCCATGAAATTAACATGCAAGCTTAAACGTAGCCACCTCCACCTGCACACGCGGCGAGTTATGATTGGCTTATCTGACATGTCAACAAAATTCCGGTCAACTGATCTCCCATCGTTCCAGGCTATTTGATTTGGTGGACGGTCCTGATCTTCCTTGAGCACGGAGCAACATTGTGGGGGTGTTGTGAAATGACGATAGTGGGCTTGCATGTGAATTTAGTTGGGACAAGAAAGAACCGAACACTCGTCAAAAATGGTTGAGTGTGGAGTCAACACGTGACACACACCTGCGTGCCTCGTGGTACGTTGAGACCAGACCCAGACAGGTCTGGTCTAGTTTTAAATATTTTAATAGTAACAGAACATTTTTCTACCATATATCAAAAGTACCCTTCTCTAGGTTTTGTCTCCTCCACTTGCGATAATGATGACTAGCTGTGAAATCATACCAATTTTGTAATTTTACAGAAATTGTTAATGGTGGCAATAAATTATTAGGTGGTCCATCAGTCCTCCACTTCTTTTTTTAGTTAGGGTTTTAATTAGATTTGACCACATAGTTTGAAGTTGTAGCAAAAAATAGAAAGAGAGAGAAATATATATATATATATTGTGATGTGGAATTATGATTTCATATTCTTGAGTGCGAGAGATAAAATCAATGGTTTCAAGGTTATAATTTCAAAAGATCAGACACGGACTAAGACACGATAGAATATAGATACGTTGGTAGGTCGAATTTTAAAAATGTAAAACATGAACGTGATGTGGATATGACTAATATAAATATAAATTTTTATTTATATATTTATTGAATAAGACAATTATAGAATATTAATTAATTTATAATTTATATACTAAAGTTACATAAGTTAGAAATTGAAGTTATTCAAATAGTATAAAAAAAGAATATATTATCTTATATGGGCCGTGATAGAGGCTCCAACTTTTAGCAATTCCCAATAGGTGTATGTGGGAAATTGTTGAAAGTCGAAGGATTTATCATTATTATATCTTATATATGATATTACTATCGTCTCTCGTAATTATAGTTATGTTTTTTCATTACATACTTTGACATATGTTTAATGTTAATTTTTTTTTATATAAAAATAAGGTTAGATATGAATTTGATGTATTAGCAAAATGTTGTTTTTAATACTGTCATGTGTTTGTTTTATAAAAACAAAGAATGTGGGAAGTATAAGTTAAGTGTTCAAAATGTGTTGATCAAGTATTCGAGATATGTTGTTCAAGTGTTCGAGATGAGTCAACCAAGTATTTAAAATAATAAAAATATTTTAAATTTATGAATACGATCATGAAAAGTGTTAGAAACATGTCCATAAATGGGACGAAAATCATCTCCAATTAGGCCGCGAGCATTTCCTCTCTTTTTGGCTCAAAATGGTGTAGTTTTAGTAGATGTAAAAAAAAGTTGTAACTTAAGCCTGGTAAATATAGAAGATGTATTTGAATATTTATACAGTATAACCTTCGTATACAGAAGAGTAACTCTTCGTATGTAGAAGATGTGTTCGAGATGAGTCAACCAAATATTTAAAATATTAAAAATTATTTTAAAATTATGAATACGATCATAAAAAGTGTTAGAGACGTGTCCATAAAGTGTTAATAAGAGGGGGAAGTGCATATTTGGCAGTCTCTTGATTGTGATTATGAGACAAACTCATGAGATAGGTAGTGTGCTCATGATAATTATTTATTATTAATTGAACATAAATTGAGTCTATATTTATGAAGTGACTTTTTGAGAAATATTCATCACTAGAAGAACTGATAAATAAATAAAATTTAAATCTTATTATTATTCACAAAAACATAATTGTGAGAACCAATGATAATAAGAAGAGCTATTCATTTAAATTTATTTTATAAATTTTGAGACATCAAAAAATCTTCACCCAATAGTAAATGAATTTGATAGGACTGCGTTAAGTAATATTTAAATTCGCAACGCACCAACTTATATTATTGTTTTATATTTGATTCATCTAGGATAATGTTATAATTGAGTAGAAAATAATTTATCAAAGACCAAAGTCTAGCACTACTATCTTACTTTTCAAAGTAAAAGTTGAAGGTTCAAGTCTCCTTATAAGTAAAGTCTGTGTGTGTTTTTTTTGTCGAGGTAAAAAATAAAATAAAATAGAAAGTAATTATTTTTATCTATATATGTGTGTGTGTATATATATATATGTGTGTATTTAATGTTAATATTTTGGAGACTAGTACTGCTTAATTTGTCAAATTTTTTTTTTTAAGAAAAAACTTTTTCCACTTCCTCACCCATGGTATTGCTTAATTTGTTCATAATTTGATTGCAAGTTTCTTGAAGATTACCGAGCTCTTTTGATAATTTTGATGGTGTAAAATATGTTTTTAGAACTCTTGTAAATAATTTTTTGATTATGTTCTTAAATTCTGATAGCAACCTATTTGACTTTCATTTCTTTGATCGAGAGTTCATAATCATGATATCAAAATCTTAGCCACGAGTGATAATAAATTTGGTCGTTATTTGAGTGTTAACACAACTATCGTGGATAGTTTGCCATTTGATCTGATACAATTGAAGGCTACTCTTCCGATAACAATCATTCTATATATATATATATATATATGAAGGCTACTCTTCCGATAACAATCATTCTATATATATATATATATATATATATATATATATATATATATGCACATGGTGGTGTTTGGTCTGATTTGTGCATGCGGGGGCCATCATGTCTTGTCAACCAAACTACACAATGTGGGACCCATTTAAGCTTGACTATATGCTTGACAGAATTTGGCCTGGACTTCTTTTGAGTTTTTTTATTCTATTTTATTTGTATTCACATACTTTCTATATATATATATATATCATTTACTTAAATTCAATAACTTTGAGTACAAATTGAATATTTTAATGAAATCATTTATGTTAAAAAGAGAATTCCGAGAGCTACAGTTGAAGTATCATTTAAGCTATATTCCGGCTTAAGATGAAAAAATTATGAATTTCTCAAGTTAAAAAAGTATAATTTTTTTTAATATATATATATATATATATATATATATATGTATATACAATATTTAGATTAATTTAATTGTGTAAAAAAATTATTTAATTGTGTGGATAGTGAAAATTTAGAGAAGTTGTTGTGTAGTTAAGATTTGGAGATCTTGACATAGTGACGTGTCTGGCTAAAATGTTAACGTGACTAACCATAATTTGAATATGGAGAAACAACTTTGGTCAAGCTCCGGTGGACGCCCTAAATTATTTATGCTTGTGCGGTATAGTCAATTCGAGCATTCCTCTTTGATTGTGTTACAAGAAAACGATTTTATCAAGTCGGGTTTCAGTGATGCATACTTACTCAGATTCTTGACTCTCCTATTGTCCGTACCCAAAATCGAATGTAAAAAGAAGTTGAATTTGTATCAGGTAGACAACCGATTATAAAATTTATTTCAATTCTTCTTAATGATTTCTCTCGTTCAATTGGCAAGGACTGATGTGGCCGACCTCATTTATATTGGGATTAAGACAGGAATGATGATTTTAGAAACTGGTCTAACAAGTAATAGTCTCAAAATTATGTTGGTGAATCATTGATTAATATTGCATTATATGGCATTATTTATTTATTTATTTTAGAGTTTAGCTAGACTATACCCTTTGGTAGTATTCCGAATCAGCAAACCCCATTACTGCAATTCGGCAACTCTTTTTTAAAGTGATAGTAATAATAACAACTGGATTCCCTAACTTCATTCACAAATGAAACTCTATTATTGTACGAAAAATGAAAATCAATTTAAAAATTATTTTTATTTTTTGAATTGATTTTCTTTTTCAACCGTATGGAATTAATTTTCTAGCTAATTTAGAGCTACCAACTAACACTTTGACTTTACTTTAACTAATTAAACTCAGTATTAGGCTCATTAATTGCACATTAAATGAGAATATAAAAAGTACGATAGGATTGCTCCAAGAAATCAAACCTTTGTTACGGTTGAACTAGAACATAATCGTTACAAATATTTCTTCTCTTGTTTTCTCTTTGAGGAGTGCTAGGAACAGTCCCTAAACGACTGTTCTTTCACACTCACTTTATTGATAGGTGAAAAGTATTAATATAAATGTTCTATTTTATCATCAATCAGTATACCCTAGTAATTTTAAAATATTTATGTTAGTGCCATCAACAAATAAATAAAATTATAGTGATCATAAATAGTTTTAATAATATTTTTTTATATTAATCCATATACTTATTATTATAATCATTTTTTATATAATTTTTTGAAATTTGTAATTAATTGGAATATAAAATACTTTATGAATCTTGGTTCTCAATTTAATTAAAAAAAAAAATTTAAATTGAAAAATCACTTTATGAACATCATAGTTTTACTTGATGACATGAATATAAATATTTTAAAACTACAAGAGCATATTGATTGACGACAAAATAAGACATTTATTACACAAAAATAATTAATAATTGATTTTCACTTTCCACCGATTAGTGGAGCGTGTGTGAAAGGACAGTTGCTTTATACTATCCCTAGCACTCATCTTTCTCTTTTCATGTCTGCATTAAGGTAAAGCTTTCGTTACTTTACTTGATTAAATTTTTGTATCGCTATTCATCATATATTTAGGTATGAAAAATGGAAATCAATTTGGAAATCTTTCCAATTTTTTGAATTGATTTTCTTTTTCAATTGTATCGAATCCATTTTCTAACTATTTTGGAATGAACAACAACCAACTAACACCTTGACTTTAACTAATTAAATTCAATAGTGGGTTCATTAATTGCACATGATATCTTAAATGAAAAGAGAAAACGTATCGTAGGATCGTTTGAAGAAATCAAACATTTATTTTGGTAGAACCCAATTAAGTTCTTGCTGGAATTCACCCATAATCATTACAATATTTCTTTTCTTGTTCTCTCATTTTTGTATCGCTCTTCATCATATACAATATTTAGGTATGAAATTATTGTCCTACACATTGAGATTAATAAACCTTACAAGTTACACCATTTAATCGCTTGGAGAGTGTAAGAGATAAATTGGCATTGCAATAGCACATTGATGAATGTGTGATTAGTCTCAAACTAATAATTTTTTTTTTTTTAAAGTGAAAAAAAATAATATATGTATTTGAGCCTAAAATTGATAAGTTGCTAACTATATTTTATTGCTTTTCCCTTTCCTATTAGAAATTTACACTATTTATTATTTTTAATTAATTTTGGAATTATTTATTAAATTACTCTAAATTATTATTATTTTGACAAAAAAAACTCACACACTCACTTCGTTCTTGTAAAAACTTGTGAACTTCTTTAAAGGTGAAAAAGTAGCCTCGATTACTCTTAAGTTATTTGAGTACCATCCAAACAACATTTAGATGGATATATCCAAAACGTGGATGACGCTCAAATGGATTGATCAATTTTTTATGACATAGTACATCCACAAGAAGCATGCAAATTTGATTATAATTAAATGCTAAAATCACACTTGGAAATTATGTTAAGTAGGTGTATCTACATTAGATATGAAATGTACCATAATTGTTGTGAATCATGTTGTCTAAAAAATGATCCAAGAGATTGGTGAATTAGGTCTTTTGTCAAGCCACAAAAGATTTTTTGATTTTACTGATAAAGTTAGAGAAATGTAAACACAAAGAACACCAACTCTTCAGATGGTTCGACCCCCTCGCCTACATTCACGCCTTGAGACACCTCTCAAGGATTTTCAAATCCACTATCTGGCTTTTCTTCATCGGTGAAAACAAACCCTTACACAGTCTTCTTCTCAGGTGAAGAGCAACTTCTACAAAGCTCTATGAGCCTGTCTCTACATAAGCATCTCACTTAGACTTTAAGGGTTGCACCAACCCTTTTATAATATCTCTCAAAGATAGATAAGAGTTTTGGTACAATAATGAATGTCCTTTAATGGATTGATATGCAACTCAAAGATCACTACAACAAGTATCCCAAGTATCCTTCAATAAATATATATATATATAAATCAAAGCACTCAATCTAGAGTAATAGATGTAGTAAATGATGAAAACTCAACTCTAGATGATAATAGCAAAGATCTCAAATATTTTCAAGATTGAAGTAAGAGATCTAAGATTTTTCAAGAGGTTTGCCCAAATGAGTAAGCTAGATAAATATTCAAAATGACAAGTACATTGCTCAAAATGGCAAGGAACTTTTTACTTATACCCTCATTGAAAAATGTGTACGTTCGAATACTTAAAAGGTTGTTTGGAAACAAGTTTACAAAGTCGTGAGTCATGTACACATTTAGCAAGTTTCATGAAAACGTCTAGCCTCTGGATATAGCTTTCAACACTTGCCTGTTCCATATTCATCAAGATGTCTAGAGTACTGCATGAAGATGTCTAGTTGTAGATTTACTTTTTGATCAAATTGTCTATATATGATCATGAAGACATCTAGTCCTTAAGCATCAATGAAATTTGTACTTGTACTATTTTTCAAAGTTGTGAAGAGGTTAGACGTCTAATCATGAAAACATCTACTCAACACGCACATGCTCTACTTTGTTAACTCATTAAGAGGTAGATGTTTAGCACAAGTCATAAAGATGTCTAGTCACTTCAAAAATATTTTTTTAAAACTTTAAGTGTTGAAGTGACATCAATTGACCAAAATGACTCTTTTGCCCTTCGTTTCAAAATCATCTAAGTTCTTTGACCAAGTCATTTATCATAGAGACTATAAAAGAAATTAAATTTAAAACTTAGAGTCCTAGGTCCTCAGTTCATTTAAATTCTAGAACAGATCTTTTTAATCAAATGCAACAAAAAATTACTATACAAGAATTTTAGCTCTCACCAACTCATATAAATAACCCATAGTATTGAACTTGATCTTTAATGACATTGAATTCCATTGATCATGAAATTTATTTTATTTTGACAAGAAACTCAGACATTCACTTCACTTGTATAAAAACTTGAGAACTTCCTTAAAGGTGACAAAGTACCATAGATTACTCTTAAGTTATTTGAGTACCATCCAAACAACATTTAGATGGATATATCAAAACGTGGATGACACTCAAATGGATTGATCAAATTTTTATGACATAGTACATCCACAAGAAGCATGCAAATTTGATTATAATTAAATGCTAAAATCACACTTGGAAATTATGTTAAGTAGATTTATCTACATTAGATATGAAATGTACCATAATTGTTGTGAATCCTGTTGTCTAAAAAATGACCCAAGAGATTGGTGAATTAGGTCTTTTGTCAAGCCACAATAGATTTTTTGATTTTACTCAAACACTAGATGTTCAATATAGAAACAAAAGTAAGAGCAATAGTAAATTCAAAACTCAAATATAAAAAGAGATAGAGTTAGAGAAATGCAAACGCAAAGAACACCAATTATTTACGTGGTTCGGCTCCCTCACCTACATCCACGCCTTGAGACACCTCTCAAGGATTTTCAAATCCACTATTTGGCTTTTCTTCATTGGTGAAAACAAACCCTTGCACAGTCTGCTTCTCGGGTGAAGAGCAACCTCTACAAAACTCCACGAGCCTATCTCTCCGTACTATGTACGTAAGCATCTCACTTAGACTCTAAGGGTTGCACCAACCCTTTTATAATATCTCTCAAAGATAGATAAGAGTTTTAGTACAACAATGTATGTCCTTTAATGGACTGATATGCAACTCAAAGATCATTACAACAAGTATCCCTCAATAGATATATATAAAAATCGAAGCACTCAATCTAGAGTAATAGATGTAGTAAATGATGAAAACTCAACTCTAGATGATAATAGCAAAGATCTCAAATATTTTCAAGATTGAAGTAAGAGATCTAAGATTTTTCAAGAGATTTGCCCAAATGAGTAAGCTAGATAAATATTCAAAATGATATGTACATTGCTCAAAATGGCAAGGGATTTTTTACTTATACCCTCATTGAAAAATATGTACATTAGAATACTTAAAAGGCTGTTTGGAAACAAGTTTACAAAAGTTGTGAGTCATGTACAGGTTTAGCAAGTTTCATGAAACGTCTAGTCCTCTGGGTATAGCTTTCAACACATGACTGTTCCATATTCATCAAGACGTCTACAGTACTGCTCAAAGATGTCTAGTTGTAGATTTACTTTTTGATCAAGTTGTCTATATATGATCATGAAGACATCTAGTCCATAAGCATCAAGGAAATTTGTACTTGAACTATTTTTCAAAGTTGTGAAGAGGTTAGACGTCTACTCAATGTACTTGCTCTACTTTGTTAACTCATTAAGAGGTAGATGTTTAGCACAAGTCATAACGACGTCTAGTCACTTCAAAAATATATTTTGAAAACTTTAAATGTTGAAGTGACATCAAGTGACCAAACGACTCTTTTGCCCTTTGTTTCAAAATCATCTAAGTTCTTGGACCAAGTCATTTATCATAGGGACCATAAAAGAAATTAAATTTAAAAATCAGAGTCCTAGGTCCTTAGTTCATTTAAATTCTAGAACATATCTTTTGAATCAAATGCAACAAAAAATTACTATACAAGAATTCTAGCTCTCACCAACTCATATAACCCCATAGTCTTGAACTTGATCTTTAATGACATTGAATTTCATTGATCATGAAATTTGATCCAAATAAATTTATGCGTTCGTCTATAAATCTTTTTATACACGAGTTTATAAATTATTCTAAAATTAATAGCACTCACACAGAATATTAAATTTCCACATTAATAGATTATTATCCTCAAAATCACGAAGTTGTTTTGGGTATGAAAGTTAACATATCCTTTTAAAATTTATAACTTGATTTAATTTGTGCAAGTATGTGACTGTAGATGAAGTCACCTACAATTAATAGCACTCACATAGAATATTAAATTTCCACATTAATAGATTATTAACCTCAAAATCACCAAGTTGTGGTTGGTATGAAAGTTAACATATCCTTTTAAAATTTATAACTTGATTTAATTTGTGCAAGTATGTGACTGTAAGTGAAGTCACCTACAATTGAATTGCGAAAATGATACACCAACTGTGACATACATGTCTTTCTCATGTCTTCTCTATTTGTTGTTGCCTAGTTGTCCATTCCATGACTGCAAAAAAAAAAAAAAAAAATTATAATATTTTTAAAACAAAAATATTGTTTTCTTATACCAATCATTGTCATTGATTTGTTATGCTAATATTGTCATTTCTTTTCAATTATGGGCTAAAATACAATCGTTATTAGTACTTGTTTGGTAATAATTTGCTTACCAAGGGTATTACTTTCTTCCATAACTATTTCTATGCTTTGGCAGCACGAAATAGACGTCTTAGATTTAAATTTAGAGCAAATTTAGTTCAAATATTAAACTGAATTTTTTCTAATTCAAAATCTAAGACGTTGATTCGGTGTTTCCAAACGCAACACTACATAAATTTAAGAAGAAAAACATTATTTGAAACTGAGATTGAGATTAAAACTAGAAAATCATTACAAGGAAAAGGAAAAAAAAAATACACACCCAATCATTGTAATTACAGTCTATGTGAGATCCATGCCAAGCCTTGGTGGTTGATGATGTAATCATATCAACAAAAATATCATACATCATTTTTGGTCTAAATAATAAGATCGACTCATTTTCTTCTTAAATTTTAAATATTAGAAAGAAAAGGTAGGGCTTCTTTTTATATTTTATTTTATATATTTTAATTTTAAAAATAACACGTGTCATTTTATTATTGTACCCCACTTAGTAATTTAGAAGAGATTCTTTTTTACTGGTACTTACTAGAAAAATAGAGTAATTAAGACATGTTTGAGATCCAAAACTAAATATAATTTTTCTCTAATAATAGTTGTTGCCTTGGCGGTTGTTGCTTTTTAGTTTTCATGTAATTTTTTGTAGATAAATATATAAATTCTTTTGATGAGGTTTGGAATCACAGCTTTTCCTTTTGAAGAGGTGAGGTACAAACCCCATTAATTTTTGAAAAGTTTGAATAAGTTATTTATATATTGATTTTATAATATATAAATTACATAATATAACTTACATTATTTGAATAATATAACATATATTGTAAACTTATATGATGAAGCAAAAATTCACACGATCGGATTTGACGCAAGTCACCTCCAAAACATAGGAGTTAGGACTAGACTGACAGGGTGCCGACCTGGTGCACTCCGACAATCAAATTAGTGTTCGACGCTTAAATTATAGACATAATTACTTTATGCTTTATATTGTTGAGTACTGACTTGATCGTTAGAGTGTACCCAGCCAGCATTCCGTTAATTTAGTCCTAACTTTTCTGTTTTGCAGACGACTAGCGTCAAACCGGATTGTGCGAATTTTTGCTTCATATATATATATATATATATAAATTATATATGACATATATGTTATATAACTCATATATTATAGGTAAATTGCTAAAAAATAAAAAACTCTCCTGAACTATCATTTTTTTCAAGCAAAATTACTTCCTGTTAGTAAACGGGCCAAAATTTTTAGTGGGCCTATAATTTTTCTGGTATATCCACAGAACCCAATGAATTGACGGTACCATTATTGGGCCGCCAAGATTTTCATTTGTGGCCCAAATCGGCCCACATTAAAACCTCCACAAACTAACCGTTTAGGGTTTTGGCAGTTGCAGTAGAGATTTCAGCTTCACCACCACCACCATGGGTGCGAAGGCCAAAGGTTTGCTTCTCTTCTTCCCTAATCTTTCCATTAGGGTTAGGGTTTTATGTTCTCTTTGTTGTTTGTGCTTCAATTTTTTCTGGCTTTACACTATATGAATGATTTGGCTAATTTATTGATTTATCGATGCCAATACCAGCCAAGAAGCTAAAAAATGAAATTGCTAGTGAAGAATTGGGTGAAGACAATCCAACTAATACTTCGTCGAAGTCTATGGAAAATGCGACAGAGCACATACACCAATTGCAGAGACTTCAAGAAAAGGTTAGCGGTTATACACACAGATGTATTATTACATATTTATGATGATACTATTGTTTTGGTTCATGTTTCTATAATGTGGGCTCATATTTTTGGCCATACTTTAGTTTAATAATTGCGTTCTTGTGTGTAATAGTGTGTATATGTACCATACTGAAGGTGTTATGAGTGTAATATGTGCCTTCGCCTTCCTCTCGCCGTCTGGCTTGCTGATTGTTAATATGTGAATATGTACATGATTTGCACGCCCTTGAATATTGATGCAATATGCAACCCTATGTACTGTAGCTGCTTGATTTTAATTTTATGCTTAACATGACTGTCATCGAATATTTATGAAACAGTGTTATCAGTTACACTTTAAGCTGCTTGATTTTGAATTTTCGCTTTAAAATAGTGGTGGTTACTATAGTAAATAAGATTATCACGTTTGATTTGCCTTTGCGGAACTCTTTTTTTATCAAATGAATCTGCTAAAGCTGTTTGTTATTTAATTGCTTTGTCCAACAATTATTGCAAAGTTTTACAAATGATTTTTTTGCAGGACCCGGAGTTCTATCAATTCTTGAAAGAGCATGACAAGGAGCTTTTGGAATTCAATGATGAGGATATTGATGTGAGTATGCAGCTTCTTAATGTTTCTAATTGGTATGCTAGTTGGAATGGCTGCTTAATTTTTTTTGGATAAGTGAATGGCCTCTTAATGTTTGTTTCATTTTGTGCAGGAGGTTGAAACTGACATGGATGATGAAGAGAAGCAAGAAGATCAAGAAACTGATACACATGACATGGAATTCCAAGCTAGTACTGCAGAAAAGGAAGAGAAATCTTCTAAAAAGGTTATAACTAGCGCAATGGTTGATTCATGGTGTAATTCAATTCAAGAAAATGGGAAAGTAGGTGCAGTTCGTTCTCTTATAAAAGCTTTTCACACTGCCTGCCATTATGGTGATGATGGTGGAAATGACTCTTCAACAAAGTTTAGTATCATGTCTAGCAGTGTCTTCAATAAAGTTATGATATCTGTTTTAAGCGAAATGGATGGAATTCTCCGAGGATTGGTGAAACTTCCACCTTCTGGAGGAAAGAAGGAGATGATAGTAGATCTGATGAGCACAAAACAGTGGAAGACATACAACCACTTGGTGAAGTCATATCTCGGAAATTCTTTACATGTTTTAAACCAAATGACCGACACAGAGATGATAGCATTTACATTGAGGCGTCTAAGATATTCATCTATATTTTTGGCTGCTTTTCCTAGCCTCTTAAGGAAGTATATTAAGGTACTCTCAGAATTTTTAAATATTTGCATTCAGTTACAATGTTTTATTTGATACAGATAAATCATGTTGTTTTTTTCTGGGAAAAGCATCGTCTTTCAAGATACTGAATGGACATATATGAGGCAATTCTTTTTATATGTTGTGTTTAACCTGAACATGTATAGTTTATGTGTTTACTGCTCCACAGCCTCCATTAGTGGACCAAAGCCTCTGCTTCTGATGTAACTTATATGCGTTTGCAGGATGTGGTCCTGGACCCTTCTGTCAATGCATCTTGCTGACATCTTTACTGCCTAAATTAAATTGCTTGAACAATCTTAATTTGAACAATATAGAGGAATAATTTATGGGCATGCATGTTGTTCCTGCCATACAGTTTAGGTTGTAGAAACTCAGTAGCCAAATTTTGTTTATGTATAAATTGGTAATTAAAAAAAAAATGGCCTTTTCAGGTTGCTTTTCATTTCTGGGGTACAGGGGGAGGTGCACTACCAGTTGTCTCCTTTTTATTTATAAGAGACGTATGCATTCGGCTTGGTTCTGATTGCATAGATGAGTGCTTGAAAGGGATGTACAAAACCTACGTCATGAACTGCCAATTTGTGAATGCAACAAAATTACAGCACATTCAGTTTCTTGGGAATTGTGTCACTGAACTTATTGGGGTAGACCTTCCAGCAGCATATCAGCATGCCTTTGTTTTCATACGACAATTGGCAATGATTTTACGGAAGGCACTTACTATGAAAACTAAGGTATTATTTCCCTTGTTGTCCTTATAATACTATTAAGTTTTCTATTGCCTTGCAAATTGTTTTGTAGTTATGATTTTTCATGCTCTTAAGATTTTCATTGAGAATGAATTATTTGCCTTTAAGTTCTAAAATGCACAATGATCATTTTGACGTTTCATTATTTTCTATGCTGTGCAACTATACTTTCAGTGCTGCTCGTTGAAATTTTTATCTTGCACTATTGACTCAACTGTTGTAGGCTATAGTTTCAAAGCTTTTTTTTCCTTGAATCTTTAGTTTCAAAGCTGCTAACATGCAATGTTAGTTTTCGATGCCATGAAAGAGAAGCTGAATAAGTAGCCCAAAGACTTGCAAAATATTATTTACCTGATTTAAATTAACATTTGATCCTTGCTTTTTAAAGACCTGATTCCCATCTTTCTTCACTTATTCGTCATACTGACCTGACTGTTCTATAGGAAGCATTCAAAAAGGTTTATGAATGGAAGTATATGAATTGCCTTGAGCTTTGGACTGGAGCTATCTGTGCATATAGTTCAGAAGCTGATTTTATACCTCTTGCTTACCCATTGACTCAAATAATTTCTGGGGTAGCTCGATTAGTACCTACTGCTAGATACTTTCCCCTCAGATTGCGTTGTGCTAGGATGCTCAACCGAATTGCTGCTTCCACTGGTACATTTATACCTGTTTCTATGCTCCTTTTAGACATGCTGGAGATGAAAGAACTGAATAGACTCCCTACTAAAGGTGTTGATGATAAAGCTGTTGATTTGCGTACCATACTGCAGGTACTATGAGTGTGGTTGTTTTTTTGTTTGTTATTATCGCAAGTTATGTGAATTTGGTAAATTGCATATGGCAGGTAAGCAAAGCAACCTTAAAGACACGTACGTTTCAAGAAGCATTTGTTTTTTCTGTGGTTGAGGAGCTCACAGAACATTTAGCTCAATGGAGCTATTCTGTTGCTTTCTTTGAGTTGTCTTTTATTCCTCTTGTGCGGCTGCGTAATTTCTGCAAATCGACAAAAATTGAGCGGTTCCGTCGAGAAATGAGGCAGCTAATTCGTCAGGTATGTCCTTAAGAGTGACAATGACTTGCTAAAGCTCACTTGAACAAGAGATGTATCAAAAAAAAACTATGACTTTTCTCTTTATTTAGCTATTTTGTAGTTAAAAACAATCATTTTTTCACACGTAGTTAAGCTTATGGTGTATGGCTAATTTTTCAGCTGTTCCATGTCACAGATTGAGGCCAATTCGGAGTTTACAAATGAAAAGCGCATGTCAGTTTCATTTCTACCAAATGATCCTGCAGCCACATCTTTTCTTGAGGTTTGCACATCCATGTTTCCTTTTTATTTATTTTCCTTTTTTCTCCTTCCTCCCTGTGATTGATTTTGTTGTCAACTGATTTTGGGTTTTTATTTTTCAAGCGGCTCAATTAGGAGATGTAGATACTGTCAAGTAACTGATTTGGCTGGTTTTAAAAAAAAATAGTCATGTTTAGTCAGTCAAATATCGATTTAAACTGTTTGCAAATTCTTTTTATTTTGTTGTTTTAAATTAAAATCATCATCATCATCCTTGCCTTCGTCCCATATGTATGGGGTCAGCCACATGAATTCTCTTTTTCCATTCTTTTCTATTATAAACCATGTCTCTTACAATATTTAGTTTTTTAAAATCCTTTTTTACTACTTCATCCCATGTAAGTTTTGGTTGGCCTCTTTGTCGCTTACCTTCTATACAAACATTTCCTCTTCTAACCGGTGCATCTTCGGCTCTACGATGTATATGCCCATACCACCTTAAGCCTATTTTCTCTAATTTTATCACGAATAGGAGCTACCTCTAACTAGTTCATTTCAAATCCTATCTCTTCTAGTTACTCATATCATCCATTGTAGCATTCTCATTTCCGCTACATGAATGTGTTCTTATTTCCTTTTCAAGGCCCAACACTTTGCTCCATAAAACATATCTGGCCTAATAACCGTCTTATAGAAAATTTCTTTTAATTTATTTGAGATTCGTTCGTCACATAAGATACAACTAGTTTGCCTCTATTTTGTCCACCCTACTCCAATCCTATTAACTACGTCACCATATATCTCCCCATCTTTTTGTTGTTTTAAATTAAAACAGTTAGTCCAATCTAAGGGTTAAAATGGACTGGAACCCAAGAGTCAACCAACGTACAGACTTACAGTGGGCTGAAACAAAAGTGGGATTCTTTCTGCTGTTTTGCTCTTGTTGTTACAATTTAGTTGCTCATGTCATTTCGAGTTAGTGAACTTTGAGATGAGGTCGAATGCTTGAGGTTTGGGGTTCTGAACTATGGTAGTGACATGATCTGCTGGTGGTGCAAAATGTAATTAAATAGGTTTTATGGTACGTGGACCAAGGTAAATCTGTTTGAATGTTTATATATGTCCAGGATCAGATTAATTTATTCTGCAAATGTTGCAACATTAGGACATGGCTAAATTGTTGTTGTTCTCCAATCTTCTTCTCTAAACCTAAGGTGAATTATAGTGTCTGTGACATGACTTTCCTTAATGGAAACTTTGCTTATTATTCATGTTTATTTAGAAGATATCTGATGGAGTATGCTTGGGAAAATTCCTAATCAATCAAAAGATCTTTTGAGCTGTTGCTTTTGTGCGACATACTTGTTAGGATGTGTACAATTGTAGGTGTGTCCGACACATATCCAGGAGAGTATCTGAATAGTGTTGGTCTGCAGATGGGTACTCTACACTTTTTGAAGTGTACATGTGATGTGGATCAAGTTGATGAGCGAAACCAAATGATATGCTTGATATAATCTTTTATTATTCTTGAATCTCTTGTTGCTAACTTTTTTGTTACATTTTGTTTGATACTTTGTCTTGAAGAAGCTGATTAACCTTATTCTATTCCGCTATAGGATGAGAAGAAGTCAGGGACTAGCCCTCTGTCGCAACATGTTGCAACTTTACATCAAAGAGCACGGAAAAGAAATGACTCGTTGGTGGAATCCAGGTTCATAAACATGCTATCCAATATAATTTATATTTTCAGATTTTCATTTATTATATTCTGAATATTGTGTTTAAGTTGCCACTTTTCTGTGGACATGTAATTTCCAGTGTAATTGTGGGTGAACACTCGTCTGTCTTTGGAAATAAGATACCGGAAAGTGATGATGATGATGATACTAAGGATGAGGAAGGTGTTGCTGTCTTTAGTTCCTCTTGGTTACCGGGAAGTGATAAGTACGATTGCTAAATTACTCTCTCTCTCTCACACACACCCCTGTTGTGCTTATCTGCTGTTGCGTTTGTTGTTATTTGTCTGGACTGAGTTATTTCATTGCAGGACCAAACATCCTAGAGACAAGAAAGAGAAGAAAAAGAAGAAGATACCAAAGGAACTACAGGAAGAGGCAGCTTTGGATGAAGATGTTGTGGAGGACTTGATCCTTAGTTCAGATGAAGATGGTTCTGCGAGTGACACCTCCTCGGCAGGGGAAGATGTCGAAGCAGAGCCAGTGCCACAAAAACGGCAGGGCAAGAAGTGGAAACCGTCTGCAGAGTTGCCGAAAAAGAGAGCACAATTTCACGCAAAGAAGTCAAAGAAGAGGAAGAGAACAAATTGACAAGGCGGCATGGTATTTGGTTGAATTATTTGTCTTTGGTATTGTCATTCATGTTACATTGGTTCCATGTTAGCAGGTTGTGCAAAATGGTTATGATCTGATTGTCTTTATGATTCCAATTTTGTCAAGCTGGTTATAGTTGAACCCTTCAAATTTAAGAAAAACGAAATGTTCATATATGTATTCTGGTTTTGCACCCAAATTAACTCCGTGTTTTAGACACTGAACATAATGAGCTGTGCCTGGAAATTATCTCAGAACTTCAATTGGTTTAAGCTCAATTTTGTTTCTTTTTTTTTTTGTTTTTTGTGTTAATAGTTGAAATCCACAATCGATACCCTCTAATACCAATTGAGGGAAAGGACTATTATCCAAGTCTCTGATACCCAGAGTGGGGGGGTTGAACAAGGGCACTTAAGCTGAATTTTAAATTTCAAGTAAAATTTGACTTGCAATCATCAATCATGCAAAAATTAGCAGATTGCAAAAACATAAAACATAAAAATAATCGCCAGATGCTTCACACGGGCTCTTGTAATTGCTAGTCAACAAATCGTCTCTTCAACCTGTGAATAGTCACATCTAATCATTTGTTTGATGAGTAGACGTTGTGCTTGATCAATCTTTAAGTATTCAATTATGTTGTGTTTGGTACACAACAATGGAATAGAATGGAATGCTAATATTATCTTTTTGGATTGATTTCTTTGTTTGGTAAGAAAATAAAAGTGGGAATGACTATTTTGCGCTATTAAATTCATTTCACTACTCAACTTATGAAATGGTCATTCCATTTTTAATAAACATTAAAAAATAAAATCTAGTTACTAAAAATAATGTAATCATCATTCCATTCTTATATCGTTTTATGTTTGAAACCAAACAATAGAATGAGAATGATCATTCCATTCTATTTTCAGTCTCATTCAGTTGTCAATTTAATGGAATACTTCCTTCCATTTCATTGTTGCGTACTAAACATAACATAAGCTCGTTGCTTTAGAACTTAATGACAGAATATAATAGCATATTTTATGGAGGTTCTCACTTACTATTGAAAAATAAAGCTCTCAATCTCTCATAATTGTTCCGTCTCTTATTTTATTTTTATGTTTGGAGAAACCTAAAACACCCTTTTATATCATTCCAAGTAAAATCCAAGGCATGTTTGCTTGGTTCAAGCAATTCAAGTAATGTTTGATTGATATTAGGATTGGTTAAGCAACTCCAATGATGTTCAATTGAATGTCCACCCAATCAAACTTTTCTGCCAGATTTGACTATACTTACCCTTATTTCCAACGTTTTTATTGAGAGGTCAAACGTACTTGAAATTATATATAATATATCATTGGAAAACTTATCGAGTCTACTTTATGAATATATAAAGATCATCACAAGATAACAAATATTTTATTTTTAATAATTTTTTGAAATCAACTTTGAAAACTTCAAGTCCTTGCCAAATCAACTTCTTATTTGGTTTTAACTCAAACTCAAAAATCTAATCTTTCCAACCAAAAATAAAGTTTCTAAACCTATTCCCAATTAAGTAATGTTCAATTTTAAACTTCTTACCTATATTCAAACTAATTATTAGTTAGTTTTAAAATTAACTTCAAATTAGTTCAAGTTTTCTAATTTATAATACACGAATTTTAACCAAAATTTCAAGGTCCAACTGTTTTTAATCTAACTTAATCATCAATCAATCACTCTAAACCCTAGGGTCTTTTAGGACACTATCTAATATCATAGAGAAAATTCTGATGTAACCCGAAGGCCACACTATACCGTACATAGAGGGGGATAAGCTCCCTAGGTTGTGCCTAGGGGTGACAATTTACCCCACCCACCCCATTTAAATAGATTTTGGGGGCTGTTTATAGAATTTGGGCAGGGATGGGTTTTAGAGGGGAAACGGGGTAGAGACGGGGAAACTTCGCCCCGTCTCGTTTATGTTACAAAATTTATCTTAATATCCCTATATATTAAAACATATTCCAAAATACCCTTTCTATATAAAACACTCAAAACCCTAAATCGCATACCAAAGGTTTCCAACATAAGGGAAATTTAGTAATTTTGATGATTACAAACCATTAATGATGTTATGTACTAACATCTTAATTGAGTGATTTCTTAGAATGATTTTCTAGATTCAAGGAAGCATTTACATTATGGAATAATTATGAAGAAGATGCCATTAAAGAGATGAATTTCATAAACAAGAAGTTGGAACCTCAATGCTTAAGATACATGCCAAAGGAGAAGATATGGTAGTATAGTATGGTGAGAGTTAAGATTCAAATGTCAAAGTTATTGTGAATAACATGCTTGAAGCTCAAAATCTCTATTGACCGTAATGCAATTCATTCATTTCATGCATTGATCATTAAACACTTAGAAATAGGTCATGATCATAAAATTACATTCCACAAAGACCTATCATGCTCAAAGCCTTGACCAACACCTTAAAGTTTCATTTTCTAAGGTTGAGGAAACTTTGAGACATCGGGAACTTTAGTTCTAGACATCTGTAAGTGATAGAGCCATTCTTGCATTTCTAAGGCACTTTTTCCAAAAGTTTGAACCTATTTTAGGTGCCTAAAAATAGAGTTTTAGATGTCTAAAAATCTATCTGCATACATTTACAAAAAGATCCAAACGTTTGAAAATTGGAAAATTCAAAAATTAACGGTTAGTTTTGGCATTAAATGTTCCCAACTACCATTCTGCATCCATTTTTTTTAAAGGCACTATATATGAGTGTATGCTCTGCGTTTATGAACTATAAAGCACATTTGTGAGCATTATTGACCTATTCATTGCAATCTACTCTCATTTATTATCATTTAATAGAATTGAGCTTCAATCTTGTGATTTTACAATAACTCTAGTCTTGCGAGCTTGAAATTATGTATCTATCATCAAGAGATATCCATTGCATTACAAATCAATTTCTATATCATTTGTAGAGGGACCTTTAGAAGCCTAAGTGAAGAAATTCACTATGCAAGAAGAAGCTTGCGTGCTCTATTATAAGGGTTTACTCTCTATCGACAAGGAGAAACCATATTGAATTTGGAAAAATCTTAAGAGATCTTGAGTCATGGAGCAGGATAATCCGAACCACACTACATCCTTGTGCCAATTGTGTTTGAGTCCCTCTTTCCCTATTTCATTTAAATTATGCTTATTTGATTTCATATTTAGTTTTATCTTGCATAATTTAAATTATCCACTTATACTGTCTTGCATATCTTTTAAGCAAGATCACACTCTGGGTCCCTCAAATTGTATTGTGATATTTCCTCTCATTATTGTATCAAGAACACATTACCCCTAGTTTGTATATAAAGTTTATATGATTTTGTAGATGATGGTAATGATTATAATGATGATGAAGTTATCAGGATCAACTCCTGTGTTTATGCCTTGTATCGTTTACACAACATAATATATCATATATACAACACAATACATTGCTTATAAATCAACGTTGTAAATTTGTTGCGTAAGCGATGTAAAATTGTAGTGTTGGCACATGAAATGATATAGGTTTGATAAAGAGGAAGACAAGGCAAAAGGAAGGAGGAAGAGGATGACAATAATGACATTGACAATAGTGATGAACAAAGACAACAATAATAATAAAGGGTTGCTAAAGTTTTGGGGTGAGCCTAGCTCACAGAGGATCTAGGAAGTACAAACACTTTTTTAGGGGCTATCATAGTGATATGGGGCACATTTTTGACACAAACACACGTGAAACATGATTGGATATGTATCTGACACAACTAAAAGTGTCTTGAAATTTAAATTACATTTTGTTGACATTAAGGTTTCAACCCATTGTTATTTGAGTGATTTTGATGATAATAACCTATTATAGTGTTGAGTCAATAAGTTTACTTGAGTGTGCATTTTACAAGGTATAACATTATCTCAAGTATCTTAAAGACAATTGAACTTCAAAAGAAATTATAAAAAGATATATGAAGCCACATGATCATGGAACTCAAAGATTAATAATTAAGATCAATGACGAAGTTAAAGTGAATCCAAGCCACATGATGAAGGAATCCAAGAGCTTAAAGACTTAAAGATCAAAAGACTTTGGTATGTTAGTCTTGGGTGAGTACTAGTATTTAGTGTAAAGTTATCTTTGAATTAACTTTATTTGAAAAGCTCATCTCTTGACTTAGTGGACTAGAGGAATATGTATATCATTCGTATCATCCATAAGTCCTTAGACAATAAGTGATAAGGCTTTGAACTTATATGTTTAAATTATGAAAAACCTTTGGTAATATTAAGATGATCTCCAATTGAGAATATCTTTAATCTTAATATTTATACTTAGAGGAGTCAAGGACTTTGAAATAATTTAGTTAAGTCTATGTTGAAGGTCCATTGACACTTGCTTAGGCTTTGATTTAAATTGACTCACTCTATAAAGCCTTAACTTGACTTGCTCATTTTTCTCAAAGAAAAACATGTGAAACAGTCAATTTTCAGTAGTTTTAAAAAACTGGTTCACTTGAATACAATTGACTACTCTTCACAATAAGTCAACTACTTTGGCATTATAGTTGACTACTTTTCACAAATAGTCAACTACTTTTAATCCAGTTGGCTACCTTTCTGATATAGTTGACTACTATTGATATTTTTATATATGTACAGTCAACTACTCCTCAAAAAGAGTCGACTATTATATATTCTCGTAGCTACCAAGTTTTGGTATCAAACATATACAATTGACTACCTTGTTCATACAATCGACTACTTCTTTATTAAATGTATAACGACTACTTTTTGCTACCAAACAAATTTATTTTTATGTGGGCTACAAGTACAGAATGTCTTGGACATTTCAGGGTAGAGAGAAAGAGAGATGTAGAGAAAGCAAGATATTGATCTACCATTACCCATATATTTACATATCATTTATGGGCAGGAACCACCATTAAGCTTACACTTGTAAATCATTCTATTATGGTTTATCTTCATCTCTTCTTGGCAAAATCTACTATTACAAAGATTTGCATATCCTTATTTGGTAGAAACCACCATTGAGCCTAACTTGAATATCATTCATAGTGAAATATTAGAATTGAGCTTTTCATCTTGATTACTTCGTTTATAACTCTAGATTTGTGAGCTATCATTTGTGTATCTATCAATTGAGGGATATTCTCTATTGTACTCAAACTATTATTCATCCTATTTGAAAGGAATTCTAAGAGGCGTACTTGGTAAAAGGATAGCTTCATGAGAGCTTGTAAATGTTCATTCTCTACCTTATCAAGAAAATGATTGGGTAGCGCTCTCCGCCCATTATAGTGAGCAATGGTTATCTCTTAGTCGTCAAAAGAGAAAAGAAGCCTAAGTCATCACTTGGCAAAGAAGTCTTGGTGAGTTGTTCCTTGAAGTAAAGAAGTCCAAGTCGTTTACTTGGATATTGTACAGTTTGCTTTCTACCCCTAAGGGAGTGGAATCCTCAAGAGGT
This sequence comes from Cornus controversa, assembly GCA_026545225.1. NCBI lineage: Eukaryota > Viridiplantae > Streptophyta > Magnoliopsida > Cornales > Cornaceae > Cornus > Cornus controversa. The sequence goes on from CM048852.1 coordinate 24,112,770, forward strand.
GCTTTTGAGGCATGGTTATAGGCGGGAAGTACCGAACCATGTAAAAGTCGTGGTGTCACTTGGTTTGCATTTCTATATCTGTAAACTCCTTTTCTTGATAACACTTTATATGTTTAAATTTTATATGTTTTATATATAAATGTTATGATTTTATATTCTTTAATTTATACGAGGAGGATGGGATGAATGCTTGGAATATGTTGGTTGAGTTGTGAAATTAATTAATTGATTTTTTTGTTTGAAAGAATTGCACATTTATTTAGTTCTTCAATTGTTTAACCTAATTACACACCAAGTGTTTGATAAAATGCGTGTTTAACATTGTCTTTACCTTGAGCATTCTAGATAGTGCATTCAAATTAGCAATCTCACTTGTTTAATAGATAAGCTCATCAAGTGTTTGACAAAAGTCCTATCAAACTTAATTTTTGTCAAAACAAGTTATATCAAAAAAGTTTCATTGTTTGCTTACAGTCCCTATTTACCCCCTTTTAGGGATATTTCTTGGGTAACAATTGGTATCAGAGCTTGGGTTCTAGAATAAAACTTAACTGTCTTATAATCGATGAATGGAAAATAATTATGAACCCCCATTCGAAATAGGACAATCCTTAAACAGACATTCAATGCTTTGTAAGTATATTTACATTCATTGGTAGAAAAGAATGAAGACTTTCATTCAAACCAAAAATTATAGAATGTGGCAAATCATTTAGGATAGACTTCTTTTTCCCATAAAAATTGTAGGAGTACAAGTTCAAAAATTAGAAAGTGAATGGGGTTCTAATGACCAAAAATTAATTTGGTGCAATAGCTTGGCTATGTAAATTTTAAAGTGTACATTAGACCCATCGAATTTGGGACACCCTAGAAACAATCTATGAAAGCCCTTGAGCTAAGTGGCAAGTTTATAACTTATAAGATTGTAAGAATGAATCCATATTTGAATTCTCACATTGTAGTATTCCTTTTATAGAAGAATCTTAAAGAACCTAAATCTCTTAGAATTAAAAGTTTTAAGCTTTAAAAAGAAAGATATTTTTGAAGGGAAAATAAATTAAGACACCCTATGTTAAATTTTGTTTATCTTGTGTTTATCTAGACTGTTCTTTTGAATAACCAAGCATTAATCTATGCAAATTGCATATGATTAAGTGAAAATATTTTCTCAATAGAAACCTTCAAAAATTCTAAATAAATCACAAAAGAATACAAATGTTTAAAGTTGAATCTCAAAGAGTTAAACAAGTCTTTGCATACTTGGTTTGAATTAGAATGTGGAGACTTTGAAGTTTGCTCACACTCTATAAAATTATGATATATGATCACTTGAGCATTATAGGTTGAAATTCGAACCAATTGATTTTTTTATGTGACTATATCATGAACAATTGATCTTAGTCAAGACTTAGCATCTTGATCATCAAGACCGTAAAAAGAAGTATTTTTTTCTTGAAGTGTATGTTAATGACCCTATATTTGAATCAACAACTTGTGCAAAGCTTTATAAACTTCTTAAGATTTCTTGAAAAGTAATCATTAAAGATTGAGAACTCTTAAAAATCTTTTCAATTCACTTTTGCCCATTTAATGATACTTGAGTGATAAAAAAATATTGCTTGTGCTTACTTGATATATGTACATCGTTGATGTAATTATAACACTCTTATACTTGAGTAATGTTTATTTGATGCCCACCATTTGAGATTTAAAGTTATTGATCTCTATCAATGTTTTTGATTAAAATATTAACTAGGATGTAATCTTTTATATCAAATTCATAAATGATAAAATTATTGATTATACCAGCTTTTGTTAAATCTTTAAATCAACAATTAAAGAATTGTGCAAATAATTAACAAGAATATTTTTTTTGGCTAATCCTTAAATATAAAAAGCACTTTGAAATTGATTTATGAAAACTTATATAAGCTAGTGGCAAGCTTATTATTCATAAAGTACGATCATACTTAATAAGCTAGTGGCAAGCTTATTATTCTTAAAGTATCTTTAGGATAATATGAAACACTCTGAAAGTGACTTATGAAAACCCATATAAGCTAGTGTTAAGTTTGTAACTTATAAGACATGTGCATATTTAGTAAGCTAGTGACAAGCTTATTATTCTCAAAGTGTTCTTGAAAGAAATCCTTGCACATTGCATATGCATAGAAGTATCAAGAATATTTAAATTGACAAAGTGACAAGAGGGCATAGAGATTGTATTTTTGTATCTATGAGTATCATGTTATATAATCACCTAAACTGTAATGACCGTGACCATTTTTGGCTGATTTTATTTTTATTTTTATTTTTTTTGACATATATGTTATTTAAGTGATTATATGCATGTTTTAAATGTGAAATATATGTTTGGGGACTTATATTAGGGTCTGGAGAATTTTTGAAAACATTTGGTTCAATTTGATATTTTTGGGTTGGTGGGGCCCAAGATGCAGGTCGGGTGGGCCCGAGAAATTGGATATTTTTTAAGAAATAACTATTTTTGAGATTAGACTATTTGAAATATTAGAAGATGTAAGGAATTGATTTCGGGTCCATAGGAGTTTTTAGAATTGAAAACAGAGATCGGTAAGACACTTTAAGTGACTAGGGGTATTTTGGTCATTTGGCGACACTAGGGCTATAAATAGCTGAAATTACATTTCATCCACTCACTTTCTCTCTCTCTAGTAGTTAACCAAGAGTGATTTACCATCTCTCTACAATTCTCATTTCTTCTCTCTTAGATTTGAGGGACTTAGAGTGGGATTTGGAAGCCACTAATGAAGGAAATGTTTATCTTGACTTTGGTGAGATTTGGTGAATTTTTTTTTTAAATCACTTCTAAACTAAGGTAAGGATGCCTAAACCATGAAATTCAGGATTTGTGTGAGTATATTAGGTGCCTATGGCATCAAATTGGTTATATGTGTGTAGTTGTGTATTTTCAAAGTTAAAGCATACAACATTATAAATTAGAGTGAAGTTTTACCATGAATAGATGTAGTTATGTGTTTGAAAATGTTATATGTGGCTATATAGCATGTTGTATGAAAATGTAGAGAATTTATACATGTTTATGTGTATATGTGAATGTGACATCTATATGTTTGTCTAATTGCTTCAAGAGCATGATTAATTATAAAGCATATTTTTCTATTAGAATAAATTCTTCGGCATAAAAGAATTTGGATATAATCATGAAAACATGAATTGCCCATACATTGCACATACATGACTATGATGTGACGTATAAATTTGTAATTGATAATATTTGGTATCAAAACTAAGTTTAATCGAGTTGTAATCTTTCATTCATATTTTTGTAATCGATCATGGGGTTGAAGAATGAGAGTTTGGAGTGTGTTTTTTACCAATGCATCATCTAGAGAGTGACTCAACAAAGACTTTGGTTGATTGAAGCATTCAAGTGACTACAAGTGAGTATGGACGTCATTGATCATGATTTGAGTATCATTTAATCTAGCTAAGTTGGTGAGGACACAGATTTTTAAAACATACTTTTTGGTCTTGAAAAATAAAGTTTCAAAGTCACAATTTCATAATTTTCAAGGTTGGATCGGTCCAAATCTTTCCCAAACCCCTCCAAGAGCTCTCACGACCTCAAAATTGAGTATCAACACAGTTAGACCGATTCAAGTGAAGGCCAAACTGGTCCAAGAGGTCTCAACAACTCAAAATGAGTTTGCTACGGGGTTGGACAGGTCCAAGTAAAGCCCGGACCGGTCTAAGTTGGTTGGTCTACGGGAATTGGCCTCTTTTGTCTTGTTTTGATTCATATTTGATCCAGAAGTTTCCTAAAATGTGGAAACCTATTTCCTATTGGGCTTAACTTATTTTCAAGGAAAATTAGGATTTATAATCTTTATAAAAATCTCATATGGTTTTTCTCTCATTAAGCTTTCAACTGAACAAAAATTTATATTCTAGAGAGAGAAAGTATTAATATATTTTTCTTATAAAGAACATTTTTTCTAAATTCTTTGTTTATATTTTTGAGAGCACACACATACAGAGTGTTTAAGTTGTGATACTCTTCATAGTCAGATCAACCAGATCCTTAAAGACATCATCAATCTATACAATTTGATTAGAGCAACAGAGGTGGTTTTTTGATACTACTCGATTTTATCTGAAGAGGAGGATAAACAATCAATATGAAGGGAAAAAAATACTTGAGGAGTATTTGTGTTCTTTCAGCTATTCTTTTGGAAGAATTGAGACGTTAGTTGGGAATCTGCAACAGTTGGACAAGGTAATCACAATTATAAGCCTGAGGAGTTCCACATCTAAGTTTTTGTCAGAGTGAAGTGTGTGTGAGTTTGAGACAGAGTCTATTGTACTTTGCTTCCAGATAGTGGATTGGTTTCTCTGGGGTTTTCTGTCTCACCCTCATAGTTTTTTCCTTCCTAGGGTTTCTACATAAAATTCTTGGTGTCATCTTTAAACTTTTCTTACTTGCTTTATTTATTTTGTGATTGGTTTGAATGCTTAATTGATAATTATTGTGGAAAATTAATCAATTATAAAAATTGGGTATGAAGACCTATTCATCCCCCTCTATGTCTAAGGATTAGCATCACACTCTAAATTAACTGAACCATTTTCGCACCGCGTAACTCACATTTGGTATCAGAGCGAGTTGCTTAATTTTGAGTTAAATTTTGTTTAGTAAATCTAGTTGTGAATTCCAGGATGTCTCATATTGTGTCTTTTGATGATGAAATTATTTTACCTCAATTTTATGATTCTACAATTGGTATGCATCTTGAATGGTCTAAGCTGAAAAGGGATTATGAAAAATTATTGGAGAAATTGAAACTTGCTCAAATTCATAGAAATATTTATAAATTGAAAGTTTCTGTCACTGATAAAATGAATCTTCTTGGTAAAGTTAAATTTCTGGAACAAGATGTTAAACAGATTAAAAAGGTTTAATAATTCACTTGAGTATAAGATTGATAATGTGAATAGTGAACTTGTTAAATCTAATCAATATTTTCAGAAATTTAACTCTGACATTTGTAAATTTGGTAAGTTAAATTTTCTAAAAACTTGAGTAATAAAAAAGTGTTTGATAAGCAGTGAATGTTGCGCATTCAATGGCCCTAAAATTATATGAGTTAGTGCCTTAGTAATATTTATTTAATATTTTAATAATAATTTGAATCTTTTTATAATTTTAGGTGATTAAGGGTAATTCTGATAAATAATAGTGCAGTCAGGCCACAGATGATGCTATTTTAGTAGGGAGATAAAACTTGACCCATGAGATATGTTTATATTGAAGATACAAGTTAAATGAACTAAGAAACTGGGCTGAAAATGAGTTTAAATGAAGAAAATGAGCATGGACCAATTCACATTAAAGACTGGGCCAATTTAGGCCTAGAAACTATTGAACCCATTTTGGTATTCTTGCCATAACTCTATATTCAAGTGTTAAAACGGCCTGAACTTCATATAATTTAAAGAAAATTCAATTCTGTACATTTTCAAATTTCACAAACATTTCCTAAAACGGATGTTTACAATACCATCCTGCCACATTTGCACAGTTACCACTTTTAAGGGTACAGGTGCCACTTTTTAGGGGTGCAGATGTGGCCATTATGGCACAGATGTGCATATAAGGGTGCAGGTGCCACTCCCAAGAGAGCAATTGCACCCTGTATGGGCGCAGATGAGCCCCTGGGATGCCAGGTGTCCCGTTTGTGCTGTTTTGTAAGATTAAAAAGGAGAAAGAAGAGGAAATTAGGGTATTTTGGAGTAGGAAGAGAAATACAAAGGCGATTTTGGTGATGATTATGGGCGAAAGTGAAAGATGACAATTTCATCATCGTTCAAGCCAGGACATCTGATTATGGGTGGCTAAACACCATTCTGGGGAAGTGATGTAACCCTAGCCTTTCTTTCAATGTTGTAAATTGTATCTTAATTTGGGGACATTTTAATTTGTGCAATGATTGTATAACCAAGACATAAACAATAGTTGTGCTATTAATTTTAATTTGAATGAATTATTTCATTACGTATTTACTCTTATTTTTGTAGAATGAACGAAAGTTTGTAGTGATTAGGGTTTGTTTCTTTTCAACTTCTGTGATTTTGTTAAGAAAGGTTATATAATAGTTTTCATTGATCATTTAATTTAGAATTTTGATAATTAGTACTAAGCAAAGATGGGCTATCACATCATTAGTTAGTTTATTTTGTAGTCTGTAGTCAAATGTATAGGCTCTACTAATCGAAGATGAGTTATGCTTAATTGTATGTTGAACGAATCCTCTTGATTGAATTGAAGTAGGCTTGTAACCATTATTTTTCGAATGCATAGGTTAGACGTCTCAAGTTAATACAATTGATCATTGTCAGAAGGTTAGTGGTGAAGTCAATTTCTAAGGCTTTATCTCTAGTATCTATCATTTATTTCTGTCATTTAATTTAAGCATTTTAATTTAAAAACATAACAAGTTCTCTCTGAATTAAATTAGACAATGTCTTGATAACTTAACAACAAAATCAAAGCAGTTTCTGTGGGTTCGACCCCTACTCATCACTTTACTAATTTTAGTAAAGTATTTATAGATTTTTATAAATTCTCTTTTGTCGAAGTGTAAAACAACAATGACACTATTACATAATATTTTATCGCGTTTTGCACATCGAACAAAAGGGCGCCATTGCCGGGGACTGCCGTCATGATTGCATTGTTCAGTTTAAAGATTAAGTCTTGTTTAATTATAATTTAGGACTTGCATATATTTTATTTTAAATTTGTTTTAGGTGTTTTGTGTGTTTGAATCTAGGTACAAGAGTTAGTACACAAGTGGGAAGAAGTTGAAACTTCAGGACCTCTTGTGAGTTTTTATATTTTAATTCATTCACTTATGTTTATGATTGTTAGTTTCTTCAAATTTTGAATATATATTTTTTGAAAACATGTCATTTGAGTATGGGTATCATTCGGAGGCATGTTTTCATCAATTTGGTTGTGATGTGGATTTTGGATATCAAAATTCAACGAATGTGTCCACCCAATTAGATGTATTGACATGGAAGTTGAAACAATTTATGACCTTTGGTCATGTTCTTACTCCTACTTACTTTTTCAGACTATAGGAGTTATGTGTATGTTGCTATAGTCCTTATCATCATGTGAGAGATTGTCCTATTACGAGATAATGTTCTAATTTTTTGCAAGGACAAGAAAATATAAATTTCTCTATATTGGGGAATGACTCTTATTCAAATACTTATAGCTCGGGATTTGAGGACAAAGTTTTGGTTGCACTTGGCAAACTTGATGAACAAACTAAATTGTTAAATTCACATTCGCAATCTTTAGCTAGGCTAGAAGTTCAAATCAAGCAAATAGCCAATGTTTTGAATTGTGAAAATCAAGAGGAACTTCCAAGTCAGCCCGTAACCAATATTGAACTCATATAACCAATTGAGTTAGACTGGACCCCCTTTGTGGAACCATTACTCAAATCGGAATTCGAAACTTACATGAAGAACTTAAGTGTGATCACTTAAGTACTATTGTTTTTGAACTAAGTAGTGATCAAATAAAAATGAATTAGAAACGTAGTCAAGAACAATTTAAAGGATCATGTTTTCATGAATTGGTCAAATTTTATTCGATTGATTCATTTTTCTTAAACCCTCACATGAACAATGATAAGAGGTGCCTAAAAATTATTTGGATTTCGGCACAAGAAAGCAAGGACAATATAGGGGGGACAATTTTAGACCTCCTCAAGAGGCGTGGTATAGGGTGAACCTTGCATTGAGAGTCGTAGATAGAGAGTGTGTTTCATTTTTTTATATATATTTTTTATTATTTTTTCTTTTGTTTTAGTTTTGTGTTTAATATTTTGCATTAATTATAATAGAGTTTGTAATTCCATTTTTGTGAGTTTTGTTTGTTTGGAGTATTTTTGGAGCCAGTAGCAGATTTGTTTTCAGTTTTGGTTTATTTATTGTTTTTTTTTAAGTTTCATTTGATATCTTTTATTGTGTTTGTTTTTCATTTAGTTCATTTGTTTTCTTTTAATATGTTTGGTGTGTAGTTTTGATTCTCATACCAGGTGTTAACATTCAAGTTTGAGTGGGTGGTCAACCTTTAATCATATGGATGTTTTACTCATCTTACGACTTTGTACCACCACGGTAATATTGTTCTATCACTTCCCATATGCTTCATATTTTTGTTACACATCGAGGACAATGTAAAATTTAAGTTTGGGGGTAAGGAAGGACAATTTGTTTGTGATTCTTATTCGTGATTTTGTGTTACTGTTAATTGTTATATAAAAAAAAACAACAGATCAATACATCTTGTAGGTTAGGAATTTTTATTTCTTAGTAATTTTGAACTTTTGAAATCATACTTTGATTCATATAAGTCACATCATTGCTCATTTTAGCTATCTTATAGTAATTGATTCCTAGTTTACTCTTTGCATGCACATGAGCACACTTGCATTTTTATTGTGGAATATGTACCTTCATCGTTGGTCTACATTTTATTAATGTCCAATTTGATTTAGAGAACCTTGAGAATAGATGTCCTTGGCATGATTGTTGAAAAAGATAAAAACAAAAAAAATTAATTAATTGTGTTTTATATTTGCATTGCAATAAGCCTTCTTGTCGAGCGACCGGGTCTCTTGCCTCAGTAAGCATTGAGAGTTCGCGTTTAAAGGTATGCAAGGTTGAGCAATAAATGATTTGACGGCTAGTTTAAGTTCGTAGCCTAGTAGACTAGGGTCATTAAGCCTTTTAGGATGTCTTTACATCTAATACCCTAAAACAGTCTGGTTTGGGAGTCATTGACCCAAAGCTTGTTACATGGGTTGCTAGAGAGCTTAGTAAACTTAGACATTGCACAACCACTCTTCAAGAAAAAAAAAAGAAAAAAAATCATTTATTTTTTTATTTTTGTGTGTTCATGCCTTGGTCATTTCATTTAAAAGAGGATTCTAATGATTTGAAGATGCTGCAATTTGAATTTAAGGATATGGTTAAGCTGCATGTTTAAATGTAAGTTCACTTTCATAAGAAGGCTATGATTGATTGCTATTTTAATATGTTAATTGAGCTTTGCGAGGAGAGTTTTGTTTTGACTCATGATTTTTAGAAGTTTGTAGATTGCTAATAAATGATAATTTCTTAAAATACTTGTTAAGGTAGTTATGATATTATAAAATAAGGAATCATGCATGAAGGAGTTTAGGGATCTTTTTGTCATTTCATTTATATATAAATAAAAGACAAGTGAAGTGTAAATGTAAAAATGTAGAGTGTAAATATCACCTCCCAAATAAAATAAAAGTATATATAATGGCGAAGGAAAGTAAATAAGGAGTTGTCCTCGTTTCCTTCTAAAGAAATAAAGTACACCATAAAAAGAAAGCATAACAACCTTAATAAAGAAAATAATTTTTGTCTCTCACTTAACATATATAATCAAGTTATAATTTTTATAAAAGGTAGGTTATCAATGTGTAACCGCATATACACTTATACCTCATAATTTACAACATTTATTAACAGTGGGTCTCACATGTATCTAGATCCCACTAATTTGTTTTTAGGAAAAAATATATTTTTGTGACCAAAATTAAAAAAATTTACTTTACACTGACCCTAAACTCAATAAAAGATAAATATAGACCAATCTTGAAAAATAATTGCCAATGAGTAACCATTTAACTTTAATGTCCAAAATACCTTCTTTTATCCTTTTTTTGTCTTCTCCAATTGCACTCCCAAATAGCAAAGTTGCAAAAGGCATAAAAGGAATCTAGGAAAGAAAGTAAGGAAGGAGAGATAGCTTATGTGACTTTGAAGAGGTGCTTTTCAGTCTCTCTCTCTATAAATATATATATTTAGACATATATGTTCGTCTTACAATTAATGCATGTGCATATATGTATTTTTTTTCTTTGGTGGGTTTGGAAAATTCACTTATGAGAAGGTGAGGCAACAGGTTTATTAACCAAGTCTATCTCCTCTCCTCAATTCCTTATTAATAAATTAGTTAAGCAATTTGTTCTAAATATGTCCTGGTTTAGCAACTTAATCCTAATTCCAATTTAAAAAATGAACAATTTATTTTTCAATCTATCCTAGGTGTTCAAGAAACCAAAAAAAAAAAAAAAATGATTCGTTTGGTTATTAATACAAAATGTGAGGTTTGTAATTAATTGCACCCAAATTAGTTTTTTTTTTTGTATGAAGGGTATTTTGGGTATTAAGGTTAAATGGTCACTTATTAGCAATTAGTTTTTAAGTTTGGTCACTATCTAGCTTTTATTAAGTTTAAGGTCATCAAAAAGAAAAAAAAATTCAATTTTGGTCGCTAAAATCTAATTTTCCCTTGTTTTTATAAGTAAAAGAGTGCACAAAGTCTTTATTTTCTTTAGTATGAAAAGTGAAAGTTGAATGGAAGATAAGGTGGGAGCTAGTGTTTGAAGAGTTATATCTAGGGAGTAAAAGGAGCATTTTTCACAGGTATTTTGATTTAGTAGGAAAGAATGAGAAAGAAGTGGAATAAGTATTAATTCATGAAAACAGATCATTTATGGTGTATTAGACGGTTTAATGCACAAAGGAAGGCAAAGATCATCTTACAAACAATGAGGTCCATTTTATTTGTGGGGTCCACTCTATCTCAAGAGTGATGAAATACTCTCCAGAAAATTTCGCGCATGAGGTGGCCAGTCTCATACACAAAACCTGGGAGATATATACAACTGGTAGCAACAAGCATAGATGCAAAAGAAAGAAATAGAATAATTGCTAAAAGCTGAACAGAAATCCCATTGAACTGAAATAATTGATAAATAAATAAATATATTCTGGTAATACAATTTGGAAGTCCCGTAACCCAAGGACCCCTTAACCAGAAAGAACAAAAGTTTTTAAATTCTAAAATTAATACCAACAATCAAAGTCTCAAAAGTTCATAGTATGACTCTTGAAGAAGACAAGTTCCTACCCTGTAACTGATGTGATGAGACGTCTGCTACAACCAAATCCTAAAACTCTATCCTCGCGGTGGAACCTGTCTGAAACCTGAAATATCAACACAGTGGGTTAAACCCACGAGCAAGTTCTATCTACTACATCCCAATCAGAGAACCAATATACATACCCTCAGTATAAGGGACACAAAATAAGTCTATAGATTTAACCCACAAGTTATTCTTTTACCCAGTTTCGTGTTTCCAAAACCACCGTCAATATTTATAATATTCCACCCAAACCCTTATTATGCAAATGTGAACACATTCCTTATGTTCAGCAGAAATAAACATAATATAAAATAATATCAAGTTTAAGCAATCCTAACATGCCATCATTTAATCTTTTGATACCTTAATAGGTATAGATATATACATACTAGTCATTTCCTATTTACCTCATGTTTTCAGAAGTAAAATCATCTTATAGATTGTTCTAACACACCCTTATCATCCAACAATGAACACATTCTTTAAGTTCAAAATAAAGAAAACATGTGCATACACATATAGATACCTTATTAGATATGGGCGATTCTGACACGCCAAATAAATTGTATAGATACCTTATTAGGTATGGGCGATCCTAACACGCCAAATAAAATGTATAGATACCTTATTAGGTATGGGCGATCCTGACACGCCGGGCAATCCTGACATGCCAAATAAAATGCATAGATACCTTATTAGGTATGGGCGATCCTGACACGCCGGGCAATCCTTACATGCCAAATAAAATATATAGATACCTTATTAGGTATGGGCGATCCTGACACGCCGGGCAATCCTTACATGCCAAAATAAAATGCATAGATACATTCCAATATGCAATATAAAATAACAAGGTGCATTATGATTTAAATTTGCACAACCGTTATTTCAAATCATCCAACATGAAATTATTATCATAAGACAAATCGTTCACAAGTAGACTATAATCAAGTATTTGATGGGCATTTATATCTTTAAAGGAAAATATATTCCAATAAACCAAATAACCCAAGCAACCATTATAGAAGCAATTTCCCAACTCAACCTTCAATGCACTCAAATATATAAGGGAGTCTAAACCTAACTTTTATCTAGGTTTCTGGACATATTCTACTGCTAAGAACCCTATTAAATCATGCTGGAATTTCCTAGAATTTTTGAGAATTTTAAAAATTATTATTCTAGCAAAAAGAAAATAAACATAATTCGAGGCATACTTTTACAACCAACACAATCACAAGGGAGACTCATTATGACATGAAATTTAAAACCCAAGTGCATTTTAATCCTATAAAGTTACCTAAATTTTTCTAGAATTTTCTGGAATTTTAAAATATTTTCTAAAAATAAAAGAAGGTGAAAATCCAACTTTTAGACACTTTAAAAATAAATTGAACAACAAGGAAAAATTATTTTGAGTTGAAAATTTAAACCCAAGTGTATTTATCCTCCAGAGAATTACAGTAAAAATTTGGGAATTTTTGGAATTATAAAAGTATTTTCTAAAATTACAGAAAGTGAAAAACCCAACTTTTGGACACTTTAAAAATCAATTGAACAACAAGAAATGATCACTTTGAGTTGAAACTTTAAACCCAAGTGTATTTAGCCTCCAGAGGGCTACAGTAAAAATTTCGGAATTTTTGAAAATTTCTAACTATTTTCTAAAATTAAAGAGGCTGAAAAATCCAGTTTTTAGACACTTTAAAAATTAATTTAAAGATAATGGTAAATAATTTTGATATGAAATTTAAACCCCAAGCCCCTTAAGCTCCCAGGAAGTTTACATAAAATTTTGGGAATTTTTAGAATTATAAAAGTATTTTAAAAAAATGATTTTTTCTAGATTTTCAAGTTTTTCCAAAAATTTCAAAAATACAAAATAAATATCAAAACAATTCGGAATGGGCCCATATTAGACCCAGAGGTGGGCCCTCGAGAGTGGGGCCCGAAAATAATTTTCCGGCCACCTGCCGGCCCCGGAGCCGGCGGCACGCGCCCCCACGCGCAGGCGACCTTGCCCCCACATTTTTTTTTTTTTTCTTTCTTCCTTCTTCTTTCTTCTTCCCACGGCTGAAGCTTTAACTCAACAATGGTGGCCGAACTTTCCGACCATTTTCCGGTCACTTCCGGATACCGAATCGCGCGTATGAATATACCATTGAACTCGTCTCGATCTAATCTACGCATTGGTACCAAATTCACGCCCTCTCATGGCCTAAATCAAAAACGCCCAATTTCAAGTTTCGAAAATCTAAAATTTCAAAGTCAGATTCCCATCAATCTACCCAACGGTTTACAACCAAATTTTCAAGGGTTGTTCTAGGAAGTAAGATCTACCTATTGATCGGAACAAAATCCCTCAAAAATGATAAACACAGTAAACCCAAATTTCATGTTCGTATATATATACACCCGCCTATACAATCATATATGCATGTATATACATATGCAAAAATACCCTAAAATAGTACCAAAACTCTAAAATCCTAATGTTTAATTCACAGAATTATTCCTAGCATGCAAAATCATTTAATTTCATAAATAAATGCATACAAATTTCTAGCAACATGTTTATACAATTAGCATAATTAATTCTCACAAAATTTATCAACAGAGAAAACAACATACAATTATATACAAATTTTCAAAATAAACACAATCCTCAAACCTAGACTATGCATACGGATTCAAAGGGGAAGAGAAGAATCAAACTTGCCTTTTTTCTGACGAATCAACTTGTTCACCCTATCGTCACTCCCTTCTCTCTTTCGTTTACTCTCTTTTAATTCTGTGCGTAAAACAACGGCAAACCCTAATTTCTTCTTCTTTTCTTTTCCTTTTTGTTTTAATTATTCTTTTATTTATTTTTCTCAAACTAATTAAAAATCAAATCAATAATACTAACAATAGCAATAAAAATATTATTACAACCCTAGGCCCATCATTTTAAACATAACCTTAGCCCACTCATCCTAGCCCAAATTCCTCCCTAGCCCAACCCAAAACATTTAAATAAAATAACACACAATTGATACCAATTCACATAAAATGACAATATGCATGTATAAAAGACAAGCAACTCACCTACAATAATAATTTATATAAAAAAAACATTTAACATGAATTAATAAAAATAAAGTAATAATGTAAAGAGATTAAATTGACACCTAAATTTTCCGGGGTATTACAAGTGATCTCCATGATCTTCTCTATACTAAATTGTCTAGTGTACAAGAGATGATCCAAATTTATTATGTTCCATTTGGTAGGAAGGAAGAAAATTGGATAGAAGGGAAAGAAGAAAAGATGGACGATACATCTCCAGAGAAGAGATAATGCCATTCTCTCTTTTTGTTTTGTTAAATGGAAGATAATGGAATGAGTAACAGCTTACTTTGTTTGTTAGAAGAGATCGAAGGAAAGAGAGATTGCTAATGTTGAATCTATTTAATAATTATAAAGGGTAGTATTGTAATTTAAATTTTTCATAACACTCTAACTTTTCATCTTTTCTATTTTTCGTCCATATTTGGAGAGATGAAAATTTATAAAGCAGGAATGATGGTGTTAGGAAGTGTGGAGCTTGATTATACTATACACCTTGGCCCAACTTTTTAGAGGGGTATTTTAGTAATTTTATACTTTGTTATGTAGCCCTAGGATGTGCCTATATATACAATCTAAACTCTCTGTAATTGTATGCCGTTTTTCTCATCATAGTGAAAACCCTACAACACTAAGGACGTAACCCTAGATTTTGGGTGATCCTTGTAAATCTGTGTGTCTTTGCTTGTGTGTTTGATCTTCTTTTCTATTAATTTTTGCAACAACTGGTATCAGAGCCTCAGGTTCGAGTGGGAGCGATGGTTGCAAAAGAAGGAAAGATCAGGATCGAAGGAAAGTTCAATAGAACAGATTTTTGGTTTTGGAAAATGCAAATTGAAGACTATCTATATCAAAAAAATCTATATCAGCCTCTTTCAGGAACGAAACCAGAAGACATGAAAGATGTTGATTGGGCTATGCTTGATTGATAGGCTCTAGGAGTTATTCGATTGGCTCTGTCTCACAACATCGCCTTTAACATAGCGAATGAGAAGATAATGGTAGGTTTGATGGTAGCCCTTCCAGATATGTATGAGAAACCCTCTACGTCCAACAAGGTATATTTGATGTGGCATTTATTTAATATGAGGATGTCAGAAGGTGCGTTAGTGGTGAACCATCTGAACGAGTTCAACACAGTTATGACTCAGTTGAGCAATATGGAAATCGATTTTGATGATGAGATCAGGGCCTTGATTTTATTATCCTCTTTACCAAAAAGTTGAAACGGTACTGTTATGGTAGTGAGTAGTTCTTCTGAAAAAGGTGAGTTAAAGTTTGATGATGTTCGGGACTTGATTCTTAGTGAAGAATTTTGTAGGAGAGAAATAGGCAAACCATCTGGATCTGCTCTAAATATAGAGAGCAGAGGAAGAACTTCTGAAAGAATAGGCACGGATCACAGTAAATCAAAATCCAAAAGTAAAGGCAAGTCAAGTACTAGAAAATTTCCTGGCAATTGAATTGTGGAAAAAAGGGACATTTAAAGAAAGACTGTTAGGCACCAATAAAAAATGGCAAAGGGGAGTAGAAATCTGTAAACGCAGTTCCAGAAGATATTGCTGATGCTCTAATTTTGAGTGTGGATAGTCCAGTTGAGTCATGGGTTCTTAACTCGGGTGCATTGTTTCACTCTACTCCATATCGTGAAATCATGGAGAACTATGTTAGTGGTGATTTCAGAAAGGTTTATTTAGCTGATGATGAACCTTTGAATATTGTGGGTAAGGGAGATGTTCGGATCAAACAATCTAATGGGACTGTTTGGAAGATTCAGAATATGAGACATGTTCCCAGTTTGAAGAGAAACTTGATTTCTGTGGGACAACTTGATGATGAAGGGCATGCAGTAAACTTCGTGGGTGGTTTGTGGAAAATCACCATAGAAGCTATGGTTGTGTCTCGTGGAAGCAAGATTAGTACTCTCTACATAATGACAAACACCAGGAATGCTGTTGCAATTGCTGATTCAGGCATTAATTAAAACATGTGGCACCATAGGATGGGTCATATGAGTGAAAAGGGGATGAAGACACTTCTGTCAAAGGGGAAACTGTTGGGAATTAAATCAGTGAAAATTGGTTTATGCAAGGATTGCATCTTCGAAAAACAAAAATGGGTCAATTTTTCAAAGGCTGGTATGAAACCTAAGACAGAAAAATTAGAGTTGGTTCATACAAACGTATGGGGACCTTCTCCAGTTTCATCTCTTAGCGGCTTATCATATTATGTTACATTCATCGATGATTTGACAAGAAAGGTATGGATTTATTTTCTAAAAAATAAATCTGATGTATTTGACAGTTTCAAGAAGTGGAAAGCTATGGTGGAGAATGAAACAAGATTGAAGATAAAGTGTTTCAGGTTTGATAATGGAGGTGAGTATGACGACAGATGCTTCAAAGAGTTCTGTGCTACTAGTGGGATCAGAATGGAGAATACTGTTCCTAGAACACCATAGCAAAACGGTGTCGTAGAGCGCATGAATAGAACCTTGAATGAGCATGCTTGGAGTATGAGGATACATGTTGGGTTCCCTAAGATGTTTTGGGCTGATGCAATTAACACTACAACATACTTGATCAACTGGGGACCTTTTATTCTTTTAGATGGAGACTTACCAGAGGAGGCTTGGAGCGAAAAAGAGGTAAACCTTTCACACCGAAAGTGTTTGGCTATGTTTCGTATGTGCACATAAGTTCTGATGCTAGAAGTAAGTTTGATCCAAAATTCAAAAAGTGTACTTTTATTGGGTATGGCACTGATGAGTTTGGTTATCGTTTCTGGAATGATCAAAATTAGAAGATTATTAGAAGTAGAGATATCATATTAAATGAGAAAGTAATGTATAAGGACAGACCAATAGTAGTATCTATTAATGCAGATGCTCATGTTGAAAGTGATGGGTTTATTGAGTTGGAGGAAATCACTGAGGATGATGTGTAGAGGAGAGTTCAGAATAATCCAAAAAATATAGTTCCACAGGTGGAACAAGGCACACCTATGATTGCGGTGAGACGATCCTCCAAAATCTCTAGACCTACACAACGGTATTCACCCTCTTTACACTTTTGTTGTTGTCTGATGGTGGTGAGCCAGAGTGTTATAATGAAGAAGTGCAGGTTGATGATTCAACCAAGTGGGAGTCAACTATGCAGAATGAGATGAACTCACTCACGTCAAATCAGACGTGGGAGCTAACTGAGCTACCAAAAGGCAAGAAGGCTTTATGTAACAAGTGGGTTTACCAGATTAAGGAATAACATGATGGCAAGAAACGTTACAAAGCCAGATTAGTTGTGAAGGGATTTCAACAGAAGGAAGGTGTTGACTACACTGAGATTTTTTCTCCGGTTGTGAAGCTGACTACAATTAGATTGGTACTAGGAATTGTGGCTACAGAAGACTTGCATCTTGAGCAGTTAGATGTGAAGACTGCTTTCCTTCATGGTGATTTAGAGGAGGAAATCTATGTGAGACAACCACAGGGATTCATAGTGACTGGTAAGGAGGGTTTGGTATGCAAGCTGAAAAAGAGCTTGTATGATTTGAAGCAAGCCTTGAGATAGTGGTACAAGAATTTCGATGGATTCATGTGTAGTAGTGGCTATAAAAGGTGTCAGGCAGATCACTGTTGTTATGTAAAGAGTTTTGATAGCAGTTATATTATTTTGCTTTTGTATGTGGATGATGTGTTAATTGTAGGTTCAAGTCTTGATGAGATTAATAATCTGAAGAGACAGTTGTCTAAGCACTTTGCAATGAAAGATCTGGGTGATGTAAAACAGATTATTAGTATAAGGATTTGCAGGGACAGAGTGGGTGATACTCTGGTAGTTCTTGTTCTTGTGCTATATAGTGGCTGGAGTTTCGACAGTGATGTTAGAGGTGGCCATGGATTGGCTTTCGATCGATGTTATAGTTTGTGATTCAATGAGCGGAATTTATTTTCTCTAGCTAGAATTCTTGATTGTTGGAGGGCGATGATGAATTGGTGTCCGGAGTGTGGTCTGTAGTTTCAGTTTTGGGGTTGGTTTGTAACAGAGGATGGAAAGATGTGGGTTTTGGTTTGTGGCGACGTCGACGAATACACAGAGAGAGAGGAGTGAAATTTGTTAAGGGTAGATTGGTAAAATTACATTTTCTGTTAAAAAATAGACTATCACTAACTCTGACAGGGGTGTCAAAGCAATATCAAATTAAGTTCTACTCGTGAATAATAAACGTAAACCTAGGAGGTGTCAAAGCAATTTATCCAACATTATTTCATCACACCTAGTTGTTAGAAAATCCTCACTGCTAGAAGGTTATATAGTGTTTAAAAACAAATTATTTAGATCATATTTCATAATTACATTTTTCTTAAAACAATTCTCTACTAGCAAACAGAATTCAAAGAGTATAAAATATGAATTCTAGCTCAAAATCTTTATACCATCAAACACATCTCAAAGTGACTTTAAAATAAAAGCACTTCTAACGTGTTAAACTAGTGCAACACTAGACAATATTTTTATGTTTAGAAAAATATTTTTTTCATTGTAAACCACATTTTTCTAGTGGCAAATCTAGCTAATTGACACAGGAATCAAGACCACATTCGATCTTGTGTTTAGATTCTGTATTGTTTATACAATCCAATAAATTGTTTTTGAATTTGCGATATAAAATTGTTACATAAGCAATTTAATGTAACCGATGTAAAATTTACACAAGTAATGTAAAATTGTTGCCTTAAATACCTTATTTTACTTTAATCTGATATAACTTTAATCATGCAGTTATCAACCAAAGCTTTTGTGAAACTCATACAGTGGATGCGATTAAGAGTTGACACTTGGCAACTTATTATATGAAGTTATAGCTAGCTTATGTTGGGAATTAATCCCCTTTCATTCAGCACATTGGAAGCATATTATCACATCAACAATTACACAAGCATATATGGAATTAACAATCAAACACATCTACTCACAAGACAATATTTTACATGGTTCACCCAGCTCTAGGGCTACATCTATGGAGAAAGAGATTTCATTATATTGAGAAGAGAATATGCAGCACGCGGAAAGCATGCCTACCACAGACACTATTTCACCCTCTCTTGGCATCTTCCTCCCGGAATTACATATTCTCTTTCCTCTCCTCACAACACTCACCAACCCCTTACATCTTTTCTCTCTCTCTCTCACTCTCTTTCTTTCCCTTTAACCTTGCCTCTATTTATAGGGTCTCCAAACTCATTCCTTATTGTACAAGGATTACAATTTAATTGAAGCCCAATATGTGCCTAACAAGAAATTATCAAATAAATTACAACTCTAAAATAAAAACAGGATTATAATATGAATATGAGCCACAATTCCTAACAATCTCCACCTTGACTCAAATTCCATCAACACAAACCTCTATAGCTCCACCTCGACTGAAGATTCCTCCACCTCGAATCAAACTCGAACACGTACACCATCTCCATTGGTGTTTAGTTTCTCACACTTGAAAATCTGGCCACCAATCAATCATCATCACTCATCATCATCATCTCTACCCCCTAAACTCTCTTCTATTCTCACTCACTACTCCATTCTATTTCTTCTCTTACTGCTTTTCTAGACCGAAAATAGCAAACTTTCCTTCTTTATACCAACATCCTGCCCCATCTTGAAAATGAGCATCCTCCAGCTTGTTCCAAGCTAGACTTATTCCTCATGGGCTTCACACTATCATCATCATCATCGTGTCTTCATCAACTCTGATTATATCTCTATAACTCTTCACTATCAACCTTCTGCTCTGATATATTGCCAATCTTCGGTTCTAATCTTCAGGACCAACCACAAGCTTTGACCCACCATTGGTTCTGATACCAGTTGTTGGGAATTAATTCCCTTTCATTCGACACATCGGAAGCAAATCATCACATCAAAAATCATACAAGCATATATGGAAATAACAATCAAACACGTCTACGCACAAGACAATATTTACATGGTTCACCCAACTCTAGGGTTACGTCCATGGAGAGAGAGATTTCATTATATTGAGAAGAGAATATGCAACACGCGAAAAATATGTCTACTACACACTCTTTCACTCTCTCTTGGCATCTTCCCCCCAAAATTACATATACTCTCTCCTCTCCTCACAGCACTTACCAATCCCTTACATCTTCCCCCCCCTCTCTCTTTCCCTTTAAACCCGCATCTATTTATAGAGTCTCCAAACTTATTTCTTATTGTATAAGGATTATAATTTACTTGAAGCCCAAGACGTGCCTAACAAGAAATTACCAAATAAATTACAACTCTAAAATAGAAACACAATTATAATAGGAGTATGAATCACAATTCCTAACAGCTCATGTGAAGCAATTCTCGCAGTAACATCCAGTGACAATGTTTATAACTATCCTGTGAAGTAATTTTCGTAGTAACGTCCAGTGACAACGTTTATAACTATCATTGGTAATTCAGGTTACTATAATTGGTGACATCAATCACTAGTAAATCACGTTACTAAAATATATGGTTAGTGTCGCCCATTATAATAACGTGATAAATGCTATCACTTGACATTACTGCACAAATTGCCTCACAAGAAATGATTTCTCTCCGAAATGAAAATCCATAACTAGATTGTTTTATGGATATATAGGTGGATTGTGTTGGTCCTTCTTGGGTACTTCACTCCCACTGTCTTCCATATAAATAAACACCCATCAGCAATTTTGGCTAGATTGTGTTACTAGTTTGTTTTGCTTTGCCTAAAAGTTGCCTCACAGTAAGTCTCTCTCTCTCCCTCTCTCTGTATGTTTTGATCTTGATGGTCTCCATGGATGGAGAAAACCAATTTGCCAATAACAGTAGATCGACCATGGCATTGATCTGTTCGTAAGAGAAAGCAAGATTGCATAAACACTAGTTGTGTGCTACTCTTTTTAGCTAGCTTCACCTCCTTTTTATCTGTTTTATGATGCCATAAACAATGAACATCTCTCTCTCTCTCATGGTTCATCACATGGTTTTTTTTTTTAAATGCACAAATTAGTTTGCAGAGACTTGAACTCTCAACTTTCACTTTAAGAGATAGAAAAGATACCACTAGATTATAATTCTTGATGATCATATGATTTTTTTTTTGTTCCTTTTTGTTTTAGACAAGAAACTCACAAACTAATTTGTTAGTCTGGGGACTTGAACCCTCAACTTTTCCTTTAAGAGACAGAGAAGACACTAGATTATTATTCTGATGATGACATGATCTTGCTTTAGAAGTGGATGTTGATCTCAATCTTGCTTTATAACAGAAAATGGAGTTTTCTACTCCTATCTTATATCTGTCGTCTTTTATTTATTTCTTTGTTTCCTCTCTTTTTTCTGCATAAAACACAGGCTCATGAGACCTTTCTCTCAATTTTATATTTTGATAAATTCTGTCAACGGAGTTAATTCACACTACTTTATATCCTATATATATATATATATATATTTGGTTCTTGTTTTAGTGTTTAAGAATGTATGATGTTCTAGCTTGTTAGATCTTAATAGTCTCCATGTTGACATATGATTAATTGTTAAGCTTAGATGATCATCTTTTGACAAATATTCTCAACTTGATTGATCTAATAATTCAAAATTTTGCCAGCCCTTTGAATTCGAGGCCAGATCATTATTTGGACACTTTGTGGGCCCCACAACAACTCTTCTTGTGTTAGATTACAACTAAATACTGTTATAAATTAATTATGGTCTTGGCATTACGCTATACTAAGATGGTAACACCTAATTAGTGTAATAAAAAGAGTGGATCTGTACCTGACATTTATTTATTTAGAGAAATTATGTCGCTGCGAGAATATTATCAGTCCTTGTAATTATTATCTTTCTCCGGATTCTCTTTTTACATTCATTTTTATTACATATCATTTATTTTATAAGGACAATACTTGGTCCAATCCTATACGAATCAAGTTAGTTCTCATAAATGATGTGGTTCAATAAAAGTGTAACACGTGTTTAAAAGGAAAGAAATTAAAAATAGGTATTACCCATTTCTTACGGATTAAACTGAATGACAATGTTGGACTCCGATTCTCCAATCAATGCATCTTAACATTCGTCATTGTTAAACTTCTCACAAATTTGATACAACAAAACCCAAATTCTCATATCCAAAAATTGCATAGATCTAATCAGATTTAAAATAAACAATCATATACATTTATATATATATATATATACATACATGGGTCTCTTCACTTTAAATATATAGGTGAATAGATTGAGAAGAGACCAAGATGTTATATATATATATATATATTGATTGTTACTGAAATATATACAGTATTGTTACAAAAATACATATGGGTATATGTATATTAGTGCTGAAAGGGAGAGAAATATAATTTGGATCAAGACGAGAGAGAGAGATACACGCATGAGAGAGTGTTTGTTGCAGGTGAGAAAGTGCAAGAGAGAGAAATATAAATGGAAGAGATTGCTGTAGATGAGAGAGAATCCGGTTCGGGTTATGGGTTAACCTGTTAAGAAATTGATTTGTTTCATTTGTAACATCTTTAAATATTTTTATCAATTTGAGACACTTGCCACTTTTATTGAGCCACATCACCTATGAGAACCAATTTGGTTCGCATAGGGTTGGACCCAAGTATTGTTCATTTTATAATAGAATAATATTTAGGTTCAATCTTAGGTGAACCAACTTAATTCACCTAGCTGATGTGGTCCAATTAAAAAGGTCATGTGTACTAAAAAAATTATATATTATTAAAAAATAAAAAATAAAAAAACTAAACCCGAATTAAAATAGTTAACCCAATAGAATTCATCTAACTAAATAACTTGCAAAACTCATCTTCTATTCCAAAACCCTAACCGCCACACTCCACCCTCTATTGTTGCCGCCGCTCCCTCTCTGCATCTCTCTCTTTCCACCCACCTAATAAGGAAGAGTGAAACAGATTTCGAACATATCAACACAAAAAAGAAATCAGACGTAGAGGATTTTGCACAATCAATTGCAAGAATTGCTCTAGCGCATGTGTCTTAGATTGCAGGTGTCATAATCTTTAGCAATCAGTCAAAGATGAGTGATATGAGGCCGAGATGAGAAAGAGGAAGATGATCAGAGGAGGAGGAAGGCAAGCGTAATAGACAGGGAGAGAGAGAAGAGAGAAAAAAATCTTAAGAAAAATTTGAATCTTATAATTTTGCCATTTGAGATAGGTTTTGTTCATTTTTAATTTTATTCTTCTTTTAGACAAGTGTTTAAGTTTAATTGAGCCATATCAACTAGCTAGGTGAACCTAGAGTTGAACCCAAATATTATTCTCTAAGATATTTAATTTTTTTATTATCATTTCTAATAATTTGATCCTTTTGACTTTAATCTCCCTCTTTATCTCTTACTTTCTGTATAAATTAGTCTCTCTTTTACCAGACTATTTATAACTCATTTTTTGCGTATCTCCATGCCAGCTAAATTTATTTTTTCTTCTCTTATTACTAATAGTTGCAAGACTTGTAACACCTAATTTTTCCCTTAAATTTTATTTAGTTAGGCTGTCTCTTTTAGTCACCCCAGAACACTTTATTAGTAATTGGATATAAAGTTGACCCGTGTTTTCTCAATCCAATGACGAAAGCACTTTCATAAAAAATTTTCTCACTTATTTATTTATTTAAAAATATACATACGTAAACTCGAACGTCCTGAGTTTAATTCTCACCATGTGCAAAAAACTTGAATTTAAATAATATGTGTTATTTACAGGTGATTGTACATATTCAAAATATACCTTCCAGTCGTAAGTGCAGCTGTCTTCCTCGAAAAAGAAAAAAACTATACATACCCACAAACACAATGTGTTTATATATATATATATATATATATATTTGCATGGCCTTCATGTCTTCTTTCTTTAAGATTGAGAACTGATTTTTCACTTCACAGGTTTAAGGAAATGGAGGTTAATTCAATTGTGGCAGCACAACTCGCAAAAATTTCGTCTCCTATTTCGGGTGGCGATATCAACTGTAACCAAGCAGACCAAAGAATTTCTAAGGAAAATGATCAGCAGAACTTTGTAAACACAAATAATCATCCATCTTACATTCAGGTATGTCATTATACCATTCTATCTGTTTTTTTTTTTTCCAATAACCGGAGTGATCGGGACTTTGTCCTGACTAATTCCCTGAATTCAGAAATGCGCCTCCCCACCTCAGCTAAGTAAGTGGTTGAGTAACTCGCAGAGTATGACAACAGAAAGTTACTCCAAAAAATTGTTTGTACTTGAGAAGAGTTGAACAACAAATCTGATACTTCGTGAGAGACCAAAGCCTTACCATTTCTCTGTTTCCTTGTAATTTTTTGAAAATTTTGGAGTTAATTAAAGCCAAGTTACTCATGTCGAGTATTCTATATGGTTATAAGAACCATATTTTGTCCCTCAAGCCTATATATATATATATATATATATCTTTCAATAACCTGAATGTTATGTTAACAGGCTAAGCCATGTTTACTGAGCAAAAGGGCACAAAGCAACAATGACCAAGTTCGCGATTATGCGAAAGTTCCACCAGTTGGAAGTCCAAATGTTGCAGGTTTCAACTATTCGGGCACTACTTCCTCACTTGCTACTTCTCTTAACCAGAACAAAACTACTGTAATCCCGACTCGTGCAAGATCTGAGAGGAAATTTAGGAAGAAAACCAGTGATTCTAAGCGCTTCTTCTGCAAATTTTGTGCAAGGACAAAAAGTCCTCTGTGGAGAAAAGGTCCCGACGGCCCACAAGTAAATTTCTGTCACTTCAAAATGAATATATGATTCTATGATATATCCATATATTGTTGCTTTTGTTGATGCATGTTGCTGTTATTATTGATATTGTCATCTAGCTATATAGATACACGTATCTTTAGTATTAAATATGTATATAATTGATGAAAACCCTCAAGTACTTAGTGTACGTATTTATACGATTCCTCTTCATGCATGCTTGCTATTTTAATGTTCTTAAAGAAGAAATTACAAGGATTATAAGATGATCGTGTACCATGCATGCATATGAAAAGATACGTCACTTTTTTTTGCTTGTCAAACGCATGCACACGCTTGCAATTGCCCTTGTGGAGACTTGACATCTCGACATTCCACGTGAAAACTAGAAGAGATACCACCGATAGTCAACATAAAGTGCAACATCAATCGTAAAAACAAGAAATCTATTTTTTTTTAAAAGGCAAAGCAAAGTATATTGTATAGAAAAGAAGAGAGAATGTATGTGTAGAGCCGCGAATATTTATTTTATATTATTTAAGTGCTAATTGTAATTAAGCATGAAAATTTTGCTTGAGTACGTGTTTTGTGAGTTAAAGGGTCTTTTGTGTTTTCGGGTACGAGTTGGGTGACCCAGATGGTGTTTACGGACTCTTGGGAGTTGATGTAAAGGTATATGTAAACTTTGAGGAGCTTAAGTGAAAGTGTGAAGAGATGGAAATTTTAGTATGCAATTACTTAGAAGTGTCTGGTAACAAGGAGCATTACTTAGAAAGATAACTTTGAAATTGAAGGGAAGGTCGTCCAAGAGCCATCTGAGATGAAATAGCTAACTTTTAAAAAAATTCCTATAGTGAAAATTTGAATGACTAACACACTGACTCTACTAGCCAAAGGACTCATTGGCATCTAATTGTCGAACTATAATATAGTTAAATTCCCATTACCAATAGTATGTTTGAGAAGAGGCCATGTTACTAATCTCAACTAGAGAATTTTTGTCGAGATCCAATTTTTTTATTATTATATATTTGTTTATTTTCTGAAATAAGATTATAACTAATATGACATGTTTTAAATTTGATTTTCATATGTGGGGACTTGTTTTGAGGTCCAGATATTTTTTCGAGCCATTTGGCTTAATTTGATATTTTCAAGTCGGTAGAGCTCGGGACATGGGTTGAGTGGGCCCAGGAAATCAGAAAATATTTGAGAATTATTTTATTTTAGGTTTTGATAATTTGAGAGGTTAGAATAGATAGAAGAGAGATCGATTGAATTTCAGAGCCATAACCGCTTACGGAGTCAAAAACGAAGCCGAGAGGATACATTAAGTGGCACAAGGGCATTGTTTGGTTATTTCACGCTGTAGATATTATAAATATTTTTATGGCTGAGATTATCTTCATTTGTAAGGTTCCTACAGCCAGCCAAAGCTTCTTATTTCTCTCCTTTTCATATCTCTTCCTTCTTTATTTGATTTGGGGCCCTTAAGGTGGGATTCGAAAGGTGCCAAAGAATAAAGGATCGTTCTACGCGGTGGGGGCATCATTTTGATCCAAACAAAGTAAATTTTGGGTGGTTTTTGATTTGATGGAATTAAGTTTTTCCTTGTGAATTTCATCTCTTAACGTAGGCGGTGTGTGTTGTGTCTTCCTTTTCAAGTTCATTTCATGTTAATGCATAAATTATGATTTTAACATGTTATAGTTGTGATTTTTAGTTTTATGATGATAACTTCATGTTTATATGGATGTTTAAAAAATTTCTCTGGTGAAAATATTTTAAATTGTGATATAGAATTTAGACCTTATGATTATATGCAATATATGATAGGTTTTGCATATATGAGATTTATGTGATACTGTAAAAGATGTGATGCTATGTGGTTGGGCGTAATGTCTCAATGCGGTTTGTTTTGAAAAATTGAAATAGTATGTATTAATAATGGTTCCTTGCATGACATGCTAGAAATGAACCTAAAACATGAAGTGGGTGCTTATGCATCGATGAATTGTGTGTGTGAATGCTAAATATTACATGTTTAAACGAATGTATTGGTTTTCTCGGAAAGGTGACTGATGTTGGAAAGGAAAGGGGAAAAGATCCTCCGGAGTTGAAAATTTTCAAACTTGCATAAAAGGGCTGTTACCAGTGGGTTAGTAGCTCGGGAGAACTATTGAACAGTATAGGGCTTCAACACATATCGGTGTTGTGTGTGTGAGTTGTGCGCACTTCTGAACTTGATGTGATTTTGGAATGAACTTTTGATTTAAGTTGGTATCTTGTCACATTGATGTATATGATGCATTTGTGAGAGTATGTATGTGATGAATTAAAATTTTATGATTTGTCGTGTATCATAATGTTTATGCCATGCTCAACTTATAAATGAGTTCATAACTAGAATGCTAAGTGGTATGTCCCATGGTTATATAATTGCATTCTTTCTATTCTATGCATAGATATGAATTGTGAGACATGGGTGGATTGCACAACATATTAATTTGAGTACGTGGCTTTTTGCCCATCCCCTTACAATAATAAATTTAAGGTAAAAAACTAGCGACGGGTGATCCGTGACCTTTTGGACTAGAAGTTCATTTTGAGGATCATTTTTGGTATATGTTAACATAGATTGGAAATTTAGATGGAACATATGTAATTTGGCTAGGAACAAATGTGTTATGCATGTATATTGTTCTCCTTTTTAAAATTTACCCTCTTTTCCTCAAGATGTGTATTTTTTGGACAAGTTCAAATTCTTGAGATGTTGTATCTTGAATTTGATTTCCTTTATGATTAATGTATAAATATGTTGAACTCACATATATATGTTATAGATGGTTTTAGAAGATTCTTGGGCATTTTGGAGAGGTTTTAGAGCCAAAAAGTTTAAAATTTGGCCCCTAAACTAGTAGGTTACGATACTTGATATGATACATCTATAATTGATCATAATTCCAATTACGATCAATTGTAATTATTATTCACAGTACAGTAAAATTCTATCCAACTTTCAAACGAGTGTATATTCTTCGTTTCAAATCAAAATTGAGTGAGATTTTTTTACAAATTGAGTATTTTTGAACCCTCTTTCCATTAATGGACTAAGTACATTTTGAGATTATAATTACATAAGGAGTTGAGTTTCAAAACTTGAGCGGTTCATGAGTGTGAACCGGTTTAGCTTTCACTATTCACCCCCATTTCCCTCGCTCTTAATCGGCTATTAGAAATTCGGGCATGACAACTTGGTATCAGAGCTTTAGTTTTGAATACCTAAGGAAGAAAGTCAAGGTTCAGTTGTCTAGGTATTAGGTTTGAATACTTAAAGACGAGGGGTACAGATCGGGGTTATATGTTTTGACTTTTGCTTATTAAGGCAATAGTTAGGAAACATGTATGTTTTATGCTTGTGTTAAGTGGAATCATGTGGCATTATAAGTATGTAGAGTTGATTAATTGACATACATCTGTAATTAATCGCTCTTTCTCATGTTATAGAATCAATCTGCCACGGAGAGGTCATGGGAAGGGAATGTATCCCACTCTACCACAACCAATGATGGGGCTTAGTTGGTAATTTAACTATTGGCTAGAGCTGCCAATGAAGGACCCCAGAATCAAGCATAAGGAGGGGGTACTAGAGTGCTGAAGGCTCTAAAATTGTTTAAAAAGTTAAATCTTTTTATGTTTGATGGAAATGCGGATCCTATGGCTACAGAGGATTGGCTCTAACAGGTTACTAAGGCATTTGATGTGCTAAGGATTAAAGAGGATGATTTGAGAATCTATATGGTTTCTATTCAACTCACAAGAGTGGTGAACTTGTGGTGAAAATCCATAACCAAGGTTCATGTGGTAAGAGACAAGGAATCGAAAACTTTCTGGAGGTTGTTTCTTGAAAAGTACTTTCTAGATATAGTGAAAGAGACTTTATAGTATGAATTCATACACTTGATTCAAGAAGGAATGAGTGTAATAGAGTATGAGAATAAGTCTACGTCTTTGTCCTATTTTGCACCATAATTGGTGGCAAATGAGACCATGAAGGCTAGAAGGTTTGTGAAGGGCCTCAAATTTGAGATAAGGTCCAAAGTCACAATCTTGGATTTACCTTACTATTCTGAAATCATTAGGTGTGCACTAATAGTGGAGGCTGATGATAATGACATCTAGATTATATGTGACTCTAGGAATCAGTCCCGGAATGTGGTTTCTCTTTCAAAAAGTCATCCGAAAAAGAAACATAAGGGGAGTAGTTCCTATACTCGGGGACCGCAGTAGATACGTTCAGCACCCTTCAGTTCCTATGCTAATGAAATTCTCTCAGGACAAAGTGAGATTCTTTCAGTACCAATAAATAGGCCATTACAGGTCGAAATGCCCACAGCTTCAGCCTGTGCCTGAGGAGGATCTCACTCAGGTAGGGGTGACAAAATTGGTCACGACAAGACAACATGACACAAGTTAAGCGGATTTGGGGTTGACGTAAACTGACACATTTTATAAATGGATCGACTCAAACATGACATGCAAAAATTGTGCTGGGTTTGGGTCTAAACTGTCTAACTCGACACGATTACAACACGAGTTATTCATATATTCTGGTTGTATTCAAAGTTATTTTTCCATAGTTATATATATTGTAAATTTTTGTAATCTATTTGTTTGTTTACAGGATTGATCTAAGCATAAAATACAAGGATGAGATTGCTATAGGGTCTTTCCAGTTTTTGAATCACCATAGTATATTTTTGAGGTTTATATATAGCTACAAAACTTATAATATAGTTTGATTATATTTTTTTATATGATCTTCAAAGATATTTTTAGGGGGCAAAGAAACTCATATCATATAAGTTAAATGGATTAATAGGTTATTAAATGATTCGTGCCATTATAGGATATAATTTTTAAATGCGTTGTTACACGGGTCGACACGTGTAACATATTTAATAAATGGGTTGGATTAGTATTGAGGGTCTCTAACAAGATTATTAAATGGGTTGGGTTAGGGTTAAACTATTTAACAGAATACTCATAAATTGACACGACACGAGAACAATTACTTGCCACCCCTACACTCAAGATTTTGAGTTTCATGATCATCACAATCTGCACCATCAGTTCAAAGTTTGCGACCCATGAGGGGAGTGATTCCCATTGCTTCTACTCAGTAGTCCGACCATTAATGTAGTTGTCAGCCAGGATAAAGGATACAGGGCCGTGTTTATGCGATTACTCCAGCTGAGGCATCAGTAGGTTCATCTGGGGTTCGAGGTATATTCCTTGTATCTAGTTCATAGGCTAGGGTGCTGATTGACTCTAGTGCATCCCACTAATTTATATCATTTGCTTTTTCATCTACCTTGCGATTAGAGGTGACAACTCTAGATAGAGCCTTATGTGTTGATACACCAGTTGGGGGTATGGTGACTTTAAACATAGTTTGTCGAGCATAAGAAATAGAAATTACGAATCGTAGGTTAGTGTTCAATTTTGTTCTCCTCAAAATGACGAGTTTTGATGTCTTTCTTGGGATAGATTGGATATCTGCTTTTTGAGCCAACATTAATTGTTACCGAGGGAAAGTGTTAGTGTGTGCATCCGATGGGGATTTATTTTGTTTCTTGGGTGAGTGGAGCGATTTTCATACTTCATCACTCTATGGATTATGTGGTCGAAGTGGCTCTAGCTCCTTCTTGGCTAGTTTTTTTACCAAAGAAAAAGGGGGAACCTTTGAAAGTTTTTCGGTGGTTGTTTGTGATTTCGTAGATGTGTTTCCAGAGGAGTTAATAAAATTGCCTCCTAGACAGGATGTGAAGTTTTCCATTGATGTTATGCTCGATAGAACGCTCATTTCTATGGCACCATATTGCATGGCATTGGTGGAATTAAAAGAGTTGAATGAGCAACTAGAGGATTTAGGGGTGAAGGGTTTTATATGTCCTAGTGTTTCACCTTGGGGAGTACCGGTCCTTTTTTCTAAGAAAAAATATGGATCATTACGGCTATGTATTAACTATCAAAAGTTGAACCGTGTTATGATCAAGAACAAGTATCATTTGCCAAGGATAGATGACTTGTTTGATTAACTCAAATGAGCGAAGTGTTTTTTCAAATTTGACTTAAGTTCGGGGTATTACCAGTTGACATTCAAGGAGGATGATGTTTCTAAGACCGCTTAACGCACATGGTATGGTCATTACGAGTTCCTTATGATGCCTTTTGGGTTAACAGAGGCTCCGATAACATTTATGAACTTGATGAACCATGTGTTTAGTGCATATCTTGACAAGTTTGTTGTGTTATTCATTAATGATATTATTGTGTATTCATCATCGAAGTAAGAACATGAGAGCCACTGAAGAACGATGTTGCAACTTCTAAGGAAAAATTGGTTGTATGCCAAATATGAGAAGTGTGAGTTTTGGCTACCAAAAGTGAAGTTTCTTGGACACGTGGTCTCGAGAGGAGGAGTTTATGTGGATCCTTCCAATATTGAGGCCATGATGGATTGGGAGCATCCAAAAGGTGTGTTTAAAATTCGGAGCTTCTTAAGATTAGCTGGCTATTACTAGAGATTTGTGAAGGATTTCTCTCGACTAGTGGCAACTTATGACATGACTCACCCACAAGGGAGTCAAGTTCGTATGGAATGAGGCTTGTGAGTTTGCCTTTCGAGAATTAAAAAATAGGTTAACTACCACTCCAGTTTTAGTGATTCCCAAATGTGAGTTGGAATATGTCATTTGTTGTGCCACTTCATGTGATGGTTTGGGTTGCGTGTTGATACAGATAGAAAGGGTTATTGCTTATGGGTCTCGACAATTGAATATTCACAAGAAAAATTATCTGACTCATGATTTGGAATTGGCAGCGATTATCTTTGCTTTGAAGGGGTGGAGACACTACTTGTACAGAGCAAAGTTTGAAGTCTTTTCTAATCACAAGAGTCTCAAGTATCTCTTTTCTCAAAAGGATTTAAACTTGAGGCAATGGAGATGGATGGAATACATAGAGGAATATGATTTTAATCTACAGTATCACTCAAGAAAGGGGAATGTAGTGGTTAATGCCTTGAGTAGAAAATCACGCAGGACTTTGGCTAGCATTGTCATTTGGGAATGGAAGATGATGGTAGATATAATGGAATTGGGCTTGTACTTCAGTGATGATGAGGAACTGGCTACTTTGTTTAGCCTTGTTACCCAACCAACCCTAGTTAGTGGGGTAATTGAGGTGCAAATGCAAGATAAAGAAATGAAGGCTATTCACACTCGGATTTCGAGTGGTGAGGTTGTGGAAGATTAGACATAGCATTCAGATGGAGTTTTATGATTCAAAGCAAAGATGTATGTGCTCGTCCCTTATGGGGATGATGTCCTCCAGGATTTTCACCACTCTCAACTTGCTGGTACTGAAATGTATCACAATTTACGTCAACAACATTGGTGGAAAGGTATGAAAAAGGATATGACTCAATATATGCCCAAGTGCCTTACTTGTCAATAAGTTAAGGCTGAACATCAGAGATTGGCTGGTTTATTACAACCATTACCAGTAGCAGAGTGGAAATCGGAACATATTACCATGGACTTTGTAACGGGACTTTCAAGGTCACCGAAGGGGCACAACGTTGTTTGGGTCATAGTCAATAGATTAACTAAAATAGCTTACTTTCTTCCTATTCGAGTTTCAGATGGTGCATTAAGACTTAATAGGCTGTATATAGAGCAGATTGTTAAGCTTCATGACATCCTAGTATTTATTGTTTCGGATAGGGATCCTCAGTTTACTTCACGCTTTTGGCAGGGTGTTCAGTTAGCTCTTGACATATGGCTACATTTTAGTATGACATTATATCCTCAAACTGATAGTCAGTCGGAGCGTACAATTCAAATCAAGAGGATATGCTACGTGTTTGTATCTTAGACTTCAGGGGTAGCTAGAAAGATCATTTTTCCTTGGTAAAGTTTGCCTATAACAACAGTTATTAAATTAGCATTGAAATGACACCAATTGAGGTGTTGTATTATAGGTCATGTAAGTCTCCAATTTATTGGACCGAGGTAGGAGAAACAACTACTTTGGGACCCAATATTGTCCACAAGACTATGAAAAAGATTAAGTTGATTAAACAGTGATTGGTCACGGCTCAGAGTTGACAAAGAGCAATGCCGATTGGAGGAGGAGGTCATTGTCATTTGAGGTGGGAGATTATATATTTCTCAAGGTTTCTCCACGCAAAAGGTTGATGCGATTTGGGAAGAGTGGTAAGTTATTGCCACGGTTTATTGGACCTTTTGAGATTTTAGAATGCATTGGCCAAGTTACTTATCATTTGGCATTACCGCCACGATTGGAGGGTGTTCACAACGTCTTTCATGTTAAGGAAATATGAACCAAATATGTCATGTATTAAGTTGGATGGCCATTGAAGTTAAGAAAGATGTGTCGTACGAGGAATGATTAGAAGAAATTCTTGACACTAGGGACCAAATGTTGATGGGCATGACCATTCCGTTAGTCAAAATTTTGTGGAGACACCATGGTGTAGAAGAAGGTACTTGGGAACGGGAACAAGAAGTTTGCTCCAAGTGTCCAAATTTTTTTGTTTCACAAGGTATGTTTGATTTTGGGGAAGAAATCTCTTAAGGTGGGAAGGTTGTAGAGATCCTAAATTTTCTTTGATTATTATTATTTATTTTTTGAAATAAGATTATAAATGATATAACATATGTTTTAAATTCGATTTTCATGTGGGGACTTGTTTTGAGGTCCGGAGAGTTTTTCAAGCAATTTGCCTCAATTTGAGATTTTTAGTCGGTGGCACCCAGAATGTGGGGTGGGCCTGGGAAAATGGAAAATATTTAAAAATTATTTTATTTTAGATTTTGACCATTTGAGATGTTATAAGAGTTATAAAATAAATTTCGAAACCATAGCCACTTTCGGAGTAGAAAACAAAGCCGAAAGGGTACATTAAGTGGCTTAAAAGTGTTTTGACCATTTCACGGCATAGATATTATAAATATCAATATAGCTGAGATTATAATCATTTGTAAGCTTCTACAGCCGTCTAAAGCTTCTTCTATCTTTTCTTTTCATCTTTTTTCTTTCTCTCTTTGATTTGGAACCCTTAAGGTGGGATTCGAAAGGTGTCGAACAACAAAGGATCGTTCTACGCACCGAGGGCATCATTTTGATCTGAACAAAGTAAATTTTGGGTGATTTTTGATTCGGTGGAATTAAGGTTTTGCTTGTGAATTTCATCTCTTAACATAGGGGGTGAGTGTTTTGTCTTCCTTTTCAAGTTCCTTGTAATGTTAATGCATAAATTATAATTTTCACATGTTATAGTTGTGATTTTTAGTTTTATGATGATAACTTGATGTTTATAAGGATGCTTATACATTTTCTTTGGTGAAAATAGTTTAAATTATGAAACAGAATGTAGATCTTG
This sequence comes from Cornus controversa, assembly GCA_026545225.1. NCBI lineage: Eukaryota > Viridiplantae > Streptophyta > Magnoliopsida > Cornales > Cornaceae > Cornus > Cornus controversa. The sequence goes on from CM048852.1 coordinate 24,147,202, forward strand.
TGATTATATACCATATATGATAGGTTTTGCATATATGAGGTTTATGTGATAGTGTAAAAGATGTGACCCTATGTGTGTCGCGCCCCAATTTCAGATACCAAGATCGATATAGAAAGTGGAGGTGAACAGTGAAAGTCTCACCCGGTTAGCACTCGTGAACCGCACAATTCCAGAACTTGATTCCTATGTGTTTGGAATTTCAGAGTGATACTTAGTTCATTGAAAATAGGATCCAAAAATATTCAATCTCAAAAAAAAATATGCCCAAATCTAAGCTAAAACAAAGAAGTTACGCCCGATTGAAGTTTGGACCAATCCCAGAACTTGCACGTAATTACAAGGGCTATTTCATCCATTAAATTATAATATGCCACCTCAATCACTAAACCAACGCAGAATCATAATTACCCAAATACGTTACCGACGTATGACTCAACCTCAATGATCCATTATGGCACCACACATGGCCACACATTACATCCCCAAATAATTCCCTAATTCTATCTCAACAATACACCCAGCCACACATTACGATGCATCGTATTTACGATGAATCACAAAAGGTGCAAAACATCCTGCAAAATATTCTGGAAAATGACCCAAATTCTCACCTATTTTATGAGACATCTCCAATTAGATTATGATACATCACCAAATCACGATGCATCGTAATAGGTATTACGATACATTGTAATCACTCACCTTGTTACACTAACAAATCACCAAGTGATTAGAACAATCATTCTCCTTCCAATTCATCATCTTAAACATACAATCATAGAACATAATTATCAATTCTACACATCCAAAAAGTGATAATTTATCACAATTAGATTCCTCCTCACACACTTAAAACATAAAAATGATAATCCATGCATTATCATACACCTATTTCAAAAATCATCAATTTTACATAATCTTCAAGAGTTATCAAACTTATCATACATAAATAGAATATTGAAAGTCTCATACACACTTCTTATCCAAAATAGATATAATATTATAAACTAGTCCACATGCCACAAGTCGGTATGGACGTCTCTACACATGTCTCAAACACCAAAGCATAAAAATGGAGTTCTTTTACTATAAGACCAACTCATGGTTGTGTATCCTTAGCCACCTCCTTGCCATGTCCTGAAAGTGTTAGCGTAGGGTGATAAGCAATTTCAACGAGCTCAAGGTTAATATATTGTGCAATCTATTTAAGGCCACATTTCATATTCAAGGCATAAAACACAACTCATGTCTGACAAATACATGTCATACTCCCTAGCATTCTAGTCACAAGCTTAAACGCTTAATTCGTTCACATCATGGCATATACATCAATTATAACTTGATAACCATAACTGTAACATATGACAAAAATAAAAAATGGATAAACATCCACACAAGTCATGTAATTTACTTAAGTTACACATAAGACTCAACACACTTACTCTTTCTCGGATTTTGTTCACACTCACTCACTTACAAGATATGTACGAAGTCTCATATCTCAAGTTCATGGTTATTACGGGCTACTAACTTATGTAGTTACCACCCATCTTATGTAAGTTTGACATTTTTCAACCCCAAAGAATATGTTCCCCTACTACTTTCTCGCAAGCCACTTCCGAGACACACCCCACACTCACACAAAATATTTCACATTTTGCATACACATTCACAAGTTTGATGCATTGCACCCATTGTATGTCCTAATTTAGTTCTAGTATATCACACAAGAACCATAAGACACAAACATAAACTAAAACCCTCAAATTAGGTTTTCGTCATTTTTCCTCAAAACTCCATATATGCAATTTATACTCCATTTTTCACACAAAATCAATTCAAGACATACTCTAACCATTTCTAGCAAGAAAAACATATGTGGAACCATATAAAACAAGTATTGCAACCTAGGATTCTATATACATCATATATTACATGAAAAACATTCATTTCATACCAAGAAATGAAATTTAAGTTGAATACCCTACCTCAATAGCTATAGTCTCAATTTATTCCACACTTTCACTAACACCAAACTTGTCTACTCGTGACTTTGTTTGGTTTAAAGTGAAACCCTAATCACGTAGAACACACTTCCCTTCTTTGGCGCCTTCTAAATCAAACCTTAAGGGCTCCAAATCTTAGAGAAAAGGTAGATAACTCAAGAGGGAAGAGAAAAGAGAGAGTTATAGATTTTTCGAGAGATAAATGACATGTAAATATCTATCTCCTAGGTATTTATAAGCCCTATCGCATAAAAAGACCATAACGCCCCTAGTCACTTAACGTACTTTTCCGACCTCCGTTTTTGAATCCGAAAGAAGTTATGGACTCGAAATCACTTTTACGTCTCTCCAAATATTTTAATTAGTCTATAATAAAAAAAAATTAAAAACTATCCAGATTCCCGGGCCCACCCAACCCCTATCTCAGGTCCCGACGACCTAAATTTTCAAAATGAGCCAATGGATCACAAAACTCCCGGACCTCTAAAATAGTCCGCACATATGTATACATTTAAAACATATGCAAATCATTTAAATTCCCATTTTAGAAAATAATTAAATAAAAAAAATTCGAATCTCTACAACCTCCCCACCTTATAAAATTTCGTCCTCGAAATTGTACATAACTTATGGAAAAAATAAGTCTGGCTACTTAGATCGTTCTTCTTGCTTTCATTACCAAGTGGCCTCTTCTAGTCCGTGGTGTCTCCACAAGACCATGACAAATGGAATGGTCTTCCCCCTCAACATTTGATCTCTAGTGTCAAGAATTTCCACCGGTCGCTCTTCATACACACGTCTTCCTCAATCTCAATTCATGTCCAACCCAAAACATGTGACAGATCTAGCTCATATTTCCTCAACATGAAAATATGAAAGACATTGTGAACTCCCTCCAATTATGGTGGCAAAGCTAAACGATAAGACACTTCACCCACGCACTCCAAAATCTTGAAGGGTCCAATAAACCTTAGCGATAACTTACCACTTTTACCGAATCTCATTAGCCCCTTGCGTAGAGAAACCTTAAGAAACACATGGTCTCCCATCTCAAATGACAAAGGTCTTCTCCTCCTATTAGCATACTTTTCTGTCTACTTTACGTCGTGATCAACCATTAACAAATAAACTTTATTTTCTTTGTTGTCTCATGAACTATATTCGGTCCCAAAGCAGCTGTCTCCCCCACCTCAGTCCAACAAACCGGTGACCTACACGGTCTACCCTACAATGCCTCAAAAGGTGCCATCTCTGTACTAGCTTGGCAGCTATTGTTATAGGCAAACTCCACCAACGGCAAATGGTCTTCCCAATTTTCTCTGAAATCCAAGATACAAACTCTCAACATATCCTCCAATGTTTGAATGGTATGCTACGACTAACCATCAGTCTAAGGATGAAAAGATGTACTGAAATGCAATTCCATATCTAGGGCTAACTAGAAACCTACCAAAAATATGAAGTAAACCTAGGAGCTTTATCTAAAACAATAGAAACTGGAACTCCATAAAGCTTTATAATCTATTCCACATATAGCTTACTGAGATTCTCTGCACCATCCATGACTCGAATAGACAAAAAATGAGTTGTCTTAGTCAATCTGTCGACTATGACCCACACGGCATCATGTCCCTCTATGACCTCGGAAGTCCCATTACGAAGTCCATGGTGATATGCTCCCATTTCCATTACACGACTGGAAAAGGTTGTAACAATCCATCCAGTCTTTGATGCTCAGCTTTTACTTGTTGGCAAGTAAGACACTTAGCCACAAATTCAGCCACATCCATTTTCATTTTTTTCCACCAATACTGTCACCTTAAGTTGTGATACATTTCCATCCCATCGGGATGTACCGCAAACCTAGAACTGTGGAATTCTTGAAAAATACCCCCTACATGGAATAGGTACATACATTTTCCCTTTGAACCACAAACTCTCATTTATATGCAAGGATCAACCTTCTAAAACTTCACCACCCAAAATCCGAGTGTGAATGGCTTTCCTCTCCTTATCTGCCCTTGTGCCTCAATTACTTCACCAACTAGAGTCAGTTAAGCAACAAGCCTAAATAAGGTAGTTGGTTCACTATCCTCACTGAAGTACAAGCCCAAATCCGCTATGTCTTCCATCCTCTTCCATTCTCAAATGGCAATCCTAGCCAAAGTCCCATGTGATTTTCTACTCAAGGCATCGGCCACTACATTGCCCTTTCCCGGGTGATATTAAATATCAAAGTTGTAATACTCCATGTATTCAACCCATCTCCATTCTCTAGAGTTCAAATCCTTTTGTGTGAAGAGATATTTGAGACTCTTGTGATCGAAAAAGACTTCAAACTTCTCCCCGTACAAGTAATGCCTCCATTCCTTTAATGTGAAGGCAACTGCCGCTAATTCCAAGTCATGAGTCAAGTAGTTTTTCTCGTGAGTCTTTAGTTGTCGTGACCATAGACAACAACTCTTCCCATTTGCATCAACACGCAACCTAATCCATCACGTGCAGCATCACAATATATAACATACCCCAACCCACATTCCAGAATGATTAAAACTAGAAAGGTAGTCAATCTCTTTTTCAATTCCCAAAAAATTACGTCACAAGCTTCATTCCATGCGAATTTAATTCCCTTACGAGTGAGTCTCGTCATAGGTGCCGCTAACTGTGAGAAATCATTCACAAATCTACGGAAATAGCTAGGTAACCCTAAGAAAGTCCAAATTTCAAATACATTCTTCGGACGTTCCCAATCCATTACAGTCTCTATCTTAGAAGGATCCACAGAAACTCCCCCTCTTGAAACCACATGTCCGAGAAACTTCACTTCCAGTAGCCAAAACTCACACTTATCATATTTGGCATATAACCAATTTTTCCTTAAAATTTGCAACACTGTCCTTAAATGATTCTCATGTTCCTCCCTTGATGAAAAATACACAAGAATAACGTCCATGAACACCACTACATACTCCTTAAGGAATGCACTAAACACCCGGTTCATTAAGTCCATAAATGTTGTCGATGTATTTGTCAAACTGAAAGGCATCACAAGGAACTCATAATGACTATACCGTGTTCGAAAGGCCATTTTTGAAACATCTTCCTCCTTGACTCTTAATTGACAGTACCTCGACCTCAAGTCAATTTTGGAGAGTCCTTTGAGTTGATCAAATAAATCATCTATCCTTAGCAAAGGATATTTGTTCTTGATAGTCACACTATTTAGCTTTCGATAGTCAATACATAACCGTTGTGACCCATCCTTTTTCTTAGCAAATAGGATCGATGCTCCCCAAGGTGATACGCTAAGACATATAAAACCTTTCACCCTTAGGTCCTCTAATTGCTCCTTCAACTCCTTTATTTCCGCCGATACCATACGAGACAGTGCCACCGAAATGGGTGTCGTATCGAATATGACAACAATGGCAAATTCAACTTCTTGCCTAGGAGGTAATTTGATCAACTTCTCTGGAAAAACATCCTCAAATTCGCACACCACTTTAGAAAAGATCCTGAGGTTTCCCTCTTTTTCACTAGTCACAAGGCTAGCTAGGAAAAAGCCATAACCATCTCTACCCTATATAGTGATGAAGAACGAAATTCACTCTGTTCCCCCACGAAGCAAAAATAATCTCCTTCGAGTGTACACACTAACACTTTTCCTTGGTAGCAATCTATATTGGCTCTAAATAAAGACAACCAATCCATTCCGAGAATGACATCAAAACTCGTCATCTCTAAGAGCACAAAATCAAATACCTACTGTCGACTTGCTATCTCTATCTCGCATGCCCGACATACCATATCCAGAGTCACCCTACCCCCAACTGGCATATCAAAACACAAGGTTCTATCTAAGATCAACACCTCTAACTCTAATTCAGAAGCAAAAATAGTTTATATAAAAGTATATGATGCTTCCGAGTCAATTAAAACTCTAGCCCAAGAGCTAGATACAAGAAGATACCTCTCACAACCGATGAACCAGTAGAAGTCTCAGCTAGAGTAATAACATAGGCATGACCTTGTATACCCCATCCTGCTTGACCTCTCCCCTAATGACTTGACTACTGTGTAGAGGTAGTAGGAGTCGCTCTTCTCCCTAGTTGTCAACTCTGAACAAACTAAGCAGGTTGTGACAACTAAGGAACTCTAAAACCTGACTATACCCCAGAAGCCTATAAATACTACTGCTATGACCCCGCAGCACCATGAGAACCACTTCTCTTTTGAGGACAATCTTTCACCATATGCCTCGCTTGTCCACACCTATAGCATTTCCTCACATCTCTCTTAAGTGTAGGTTGCAGCTGTGGGCATTTCGACTGGTAATGTTCCATATACTGACATTGGTAACACTTCACCTTGTCCCGAGATGATCTAGTAGGCATAGACACTGTAGAGAATGACTGTGTCTGTTGAGGCCCTCTAGGGAAAGAACTACTCCCCTTATACTTTTTCTTCGAATTGCTCTCTAAATAAGAACCCACATTTCGAGACTGATTCCTCAAGTCCCGTATCCTCTGTATATCATCGTCATCCGCTTCCGCCAATAGTGTCCTTCTCACCACCTCCGCATAACTTGGTAAGTCCAAGATGGTGACCTTAGCCCTTAGCTCGAACCGAAGCCCTTTCACGAATCTCCTAAGCAATAAATTTATTTTTATACTCCATTACACTCATCCCTCCCTGTATCAAGTGTATGAATTAATCTTGCAAAGCCTCTTTGATCGTGTCAATTGGATAGGAATCATTGACATCTTGAAGTTATCTTCGTCTATCCTAAGCACATCAAATGATTTGGACATTGGTTCAAGCCAATCATCTGTAGCCATAGGATCCATGTTCCCATCAAACATAGGTGGGTTCATTTTTTTGAACATCTCAAGAGCCTTTAGTGCCCTATTTCCACCTCCCTGAGCTTGATTCAGTGGACCTTCATTGGCAGTCCGAGCCAAAAATTGGATTGCAATAGTCATTTCTCGGACTAATTGCGCTCTATTAATCAATGGTGGTGGTGGTGGTGGTGGAGCTGGATCTACACCCTTACCATATCCTCTTCATGGTGGCATGATTCCAATAAACAATTCTAATCAAAGATTAATCACATATATATGTCAATTAATCAACTCTACTCACTTATAGAATCATATTAAATCACTTAACACAATTTAAACCATATAACACGTAGGAGTCGCCTAGATCCAACCCTTACCCCACGTCTTTGCGTATTTTGACATAACACCGACATTCATCCTTAGGTATCCCAAACCAAATGTCTTAACGACAATCTGAAAATCATCCAATCCTCAACCTTTACATTTCACCCCTAGGTATTCAAACCTAGTGCTCTGATACCATGTTGTCACGCCCCTATTTTCGATACAAGATCAATATAGAAAGTAGAGGTGAACAGTGAAGTCCCACCCAGTTCAAACTCGTGAACCGCGCAATTTCAGAACCTGACTTCTTGCATATTAGGAATTTCAGAGTTATACTTAGTCCAATGGAAAGAAGATCCAAAAATATTCAATTTCAAAAGAAACCACGCCCAAATCCAAGCAAAAACAAAGAAGTTACGCCCGATTGAAGTTTGGACCAATCATGGAACTTGCACGTAATTACAAGGGTGATTTCATTCATTAAATTCTAATACGCCACCTCAATTATTAAATCAAAGCAGAATAATAATTACCCACATACGTTACCTACGTATGACTCAACCTCAATGATCCATTATGGCCCCACACGTGGCCACACATTACATCCCCAAATAATTTCCCAATTTTATCTCAACAATACACCCAACCACACATTACGAAGCATTGTAATGTTGGTTACAATGCATCGTATTTATGCTGCATCGCCCAAGGAGCATAACATCCTGCGAAATCTTCTAAAAAATGAACAAATTCTGACATATTTTATGATGTATCGCCAATGGGATTACAATGTATTACCAAATCACGATGCATCGTAATGGGTATTATGATGCATCGTAATCACTTACCTGTTACACTAACAAACCCCCAAGTGATTACAACAATCATTCTCCTTCCAATTCATCATTCTAAATATACAATCATAGAATATAATTATTAATTCTCCACATCCCAAACATCCATAAAGTAATAATTTATCACAATTAGATTCCACCTCACACACTTGAAACACAAAAATGATAATCCATACATTACCATATACCTAATTCAAAAATCATCAATTTTACATAATCTTCAAGAGTTATCAAACTAATCATACATACATAGAACATTGAAAGTCTCATAAACACTTCTTATCCAAAACTGATACAATATTTCTAAACTAGTCCACATGCCACAAGTCGGCATAGACGTCTCTACAAATGTCCCAAAAATGAAGTTCTTCTACTTTAGGACCAACTCATGGTTGTGCATCCTCAACCAAGTCCTTGCCCTATCTTGAAAGTGTTAGCGTAGGGGTATGAGCAATTTCAATGAGCTCAAGGTTAATGTATTGTGCAATCCATTCAAGGTCACATTTCATATTCAATGCATAAAACACAACTCATGCCTGACAAATACGTGTCATGCTCCCTAAAATTCTAGTCAAAAGCCTAAACGCTCCTCAATTCGTTCACTTCATGGCATATACATCAATTATAACTTGACAACCATATAAAATGTATTTCATACACATAGCATATTTCCATCATACATGTATCATATGACAAAAATTAAAAATGGATAAGTATCCACACAAGTCATGTAATTCACTTAAGTTACACATAAGACTTAACACACTCACTCTTTCTTGAATTTGGTTCACATTCACTCACGAGATATGTACCGAAATCCCATATCTCAAGTTCATGGTTATTACGAGCTACTAACCCATGCGGTTACCACATATCTTGCGCAAGTTTGAGATTTTTCAACCCTAAAGGATATGTTCCCCTACTACTTTCCTGCGAGCCACTTTTGAGACACACCCCACACTCACACAAAATATTTCACATTTTGCATACACATTCACAAGTTCGATGCATTGCACCCAATGTATGTCCGAATTCATTTCTAATATGTCACACAAGAACCATAAGATATAAACATAAGATAAAACTCTCAAATTAGGTTTTCATTATTTTTCTCCAAAAACCCCATATATGCAATTTATACTCCATTTTGCAAACAAAACCAATTCAAGACAAACTCTAACCATTTCTAGCAAGAAAACATATGTGGAACCATATAGAACAAGGATTACAACCTAGAATTCTATATACATCATATATTACATGAAAAACATTCATTTTATGTCAAGAAATGAAATTTAACTTGAAATTAGAAGACACAACACACACCCCCTACCTCAATAGTTATAATCTCAATTTATTTCACACTTTCACTAACACCAAATTTGTCTATTTACAACTTTTTTTGATTTGAAGTGAAGCTCTATTCGCGTAAAACACACTTCCCTTCTTCGGTGCCTTCCAAATCAAACCTTAAGGGCTCCAAATCTTAGAGAGAATGTAGAGAACTCAAGAGGGAAGAGAGAAGATAGAGTTATAGATTTTTAGAGAGATAAATGAGATGTAAATATCTATCTCCCAAAAATTTATAAGCCCTACAGCTTAAAAAGACCAAAACGCCCCTAGTCACTTAATGTACCTTCCCGACCTCCGTTTTCAAATCTGAAATAAATTATGGACTCAAAATCACTTCTACATCTCTCCAAATATTCTAATTAGTCTATAACCAAAAAAAAATTCTAAAAAATTATCCGAATTCCTAGGCCCACCTGACCCCTATCCTGGGTCCCGACGACCAAAAATTTTAAAATGCACCGAATGGCTCACAAAACTCCCCGAACCTCTAAAATAGTCTTCCCATATGTAAATTACATTCAAAACATATGAAAATCATTTAAATTCATATTTCAAAAAAATAATTAAATAAAAAAAATTCAGATCTCTACAATGTTCTTGGGCATAATGTTCCAATGCGATTTGTTTTGAAAAATTGATATAGTATGTGTTGATAATGGTTCCTTGCATGACATGCTAAAAATGAACCTAAGACATGAAGTGGGTGCTTACGCATCGATGAATTGTGTGTGCGAATGCTAAATATTACATATTTAACGAATGTATTGGTTTTCTCGGAAAGGCGACTCATGTTGGAAAGAAAGGGGGGAAAGATCCTTTCGTGCTAAAAATCCTCAAACTTACACAAGAGAGTTGTTACCAGCAGGTTAGTAGCCCGGGAGAGCTATGGAATGGTACAAGGCTTCGGCACGTATCAATGTTGTCTGTGTGAGTTGTGAGCACTTGCAAGCTTGATGTGATTTTGGAATGAACTTTTGATTTATGTTGTTATCTTATCACATTGATGTATATGATGCATTTGTGAGAGTATCTATGTGATAACTTAAAAGTGTGTGGTTTGTCATTTAACTTTTAAATGAGTTCATAACTAGAATGATAAGTGGTATGTCCCGTAGTTGCATGATTGCATTCTATCCATTTTATGCATGGATATAAATTGTGAGACGTGGGTGGATTGCACAACATATTACTTTGAGCACATGGACTTTTGTTCATCCCCCTATAATAACAAACTTCAAGTAAAGAACCGGCGACGGGTGATCCGTGAGCTTTTGGACTAGAAGTTCGTTTTGAGGACCATTTTTGGTATATGTTAAAATAGATTGGAAATTTAGATGGAACACATGTAATTTGGCTAGGAACAAGTGTGTTGTGCATGTATATTGTTCTCCTCTTATGAATTTCCCCTCTTTTTCGCAAGATATGTATTTTTTGGACAAGTTCAAATTCTTGAGATGTTGTATATTGGATATGATTTCCATTATGATTAATTTATAAAGATATTAAACTCATATATACATGTTGTAGATGGTTTTAGAAGATTCTTTGTCATTTTAAAGAGGTTTTAGAGCCAAAAAGTTTAAAAATTGTCCCCCAAACTAGCAAGTTATGATACTGATACGACATCAATGATTGATCGTAATTACGATTGATCTTAATGCCAATTACGACCAATCATAGTTACTATTCACAGCACAGTCAAAATTTTAACCAAACTTCAAACAGACATATCTTCTTCGTTTCAAATTGAAATTGAGTGAGATTTTTTAAAATAACTGAGTATTTTTTAACCCTCTTTTCAATGGACTCAACTTTAGTTTGAGATTATAATTACACAAGGAGTTGAGATTCAGAACTTAAGGGGTTCATAAGTGTGAATCGATTAGCTTTCATTATTCACCCCCACTTCCCTCACTCTTAACCGAGTGTTGGAAATTAGGGCGTGACAATTTTTCTTCAAGACCACAAAGCTTGCTGAGGTATGTTAACATTTCAAAGAAAATTTCCCTTAAGCATATAACATTCGATCCAATCAACCCATGTGTCCTAAGTTTGCTTTGGAAATAGTTTCCAAATAAGCTATAAAATAATTGCCTTGTTCCATAGCTTAATATTAGGAATACCTAACCCACCCTATGATTTAGGATGACTGACCAACCAATGTTAGCCTTGTGAGGTTTGATTTTAGCACCAGACCAGATAAAATCTCTAAGAAGCATATTGATGTCTTTGATGGCATTCTTATGAAGTATGAACAGTCTAGTCTAGTAGATGAGAATGCCCAATAGATTAAATTTGATCAACTATAGTCTAGCTGCATATGAAAGGTTTTCTAATGATTGATCCTAGAAGTTATCCTTTATACTAACATATGATAGTCAGAAGGTTTTAGCCCCTTTGAGATCAAAGGAACCCCTAAGTGTTTAATTGGCAAAGTTTATTTTGCAACCCTAGGAAAGAGAATATTTGATCTTCAGTATTAGGAGGAGTAACACCTGAAAAGAACACTACACTTTTGTCGTGATTAATACTACAACCTAACATGGTTGAGAATGAATTAAGTGTTTGCTTGAGGATTTAAATGGAATGTAAATTACCTTGGGAAAAGAGAAGCAAATCATCACTAAAGCTTAGGTGACTAATGTTCTAATCTTTGCATTTCTAATGGAATTGAAACTGAGTGTTATTGGAAATGAATTTGTGAGAAATAAAAAAAGTATACTTCCATGGCAAGCACAAAAAGTGAGGGTGATAGAGGATCCCCTAATGCCTCTAACACCCTTAAAAAATCCATTGAGCTCTCCATTAATGGACACTAAATAAGAGGGAGTTGTAATGCATTCATTGATCTAAGATATGAGAATGGAAAGGAATCCAAAGAGGTCAAGGGCATTAATAAAAAATTGCCATTATATGCAGCCAAAAGCCTTTTTAAGATCAATTTTCAAGGCACGTTCAGTGGGCATGATATACATGGAGTTCTTGAGTGAGCAAAATATTATCACTAATATGCCTGCCTTGAGTGATAGTAGTTTGGGATAAATTGATAAGGAATGGCAGAGCAAGCTTGAGCTTGTTAGCTAAGATTTTGGATATACATTTATATATAGTATTACAACATGATATAGGCCTAAAATCTGAAATGGAACATGGGTTAGGTAACTTAGGCCCAAGAGCAATGTAGGAAGCATTTATTTCTTTAGAAAAATTCATTAGAAAAGAATTGTCTAATGGCCTTAATCACATCCTTACCAACAATTGACCAAGCCTATTTGAAGAAGAAATGATTATACCCACTAGGTCTTGGTGATTTATTATTGTCAAGGGAGATAAACAATTCTGAACTTCTAGATTTGAGGGGATGGAAGGTGTACAAGTCAGGGATTATAGATGAATGAATGATTTTGGTGATGAAAGGAGAGAAGGATTCTTTGCCCAGGGTACTAAAAAATAGAATTGTCTAAAAGATTCTTAGAGTAAGAAATTACTTCTTCTTGAAGAAATTACTTCCTCTTGAATGGCAGCAAGCTCACAAATAATAATTCCAGTGGAGGATCTGAGAGAAGTGATCTTGTTCCTATTTGATCTTGAATTGAATAACTTGAAAAAGAATGGAGAATTGCCATCACCCTCTTTTAGCCACCTATAAAGTGTTAAGCAAAACAATCTAGAACAAGCTAACATTTCTTTCATTATTATATTGGGAAGAGACTTACAGAGAGATTTTGGCTGTATAGTACTTCGATGCTTCAACATATACTCCCTCAATTATTCAACTCCTAGGAGTTCAAGGGACAAGAATGTGAAATTTGTGAATGTGAAATTTTGCCGATTTGGGTGTATGAATTAGACTTCATGGGAGAGGAATTAGTCTCTTCTTTTTGTTTAGAGTTAGTTAAAAATTCTTCCATTAACAAGTTTAAGTTACTCCAAATTTATATGTTAAAAATTCTAACCTTAAAAAATTATAAAAATATCCTCTAGGGCTATTTAATCTATTAATAGAAAAGTTCACTTCTAAGTTATGAGCTATTTACTTACTCTTACAAGGAATTATCAAAGCTTGTTGGTTTACTTGACTCACGTCACTTTATACTAATTTCACACATCACCTAATGAAATTCCACTTAGTCATCAAGCACTTGATCTGCAAGTCCATCCCAACTGCTTGTCGAATAATTTTTATCCACTGTGATTATTAGTAATTCAATTCATCATAATGGAAAGTATGTCTCCATGATAAAGTCTCTGCACCTTGATGTGAAATAGATATGAAATCTTTTTTATAAGTTATTCATCATAAATTCTCAAGCAAAATTGCAGCAACAAAGAAGAAGAAAAAGAAAATGTATATCCACCATTAAAACCTCAAACTACAAGGCCTAAACCACCCTTCCTCCTAAAACCCACACAATCTCCCAAGCTTAATCACTTTCAAATGACCATTAAACAGAATCACTAAGCAAACCATCAAAGCTACCAATTATCCCTGAATTAGAATAGATATATAGCTTGTGAGGATTTGGATTTTCACTTCTTACTAGAGAATGAGGATAACCATAAAGA